>OY728162.1:1320310614-1321530914 GCA_963277665.1 Viscum album
ATATCATTCCATGTGAGGAATGATCTCACTCTCATGGAGATCAGTGGGCATGCTGAATGTCCAAGGTGGGGGACCCTGCATGCGATTCATGGGGAGAGGACATAGTTTAACGTCATGTGCTAAGGAAGATGGTGCTTGACAGTTTAACCTCCTGCAGCTCGGATGATGAAGGTTCACTATGCACACGTTAGGACTTACATAACTGATACCTCCCACCCCTTGGGGGAGGAAATGCATCAGAAATGCTTCTGTGATGGGTGTTGTGGAGTGATCCAATGAGGGGTCCACATTAGCGTGACTATGTGAAGAAGCAATAACTATTTGTGTGCCTATATGAAGAACCATGAGGTGAAGCAACACAAAGGGACGTACTGCCCAAGGGACATTGAAATCACTTTTTGCAAACCTGGAGGGTCGCACGAGAAAAGGAGTTACAGAATAGAGGGTTTCATTGGTAGAATCCTTGTGAAGCTCTGGTGCTCTGTGATGTGGAGGGATACGAAGAAGGGGTGTGCATTGCGAAGTGGAGCGGCCTATCCTAGGCATAGGTAATAGGTGAATATCGAATGTTCTTCGTGAAGTGGAATGGTATTTGCGGAGTAGATCTACGTGAAACAATGATTCCACATGAAGCATAACATTGTCAAACAATGTGATTCATGAAGAACAGTGAACCCACCTTAGCATGTGGGTCATGTGTGCATGAAGGGTTCTTCGCAATGCAGAAACACTCTATGACGACTCGAGTCCCCTTGGGGATCTCATTCCTTCGCGGAGACCCATGGGTTTTGTAAAGGGAATCCCACTTTGAAGAGGGTCCGAATTTATGCAAAGGGGGAGGCACTTAACGATGTAAAAGTACCATGAAGAGCCCATGGTTCGCATAGCAGAGAGTGCTTCACGACATGGGAGCTAAGAAGGCGAAAGGTATGAGGATCTTTCCTTTGGGATCGATGGGGTCCGGTATTTATAGGCAAGAGGCGCCACAAAGTAGAGCTCGCTCGGTGCGGAGCCACGTGGCATTTTGTTGTAACCGTGGAGGCTCCCGCCTCCTTGCTCCATAGCGGGCTCGCGAAAGTCAAATGCATTCGTAGAGGCTCCCGCATCCTTGCTCAGCGGCGGGATCACCGACGTCAAATGCGTTCACAGAGGCTCCCGCCTCCTTCTCCCCAATGGGTTTTCAAATTTCAAATGCGCTCGTGGAGCCTCCCTCCTCATTGCTCAGCGGCAGGTTCGTGGAGGGGAAGCCTGGTGCCGACTATAGGGATGTGGGGCTCTACAAACGAGCTTTGCGAGGCAGTCTTTAAGGGTTTCTGTTTTCCATTCTTCTTCCCAAATTTTGGCGCCAACAAATTCCCCCCATAGATTGAGAGTCGAGGAGAATGTGAGGGTCAAAGTTTGAGGGTAAATCACCAAAATCCCATGGTCGATCATGAAGTTCACTCCCGAAGAAGGTTCGCAGAGTGGAGCGGAGATGTGCAGGTTGAGCGCGCCGCGAAGCTCGCTGCGGTTGGATGCGTCGCAAAGCACCGAGGGTCTTCTCTTATAAATATGGGATATGAACTCTCTTTTTTCTTTTCTCTTCTCGGAATTTTTGGATTTTAGCACTCTCGATTCGTGAAGCTCTATGTACTCTGTAATTTTTCTCTTTGAATCAGGTCTTCTTCATCATGGCGCACAACATGTCTTTGAATTTGTGGCGAAGCACTTTGCGGCTTGCATTTTAAGGTCGGGGGAGGGATCCATGAACATCCTTCACAAACGAGATTCGCAAACATGCTCTGAGAATGAGGTTTGCAACCCAACAAGAAAATAACACCCAAACTAAAAAAATTGATTGCCTCACCAGGAGGCTGCCAGGGGGTCCTTGTGGACGCTGCCTAAAAGGATGTTATGGAGAATAGCTTGGGTCTATGGGAGTTCCTATGGAGCCACTCTGACCATTTTTCATTGGTGCAGCTCATGTATGAAAGCCAAAGGAATTATCCTCTGTGTAAGAGGATTCCTCTATATCTCTTCGGTCTATGGGATGACCTCTTCATCCCTGAAACAAGTAGGGATGAGCCAGATTACTGGTTCAGGAGCACATCGTGCCAGCACCAGTGGTTTAGGGTGGTTGACATCCATGCTAGGGAGGACTTCACACCTTTAAATGATGATTTTCTATACAATCACTTGAAAAACATTTATGGGATGAGGCTGTAGCCAGAGAAATCTCCCCCTTTGTACCATACAATATTTAAGGCATCTCTGAGGAACCCAGGAAAGGGGTGGTTTTCTAAGTGGGATCTATGCTAGGGCGGCATGTTCACAGATGACTGGGCATGGGCCTACTGTGTATGTGCCTCGTGTGAAGAGTTTGGGGTAGATCTGGGAATAGTGGGCCTATATGAGGCACTTGGTCTTCCCAATTACATATGTACCAACTAAAGCAGTTGATGTTGGAGTTGTTGAGCAGGTGGTCATCGAAGACCAATACCTTATACTTACACCACGAAGAGTTCAACATCAGTTTATATGATGTGCATCGGATCTCGGGAGTGTCGATATTTGGGGAAATGTATGATGAGTTCCTCCCTGTTATGGGTGTGTGGGAGGAACCGGAGAAAATTCTGACATTGAAAATGGTGTTGATGAAGCTGGTGCTGGGAGAGTACAAGGAAGTAGTGAGGGGTGTCCATTTAATGCAATGGTTCAAGCAATTTCTGAACTTCCTAGGAGATTGGTGGTTTCCAGTGAGGCCTCGGACTTGCCCGAAGGGGGCTCAATGGGGCATGGACAACTCATATTGGAAAATCATGGAGGAAAACTAGTGGAAAACCTAGGGATTCAGCGTCAGTACCGTGCGACAACTGGTAGTTAGGCTGGCCTCATTCATTGAAGCTCTCATCTGTGGTTGGATCCTGCCGATGAGGGATAAGAACATGGGTGTGCGACTGAGCACATTTATCATGGCATCCATGTTGGCGATAGGAGGGAAGGTGAACCTAATAATAACAATGTCCGCCAAGCTGTACAAGATGTTGTGGCATATCAGCGAGGGGAAGAGGCCACAAAGGATATGTGGGCCACTCCACCTCTTGTATGGGTGGATACCAGTGCATGTCAAGGGGGTTTATAAATATTAGAACCCCATCTCCCCTCCTAGATCAACCTTCCTCCCATCCATCCTAAATGTCGGTAAGATCTTTCTGGGAAAGATGACAATGAAAGCGGTACTGAATTATGTTTGGAAGGTAGAGGAATTAAACATTCATCCATTCTCGCTAAAAATGGTTGATTTCACTGATTATGGCCATGGAACAGAATAGCACCGGTCCTATCTCCTGGACTTTCAAAGTTGAGTGATGGTGGAAAGAGTTGACCGTGATCCCCTCTATGAGTCATACACCCCGTACTGATTTTAAAATAAATTTCGGTGTATGTAGAGACTAACCCCACAGGTCTACATAGGGGTGCACTATGAGGAACATTCAGGTGTGATGAGTCAGATGTCAGTCATGTTCATACGAAAATATGGGAAAGTTTGGAATGAGTCGCCTCCGCCCACGGTCATCCTTGCTTTGATGAAGGAGTATTCCAAAATCTGGGAGGCGGCCTACCTGGGGGAGATACTGAAGAATCCAACCATTTGGGTCAATGATGGAGTGTCTCCCAAACCCCAAGGATGGGGTATAAAGATGACAATTACATCCCACGGTGGTGGGGCTGCCATGGCGGCGAGTTTCACACCAGTTGAGGGGGAGGCAACAACAGCGGGCCCATCAATGGTAGTGTACCTGGTAGTCCCAGAAGAAGAGAGATATCCAAGGGGGAGGCCACTGAGAGGATTCCATAGAATATCCACTCAGGATCCGGGGAAACACCTTCACCACATAGACATGCCAGATAATGTTTTTTTCTTGGAGGCCTGAGACATTTGGGAAGTTAACAAGAAATTTCTCGGTCCTTATGAGTTGTGGAAATAGCTGAACAGCCTTGGGATGGATTTTCTGAGAATAAGACTTATCATGGACAGCTTTGCGGTGTCCCAGGCGGAGGCGGAGCAATACCTGGTCTAGTTGGAAGAGTTTATCCACTCCCGGGGTGCCTCGCATCCAATTATAGACTAGGTGAGTGTTTTGTTGGATCGAACGGATCCCCCACAGTTCTCGGCTGTTGATTTGAGGGAACGGTTCCCTCTGCCAGAAGAATCAGAAGAATCCTCCTAGGGGGAGGAGGCCGGTAGAGGGAGCCCTCTGGTGGAGGGAGAAGTTGGCGATCAAGTCTTAGATTTTGATGAATTTGTAGATTCCCTTGAAGTAAAATCCTCATTCCTTTCTCCGAGATCCACTTACAGGATACTTTGGACTCCTCATCAATGTTTAAACTGTGTAGGACATCCTCATTCACAAAACCCGTTCTCGTCCCTCAATGGATGCAGACACAGGGCCTTCAGGATCCACACCCATAGGTACGAAGATTACTATTTCTAGCGGGGCCAGGACATCCGGGGTGGATCCTCCAAAGCTACCTAATCTTCCGACAATATATGGGGGGCCACGCCTTGGGGTTTCGATGGCAACAACCTTATAACGAGATTGATAATTTAATCTTTGTAAGTCTCATTTAAAAAACTCATGACTGCCACCCATCGACTAGGATAACTTACATCTGTGTCCTTTTGATATTCATAGTCCTTCAACTGGCATGGGCTTCCATGGAAAGGTTGATTGGTAATCCTAGAGGCGCTTTTCCCTGGTGAATGCTGGTGGTCGTAGAGGTGGATATCTAGACTGACCAAACGGCGGTGCTCAAGATCACTGGTGGGACAGTTAGCAAGGTCAGGACTAAAATTATTGAAGTGGGATCTGACGATGAAGATCAGTCGGACAACTCAGGTCCCACCATACCCGATCAAACACCAGACGCAGACCCCGTTGAAGAGTTCTTGGGGGTGCTCTCCAATTATGAGCCTGCCAACTATGTAGACTGGGACAAGATGACCTCTGATGAAGAGGATAGCAAAATTGTCCTTCGTTGATCATGGAGGCGGATCAAGCGCTTCATCGATGACACCCATCAAGTGCTATGGATAGATCAAATGGAGAGACTTCGTTCACGGATGCATGAACTGTGTGCTGGGGGAGTGGATGACCAGCATCCCCACAGGCTCATCCTAGATCTCATGGAAGAGAAGATCCAGGAGTACGACCATGGCCATGGTGTGGGATGGTAGTGGAGGAAGGCAGTGAACATCAAGAGTCTCCGAGAGGCCAAAAATGTGGTTCAATGGTTGCAGGTCTGAGCGGATGAGCACTCTTCTTCCCTCAATGCACAGTTGGAGCTCATATCATGGCTTAAGGCCTAGCTGTCAGAGGCCGAAGAGCGCATGAAGAAAGCCTCTGAAGAAATGATTTTTATCTAGACCAATATGGAGCGGGCCTCGATTTTGGCTAATGAACTGCGCCCCATCGCTGTCGAGGAGGAGTGGGATCTAAATAGGAGGCAGAAACTCCTAGACGCCACAAGTCAGAGGGTGGTGGAACAAGAGCTTTCTTTTGACGGGGTCAACCCATCCATGAGAGGGGTCGATCCTCGGGTGCTGTAATACCTACAACCCTTCAAACATACTTTCATTATTTGATCATTTTATTCTGGCTACATGCATGAATTCTGTTATTTTTATTATTTTATTACATTCTCATCATATTTGTGGAGAGTCCAGTGATCAATCCCTAAACTCACATGGGTCGGGACCGATGTGAGAAAAAAGGGACGACCACCTTATTAATCCACCCAAATGTCAGAGTTCAAACCATGATTCGGGCGTCCAGGGGTTTGAACGACAAGTCTGGTCTTTTGGGATGAAAATGGGGTGTTCTATTGGAGGACGAGGACCTCAGGTCAATCGACATGATACCCTACCAATGTGCTCTAGTGCACGAATGGGGAAACTCCAGTGGTGTTTGACTTCATCTGAACATAGGGGAATGGAATGTGTGAATCACGGTACCCAAGGTTTGGAACATTGTGAGGGTGGCATGACAATGAATGATAACTGTTGACTGTCGTTTCTGTTGCTTTCATCGGGGAGCGCATTCTTGTATGTCGAGGACGTGCTGATTGTTGCCCCGCATTCCCAATATCAAAAGGGATGTAGCCTCCATAGCATATTCAAGGACGTTTTCTCCTTGATCGAAAAGGGGTGATGGGATGTCGGTTCTTCCTTCTATGAATTCCTCCTCGAAACTCGTCACCTAGTCTGGGTCTCCCTTATAGATTTAAGACGTTGTTCATGAAACTCTTCCTAGTGCCATACTTTCATGCACGCCGGTTAATTACACTTCTTCTATCAGTATATTCCAAATGTTCCATCCAGGGAAGTAACCTTCGGTTGGGGGTTTAGTCACATTGAGGCATCACTGGCGTGTCTGGATGCTAGGATTCTGGTGCGTCTGGATTTCTTCCCCTTATTAGAGGGATTCTCGAGGGCGCGGAAGCCCGAGGAATCCCACGTCGAGTGAGGGGAATTATATGCCATGGGTGTAGAGACCCGAAGCTTGACGTACATGGACATTACATTACTTTTGCGGAATACTTGGTACATAACAAAAACACACACACAAGGATCGTAATAGTTTAGTGTCTTTGGAAACTCGGAACGTAATCTTCTAATCGTGGTGAAAGATCTTCTATATCTCCCATAAAGATCTTCCCCTTTTTTTACCGAAAACCTTTCTTTATATCCTGGGGAAAAGAAAACATAAAAGGGTGAGCTCAAATTCTCAGTAAGGGTAAACAAAAGAAATATCAATCACATCATATACACAAGCACATAACTTTTGGAAATCTTAACCAGCAAAATAGATCATAAGTTCATAACATGGGATAAATCATGGCCGTCAAATGTAATCACAATAATCATAACTTAAAACACTAAACTTTGTGGCATACATACATAATCATAGAGAATCATTTCTTGTTAGTCAAGACTCATTACCAAGACTATCTTAGTGGACAAAGTCTTTTTCTGAATCGAGTAACCCTCGTTTCAGTCCTGTTTCACTGAACCGGTATAACCAACTGTTCCAGCCCTGTCTATCTCATGAGATATAAAATCTTTACCCAATGCATTGGAGGGAGATATAGGTCTCACCCATCTTATAATGAATCCTTTCTTATGTGTGCCACATAATCATAAACTATACATCATAGCGTAACCCATGTAATAAAAATGGGATTCTTAAGCAACATGACATCATAAAACAATTCTTATAAGATAAAGGAATTCATAAAAATATTTCCATCACAACATAATAAAATCCATGTAATAATAGGGATAAAAACAGAACCCTTTTTATTATCTTAGATGGAAAATAATTTTGATAAAATACTTGAACTTCATTCTTGAGGAAAATATCCTTTCTACTTCAAAAACATTTTTCCTTTCATAACATGTCATACGACTTTAAAATAAAAGAAGTTGATTAAAAATAAACTTGAAAACTTGTAAAGGAAGCTTCTTGGAAATAATGTCTTAAAAATTCATTCATGCCGTATAAGTTAAAAAAACATTCTTCTCGTACTTTTGTCGGAAAAGTTAAAAAAGTACCTCGTACGAAAAACGACAAAAGATTCCATTCATATCTTTTACTAAAAACACACCGAAGGGTAAAATAGGATTTAAAAAATTGTAGGTGAATGAAAATAATATTACATATTGAGGAAACATGGATGTGGATGATAAAATACACCCCAGTAAATACCAAAGTATAAACAATATCGGATAAAAATGAGATTGTGATATTTCCCTTACCTTAGGTCCGATTTTCTTCGTATGTGTCCGAACCTCCTGTATAATGATTTAAATAATGTCATTTACTTATTACAGAATCATATTCATTGTTATGATATAATATATGGTTCACTTATGACTTTATATTACCCGTTCTTTTGTAAATTCCATGTTAAAGAAGCGTTTTGGGTAAAATCGTTTCATTTATCGTAGGTGTTTTGACTTGTTGTTCTTGACATTATTATTACTTATATCATGATTTACTTACTTCCAGAATATAAAATATGATTTATATATCATATATATTCAGTATATATATATATATATATAAGATAGATAAATGAAATGAAAAACATCGTTCATGGAGACGGTAGTTCGTACGTACGCATGAACGCTGTTTTCCTTTCCTTATTGTCTTGAATGGAAGTAAGTAGATGACATACATATACATATATACATAAATCCAGTAGCTTTATAATGTCATATATTTCATTATTATTTCTTATATATACTTTTTAATCATTCTTAAATGGTTAACATGGAGAATGAATCTCATCGCGTCGTGGAGACGGTAGTCCGTACGTACGCACGAGCGATGATATCGTTCTCATGGTCCTGGAATTGTGTTGAAGTGTATGTATACTATTTCAGTATCAATATCACTTTATAATAATCATATATAGTTACTCATTAAACCATTATACCCATCCAATTAAGGTGGTGGCGGAAAATAGATTACACCACGGCGTGGAGACGGTATTCCGTACGTACGCACGCGCGGTGATTTCCTTTTTCCATAGGATGGATAGAAGGTTAATTAGAGTTGTTTCATATTTATAATAACATATAAGTATATAATAAATACTGATGTTATTACTTTATCATGAAACAACTAAAGAAGAAGAAGTTGAAGAAGAAAGAAATTGAAAAAGATCGGTAATGGATATTACCTCTTTTTGTCGCGCCTTTTCTTAACCTCCACTTAAAGAACTAAGGATGGTCTATAAAGAAGACCAGGACCTCTAGGATGATACTAGGGAAGTGTAGAAGAGATTTTGGCAGGGTTTGGCCGATCTTGAAGGCTCAAAGTTGTGTGAGGAGGAGGGGGAGGAGGTACCCTTTTATAAGGGAGGAGAGGGGCACCTTAGGAATATCTCAAAATATTATTTTATATTAAAGTCAAAATCGGTTTATAATGGTTCCAAATGGTATTATTTAAAAGCTAAAGTGGGGATGGGTAGAAATCCTATCATACAATAGGATTTAGGCAAGTTTAGGGTATTATTTTAACATTATCAATTAGATTTAACTCTAAGTTAAATAATTTAACTTTTACCGTGTCTTTTTGTTTTCTTTCACTATATGGTTAATACACTTACTATAACATGCCAAACGAACCCCAAATTGTTTATTGTTAATATATATATCCTTATCTAAGTCATTTGGCTGAACCTTATATTTTTAGGAATAAAATAACAATTAATAATATAATATTTTATTTAAAAACTATTTTGTGTCAATTTTGACACTATTTGATATATGATTTTTGTGAAAGTCATAAAAGAATTATATGTTCGAACCAAGTTGATTAAATAAACACTAAGATATCATAGTAACCTATAAAATTAGTGGAATTCATAAAAAGTCTCAAATTACATTCATTTGAGAATTTGTAACATCAATTATGTTAATATTTCCTTAAAAGGGTAATTACTGCATCATCGTTGTGTCATAAATAAATTAATTTATTTAAAGTCTAAAAATTATAAATAAAATATCATTATGTAGGAAATCTTTTTAGATTTCTAATGAATATTTATAGTCGAATTCATCTTATGTATTACCCCATATTAAAAATGTTTTAGTTATTAAACTTTGATTTTAACTATTTTAACTATTCATTAAATAAAATAATATTAAATGTCATAATCTAATCCATGTGGACCTAAATGGTCATATTATATTCATAAGGTTGTTTTTAGTCGAATTACACTTATCCATAGAATTATGACATGTGTTAGGGTAATAGTAATATCATATTTACCCTTAGTTACCCTATTTACTATTAACCGTGGTTAAAAAAAGTAAAAAGTTACTATTCACCAAAAAATATTTTCATCTAATTGAACAACATTTTAGTCCATGATATTAACCGTGTCTGTTGGATTTTCGAAATTCCATTCACAGAAGTGGTAAAATTAAGTTTTATGCAAAATTCAGTTTTTAACCTACCACTTAGTAGTTTCACTATTCATCAAAAATTGAAAGTTTTCAGAAAAAGGCCAAAATTTCATCCTAAGCTATATTTCATATTCCGAATTCAAAAATGAAGTCTATTTTACCAAATTCATAACATAGAAGTTGAATTAATTAATTTTATAATTAAATCCCACTGTTAAAACAAATAGCGTGTTTTTAAGAAACAATATCTATCAAAAGATTGACACTTGATTATGTCTGGTTTAAATGTGAAATTACATCCAATGACCAACATTTTATTAAATTGTAAAAATATATTCTAAATATACTTTAAAACCACTCAAATTAATGATTTATCACTATTAATTATTTCGATTAAAAAAGTTGTTTTTAATTATAATTTAGTAATTTTCACTATTCATCAAAATATGAAAGTTATCCGAAAAGTACCAAAATTTCACCTTAGGCTAAATTCGATACTCCGAATCCAAAAATGAAGTCCATTTTGAGAGATAAAATTTCTAACATTTAAAAAGTGGTTATTACTATTCATAATGGCTAGTTTTAATAATATTTTAATTGCATATCGTTGTTTCGTGAAACTCAGTATTGCGTACTACACACGGTATCGAGGAAGGTTGCGATTGCGTGTAATGCAAGGCAAGTCAAGGATGCGTGTTGTGCAAGATCCTTTTTGTGTTGCGTACAACACAATACATTAGTGAAATTAAAAAGAATATTTTTCATAAAATCTTGGGCTGTTACATTCTACCCCCCTTAAAATGAATTTCGCCCTCGAAATTCGTCGGGGTTATAAATGGTTTACTATTCGAAAGTTTCTTTAATAGAAACCCACATCGTAAAAAGGAATACCAAAACTTATCTTTAAAAATAAAAGTATGAAACGTAATGGTTACCCAAATAAACTAATCACTGGGTTTCCACATAGGTGAAAATATGGATATGGAAGAGAAATCTAACCATCATGTTCTGATGGAGAGTGGTAGAGAACATGGCTATGGAAAATCTAGCAATCACAAAGCCATAAATTTGTGATGATCTAAGGTACCATCTGATTCATCGGATATAAGGGCACTAGGACAACATTTTTGGTTTTCAAGATCATTTCCCTAAAGTTGAAAATTTGAATTAGAATAAATACTTACTTTATTTTGGTACAATCTCACTGTTGTTCGTGCCTTGAACAATTTCCACTTCATCTCTAAAATAAATGATGTTGAATTTGTTATTCGTGAAGTGTTAGCAGATCATGTGATAGAATGACGGGTCATTCCATCTGTCTCAAACAAAAGGTTAGCAAAAAAAAATTATATACATAAGTCGATCTATAGTGAGATTAATCATATATTGTTCCTAAAATGGACTTATACTTCATATATCATACTGCTTAATATAATAAAACTAGTTTCTACTAAACAGGGACTTCCCGTAGGCCAGTGGTAGGCGATAAAGGCCAGTCGCACTTCGGTTGTGGGTTTGATTCCTACAGGCTTGTCCGACGTGATGGGTTGTCGCCCGTCCTGCAGGTTGTCCTTTTTCTAAAACTATATTACTATATCATCCCATCAATAATATGGAGAAAACAATACTAACTTATGTCCATTCCAATCTTTAGGCTTATCCATAATACTGCAGTCCACTCTCATAACATAGTGAAAACGATTACCAGAGATTTAACACCATCGTCGATCCCCATATATCATAAGATATGTTTTGTTGGTCACATTCCAAACATTCAAAGGCCTTAATAATGTATTCTCTTGAATACCCATTGAACCATAGTGAAAACTTGAATGCAGTTAAAAGTTAACACTTTTCACATACTAAAATCCTCAAAATTCTATATACTCAAACCATGATATCATTTAGTCCTTATATCAATCATGAGCTCATGAATAATGTCAAACATTTCATTTTCTCTTTATCCCTTCATTATGCGCATATCATCTACTTTCTAAAATATTTGAATAACTTTTCCTGGTTACCGGTACCTTAAAATTACTGAAAACCACAAGAGACCAATACATAAATATTTCAATACACCATAAAAGTACCTCAACAACATTATTCTTGAATACTAATACATAAACACTTTAGTCCATCCACTTAAATGATTGTCCTGGAATATGTCCTTCCTTGATTTAGAAGTAACTTTTTAGGTCAGGGCATTGAGTTGGGTAATGCCCATGTTCTCCGCAAATAAGACATTGAACTCCATAACAGTCTGTCACTCTATGAACCTTTTCTCTACACAGATAACATCGGTCCCTCCATTTGAGGTATTCCTCAAGGTTCTTCTTCCCTTCTTTAGAAATCTTAATCTTCCTTTCTTTATGCTCCTCAACATGAGAACATGAATAATAGTTTATCTTCCTCTTCTTTGATGAATTCGGTATACCACTAAATTTCACCTTGTTAATCATATATCGCAATGACTGATTCGGCATAATCACAATATCTTTCTCTATAGGCATTACATAATTTTGTTTCTCATAGTCACCAATTTGTCTATTGGATTCAATGTTAACCCAATTCCGTCTGGTTCCCTCCATTAACTAAAACACAAAAAGAATTCTATGAGAGGCAAAAATCATGATAGAGAAAACACCATAGTAAAGGGGGAGTACCCTCAATATCTAACATCTTAGGTTAAATTCTAATATCGTTAGCGCAATTCAAGTACTATAACCTATACGTATACTTAACCTTAGGGACATCCCTAGACATACCTTAGAAATATCTCTAGGGATCTCACTAAAGTTCTCGCATCCTAGTTTCCAAAGGTTGACTAAACCTTTCCTCTGATACCAACTGTAGAGACCCGAATCTTGACATACATGGACATTACATTACTTTTGAGGAATACTTGGTACATAACAAAAACACACACCCAAGGATCGTAATAGTTTAGTGTCTTTGGAAACTCGGAACGTAATCTTCTAATCGTGGTGAAAGATCTTCTATATCTCCCATAAAGATCTTCCCCTTTTTTTTACCTAAAACCTTTCTTTATATCCTGGGGAAAAGAAAACATAAAAGGGTGAGCTCAAATGCTCAGTAAGGGTAAACAAAAGAAATATCAATGACATCACATACACAAGCACATAACTTTTGGAAATCTTAACCAGCAAAAGAGATCATAAGTTCATAACATGGGATAAATCATGGCAGTGAAATGTAATAACAATAATCATAACTTAAAACATTAAACATTTTGTCATACACACATAATCATAGAGAATCATTTCTTGTTAGTCAAGACTCATTTCCAAGACTATCTTAGTGGACAAAGTCCCTTTCTGAATCGAGTAACCCTCGTTTCAGTCTTGTTTCACTGAACCGGTATAACCTACCGTTCCAGCCCTGTCTATCTCATGAGATATAAAATCGTTACCCAATGCATTGGAGGGAGATATAGGTCCCACCCATCTTATAATGAATCCTTTCTTATGTGTGCCACATAATCATAAACTATACATCATAGCGTAACCCATGTAATAAAAATGGGATTCTTAAGCAACATGACATCATAAAACAATTCATATAAGATAAAGGAATTCATAAAAATATTTCCATCACAACATAATCAAATCCATATAATAATAGGGATAAAAACAGAACCCTTTTTATTATCTTAGATGGAAAATAATTTTGATAAAATACTTGAACTTCATTCTTGAGGAAAATATCCTTTCTACTTCAAAAACATTTTTCCTTTCATAACATGTCATACGACTTTAAAATAAAAGAAGTTGATTAAAAATAAACTTGAAAACTTGTAAAGTAAGCTTCTTGGAAATAATGTTTCAAAAATCCATTCATGCCGTATAAGTTAAAAAAACATTCTTCTCGTACTTTTGTCGGAAAAGTTAAAAAAGTACCTCGTACGAAAAACGACAAAATATTCCTTTCATATCTTTTACTAAAAACACACCGAAGGGTAAAATAGGATTTAAACAATTGTAGGTGAATGAAAATAATATTACATATTGAGGAAACATGGATGTGGATGATAAAATACACCCCAGTAAATACCAAAGTATAAACAATCTCGGATAAAAATGAGATTGTGATATTTCCCTTACCTTAGGTCCGATTTGCTTCGTATGTGTCCGAACCTCCTGTATAATGATTTAAATAATGTCGTTGACTTATTACAGAATCATATTCATTGTTATGATATCATATATGGTTCACTTATGACTTTATATTACCCGTTCTTTTGTAAATTCCATGTTAAAGAAGCGTTTTGGGTAAAATCGTTTCATTTATCGTAGGTGTTTTGACTTGTTGTTCTTGACATTATTATTACTTATATCATGATTTACTTACTTCCAGAATATAAAATATTATTTATATATCATATATATTCAGTATATATATATATATAAGATAGATAAATGAAATGAAAAACACCGTTCATGGAGACGGTAGTACGTACGTACGCATGAACGCTGTTTTCCTTTCCTTATTGTCTTCAATGGAAGTAAGTAGATGACATAAATATACATATATACATAAATCCAGTAGCTTTATAATGTCATATATTTCATTATTATTTCTTATATATACTTTTTAATCATTCTTAAATGGTTAACATGGAGAATGAATCTCATCGCGTCGTGGAGACGGTAGTCCGTACGTACGCACGAGCGATGATATCGTTCTCATGGTCCTGGAATTGTGTTGAAGTGTATGTATACTATTTCAGTATCAATATCACTTTATAATAATCATATATAGTTACTCATTAAACCATTATACCCATCCAATTAAGGTGGTGGCGGAAAATAGATTACACCACGGCGTGGAGACGGTATTCCGTACGTACGCACGCGCGGTGATTTCCTTTTTCCGTAGGATGGATAGAAGGTTAATTAGAGTTGTTTCATATTTATAATAACATATAAGTATATAAGAAATACTTATGTTATTACTTTATCATGAAACAACTAAAGAAGAATAAGTTTAAGAAGAAAGAAATTGAAAAAGATCGGTAATGGATATTACCTCTTTTTGACACGCCTTTTCTTAACCTCCATTTAAAGAACTAAGGATGGTCTTTAAAGAAGAACAGGACCTCTAGGATGATACTAGGGAAGTGGAGAAGAGATTTTGGCAGGGGTTGGCCGAGCTTGAAGGCTCAAAGTTGTGTGAGGAGGAGGGGGAGGAGGTACCCTTTTATAAGGGAGGAGAGGGGCACCTTAGGAATATCTCAAAATATTATTTTATATTAAAGTCAAAATCGGTTTATAATGGTTCCAAAGGGTCTTATTTCAAAGATAAAGTGGGTATGGGTCGAAATCCTATCATCCTATAGGATTTAGACAAGTTTAGGGTATTATTTTAACCTTATCAATTAGATTTAACTCTAAGTTAAATAATTTAACTTTTACCGTGTCTTTTTGTTTTCTTTCACTATATGGTTAATACACTTACTATAACATGCCAAACGAACCCCAAATTGTTTATTATTAATATATATATCCTTATCTAAGTCATTTGGCTGAACCTTAGATTTTTAGGAATAAAATAACCATTAATAATATAATATTTGATTTAAAAACTATTTTGTGTCAATTTTGACACTATTTGATTTATGATTTTTGTGAAAGTCATAACAGAATTATATGTTCGAACCAAGTTGATTAAATAAACACTAATATATCATAGTAACCTAGAAAATTAGTTTAATTCATAAAAAGTCTCAAATTACATTCATTTGAGAATTTATAACATCAATTATGTTAATATTTCCTTAAAAGGGTAATTACTGCATCATCGTTGTGTCATAAATAAATTAATTTATTTAAAGTCTAAAAATTATAAATAAACTATCATTATGTAGGAAACCGTTTTAGCTTTCTAATGAATATTTATAGTCGAATTCATCTTATGTATAACCCCATATTAAAAATGTTTTAGTTATTAAACATTGATTTTATCTATTTTAACTATTCATTAAATAAAATAATATTAAATGTCATAATCTAATCCAAGTGGACCTAAATGGTCATATTATAATCATAAGGTTGTTTTTGGTCGAATTACACTTATCCAATAGAATTATAACATGTGTTAGGGTAATATTAATATCATATTTACCCTTAATTACCCTATTTACTATTAACCGTGTTAAAAAAAAGTAAAAAGTTACTATTCACCAAAAATTATTTTCATCTCATTGAACCACAATTTAGTCCTTGATATTAACCATGTCTGTTGGATTTTCGAAATTCCATTCACAGAAGCGGTAAAATTAAGTTTTATGCAAAATTCAGTTTTTAACCTACCACTTAGTGGTTTCACTATTCATCAAAAATTGAAAGTTTTTAGAAAAAGGCCAAAATTTCATCCTAAGCTATATTTCATATTCCGAATTCAAAAATGAAGTCTATTTTACCAAATTCATAACATAGAAGTTGCATTAATTAATTTTATAATTAAATCCCACTGTTAAAACAAATAACGTGTTTTTAAGAAACAATATCTATCAAAAGATTGACACTTGATTATGTCTGGTTTAAATGTGAAATTATATCCAATGACCAACATTGTATTAAATTGTAAAAATATATTCTAAATATACTTTAAAACCACTTAAATTAATGATTTATCACTATTAATTATTTCGATTAAAAAAGTTGTTTTTAATTATAATTTAGTAATTTTCACTATTCATCAGAATATGAAAGTTATCTGAAAAGTACCAAAATTTCACCTTAGGCTAAATTCGATACTCCGAATCCAAAAATGAATTCCATTTTGAGAGCTAAAATTTCTAAAATATAAAAAGTTGTTATTACTATTCATAATGGGAAGTTTTAATAATATTTTAATAGCATATCGTTGTTTCGTGAAACTCAGTATTGCGTACTACACACGCTATCGAGGAAGGTTGCGATTGCGTGTAATGCAAGGCAATTCAAGGATGCGTGTTGTGCAAGATCCTTTTTGTGTTGCGTACAACACAAGACATTAGTGAAATTAAAAAAAATATTTTTCATAAAATCTTGGGCTGTTACAATGGGAATGTATCTAAGGTTTTCCTCAGCTTCCCATGTTTATCACAGGTTATGACTCCAGTTTAACGTCCAGCGGAGATGGATCAGACCGATCAGGACACTGACTAGAGTGGATCGGTTAGGTGTAACCCCTTGAGGACAGACTGATGTAGGTGGGTTGACATGACCTCACCAGGATGTGGCAGCCTGGGTGTGAATCAGGATGGATGATGGATGGATAATTGATGTGGGTGGAGAATGGGACGGGGTAGACCTTAGGGCGATGATGGTGTTGAAATTGAGCCTAGAAAATTCCTCCTACGTACCATGCCTTGGCATGGACCAAAGTCCCCGTAGTTAGGGAATGGGGCTTGGCACACCGACACGAAGATGGCCGGGGCCAATGGTTGTTGGGATTGAACCTCAGGGAGGATTCCTACGTACCATGCCTTGACATGGATCAAAGTCCTGTTAGTTTTGGATGGTGACGACTTACCATCAATGGGGGACTTCAACGGCTTACCATCGAATGGGTTGAAAACTGCTTACCACTGATGGGGTTGAAAATGGATTACCGCTGAATAGGGATGAACCACAAGGAGGCTTCCGACATACCATTCCATATAGGTAGGGATCAAGGCCTACATAGTTCCAGATGGTATGGGGCTTACACTCTGAGCTACTTGAGGTGTTGGTGAACCGACGTGGATGAGGACCTAGGGTCTAGATGGATGGTGGGATTGAACTGCAGTGAGGCTTCCTACGTACCATGCCTTGGCATGGATCAAAGTCCTCGTAGTTTAGGATTGTGTGGGAAAACCAACGTGAATGAAGACCTAGGGTTCAGATAGATGGTGGGCTTGAACCTCAGTGAGGCTTACTACGTACCATGCCTTAGAATGGATCAAAGTCCTTGTAGTTCGGGATGGTGTTGGCGAACCGATGTGAAGGGGGTTGGAACGACTGGGTGTTGGGTTTGAACCTCAGGGAGGCTTCCTAAGTACCTTAACTTGGCAAGGATCAAAGTCCCTGTAGTTCAGGATTGGTCTTGGGGCATAAACACTAGGATATCTGTGGTGTTTTTCATGGTCGATGTTTACTCTAAGCCCACGAATGTCATGCTCAGTGTGAAAAACAAGAGGCAACAAAGACCTGACAATCATGTCGCGAAGGGTGTGTCCATGGGAAGTGAAATGGGGCTTAGGCTCCAGGCGGCCCAAAGTGGAAACAGGGGCTTACGCGTGGTCCACAGCCCAGGGAGATGGAGACTGGGACTTACTCCATAGTGGAGGGCCGAGTGGTGATAAATCCCAAAGTGAGAGAGATTTGGCACCGATGAAATTAGGGGCACCGATGCCCATACCTCCCTTTGTAGGCCTTTGTCAGGGAGACTGAGACTTACTGCAGGGTGGAGCCCCGAGTGGTGACAAATCCCAACAAGAGAGGGAAAGGGTGACAAATCCCATGTGCCCCTCTCTTTTCTTGGTCTTTGGAAAGTAAGAAGATGGGAGGAGAATAGGTATTTCTTCTGGAAATAAAATCTAGGCACCTACACCACGGTGGATTCCCTCTCCCCGCGGACAGACGCCGCTCCAACAAAGAGGATCTCATTCCATGTGACGAATAGTCACTCCCGTGGAGACCAGTGGGCATGCAGAATGTCTGGACCGGGGAACCCCACACAAGATACTTGGGGGGAAGGTCATAGTTTAACGTCATTTTTTGAGGAAAATGGATCTTGTCAGTTTAACGTCATGTATCTCAGATGATGCGGGATCTCTCCGCACCCCTAGGACTTACATAACCAATTCCTTTTGCACCTTAGTGAAGTGAAGGAACCGGAAATGCCGTGGCTGAGGGGTGTCATGAGATGATCCCATTGGGAGTCCACATTAGCGTGGCTATGCGAAGAAACAACAGTCCTTAGCGTGCCTATGTGAAGAATCATAAGGAGAAGAAATTCAACGGGAAAAACCATACAAGGGACTTTGAAATTACTTCGTACGAGCCTAGAATGTCATATGGGAAAACAGTGTATGATGTGGATGCTTAGGGAGTAAGAGGAACTCAAGAATGGTGTCCATAAAAAGAGAATCGGACACATGTGAAAAGGCATGTCCAAGGAGTATGGGGTGCGTGCAAATGAAGAAGTAGCAGGGAAACACCAGGGTGAGGGGTCACGGAGGGTTGCGCGCAACCTTTAAGTTTTGCGCGCGTAATAAGTATCGATGTGTGGAAAACACTGGGTTGGTTAGAAATCAGTGAGGCTATCACGTATAGTAGAGATGGAGATTTTTCGTGCAAATTATAAGGATTGCGCGCAAGTAGGACAAGTTGTGCTGATAAGGAAGGATTACATGCAAGGACTGGGGGTGCACGCAAATGAAGAGGGTTTGCATGCAATTGGTCAGCCTGCACACATGAGGAAATATTTGAACACAGGGGGAGGGACCCCGAAGGGGTTTGAATTTAGTCTAAACCAATGGGATCTCGCACGAAGGCGTATCCTAGGGAGACTTTGCATGAAAATAACTGTACCTGAAAGCCATCTTTGCAAGCATGAAAGGCAGATTTAGTGCACGAGAACTGGTTCAGATTCTTCAGCCCGGAAGTCGAAGCGGTAGCCTTATATTTATAGGTGCTCGGGGTGCAGTTTGGCACGGAAAATAGGTCGAAACCAAATGATTGTGTGTTGGCATCGAAATCGCTAAATTTTAAACCGCAAGGGGTGGGGCATGGATTTTTTTGCGCTCGTGTGGAAAACTCTCATGAATCCCAGAGTTTTCTGCGTGGGCCGACTTTCTTTGCGCACCAGGGAATTTATTTCGCATGACCCCTCTAGACCCCCAAGAATGGATCCCCAGGTCTAAATATGGCTTCACTTTTTCACGTCCATGATTCCTTCAAACCTTGAGCATTTTTCGGGGTCTACAAATGCCCCCCCTCGGAATCGTATTGGTGAGGGGCCGCAAAGGTAGGATTCCGAGGGAAAATGCCGAAATGCTGAACTCCACGGGGACCGCATGTGATACAACTGGAGTGGCGCACAAAATCCCAGGTGGGGAATGAAATCCACTTTCCACATGCACACACAAACCAATATCTATGCCTATAGAAGCCGTTGTGGATCCCATGTTACGTACGAATTTTATCGCACAAAAAGCTCTGAGTTCTCATGCGCGAAAATCTCTCCTACCCTACGTGAAAAAATGCTTTGGTTGTGTGGAATCTCACCGAAATCAGTCGTCATTTTACACGCAAACCTAGGGGTTTTTATGACGCCTTATGATATTTTAAGACGAAATCCGATTTTTTGTGTCACCCTCTCATATTCTGTGCTATCCACTTAAGAATCTTCTGGAAGAAGATGGCCACAAATCAGGTTGATGTTTGGGGAGAAGCTGCTGGTCAAAGGGCTGAAATGGTCGCCAACCCTGAGGTTCGCAGCGCCTGAAGGATTGTCTCCAATAACCATACTCTTTTCAATATGATAACCCCCTCCCAAAAGGAGTACACACTGGCCAACAACATGCCGCTATGGGACTTTGGTATCTTGGAGGAGGTTCCATTGCCAGGATTCTAAGTCGATACACCACGGTCATGGGTGACTCGTAAGGATGACCTCCTTCAATACAACATTACCAACAACGTCCATCCTACTAGAGAAACCAGAAATATGGACGTTTACATCCTAAATACCAGGACTATGACCATTTTAGGAAGTGACCATATCGCGGAATGTTCCCCAGCCCTTTATTCAAGCACCTTCCATCATTGTGTTACTGATGAGACTAAAGGATGGCGGTAGGATTGGGACCTATGGTCGGGAGGCAATTTCACAAGTGAGTGGGCCTGGGCGTACTGGCTTCGCCAGACATGTGACCAGTTTGGGACCGAACTATGGCATATCGGCTTGTTCGAGGCGGTGTGGACGTCGCAGATTCACTTCTATCGCCAGCATGAGCTCGGGCCAGAGCTGTTCACTCGATGGTCCCCTGATACCAACACCTTTAATCATCATCATGGGGAAGTTGGTATCAGTCTTTAGGATATTCACCGCATTGGGGGTATCAATTTAGATTCCACCAATATGATGAATTCTACCCCCCAATGAACATCTGGGGAGATCGATCAGGAACCCCCATGTGGACATGACACTTATTGGAGCTGGCTAAAGAGAGGCTGGGGGGTCATGGATTTCCTAAAGGTCATAGCTTAAAAGAAGTGGTTTAGCTTGTTCCTCCAGAATGATCTAGAATTCGAGACACCAGGGTGAGGGAGACGGTGTCCAACCACGGCACAGAGGAGCAAAAGCAGATCGTACTGGAGGATCCTGGAGGCGGGGGACTATCGATCATGGGGCTTCAGCATTAACAAGAGTTGGGACCCAAATGTTTGGTATGCCGGATTTATTTCCAAATTTCTATGTGGGTGGATCTTACCAGTGAGGGATGCAAGGATGGGGGTTCTTCCAGCAACCCTGGTGATGGCTGGCATCGTGGTTTCTAATCAGAGATTCAATCTGGGGGTCCCCGTGTTGGATCGTCTGTTCACCATTTTGGGACGCATCTCGAGAGGGGGTTCACCGAGGAGGATTTGTGGTACTTTCCAGATCTTTTATGGATGGGTTGTGTCTCATTATCGCGGTTACACATTTCCGAATGCCATTTCCCCCCCCCCCCCAGGAAATGGCTTGCGGCCATCCTTGATGAACATTTTAAGGTTCATGCTGGTAACTCTCAATGAGTAGGGAGTAAGGATCATAATCGGTAATCCAGAAAACTTTACATTCATCCCATTCCCCACCCTGACTAGCCAGATGATTGACAACGGTCAAGGCTCACTGGAGTAGAAGGAGTACTTCCAGAGCATTATAGGCAGGGTGCTCATGGGCCGGATTAATGGGAAAATCTTCTGCGAGACTCACATGTTGTCCAAGTTCTCCAGGCTGTTTGGGTGCCTCTAGAGGATGCCGAAAAATGTATACGCAGATGTTCAGGAAATAAAGGAATCCTTGCATTCTTTTCAAAATATGGCTGAGGTGCACGACCTATGGTTCCGACGATGTTATCACCTTCCCTCCCACCGGAGTCAATGCTGGCCTTTCAACCGAGTATGTTGAACATTGGGCAATATCGTACCCTGAGGGGATTTTGTGGAAGCGGGTTCAACAACTCAAGGTTTCTAGTGTGTAACCCTGGCAGTGAGAGAGAAGAAAAAGTGCTGTTGGGGGGGGGGGGGGGGGGAAGGTCGGAAGTATGTCGGACAACCGGGCCCGTATAGGCCGAGACTTCAGCAGTGGGGGTGTCACATGGTGTGGTCACACCTTCATCGCCTAGAGGGGGAGGGTCACATGTAATGACTAGAGAACATCCTGGGAAGAAAATAAGATATATGCTTCAACCATCTCACAACGAAATCTTCCTGGCACTGTGGTAGGCCTGGCTAACCCTACGGCAGTCGATGGGTACTAAAGACCTTTGGAAAAAGATAGTGTGAGATGGGATCCAGCTGCCCGAAGTTGGACTCATTCGGATTATTGACAGGGTGAACTTTCATCGCCGGAATGCGTATCTAATGACCATGGACATGTATGCACACAAATGGCGTTGGCTTGGGGTGCCATCTCTCTTGGTGAATGTAATTCTCAGATAAGAGAACGATCCAAAAAAGATGTTGTTCGAGGATGACGACATCGATGATGAGCTGGAGGGATGTGAGACAGAAGAGGAGGAGACAGAAGGAGAAGGTGAGGGAAAGGGTGAAGAAGGAGAGGATCCTGAAGGTGAAGGGTCTCAAGGGTCGTCCCACCTAGGGTTTCTATGGGAGAGTGGCGAGATCGTCAGCTCTAATGTAGATTTAACTGATCTACTTGAGGTATTCCCTAGCGCTTACCTATCCTTTCCCCTGTTTGTTCTCTTTTCTTTGTAATTATTAATCCACTCTCCTTATCTTATTCAAGAGCATACTGGTGCCGATCAAGAGTCTCCATTCAAAGGAGGGGAGGAACCACAAATGGAAAAAGGTGGGGAACCGACCCTCATTTTTGAATTGACGAGCACTGAGGGATCCCCCACTATGACAGCTCCTGTAGCGGCTAGAACATTGGAGGTCGATGCCTTGGGCTCCTGTAAGTTCCTTGGTTAGATAACCATACTTAACGCCAGAGAACTCAATTGATTAGTGTGATCCTTTTTTGTGCAGTTATCATGGTATTGGAGGCTCATCGGGCTGCTGATTTTGGTCCATCCTTGAGCGATTCAATGGAAAATTTGTCGTCCCATCCCGGACACACTTTCCAAATAGAGCTGGCCCAACACACAGTGAACAACCAATTGTGGATATCAGTGGAACTACTGTCGGGGCAGGGCTGGAAGTTGTTGAGGGAGCTACAGGGACCTAGGAAAGAGAAAAAGGTCATCCAAGTGTTGAAGATCCTAATCCTATAGGAGGAGCACATGAAGAGGACCCTACTGCCATCATGTTGGCTGCTTTTCCTGCCTACCAACCTGCAGAACCTGGGGAGGTTGATTAATCAGACTTCGAGGCGGTTGAGGAGAGTCGCATGATGCAACATAAAAGGTGAAAGTGCATCAAAAACATTCCCAGTCAGCCTTAGACAAAATGGCTAAATTGGATGGGATCACTTTACACATGGATTCATTTTCTATGTGCTGGAGGGGTAGATGCTCAACACCTTCATTCGACGGTTCATGACTACATAGCTGAGAAGATGCCTGAGATCAGCCGTTTCTCTGACGTTGCCCAGTGTTGGGAGCAGTCAGGGAGTACCCAAGCGTTCATAAAGTCAGAGAAAGTGGTCCAACACCTTTTAGAACATGCAAAAGAAAAATAGATAATCATCGAAAACTGTTTTGAACTTGTGGAGTAGTTGAGGGCCCAGTTGGAAGATGACCAAGAGAAACTAATGGAAGCGAGTCACCAGATGACGGAACTTCAAACTGATTAGGTGCAGGCATGGGATAGGGTCAATGAACTACTCTATATGTCTGTTGATGAAGAGAGGGTCCTTAAGGGATGGGAAGCAGTCCTGGAGTTGACCAGCCAAAAGGTAGCGGTGCTGGAATGATCCCTCCAAGAAGCTGACCCTTAAAGGCCATGTTTTAGCCAAACTCATAAACTTATTTCTCCTTACTACTTCTTATTCTAAACTGAAAGTATGGATAAATTTATTCAATTTTTTACATGGTTTAATGCGCTCAACCGCAATCATGAAATAAATATCAATCCATTCCTAAGCTCACATGGGTCGTACCCAATGTAAGAAGTATGGAATGTTCATACTATTACATTGTTTGATCATGGGAGCATCAACCAAGCTTTGGGAATTCGATATTCGAATCTGGATTTCTAAGGAGATAAGAGGGAGGCCCGATCAAAGGAAGAGGACCTCAGACCAATCAATGTATGTCTTCTCAATGTTCTCTAGCACACGAGCGGGGCAACACATGAGGCATTAGAGTTAGTCCGAACATAGGGGAATGAAAAATGTGAATCACGATACCCCAAATTTTGAACACTATGAGAGTTGGCGAGACAATAAAGGATAACTGTCAACCGTGTTCAAAACACAGTATCCCTATTAGGTTCGCCTGAAAATGGGGAAAACAAATGAGGGTTGACCGCTGAACATGTTTGAAACATGGGGCCTGACTCAAAACATCATCCATTAGTCTTCCAGAACATTGGCCCAGGACAGCAGGCAGACCATAGGTTGAGCATCCATACTTTTAGGGGGTCCCTTTAGACATGAAAAAGGATGAGGCTCAGAATAAAGGTCATGAAATGTGTGGAAGGTGGAGTGGTGGTTTGTTCGAACAGAATCCCACACTCTTGAAATTATGCCACCATGGTGGAACCACATTAGGTGAGTGTATCAGTCTGATCATGGATCATCCTTACCTCTAGAAATGATCTCTCTAGAGAGGGAGCCATCACTTCCTAATGTCATCGTGGGTCATCCCAAACTTTTTCAGGGTAAATCCATAGATACATAACTTACCATGAGGGGTCCGGCCAAGGGGCCAAAAATGAGAAAGGAAGGGATTTGTGATTCCTGGGGCTGGACCCGAGATCAAATTCCTGGGTGTACCTACATATCCCACAAGGATTGGAATCAAGGCATATGTATTTTGGGAAAGTGTCTTAATTTAAGGTCTGAGAGCTCGAACCATGGAAAATAGAAGATATGGGAGACGCATGGTGATGTAATTTGTTCAACCTGATGTGAATGAGGACAAGGTCCACATCATCATGTGTTCCCTGGGGAGGTTTTAGGTCGAGGGACTGAAAACGACAGTTAAGCTGGGCCCGAGACGGGATGCACATGCTTTCCTATGTATCCCATCAATATGGGAATCAACCCGTACGTAGTTCTAAGGGGTGTCATGGTGAGGTACCAGTTCCAGGGATTAAAGAGGCATGTAGGTCTAGCCCTCACAACAAAAGAAGAAGGATTTTATAGATCATGTTTGTACATTAGGGTGGATTCATTTTTTTAAGTGACAAACCAAGGACATAGGGATTATGGTATCACCGTGGGAATAAAGCCATATGTTGGCATTGAAAAATGGTATTTTGGATGACCAATACCCAACGTGATGTACCCTACAGTGAGGTCATCACAATGTAGTGTCATTTTTCGTCCTGTAGCTGGGACGATACTATCACAGTTTAGGGTCATGTAATGGGACTAGGTAGCAAAATTTAAAGTCATATGGATTGGACTTGATGGAATTCTCACGACGTGATAAAGCATACCCAACATGAATGAGGACGAGGTCCACACCGCGCCATGCACAACTCTGGGAAAGGAGCCTTGGGCCATGGGGCCAAAAAGGTTTAGAGGATAAAGGGGAAGAAGAATCAACGTATCCCATTTGAGCTAGACCTGGAGACGCGATTTCCTTTTGATCCTACATATCCCATGAGAATGAGAATCAATCTACAGTTAGTTCGTAGAAAATATCTTAGTTTATGGTCTTACATCTTGGATCGTGGGGGAGCGGAACCTTTCCAAATAGGCACATACCTTAGTCCAACCCCTAAACCTAAGTGAGTTGAACTCAGTGTAGGAAACAAGGGAAAAGGAGCTCCTTGAAATATGGGTAATGTTCTTAAAGGGGAAACTGGTGTGGAGCCGCGAATAACACCGTACTATGACTTTGTCCTCCTAACGTGCAAATGTGTCATGAGGGACAATGCCAGGAATGTCAAGATTCCATTTGGAATAGATGGGGTGGAACATAATGTGAATCATGTGACCAACATACAAGGACTGAGTGGGGTTGGTGTGGCGATGGAGGATTACTGCTGACCATGTTCGAAACACAACATCCATATCGCATTAGCCTGAAATGGGGAAAAATAAATTTGCATTGACTGCTGACCGTATTCGCAACGCGGGACTTGTATCAATTTGTTTTCTGAAACCTTGAGGGACGCTGGCCCGTAATGGTAGGAGAGCCCTTAGTCCTAGAAACCATTCCATTTTGGGGTCCCTTCAAGTGTGAAAGATAATGGAATCTCAAATGAAGGGGAACACGAAGCCTGAAATGTGAACGAGAGCTTTCCCGAGTCGAATCTGACACTCCAGGTCCTAGACCATATTACTCTTGGGAACATTGGCAAACCACTATAGAGGGTCAGGGGGGGCTCAACTTGAGAGCAGTCCAATTGAAAAGGCAAGTATAGCACAAAGAGACGGAGATCTCTCTGGAGAAATAGGTATATGGTGTGGTTGTCACAAACCCGTCATGAATAGGGACATAATCCCATACCACACCATAGACCCCTCTCATGGAAAAGAGAAGGCCAAGGGTCCTAGGTGAAAGGGAGATCTATAAGATATGGGGATGGACCCAAATTCAAGATGTTCAAGAAGTCCTATGTATCCTATAAGAATAGTAATCAAGCTACACATAGTTCTAGAAAGCTTCAGTTTAATGTCTTGTGGGACCAGGCAGTTTAGGGCCATGCCTGACAAAGCGACTCAGGAAAATTACCGCTTGTGGATCTTTTCAATAGTGGGAGGATGTATATTCTCACCAAACATGGTTACAAGTGAGTACACACCATTGGGATAAACCTTGTGAACAATGAAATTTCCTTCACATTTGGGCTCTAATTTGGGTGGTTTCTGGCCAGGTATCATTGGTGTTCTCAGAGCCAGCACCAAGTTGCCTTGTAGGAAAGATCAGAGGCAAACCTTCTTGTTGAAGGCTCGATCCATCCTTCTCTAATTACTTTCGAGATTGTACAGGAAATGAATCCTATTCTTGTTGAGTAATTCTAATTCAGCCATACGGATTTCAGCTACTCTATTTGGCGCTTGCTGGTCATAGACCGCTGTGTGCAATAAAGGCAACTGAATCTCGATGGGCAGGATGGCCTCAATTCCATACACTACAGAGTATGGGGTCACCTAGGTGGAATTACTAGTCGTCGTCTGATAGGACCATAGGGTGTTGGGGAGCTTGTCCGACCAACTCCTCCTATTCTGACCAACCATTTTCTGAAAAATGTTAGATAGGGTTTTGTTGAATGCCTCAATCTGCCAATTTTCATGCATGTGATAGCGGGATGTATGGTTAGAGAGGATATTGTACATGGCGTACAACATTTTCAACTCGGATTCTCAGAAGTTTGTTCTGTTATCGGTGAGGACGGCATGAGGTACTCCCAATGGATGGATGATATTGGAGCTCACGAAGTCAATGATAGAACGGGCTTTGACCTCCTTGAGCAGGACTGCCTCCACCCACTTGGAAAAGAAATCCATAGTGGCTAGAATGAACCAAAATTGGCGAGCTTTCGCTGGAGGATATGGTCCTATAACATCAAATCCCCAGATTTCAAAGGTCCAAGAGTACTTGGTAGTGTGGAGAGGATCAGGTGTGCAATACACAAAGTTAGCATGAACCTAGCACACATGGATTCTCTTGGAGAACTCAATGCAGTCGTGGATCATAGAGGGCCAAAAATACCCTAACCTCTGGATCTAGTGAGACAGTGTTGGCCCATATTGATGGGAATCATAGGAACTGGTGTGAACCTCTTTCATGACTTGTGGAATATCAACTCCCTGAATGCAATGGAGGAGAATACCGTCAAACCCACGCTTGTAGAGGATTGCCTCAAGTCTAGGACCACTTTGGAGGGTAAACTCTAGCGTACAACATTGAATTCTCTCGTCCTCAGCCTGATCTAAAGGGAGACTACCACGTTGGATGTATTCAACCAAGGGTGTCCTCCAATATGGAGTCAACTCGATCACTACATCCGGGGGACCTGGTGGTCCCGACATGGAGGCGCAGGTGGTAAGGTGGCCTACCCGTGGGTCGTCATCGTCATTTGGGGTAATAATAGATATGACTCTCTGGTGTGCCATGTGGATAATCAAATCATCAGGTTCGGGCTCTGCGAGTGATGTAGCTAAACTAGCCAAAGCATATTCTCTACCATTCTGTGCCTGAGGAACATGGGTAACATCGGACCGAGAAGTGAACTGGGCCATTAGCTGGAGAGTACGTTCCAAAAATGGTATGAGATCTGGCTTACTAAAAACATAGCCACTATTTATCTACTTAATGACTAGCTCGGAGTCCCCATTCACATGAAAATGGGGCATGTCGATCTCAAGGGCCAGCTCGAGGCCAGTTATGAGGGCCTGATACTCCGCCTCATTGTTGGTGCATCCTTCCGACAGCAGGAATGAGTATGGAAGAAAGGATTGCGATGGGGTAATAAAGACGATACACAGACCTAATTTATTGAGTCTAGGATCATTGAGCCTCCTACCAGTGGGGCTTTGGGAGGTGCCATCAAAGTGCATTTTCCAAAATGGGATGGCTTGATTTACCGAGAGGATTGCCTCATCAGAAAAATCCAGGTCCAAGGACTAGTCAGCAGGGGTTGGATGGGTAATAAGAAAATATACCAATTCTTGTACCTTTATAGCCTTCTGAGGCACAAAACTGATGTCAAACTGCCGGAGGATTACCTCCCACCACGTTAGTCAGCTAGTTAACATGGGATGACTAAGGATATTCTTCATTGGGTCTACTCAAGACACCAGCTGTACCTCGTGGTGCTGCAGGTAATGTCACAATTTCTATACGGAAAATACGAGTGCAAGGAAGATCTTCTCGATGGGGGAGTATCTGGTCTCCATATCAAAGAGCATGTGGATGAGGTAGTAGTGGTTTTTCTCTGTCCCCTCATTATTCTTTTGGGCGAGAAGTGCACCGAGGGACTATTCCAGGGAGGTCACATAAAGGACCAACGACATCCCGAAGACTGGTGGCATCAAGACCGAAGGATGGAGGAGATATCTCTTGATTTCCTTGAACTTAGTCTGACACTCTTCACCCAATTCATAAGCGATGCCCTTCTTCATGATCTGAGAAAAGGGCTTACACTTTTCAGCCAAATTCACAATGAATCGGCATATGTAGGCCAAGTGGCCATGGAAACCTCAATGCTCATGAATATTGCTCGAGGGAGACATCTAGCTGAAGGCCTTGATCTTATCTGGGTCAACCTCGCTACCCTGATACCTGACAAAGAAGCCAAGGAACTTCCCTTAGGTGACTCCGAAGGTGCATTTCAATGGGTTCAACATCAGGTGACGGGAACAGAGGAAGCCGAACACTTTTTCAAGGTCCTCGATAAGGTCCTGGAGCTGGTGAGATTTGACCACCAGATCCTCCACATAGAATTCCACCAAGGTCTCGATGATTGGGTTAAATGTATGATGCATGGCCTGCTGATAGGTGGAACCTGCATTCTTCCGGCCGAAGGGCATAACCTGGTAACAAAAAGTATATTGTTGTTACCTGAAGGCTATAGACTCCTCATCCTTGGTGGCCATTCAGATCTGATTATATATGGAGTATCTGTACAAGAAGGAAATAGATTAGAACCCAGACGTGGCATCAATCAAAAGCTCTGTCACAGGAAAGGTGGAAATCATCCTTCAGACAATGACGTTTGAGATTGAAAAAGTCGATATATACTCTGATCTGTCCATTCTTCTCCAAGATTGGAAAAATGTAGGCCAGTCATTTTTGGTACAATACCTCCTTAAAAAAGTTTCCCCTGATGAGTTTGTCAACTTCGGCCTCAACCATGGCACCGTGAGACGGGTGTACCATTCTGGGAGGTTGTTTGAACCCGCGAAGATTTTCTGGAAGACTGAGGCGGTGGACAGCTACCTGAGTATTTAGTCCTGGAATGTCGTCAAAACTCTAGGAAAACACGTCACAATGTTGTTTCAGTAATTATACGTACTGCTACTCCTCTTCGGAGGGCATGGCAGTGCTGAACAATGTGGGTCTCGTATCCTCCTTGCAACTTAGGTTCACCTGCTCCAACCCATCGACTGTGGCAGAGATGACCTCTTCAAAGGCAAGGGGAGTCCTCTATATCCTCTTATTTGCTTATGGAGGAGGGATCTTCTGTGAGGGGAGTTTCTCCTAAGTTGGGAGACCCCGATGGGAGGCTGGTACCAGTTTGAGCGGTAGTGGTTATTGCATTGGGGGACTCCGGCGCTGCCGAGCCCATAGCAACAAAAGTTGTTGACCTGATCCCATATGGTCTTCTGCCCAAGGGTCCATGCTTGATAATATCAAAATAGTAGTGGCGCGTTGGATGAATCCGATCGATTCCATCCAGAAGAAATAGACAAGTATGATGTACTGCTGTTGTCATGGGTTGGACGTTCCGATACCTAATTGGAGTGGGAGGCTCTGGGATCACTAATTCCTAATTCGTATAAGAATACGAAGTGATCCTCCAATGCTGCCTGGACTTGGGAGTATGTCTCCCCCTTGTTCTGGAGACGAAAAACATTGCCCCATATCGGGGGTCGTGGATTCCAACCGATGGATCAGGAAGATGTAGGTGCCATTCAGGCCTACCAATGGGACGGTCGCAGCAGCGACAAGATGAACATCACTTGTATAGATTTTCTTATCCTTACTCTTGTAATAGTCAGTGTCCAAATAGAGAGCCTCACAATAGGTCAAAGGAGATGTGTTGCCATAGAGTACTCCAACTCTACCATTAAGGGAGTACTTGAGGAATTGGTGATATGATGAAGGGATCGTCGCGTGCAGGTGTAAGCATGGCCTGCCCATCAACGCATTGTACGCAGTGTCCTGGGAGACAACCATAAACTCGGTGCTGGAAACCAGGCCACTGAACTAGGTCTTTAAATGGATCTTGTTGACTGGTGTCTTCTTAGTCCTATCATATCCTTGTATTTTCAGGTCATAAGGAGTCATATCATCCTTGGATAGTCCCAACTTACGGAGTGTCTGCTTTGGGATAAGGTTGATCCTGGTGCCTGTGTCGACAAGGTAGCGACGAATCTCCACACCATTGAACTGGATAGTGGTATATAAAGGACGAATGTTCCCTAGTATAGGAGAACATTAATCTTCTCCAGATAATGAGATGATGGCCTGGCATTCAACATTCTCGACTGCTTTGGCATGAAAACCTTATGTGGCTGCTACTTCAGTCTCAAATAGGAGGGGGATTCATAAATCTTTAGTGAGGGCCTCACACATATCGGACGACAGGAGAAGGAATTCCAATATGGAGAGTCTTTCTAGAATGCCTGAAAGGTACTTGAGGACATTGTACTACCATTCCAGGTGCGAACATCTTCTTACAGGAGGTCGTTCTATGATAGGAGGTATGGTGGGTCTTGCTGGCTAGACCGGCAGATGACGGGTGCTAGGAGTATCCTGCTACCCACTCGTGGAATCCCTTGGGGTAACTACTGAAGGGAGGTCAGAAAGACGAGACCGGTCAGTCACAGGGCGTAACTGGTCGCAGGGTGATAAGGGTGACACTGCCCGATCGAGCAGCACAAATGGCGATGGAGGCAGATCAGAGGACACCAGATAAGGAGGTTGTTCATGCTTAGATCGGCGTTGGGACTACTATATGTTCTCGGTATCATGCACATCCTGGCTGGAGATGCCAGCTGAGGAACTTCGATTACCCATGTAACCACGGATCCAATGATGGTAGCAGTGACTAGGAATACTGGGAAGACCCACCTTGCGATCCTCATCGTCGGGAGCCATATAGGGATTTACTAGCTCTACAGTATTAAACGAGGCATACCCTTAACTATCACCTGAAGAGTCATCCATTACTGGGTGGATCCTGGGAGGAATCCCCATCTCCGGAGGCATGAAGTCACCGAGAGTGTGGGGCAATGGTGGCACTGGGGGATCACGTTACTTTCCCTTACACCACAGATGATTGCTCTTATGGGAAGAGGATGGCTGGGATGATGCTCCAGAAGTATTAGCAAAGTGTTATGAAGTCTATGGCTGATTCAGGCATGCACGGATGATTCCATGGGCACGGGCGACCATTTTGGGGGCCATCTAGTCATTATACTTCTGAGACCCGTGGTTAGAAACCTGCTGCTATTCACCTTCGCTACCACTGCCACTATCTGGCCTCATGAAGACACATGCCACTTGTGCCGGGACTGGACCCAACCTGACTATGTTGTTTCCAACCTGCTCTTGGAGCTAGTCCTTGAAGATCCATCATTTCTTGATGGTGTGCCCCATGATCCGGTGATAAGGGCAGTTGTTGGGCAGTCAGTGAGGTTCGCCTCTTTTGGCCTTTTCCACTTAGGCAGTCGCACAATCCCCTACTCCATGACACTATGGAAGTAACCAGGGAACCGAGCCTCGTTGAACGAGTAGTTCTGATTCCTTCTATCTAGAAAGGGGTCTCTATGAGCCTAGCCTTGACAAGGGTCTGGAGGATCCTGCCGAGGAGTCGGAGCCTGATTATCTCGCCTAGGCAGTGGCGGTGCATTACGCGGAGGCAACTTCCAATTTTGAGGTGGTCACTGCTGGGCTGGATGTTGTGTCTGTGGTGACGGGCCTCTTCGGGGATGCAATGCCGGATCCACCAGTAGTAATTCTAGTTGCTTGGGGGCCTCTATTTGGGAAACCACTGTGGGATCGACCCTGGAAACCCTTCTTGCGGGAATTACAAGAGGCAACGGGCATGCCTTACTGGCTTGTTACGAGGATTCTTTAAGGCGCTGAGCCTTGTCATAGAAGTCTCAGAACCCTACAGGGTAATTATCAGTGATCAGGCAGGGAACCAGTTCCGTATTAACATTTCCCACACACATCATCAGTAATTGATCCCAAGTCATTGGTATGTCAAGGGAGTAGGTGAGCCCTTTCCACTGGGCGATGAAGTCCGTGACACGCTCATCAGGCCTTTGTTTTCACTTGAAGAGGTCTTTGAGAATTGTCTTCCATGTGGTGCAATTGATCTAAAACAAAAACTTTATACAGATATCTTCCCATACTGCTATTGACCTGGTAGGGAGATGGCTACACCAGACGAATACAGGCCCTTCCAAATTCTACACAAAACATTGGAGCATGACTGATTCTTATTGTGCTGTGGTTCCCAACATGGGTCCACACCTTTAAGAGAAGTGGTCCAGATGCTGCGGGGGGTACCTCTTCCCAGTAAAGGGGGAGAATGTGGGGTTTTTGAATCCCGAGGGTGCCAACATGTCATCTACCCAAGCATGATATGGCTTGCCATAAGGTGGGAGTGCCACCTGTCGCGTTTCCAATGCCTCGAGGTGGGTGATGAGTGCCGCCATTGGATCATCTGGATGGGGACCCCTATCTTGACGGGGATCCCTAACCACTAGCGTGTTGGCGGGTTCTTCAACGTGATAATCAAGCCCAGCGGCTTGTGGAGCGGCTAGTGGGGCAGCTGGGGGGAACCCGAGCTGCATCTTGAGGGTTACCGCATTTTCTAGGTGGATTTGACGATGCATATCGCGCCCTCTTTCTGTAAGCACCAGCCTCTACCCTCTATACATGGACATGATGTTCAATTTAACCTTAAGGCAATAGGCTGGGGGGAAGTTGTGTCTGACCCTGCTGTACTGGCTAAGGATCACCGTAATCCAGACACTGTTCCGCAGATTGTTCAGCAAGGAGGTCATCAACCAGTTTATTCTGTTTGGATATTTTTAGATGCACCACATCTTTCTTAGGGTCTTCCTCTATCTTCTGTACCTAAGTGGACGAGTGAGAGTGTTTGGTGGCACCAATGTTCTCTTTCCCCTTACTGAGATTCTGACTTAGAACTTATTCTGCGGTGGGAGGAGGTAGACCCAGCAGATTCCTTTATTGGCGACTAACTCTTCCCAACTAGTCTAGTGGTGGTGGCATACTCTCTGGGGGGAAGTCCCCATCAAGAATCTCTAGCTCATTCCCTCCCTCTGACAGATCGTTCATGTTTACCGCAACTCTTCTAGGGGGAATGTCCTCAATGTCGCCTAGCGAGTCGGGCTGACAAAGAATAGAACTCGTGAGGAGGGAAGCGTACTATCCCAAGCCATGAAATTGCACATGGGGGGGTAGCCTCATTAATAACCTTGTAGAGTAATTGGAAAATCTGAATGCATTACTGTTGGAGGTCCTTGTGGTGACCTGTTGACTCAGGGTGCTGGACCATGGGGAGTGTGGCCAGGTTAACCCAACATCATTGTTTGCTGATGGCTTCAAAGTGAACTTGTCTTTTTGGATAAGTCACTAGTTGGTGGCAAAGGTGTAATTGTGTCTCCCAGATACTTCCACGAATACAATCAACTTCCTCTAGGGTGAGGGATCATGGCGCACAAAATTAGGTCTTGTGACGGGACAAAACTTCTCATGGATGTGGTCTGCGGCGAGGATATCCCACAATCTCCATGGATAAGATTCAGGGTCTGACCCTTCATTTCCCCACCCATCGAACGAGGTTGGATGAGTAACTGGCATCAGTAATGAGGCAGACCACTAGGATGGCAGGCTGGATGGAGGAGAATATGGCGAGTGGGCTGACTGGCCACCAAATCCCGGGCTGTCCTCCGAGGAGTGTAGCGACCTTGCTGCTATGTCACAATAAGATGGACTATCGACCAGGACTTCTGACACAACATCAGCATCAGCTGAGGGTGGGCTATTCCATGGCTCTCCCTCTATTAATCCACAAAATACCTCTCTATGATCCCTAGTTGAGGTAGAGGGCGCTTCGGGCGATGACGGTGGCGACTGAGTGGTCGGTCCCTGAGGACATGCCAGGTTCTCATCCTCTTGGATATACCTTCAAAGGAAGATTGGGATCCTATGAACCCCGTATTCCAGGTGTACGAGGATGACGCACCTCGTTCCTGCCCCAGCCTTTGACTCAGATGACTGGGGGGAAGGCTCCAGCACTGAGTCATACTCTGCCTCAGAGTCTGAGAAGTGGGATGGTTTGATTTCGGTCTGGCCCTTCCCATAATTCTTCTTGCGGTGGCGACCACCTACTCTCCTACCCCTGGATGGATCTTCGGGTCAAGGAATACTTATGTCATGAAGAGGTCCTTCGTCCGTACTAGTGATGGGCTAGAGAGGGTTTCTACTGGAATCGGTCGTGGTGCATGGAGCACCAGTACAGATGTCAAAGGGGACATAGGTAGAGCTTCTGTGGGTAGTGCCGAAGCGGGTAGGACCTCTGCTAGGCCTGAGAGGAGCATGGGTGGGAGTGGTATGATCATGGGTAGGACCTACATGCTTAATTCCCCCGGCTACATCAGTGCAAGGAAGGTCCTTATACTGGTAAATCTGAAAATGGTTAGGACCTCTGTGTTGGGTGGTGGTGAAGTGAAGTTGGACTCCACTCCTCCGATCACTGGGGTGAGGGGGACCTTCGCCATCTGGTATGAGGAAATGGGGAGTACTTTCGTGGGTAGTGACCGGACATGCAACGTCTCCATATCTGCGGTCTGTGATAGGAGGAGCGACCCTATATTATGTGTAATGAGCGCAGGAGAGACTCCCTTATGGAGTGTTGCCGTCGTGGGGAAGACCCTCAGTTGGGTTGAAGGTGGAATGGGGCTAACCTCCATGCTGAGCTTGGAAATGGGTTGGATCTGCACCATCCGTAGTGGCGGTATGGGTAGGGCCTTCGTACTGGGTGGCATCGCTGCGGGTTGGTCTGTGGAAGTCGCCGCCTATACCAACGGCCGAGAGAGTCGATCAAGCCTGCCCGTGGGGCGGTTGGGACCTCGATCCAGGTCAAGCATATAACTTCCCCTGCTCAATGTATACATGGAGATGGTGAAATGAGTTAGTGGGGGCTTGGGCCATAGTAGGCGCTGACGTTGACACCCCCAGCGGGCGTCCTCTTCAATTTGCACCTGACGATGGCGTTGGGTCAGGCAGACCATAGTAAGTGGGGCAGGCATGTGGCTTACCTGCTCATCAGCCCATGAGACTGGGTGGCGACATTGATGAAGCCTGGAGGGAGCCCTCTCTAGGAGACCTTGGAGTGGAAATGTGATCGCATCGACCAAGAAATCCTCTGCCTCATCGGCATATGGTAGGCATTCATCAATGCATTCCAACAACAATCTCCCAAAACAGTTGAATGTTATGGTGGGGAGAAGCGGCTCCCTGCACGGCCCTCGAGGGTGGCATTGACAGTGAGGCGCAGACACATCTAAATCTAGTCGGGCGATGTCCCTTGTAGGGATGACCCCCTACTCCTCGTACCTTCATAGAAGGTCATTAATTACCCTTCGTTGTATAATTTCTGATGGAGAGAGGGGGATGGGGTGCCCGATATTCATGGCATTTGAGGCTGTCATGGATGAGGTAGGACCACGTGGGGTGGCTGTGTTGATATTTCCCCTGCCCCTACATCGGTTGGCAGGCAGTGATTGAGTTCCGGATGCACCAACCTGGCTCCTAAAAGTAGGGAGATTAACTCATCAGTACTGATAGGAAAAGAAATAGATGACCAGTGCCCCCGTGACATTCTGTGTTCCATGGACGGTAAGAGGGATCCACACTAACAATGTCGCAGAATGGGATTCTCAACGTCCTGACTACCCAAACATTGGGTAAGTTTCATTCTAGGCCCTACTACTTTCTTGGCGGGACCGGGCGCCAGATAAATGGATCTGGTGGCACACTAATCCATTGATACCTTTAATGCTACTAGTCTCCATATTGGGGATAATCCCTTTACGTTGGGTTCACCATTTCTATTTCCGACACTTTCACTTGGTCACGCACGCTCGTCTGTTGAGGATGTGCTGATTGTTGCCCCGCATTTCCGCTTTCCAAAGGTGGGCAACATCCATCACTTATTCAAGGATGTTTTCTCCATGATCGAAATGGGGTGATGTGATGTCGGTTATTCCTTCCATGGATTCCTCCTCGAAACTCATCACCTAGTCCGGGTCTCCCTTATAGATTTCAGACTTTGTTAATGAAACTCTTCCCAGTTTCATACATTCATGGATACCAGTTAATTACACTGCTTCTTTCAGGACATTTCAAAGGGTCCAACCAGGGTAGTAACCATTGGTTGGGGGAGTATTCACATTGAGACATCACTGGCGTGTCTGGACGCTGGGATTCAGGAGCATCTGGATTTTTTCTCCTTATTATAGGGCTTCCCGAGGGTGCTGAAACCCAAGGAATCCCACATCGAGTGCGGGGAATTATATACCATGGGCATGTATATGAGGTTTTTCTCAGCTTCCCATGTTTAACACAGGGTATTCCCCAAGATTAACGTCCAGCGGAGACGGATCAGACCGATCAGGATACTAACTAGAGTGGATCGGGTAGGTGTTACCCCTTAAGGACACACTGATGTAGGTGGGTTGACATGACCTCACCTGGATGTGGCGCCCGGGTAAGAATCAGGATGTATGATGGATGACTAAGTGAAGTGGATGGATTATGGGATGGGGTCGACCTTAGGGCGACGATGGTGTTGGGCTTGATCCTTGAAAAGACCTCCTATGTACCATGCCTTGGCATGGATCAAATTCCTCATTGTTCGGGAATGGGACTTGGCACACCAACAAAAAGATGGTTGGGGCCAATGGTTGTTGGGATTGAACCTCATGGAGGTTTCCTACGTATCATGCCTTGACATGGATTAATGTTCTCAATGTTCGGGATGGTGAAAGTTTACCATCGATGGGGGACTTCAACAGCTTACCATCAAATGGGTTGAAAATGGCTTACCACTGAAGGGGTTGACAAGGGCTTACCGCTGAAGTAGGCTGAACCACATGGAGGCATCCTACATACCATGCCTTGGAGGCAGGGATCAAGGCCTACGTAGTTCTAGATGGTACGAGGCATACACTCTGAGCTGCCTGAGGTGTTAGTGAACCGACGTGACTGAGGACCTGGGGTCCAGATGGATGGTGGGCTTGAACCTTAGGGAGGTTTCCTACGTACCATGCCTTGGCATGGATCAAAGTCCTCGTAGTTCGGGATGATGTGGCAGAACCGACGTGAATGAGGACCTGGGGTCCAGATGGATGGTGGGATTGAACCTCAGGGAGGCTTCCTACTTACCATTTCTTGGCATGGATCAAAGTCCTCGTACTTCGGGATGGTGTGGGAAAACCGATGTGAAGGGGGTCAGAACGATCGAGTGTTGGGCTTGAACCTCAGGGAGGCTTCCTACGTACCTTACATTGGCAAGGATCAAAGTCCCCGTAGTTCGAGATTGGGCTTGGGGATTACACTCTAGGCTGCCCGTGGTGTTTTTCATGGTCGATGCTTACTCTAAGACCACGTGTGTCATTGTCAATGTGAGAAACAAGTGGCATCAAAGACCTGACGATCATGTCGTGAAGGTTGCGTCCATGGGAAGTGAAATGGGGATTAGGCTCTAGGCAGCCCAAAGAGTAAAAAGGGGCTTACGTGTGGTTTGCAGCCCAGGGAGATGGAGACTGGGACTAACTCCATGGTGGAGGCCCAAGTGGAGATAAATCCCAAAGGGAGAGGGAGATGGCATTGAAGAAAGGAGGGGCATCGATGCCCATCCCACCCTTTGCAAGCCTTTGGCATGGAGACTGGGACTTACTCCAGGGTGGAGGCCCGGGTGGTGAAAAAGATCTATGGGAGTGGGAAAGGGTGAAAAATTCATTGTGACACTCTCTCCTCTTGGTCCTTTGAAAGGATAAAGATGGGAGGAGTAGATGTGATGCCTCCTGCAAGAAAAGCTAGGGGCTTACACCAAGTTGGCTGCCATCTCCCCGCAGATAGACGCCACTCTGACAAAGAGGATATAATTCCATGTGAGGAATGGTTACTCCCATGGAGATCAGTGGGCATGCAGAATGTCTGAACTGGGGAACCCCATGCAGTATAACTGGGGGGGGGATTGTCATAGTTTAATGTCATGTGTTGTGGACGGTGGCTCTTGGCAGTTTAACGTCCTGCAGCTCAGATGAGGCGGGATCTCTCCGCACCCCTATGAATTACATAACTGGTTCCCTCTGCACCTTGGTGAAGGGAACACACCAGAAATGTTGTGGCAGGGGGTGTCATGAGGCGATCCCATTGGGAGTCCACATTAGCATTCCTATGCGAAGAAGCAACAGCCGTTAGTGTGCCTATGCGAAGAAGCGTGAGGCGAAGCAACACAATGGGAAAAATCGTACAAGGGACTTTGAAGTTACTCCGTATGAGCCTAGAAGGTCATACGGGAAAACAGTGTATGATGTGGATGCTCGGGGCGTAAGAGGCACCCAAGAATGGTATCAATAAAATGAGAATCGGGCATACACGCAAACACACGCCCGAGGAGTATGGGGTGTGTGCAAATGAAGCAGTAGCGGGGAAACACCGGGGTGAGGGGTCCCAGAGATTTGCTCGCAACCATTGAGGTTTGCGCATGGAATAAGTAGGGCTATGCGGAAAACACTGTGCTGGCGGGAAATAAGTGAAGTTGTCGCATAAAGTAGAGCCAGAGCATTTGTGTTCAAATTAAAAGGATTGCGCGCATGAGGAAGAATTGAGCACAGAAGGAAGGATTGCATGCAAGGACTGGGGGTGCGTGCAAATGAAGAGGGCTTGCATGCAATTGGCCTGCCTACACGCAAGAGGAATGATTTTCACGTAGGGGGGGGGGACCCTGAAGGGGTTGGAATTTAGTCTAAACCATGGGGATATCACGCGAAGGCGGACCCCTGGGCGACTTGGTGTGAAAAGAACCATACTGGAAAGACCTCTTTGAACACACAAAAGAAGGATTTCACACATGAGATCCAGTTCAAATTCTTCATCCTAGAAGTCAAAGGGGTGGCCTTCTATTTATAGGTGTTCGAGGGTGCGGTTTGGCCCAGAAAACAAGCCGGCGCAGAATAATGGCACGCCGACATCGGTAACGCGAAATTTTCTACCGCACTGGGCGGGGCACAGAATTTTTTTCACTCGTGTGGAAAACTCTCGCGAATCCCGAAGTTTTCATCGTGGGCCGAATTTTTTTCGCACACCTGAGAATTTATTTCGCGCGACCCCTCCGGACCTCCGGAATGGATCCCCAAGTCCAAATTTGGCTTCGCTTTATCGCACCCAAGCATTCTTCATCCCTTGAGCATTTTTCAGTGTCTACAACCAAGTTTTTAACATAGTATCCATATTGTATTAGCCTGATATGGGGATAACAAATGAGGGCCTACCATTGACCATGTTCGAAACACAGGGCTTGACTAAGAATGTTATCCACTAGTCTTCTAAAATGTTGGCCCAGAATAGTATGCGATCCATATGCCAAGTCAAGCCGTAGGTAGTTCTAGAAGATGTCGTGCAGTTTAACATCTTGTGGCAAGGATGACGCATGCTTGTCGTGGGGTGTGGAAAAACAATATTTTATTTACCTAAGTATAGTATAGCAGTTGATCCTAGATAGTCTCTCGAAGAGGAGTGCACACAAAACAAGGTTGTCACTTTTTGTTGGTTTTCGTAAAAAGATTGGTTTTAATTAATTTGAATGACTATAAGATAAAGAAACAACAGAAATTGATTGATTTTAACAAATGGTAAAGACGGTGATCGGATTGGGTTCGGCTAGACTTAGTGTTGTGCCATCATGGTTTCCAAATTTTATCTCTTCTTCTTCCTTAAACTGGTAAGAGATATGTGATGAGAATTTTCCGTTCTAAAACCTTAGATTGGTCTATCCTCCTTATAATGTGTTTAGGGTTGTAGAAGGTCTCTTTATTAATTAGAGCAATCCCAGACTTGGAATTTTTATTCCCTAATAAACCAAGATTCTGACATTCAATCCTACACACGTGCTTGACAACCGTCGAGCAATCACCACCCAACCCTAATCTGTTCCACCGTATACAGATTGGAATTGGGTGGAGGGAGGTGTGATCATCGACCAAAGCAATTTATAATTTCAGAATCAAAACCTTAACACAACCGCATTTGGAATTTAATACTGAATTAAGAATTGGAACCAGAAGAAGAAAGAAGAACAAATTTTATTCATTTCAAGCACAAAAACTCAAACACAACACATAGGTCCAGCCTCCCCTCCTTCCGATCACTCAAATGAAACTACCCCTCCATGGATGGGGTAAGCGAGATAATGCGAGAGAGGAGATACATTTTAAATTAATTAAAAATTAAATAAATAAAAGGGAAAGCTGAGAAGTTATTCTCCTTGGTGTCCCAAAAGGAATGAGATGGAGAATGAGATGTTTTGAGGAGGAGGAGCTCTCCTCCTTTTATAGCCAGATTTCCATCCTACGAATTTTGTCGCGTTTTTGACCCAATAAATGACCTCTTAATGTGTTGATCCCTTCTTGAATGTTGTTCATAATTGTCTTGGACGTGTTCCCGAAAACTCTCATCCGATATGGACAGGTATTGCGAGTGTTATGGCCCTTTTACCCCGATCATTTATTCTGTCCAGTCAGACTCTCCAAAATGCCAACCCCCGGATTAGGAAGCTTTAAGGGACTCTCAAACGGAAGAATCCTGTGGCCTTTCATTCATAAACGATGTGCTAAAACCCACCTAATATCACAACATTTGGACACACCATAGATGATGTATGGATCCCACACCAAAACTAGGCAGAACTGAAAACAGTTTTCTTTCTCCGACTTGTGAGCTTATTTTGAGCTTCCATATGGCCGATTCAGCTTTTAGTCCAAAAATAGTAAATGAATACCTGGAAGATTAGAATCTTGAAAATAAAGAATTTTTCAATTTGGATCAGTGTAGATAATGTTATGGCCAAACTACAGAAATAATTTAAAACTGTTAAAAATCCAAAATGGCCAATTTTTACTATTCAGCTCAAAATAACACCATTATCATAAAAATGAAACAATTAAACATAGAGGAACACTTTTGTGGGGTTAAAAAAATGATATTCAATATAAATAAATTGAAAATATTTTCTTTATCAATTCCCCCACACTTAGCACTTGAACTCCTGGACAAGTAAAAATCAAATCAAATCAAATTCAAAACACATATCAATGAGATCTATCAAATCAATATCAAGAAACAAAAAGATATCATGCCTCATAAAAAAATTATTTCAAGTTCTCCATTTAGGATTTTAATATATTTCCACTTAATTTCATATCCCATGCACGCAAAACACCTACCTCACATGAATTTTCTCTCATCTCACAAATTTAAATGTTGAACAAGGATTTTCTCATCCAAACTCACACAAGAGTCACCATAGGCTTGATAAATTTCTACTTATCCACCCAATGTGAGTCAAGGACATGTGTTTTTCATGAGGACTTTTCAGGGTTGTTCTGTGTATTCGGGTTGGTAGGATTTATATGTTAAACATTCTGAGGCCAAAAAAGGAGGGCTTAACTCATTTTGAAGCAAAATTGCAAGATTCTAATTTTCACTCAAATATGGTCTCCTTCACTTCCCCTTTGTTGAAAATAGGCTCCATCATAATTCAATCAGCTCAGCAGAAAAAATTTCAATCTTTTCAAACATGATTTTTTTAAAGCTCCAGATAGGCACAACTTTCTTTGTACATTGGAAGCTCCAGAAAGGCACAACTTCTCTTATCATGAAAGCTCCAGAAAAGGCACAGCTTTCAACAGAATAATTTTTCAGTATCACACGCATCTCTTCCACAATTTATTTTCCACCCATATTTTCACCAAATGAGGTAGTACACCACATGACATCTTCCCCAACACTTAAGTTCAACTAGATCAGGCAATTTCACTTCAAGAGTAGGTAGGATAGGGAAACTTGGCTTGTAATGTGGCTAACATAACAGGAAATTCATGGCTACTAGGGGCTACAATGAAGGATAAATGTAAAGGTGAGCTGTAATGAAAATGATTATTTTGAAAAGGGGGCTTTAAACCAGATAAATGCCTCAATCATTTAAAACACACGTACCCCAAACCCTCAAGTTTTGAATGAAATAAATCAAATTTTGGTTAAAGCATGCATGGTCTGGTTCTCTCAAGAAATGAGGTGAATGAAAAGAATATGAAAAAAATGGTTCAGAAGCCTCATAGGAAAGTGATTTCAATGATATATACAGTGATATATGGCATGAGTTTCAAAAATCAGTGTAATTTTCATGAAATTACAAAAGATTTGAACTTTAAACAAAAGTAATTTCAGCATTCATTTAAGCTCAGTTTCATTAAATAGATTAGTTCACTCATTGAAATGAGTTTCAAAAATGGAATTGATAACCATTTCAGCTCAAAAGCTTCAGAAGCACACAAAAAAATTTAAAAATAAACACAAAAATTTGAAAACACGCAATTTTTTTTATTTTCCGAAAAACAAACACAAAATTTAAATACTAAACTACAAAGGTTACCTCCCCCACACTTTAATGATGCAGTGTCATCAATGCATTCAAGTGTATTTAACATGTATACTAATTTTAAAATTAATCACAACAATAAGAAAGTATAAAGGAGAGGTACGACCAGACTTATTGGGAATGCAACGTTGAGTTAAGCTCCTAAGTGTTGCTCTTTGAAAACCTAAAAAAGTAAAAAAGTTAACATAAGAAATTTATTAAAAGAAATGGAAATGGAAATTGAATAAGAAAATAAGGATAAATCCTGGTTTAATCCCCCATGTGGGCCCTAGGTTTTGACTGCCTCCATAGGGGCAGTTCTAATCAGTTATCCCCAATCTGATGGTGGGTGAGGTTTCTTTCTCATGAACCAACAAAAATTCTTCTTTCTAGCATGTAATTTTTATTTTCTGAGGATTATTCCATGTATTGAGTACACCAGATCTTCCCCCTTCACAATTATAAACCTATTGCATGGAAGGGGTAGGATGAAGTATGAAACCACCTCCTCTTTAGTTGCTACTTGTGAAATGTCTTTTTCAAAATATAGTGGTTTCTCCAGCTGTGCTACATGAAAAGAATAATCGAAGGGAGATTAAACATTTAAATTTGAAATATTAATTTCAAAATCTTCCCTTTTATGGTAGGAATCTTTTAGATTTGGTTCTTCATGCATAGCCACTTGTATCTCTTCATGGACTTCCTCAGGTAGATGATCAATATCTTCAGGGAGATCCAGGTGTTCCTCAACAGGTGTATATTCTTTTTCATCTTATTCTAATGAAATATTAGGATTGACCAAATCTGACAATTCAAAATTATAAGGACTGATGCTCAAATCAGATTGAATGTAATCAGAAAAGGTAGAGTCCATGGAAGGATCATCTCCCTGAGTTGGGTGTGGTTCAATCACTTCTTCAGTTGAATGTGCCTCTTGGATTTGATTATCACTGGATAGAGGGAGGTAGTCGGGCTCCTCCATATTGACTTAAAATTCCACCAATTGGGTGAAGAGCATAAGGAATGGAGATCCTTGCTAGAATGCTGGAAAGTTGCTTGAGGAATTCGTAATTTCATTCCAGGTGTGAGCTTCTGCTTACAAGAGGTCGCTCTGTGACAGGAGGTGTGGTGGGCCCTGCCGACTGGACTGGCAGCTGACTGGTACTAGGAATATCCAATTGCTCACTAGTCAAAGCCTATGGAGTGACAACCGGATGAGGTCCAGATAACTGGGAGTGTCCTGTAGTTGGGGATGGCTAGTCACGGTGCAGTAGAGGTCACTCTGCCTGATCAAGAAATAGAAATGGAAGCGACGACAGAACTTATGGAACCAGATGAGAAGACTGCACGTGCTGAGCTCTGTGTTGGGCCTTCTTCTTGGTTTCAGTAGCATGAACAGCCGGGATGAAAGTACTGACCAAAGCACTCTGATGGCCCATATAGCCACTGCTCCATCGATGCTGATGACGACTAAGGACTTTGGGAGGGTCTTCCTGGCGCTCCTCATCACCAAGAATCATGTAGGGGTTTACCAGCACTACGGTGTTAATTTATGTGCACCATTGACTGTCGCTCAAATATTCATCCCTTATAGGATAGATTCTGGAAGGAATCTCCATCTTCAAGGGCATGAAATCATCGATAGTACGGGATAATGACGACATTGGCAGTGGAATTTGTTTTCCCTTGCACCGTCAGTGTTTTCTCTTTTGGGAAGAGGACGACTGAGATAACGATGCAGAAGTAGTGGCTGCAGCTTTTGAAGGCTCGGGACGATTCAAGCATGCACATATGATAGTATGTGAATGAGTAACTATTTTATGATTCATCCAGTTTTCATACTTCCAGGACCAGCAGTTGGAAACCTGATGCCACTTGCCTTCACTGTCATTACTGTTGTTTGGCCTTACGAAGACACATGCCACCTATGCCAGATCTGGCCCTAACCAGACGATTTTGTTATCCACATGGCCTTGAAGTTAGTCTTTGGACACATAGTACTGTTTTAGAGTGTGTCCTAGGATTTGGTGATAGGGGCAGTAATTAGGGCGACCATTGATATTTTCCTCTTTTGGCCTCCTACACTCAGGTAAACATAAAATTCCCAGTTCTAGGGAACTCCAGAAGTAACCGAGGGCTTGATCCTCATTGAATGTGTAGGTAAATTTTCTCATATTAGGGAAGGGCGACCTTGGAACATTACCCTAACGAGGGGCTGGAGGAGCCAGTCGAGGAGGTAGAGTCTGATTATCTCGTATGGGCGGTGGCGGCACGTTCTGTGAGGGTGCATTTCAGTTCTGAGGTTGGAGTTGTTGGGCCAGAGGCTGCGCCTGTGGAGGCGGGCCCCTGTGAGGCTGTGAAGGCGACTCCACTGGAAGCAAATCTAGTGGCCTAGGGCCTCTATTTGAGCTACTATGCCAGGCTCAGTCATGGAATCCCTTATCACGGGGATTGCAGGAGGCAATGGGCGTGTTTGAATAGCCTATTGTAAGGCTTCCTCTAGGCATTGGGCCTTATCAGATAAGTCTCAAAATCCCCCAGGGTAGTTCATGGTGATCAAAGAGGGGACCCATTTTATTTTGACATTCCCTATGCACATTTTCAGTAGTTTCTCCTAAGTCAGTGGCATGTCGAGAGAGTATGTGAGCCCTTTCCACTAGGCGACAAATTCTGTGACATGCTCATCAGGCCTCTTCTTGCAGTTGAAGAGTTCGGTGATACTCGTATTCCCAGTGGTGGAACTGAACTGGTATAGAAAATGCCTACAGAGGTCTTCCCATCCAGCTACTGATCCGAGGGGTAGTTTGTTGTACCAGGAAAATGTAGTCCCTTCCAACGTATATATGAAACACTAGTGTTTAGCGGCCTCTTGCTACACTGGAGTTCCCAACGTGGGCCCACACCTTGAGATAAAGTGGTCTAGGTGCTATGGCGGGTCCCATATCCCATTGAAGGGGGAAAATGTAGGATTTCCAAAACCTGAGGGTGCTAGCATGTCCTCCAACCATGTCGGATTTGGCTTTCCATCAGGTTGTATTTCCACCATTCGAGTCTCTAAAGCATCGAGGTGAGCGATGAGTTTCTCCATTGGGTCATCTGGATGGGGATTCCAATCTTGACGTGGATCCCTAACCCCTAGCAATTTGGAAAGATCCTCAACACGATAAGGAGGCTCAGTGTCTCATGGATAAGCGGGTGGAATGATCTTCGAGGTAGTTGGGGGAACCTGAACTGGGTCCAGAGGATTTTCACGCCATTCAAGAGGATTTGGCGACACATACCGCACCCTATTTCCATAAGTTCCATCCTCAACCCTATCTGCATGGGAAGGATGGTCAGGGTCACCCAGGGGTAGTTCTCTAAGGGGATGTTTTTCCTGCCCCTACTACCCTATCTCAGGATCACTATAGTCTAATTGTCACTCTACAACGTGTTATGCAAGGAGGTCGTCGATCAACCTCTTATGTTCAGAGAGTTGCTGATGCAACATGACTTTTCCTAGATCTCCTTCTACATTCTAGACTGATCTGGATGGGTCTGAGGGTCTGTAAGCTGCAAGGTGCTCTTTCACCTTGTTGATATTCCGACTGAGGACTAGTGCTCTGTGGGTGCAGGAAGACCTAGTAGATTCCTCTAATGACGAGTAATAATTCCCAATGGATCCAAAAGGTCTTGAACTCCCTCGGGGGGTAGGCCCTCTCCAAGAAGCTCTATCTCATTCTCCCCTTCTGATAGGTTTTCCATGTTGACCGCGACTCCACATGGGGGCATGTCCTTGAGTTCTCCTACATATTCGGGCTGTCGCCGGATAGAATTAATGTGGAGGGCAACGTACTGCCCCTAGCCATGGATTTGTACGTTGGGAGAAGCCTCTTTGATAATCCTACAGAGTACACTAAAAATATGAACGCACCATTGCTGGAGGGCCCTCTAGTGTCCTGGTGACTCAGGGCGTAGAGCCATGGGGAGTGCAGCCAAATCAATGAAATAGAATTGTTTGCCGATATCCTCAAATTGCATTTGGATCTTAGGATAGGTCACTCATTGATTACGAACATGAAAGTCAGTAGCCCATAGGGTGTGTAGAAATCATCCAACCTCTTCCTGGGTGAGTGCTTTTGGTGCCTTGAAATTTGGCACTGCAACTGGAAGAAACATCTCTGGGAAATGGTCCGTTGCAAGAATATCTCATAAGCTGCTTCGCTCATATTCGGGGTCTGGCCCTTCATTTCCCCAATCGTCAACTGGAGGCGGCTGGGGAACCGGTAGCGGTATTGATGTAGACCGCTGAGACAGAAGGCTGGCCATCGGAGAATACGGCGAGTGAGCCAACAAGCCAACGTATCTCGGGATATCCTCCAAAGAGTGTAGTGACATAGCCACCATATCACGGTATGATGGGATGGTGATCGTAGTTTCTGGTATAGGGACTACGGCTACATGTAGTGGAACACACTGCTGATTGTCTGCCATTGGTCCCCAAAATAGCTCTTCGTGATCTCTAGTCGAGGTAGAGAGTGATTCTAGTGATGATGGTGGTGATTTCAAGGTCGTAACCTGTGGAGCTGCCAGATTTTTGTCTTCCTAGATATACCTGAGGAGGGAGAGGAGAATCTGATAAAACTCACATTTTAGAAGACTGAGGCTGATGTGCCTTGTTCCTACCCCGACTCTTGACATGGAAGATCTTGGTGAGGGTTCCATTACTGAGCCTTATTCTACCTCGGAATCGGAGAACCAAACAGGATTGATCCCAGTTAGAACCTTCTCAACGTTATTTTTATGGTGGTGATGACCCACCCTCCAGCCCCGAGATGGTTCTTCAGGTCAAGGTATATTTTTGGAATGAGGAGGTCCTTCGGTTGTACTGGTGCTGAGGTGGGGAGGAATTCGGCCTGAGTGACCTGGGGTTTGAAGAACACCAAGACATATATCAAAGGGAACATAGGGAGGACCACCATGCCCAATGACTGATGTAATGTCTTGGATTTTTTCATGTATTATTATAATATTATATGGGAATTCTTTCAAGTCCATGCTCTAAGACGGCATGCAGTTCCGAGGCCCGGTGAGCCCAGAACAGGTGTATGAATTTAATTTAATAATTAAATAACCCGAACATGCGGTTTTCCTGAAAAAGTGGAATAATTCCCGAATGGGTACTCGGATCAAAAATCAGGGGGCACTGTTGCGTTCGGAACATCGATTTTACCTTAGGCGAGGCCTAACATCGGTCGGCGCAGGTCGGTGGTGGAATCCAGTTTTGGGGACGTAAGAGTAATAAAATATTTAAATAAAAATATTTTATTCTGCAGCGAAATATTTTAAATCTTCTACAACAGATATCCCTTACCATTTTAATTAAAGGTTGAAGCAAGGGTCCCGGGTTACAAACCTCATAACCCTGAAACCCTTGGCAGCTCTGGAGAAAACCTCCCAATGCGGCGACGAGAACGTAATGACCAGATCATCGCTGACGAATGGCGTAGAATCCAAGAAGAATGTTTGTTTGTGATTTATTCCATGTTCTTGATTTCTACGATGAATGTGGGATAATCCACAAACAGATTAGTCCATGGATCGATCGTTCTTCCGGGATGGGCTTTTTGTGGGAATTTTGGGAGATTGAATCCATGTTAATCCATTGTTGTTGATTTTCTGCTCCATTTAATCCTATTAACGAGAGCGTATCAATGTCATGACGAACGACAACGGAGGTTCGTTCCTCAAATTCGATTCATTGGATTTCTCTCCTTTATTTTATTCACGTTCTTCACGTTATTTTCGGGGCGATGAACGACAGATCATTGCGCATCTGTTTTTCAATGAAACGATCCGAAACTGTGGATCCAACCCCATAGCAGTGTCATGGAGGTGCGATGACGATATCGGCGGACGATTCAGAGCGGATTGAGAGTTATTAGTTTTCGGGTGTTTTTCTTCAGATGGATCGTTCGAGGTTTATACTCCGTTTTAAGGGCCGAATACACCCATTGTGGTGTTCGTATGATGAGCCAAACCAATCCCTGGAGTATCGGGATGATCGAACGAGAGATCGCGGATCCAGAAGATTGGCCGAAGCGCAAGGAAGAAGACGACGTTCTGGAAATTTCCCGACTACACGGTGTGTAGTATGGACTACACGGTGTGTGTTCCTTGGTGGCCCACATGGCGTGTACTCCAGGATTACACGGACACGGGTTGGGTACACAACCAATAACACAGTGTGTATACCCCTCCCCGGCCAGACCCGACCAGATACACGGGATACCCCATGTACTGGTACACGGGCAGGCAACACGGACACGAGCAGAGACCGTGTATGGGAACATGGCCAGTGTATATGGAGCAAGCCCAGGTTCTCGGACACGGCATTTAATTTTTCTACACGCCATGTAGTTTGGTTTTACATGGCTTGAACGAATGACACGGGCCATTTACACGGGTAGTACCCGGGGTCAAGCAACATGACATGTAACCATACTACATGTCGTGTAACGTTTCGTCATGGCTTGCACCACTTTTCTTCTGTGACTTGGACTAGTTCTTAGGGTTCATACCCTCAGTTTTCCTCTGAAGGTTCTGGTATCATTTCTTTTATACAGGAGTATGATCTCTTCGGCAGAACTTCCTGAATAGAGTTGTTGGAATCCCCTCTATGAGACATAGAGCTGGATCCTCTATTCATTCCTGGAACCATAGGTAGAGTTATTGTCATCGACGTGACCAACTTTACCCGGGCACCGATCCTCTGCTTAGTGGATTATCTCAGACTGAGTTTTCAGAATCACCCCATGACTTGGTTGTGACCCTCATCTAAGAATCATGTTCTAAAGGTACTTGTGGAGTATGTTCTCCTGGAACGAGTACTTCATATCTCTCTCTTCAGAACTAGGAGTGTGTTCTCCCGATTGTATGCTTAGTGGAATCTTTGAGCTGGATCCTAGTGGTGGGTTTCACGATAGTCGATCGTGTATGAGTATATCTGGATATTCTTGTCATATGTTCAGTAGCCATGTAAAACATTTCACTAACTATAAATCAAATTTGGTCTTACCATCACCCTGATATTTTTTAGTGCAATCACGAGCCTTATGTCCCATATTACCGCATCAATAGCACTTTCTAAAATTCAGAATACATTCCCCAGTATGCCTTTTACCACATTTATCACAGACTGGAAACTTAGTTTTCTTAACATCAGATCTTTTTAAAGAATTCTTTCCTTTCTCCCACAACCTCGGTCTCTTCTTCTATTGGTTGTTATATAACACTTGATCATTGGAAAACTCAATTTCCACCTTCTCAGCACATCGAACAATCTTTTCATAAATTCTGAACTCATGAGAAGCCAATTCCCTTCGATATTTTGGCTTTAATCCTGAGTACAAACAATTGATTTTACTATCAAGGTCTCGGATAAAATTTGGAGCATACCTTGCCAATCGAGTGAACCTCTCTTAATAGGCATCCACTGAGTCTTCCTCTTTCCTCAATTCCAAGAATTGTTTTTCCATCCTATGTTGAACAACATTTTGAAAATACTTCTCAAAGAAACATACCTTTGAATTCATCCCATTCGAGAGCATCAATCTCATCAGCATCCCTGATATGTTTAACCATCGACCACCACTAATCTTCTCACCCTCCAAATGGTAAATATCAAGACTATCCTTTTGATTGTCTAAACACCCCATGACATTTAAAATATTCTCAAGTGCTTTAATCCACCCTTCAGCTAGCACAGGGTCAGATGATCCTATGAATGATGGGGGATGTTGCCTCATGAAATGTTCCACCACTGACATGTTCCTCTGCGGTTGATTTGGCTGATCTCGTGCATGGATACCACCACCATTTATCGCTTGATTCAACTGCGCCATTACTACAACAAACTGTTCAGTTCAAATTCCGACCATCTTAGGATGCCGATTCAGAAGGTTATTTCCTTCTGTATGCCTTCCTAGCACTGCTTCCCTATTTCCTCTACGGAAAACCATTCTTAACAAACATGTCTTAGATGAAACAACATGGTAATCTTCAAATTCTATATCATTTAAATTTGACCATAAAAAAATATTTTTGGATAATCATTTAATAGAATTCTAACTCCTAAAGTTATCTAAACCGACCTCTGATGCCAACTATAAGGGCCCAGCCATAAACATTACATAATATTTAGTTACTTCAATAATACACGTTGAACATCTTTTTAGGTTTAGAGTTTTAGAGAATTAGATCATAAAACATGAATTACATTCAACATTTAAACAAAGTGGTTAAAAAAAGATAGTACTCATTTTCCCCATCAGCGGAAACATATTTAAAATAAAACATGGATTATTTATTGACACTTCATTGACACTATCATCACATCATGTACCTTTCCCTTGACCTGTGAAAACCATTTCAAAAACTTGGGATGAGCATAAAAAGCTCAGTAAAGGATATAAAATTTTTGAAAGGAAACATTAGTACATATATACATAAGAATCAATGAAATCATACTTTACTCATAAAACATAATAACTTTAACATACCTCATCAAATCATGAATAAAACATATAAATCATAAGGCATAAAGGTAACTTGAGGCATTCATAACATTCTTACGTAGGTAGTAACCCTCTTGGTTACGTTTGGAATACCCATCACAGTATATTCCCTAAATCTCTTCAGAGAAACCTTAACATTTAGCTCCTTCCCGTTACCCAATGCATTGGAGAGCTATATCAGGATCACCCACCCTTAGTTTATCATAGAACCACCCGTCTTCATAACAATGCCCAAGAACTATAACATAATCATATCACATAAAACATACATAAAGGAAACATAACATTTCCACATTTCAATCACAAGATATCAATACAACACATTGATATAATAAAAACATTTTGAAAACCATTTTCAATACCAAAATAAAAGAAAAGTAAAACATGGTATTTATTTTTCATTTAAAAAAAATGTATGGCTTGTAGAGGAAGCTGAAACTCAAATAATTGTCACGACAGTGGAGAAGTCGTTGTCGCCGCATACGTACGAAAAAGAAAACATTCACTTTTTTCATTTAGTAAATGATTCATATAAAAAAGATTCCATTTGAATAAACTTAAATGTAAAACGGGTTTATAAACCGTATAAAAGTAAGTTGTGTATAAAACAAAATATGCCTCAATGAAAGGAGATTGAGACGAAGTCCCATACCTCGGGTCCGACTTGACTCGATCGTTCTTTAACCTCCTGAATAAAAAACTTGAGTTAATTTCTACTTGCTTAAGAACCTTTTTCAAGTTCATTATTCCTTTTATATCACTTATTACCATGTTATGATCAATATGTAATTATTTATGTTAATAATGGTCGTTTTGTCGATCATTGGTACTTGAGTCAAAAATAAACTCTTTATAATTAAAAGTTGTTCATGGGGTTATATATCCATTATATCCAGAATTATATTCTTGATGTAGATATCATATATATCATATATATCTACTATTTACATGCATTTATAATAGTACATAACATTTAGAGGTAAGAAATGAAATGCACCGTTCATGGAGACGGTAATCCGTACGTACGCATGAACGCTACTTCCATTTCTATTTCATATTTAATGGAATTAAGACATAATGATACATAATATTATTATAATTCCAGTATTTTATCATATATAATATCATTAAATATATCCTTTATATGTACCACATATGGTATTAACGAATCAAATCACTTTGAGGGGACGGTAGTCCGCACTTCCAAAAATGAAGATATCGCGTTTACCCGTAATGGAAACCATAATAGTATGCCATAAATGAAAAATAAATAATCTCCAGTAAAACATAAACATATTATATATCATAAATAAATATAGCGACATCTTAATGTCCACCTTTGAAGGTGTTATTTGAGTGTTGAACAATCATCGTTTCGTGAGGCAGAAATTCGCCATCCACAGAAACAGTATGTTCTTTAACTATTAGATGTAGGTGTGTGTTAGTGTATATATAATAATTAACATAAAAACATCCTAGTATATTTAATATACTGGTGTTGTTACAAAATAAAGGAATATAAAGAGTTTAGAGGGTTGGAGAAACAAAATAAAACATAAGAACACAAGAGAAAACATTACGTTTAAAACAGGTAACTCTTTTGGATTTGAGCTCAAAAGCTTCCTTGGGAAGACTTATGAAAAAAGTGAGGCTTCTAGGAGTAATAGAGGGATTTGTAGAGACAAAATGGGCAGGGGTTGGCTGAGAAAAAGGCTTGAGGGGTGTGGGTAAGGTGGTAGAAGTGGGGGACTTTTATAAGAGGAGAGGAGGGGCACTGTTGGAATGTTATAAAAGTTTGCTTTATTTTCAAATTAGTTTCGGATTTTAAAGGTCCCAAATTGATTTATTTCGAGGATAATGTGATAAGGGTTCGAAATAAACTCATCCAATATGTATTTTAAAATAGTAAGTCTTATATTTTACATTATATTTTCATTTTATTTAAATCGTTCATTAATGAGGTAATCGTTGCTTCATCATGATATCATAAATAATTTAATTTATTTAATGTCTAAAAATTATAAAACAAATACTATGATGTAGGAAATATTTTTATATTTCCAATGAATATTTATTGTCTAACAGATCATTTATGTAGACCAATGAAAAAAGGTTTTACTTAGGTGATACATTCTTTGTTATATTTATGTTTCTTTAAAAATAAAAAGATAAAAAGTCACTTTCACACAAAGGTGATTCCATGGGGTCCCCAAGTTTGGCACAAGGCATCCCATTGTCGGACATGAGACAACCGGTAGTATTAGGACACATGTTTGTGTCTTTTTTATCTTTATGATATTATTTAATTATCATTAAATACCCGATTACTCATTAATAAAGATAATTAAAGATAATTACCATCGTTACTATTCATAATGTCCAAAAACAAAAGAGTCTTAATTACATAATTTGGACCTTTTGATTCCAAATATGGAATCCATTTTACCAAATTACAAACATATAAATTACAATAATTAATTTAAAAATAATTCTCGTTGTCAAAACAAATAGCGGGTTTTTTTGAAACAATATCTATGAAAGGTTTGGCACTTGTTTATGTCCAATTCCAAAGTGAAATTAATCCAAATGACCACCATTGGATTACATGGTAAAAATATATTATATTTAAACTTTAAAAACAATTAAAAATATAATCTAACCATATAATTAAATTAGATGAAAATTAGTTTTGATGTAAAATGCAGTATTTTTCACTATTCATTAAAAAAAGAACATTGTCAGCAAAATACCAAAAAAATTATCCAATGTAAATTTAAATGTACCAATCATAAATAATAAGTTTATTTTGACAAATAGACCTTATAAAAGTTTCAAAAGTTTGATTTAAAAATGGTTTTCCATCAAAAGGAAGTAAAACAATCTTTTAAGAATATTAGTATATTTCATGCTTAAGATTGGATTTATTCTCATTTTAATCCTCTAAAACACTATCTAATTCATAAATAGACATAGTTAAAAATATATATTATTCATTACTTACTTGGGATGTTACACCAATGACATATAATTTTAACCTAATTAATTGTAATTGTGTTAAGAAATCCCTTACATTGAGTCTGATTTGTTCTGATATTCCTCTATATTCCCAAATAATAAAATTCCAATAATAATTTACATTATTATTAACCTTTTACATGTTTATTATTAGTTTTATTTAATATATATACACAAGTTATATTTAATTACTTAATCAATAATGTTTTAGTCAGATTTGTTGACCATATTCGTCTTATGCGTCAAAACTGACATTGATTGGTCAACTATAGTCAATGGGGTAATTATTTAAATATATAAACAATAATAATGATGAAATTATTATCACATTTTCACATCAATTATAATAGAATAATTATAATGTAAATATGTTTATGAGAAATGAACCATCTTTATGATCATGGAGATGGTAGGTCGTACGTACGCATGAGTAACGTTCTCATTTTTCAATGATCATTATAGAATGAAATTAAGTAACCTTTTTATTCCCAGAATGAAAATTATATCATAAATTAAATATTATTTTATTTTATATACTTATATATATAATTCTTGTTATGTGGTAATGGAAAAGTAATAATCAGATCGCTTCGAGGTGGTAGTAGTCTACACGTCCATGAATGATGTTACCATTTGTTCAGTGTGTGAAATGAAAAGAAGAAAATGATAGGTTATATGTAGATATATAAAATTATGTTGTTAGTATAATAAATATTTTATTTTTATCATATATTTTTATTAAACCCTTCCATGATACATTTCATGTAAAGGGTAAATGTTTCACATGGCTTTGAGGTGGCGGTAAGCCACACATCCAAAAACAGTGTTATCATATTCCTAAAAACGGAATGCATGAAGGTATGTGTTAAATAATAATTACATAAGTGTGAAAAAATTATAAATATAATTTATAACATATAAAAATGGGTTTTATTTCATAATTACCAACCATAAGAGTTGGTAAAGTAAAAAATGAACGACATCGTTTCATAAGGAGATAGTTCGGCGTACACACGAACGGTGATTTAGATACCCATTTAATGGAAGTGTTTTTAGGTGAAGGTAAACCCCTTAACAGTACTATATATCATTATATTCATGATCTAGATGATATTATATAATAAATTAATAAGATTAATTTAATGTTTGCAGAAATAAACAGAACAAAAGTGCTTGTTGATGAATGTCAGCTCTTTTTTCGGGTAACTCCTTTTTGTTTTCACCAAAGGACATCACTGGTTTTGTATCATCAAAAAGTGATGATTATAGGATGAGAGGATGTATTTTTTAATCTTAATTGTTTTGGGTTTTAGATGATAAAAATGGCTCGATATGTGTGAATAAGTGGCAAGGTTGATTGATTTTCTATAATGGAGGGGGAGTGGTATTTTTGTAAATATAAAAAGGTAAACACTATTGGAAGGTCTCCCTTACATAATGTGCCTCCAATAATGATCAGAATTAAATATTAAAGGGGATACGGTCAAATAATTTCCACCATATTGGTTTTATATGTGTTTCTAGGTCATTCTTCCATGTAATATTAATGTTTAACCACTATATAAACTCATCTTAACCTTAATTATTGTAATTAATTTTAATTACATTCACTAATATTTTTTATCACAAAATAAGTTGACCTTACTAAAAATTTAAAATTATTATTTTTCAAAAAATGAATCAATATTTCCAAATTCCAATCACATATGTTTTATAAATTTATTTAAAATAAATCCTATATATGGGACGATAAAGCATGTTTTTAAAGAGAAAAGTTCAAAAGTTTGAATTTTTTTATATCAAATTTCAATGCGAATTTGATTGAAATTTCATAAATTGTTTTAAATAATATAAAATTTATCTAACGACACTTTAAAACTAATTAAAAATATAAATTATCAATATAAATTATTAGGATGAAAAAGAAGTTTTCAATTATAATTCAATGTCATTCATATTCATCAAAATATGAAATTTCTCAGAAAAATACCGAAAATTCACCCAATGTAAATTTTGATATTATTTTTCTAAAACAGAAGTGAATTTTTTCAAATAAAGAATATAAAATTGTCAATTTTTTTTAAAATAATTCTTCTATTAAAATGTGATAAAAAACCTTTTAATAATAAACCATTTTCATTGCATAAAATTAGATTTATTCTTATTGTAAACCTAAGAAAACTATTGGATGAATTTCAAGAAAAAATATTAAATATATAACAGATAAATTTCATTAATATATTTCACTAATATTGATTAATTTAATATATTAACATTAAGTTCCATTTTCCTCATAAAAATAGGTTTCATAAAAACTCATCCCTTATACTCAATTGGTTTTGTTTTTATTTCAAATTAAATGGTCTAAAATGGATTAATTATATATAAAATTTTAAACTATTTATTCATAATCTATTTAGTAATATTCCTTACCATCATTCCAATGGAAAGGTGATAACTATTATACTATATTGTTTTCTGGTAAGATTCAACCTTGCATGTAACACAAGTTATCGAAGAAACTGAATGTTATGTGTAATAAAATATAAACATGGAGTTTTATACAAGGACAAAAAAACAGTGAATTGCATGGAAACAAATATATCAATGAATTTAAATAAATTTGAATGCATATATTTTGTAAAAACCTGGGATGTTATAGGAATTGAAACCTTTGTAATTATTATTGTCACAATAAAGAGTAAATCATGTAATTTTGGTTAAAAATAAAATGGTAAGATCCATTAAATGACCCAAAAAACTTTCAAAAAAATTATTTTATGACTATTTCTCTTCAAAAACCATCCAATTTTAAAATTTATGACCTTTTGGGGTCACTAGGATGAGATTATGACATTTATTTTATTTTTCTAAGAAATGTAAATCATGTCACGCTCTTGTTTGTAGTAAGTGTAATATTTTTAATATATTCATATCTAGAGATTATTTTCAAATATAAATATTATTTTGATAAATAAAATATCTAACTTCATCATGGAAAAAGTTTTTTAGTGATGAAATAATTATAGTAAATTATTTCACAACACTGATCTAGTAATTATTTATTTAATGAAAAAATCAAATAAATTAAATAAAAAATACTAAAATAAATAAAATTTGAGATAAATATTGTGATAAATTAATTTTATAAATTAACATGACGTGTTATAGATATAATTTTTTTTATATGTTTTCTTGATATTATTAATTTCAAATTAATACTTCTAAAAATTAACATAATGAATATTTTTATAAAAAATAATATTTTATTAAATGATATAGAATTTATAAAGATATTAATTTTGGAAAAGTGATTATTATAAGGTTTATAATATCATAAATGGTCCATTTATGGGTCATTTTTTGGTTTTATATTAACTATATTAACCCTCAAAAAGTAAAACTCCTTGTTGTCATGATAAAAACTAAAGGGGTTAAATAGATGTTAAAACCAAATGACAAGGATATAAATATTTAAAAACATGTATAATTTTTATTAGGTGAATGGATTTAGACCCAAAATCATCATATATTCTAAATAGATCACTTTGGATCCATTTTTTAAATTCACATTTAATTTAATTACTTTAATTATTTGAGATATCCCAAGAGTGCCCTCCCCTCTTTTATAAAAGGGAACACTTTCTTCTGATTTATTCACACATGAAAACCCATTTTTTTGGAGAATCCATTCTAAATTAACTTACATTAATTACTAATCTCATTATATATCTCTTTTTTAGTCACAATAAAAATTTTATAGGTCTGAAGGTGTTATGAAAAGAGGTTTTCCAAAGATGTATAGTTTTTATCTGTAAGTTTAGTTTTTTTTGTTATTACACATCACTCAAACCTTATTAAATCTTGATAAAATAAAAAATTAAGTGTTATAAATCTATAAATAAATTTTGATGATTTTGTAATGACTTATATTTATCTCCTATTTTGTCAAAGGGGAAACCAAACCATAATTCATGTATACATCAGAGTACCGACTCACGAACAGATATAATTTATTTTCCATTACCATCTATAAAGACTGGTTATAATGATGCAATTAATGTTTAAATATTATATTCATGACATATTTATATTTTTAATATATATATATATATCATTTACCTTTTTACCCTTCCACAGACTGGAAAATGATAATGTCAATCGTGTGTACATGTGCTATACCACCTCTACAAAGTGATGTGATTCATTTTTTATCACCATATCCCATGTGGAATATATATTAAAATATGTAAAGAAATTTTTTGATAATTATGTTATTATTATAATTATTTAAAGATAAATTAAATCTATAATTATTTCCATAAATAATTTTAAATAAATGGAAATGTTACGCATGTGCACGTATTCCAAACAGTATCTCTGATTGTATCATAGTTCATTTTTCATAACCATATTTAATGGTTGAATTTAAATTTAAAATTTATAATTAAAATTTATAACTATTTAATCAATATTATTTATTGTAATATTTAATATTGATCTATTTGACCATATTCAACCTACTTATGTAATTTTGGACGTATGAACCGAATATTATTAAGATGTCTAATGTGAATTAAATGATTAAGTAATTATATATAACATGTAAATAAGTGAGGTAAAGGGACTAATAAATTTTTTAATGGTTTTTAAGAAAGTAAATACTTAACCAATGTTTATTATTATAAAAGATAAATAACATGTGCAATAAATCATACTCAGGTAAAGGGACGTTCTTTTCAAAATTATCTTTATAAAACTTCTATTAATACACAATTTTTCATCAATGTATATGTTTTCAAGAAAAATCCAAAATTGTTCTTACAGTCTAAAATTAATTTTCAAATTCATTTGTTCTATTTTAGGATTTTTAAAAATGATTTGAAATGAATTGTTTTCTTGTTTTCCAAACAAGGTGATTTGGGACTTTTACTACAAAAATACTGAAGGAATTTTTGTAACTAATATGACATGAGAGTATTTTACTACCATCAATATTCATTAATTATTTTATGGTTAATTTATAGGTTTCCATGTATATTTTTTAAAAAAATTATTACATGTACATGTTTTAGTTTTTAATATATTTTTTTAATGAAAAGGGATTTCTGATATCCAAATGTGTGTTTATTTGGGATTAAAAGAGTTTTGTAAAAGGGTTTTATAATGAAAATGTGAAATAATAATTCTTTATAATATATAAGTTGTTATGTCCGAGTTATTACATAATTCTATATACCTATATACTAAATAGATCTTCAAGATTGTAATATAGTTAATTAATAGTTCAAGGTCTCTATAATATATAATTCTTATGGATGGTTCCCTACATATTCCTCTAAGCTAAGGTAATGAAATCAGTATATAATGTATGCCCATATCACTAGGCTATACATATTTAGTCCTCTAGAGAGTGTTAACTAGTAACACCAATAGAGTCAGACCATGTATTTTAAACCTAGTGGATAGGTGATTATGGGAAAATAGAATCCTTTTAGTAAATCTAATTATGAAATAAGTTAAAAGGGTATAGTTGGTAGTGTGTGGAACCTCCTTATGGGAAGAGAATCCAGGAACAGAATCTATGTGATAACTCTGGTAGAGTCTTCACAACCATGTATTCTATGAAAGATACTCGTAACATTCCTTTATAAGTGAGATGTAATATTCTAATATATTCTACCATTTTCAGATCTTATTGAAATTAGAACCTTTCAATCCATTATTTCAACGTAATTTGTATCCTAGGTAAGGATTTACTTTAACATATATAATTTTAATCTTATGTAAGAATGATTCATATACATATACATATATTGATTTTTTCATACCTTAGGCTGTTCTTTTATACATATTGAATTTGAAGTAAGCTGGATGATATTTATTCCACTTAACTTTACACAATAAGCTTTATAACTATAGTACCGTATTTTCTATTCATTTAATGAGTAAATTTATTAAATATGTTCCCATTGAAATGAAAACCCTGTTTAAAATAAACTATATCTTTTATTGGACCAAGATATATATTTTACTACAAAATGAGTCTTCTTTATAATTCCTCTCACTTCCTATCTATTTGTATAGTCAATCAAGCCAATCATGTCATATCTCAATTATACATGTTGAGTGGAAAACTATTTTCTTAATCCATTATATGGATAATATCATCATTATTTATTTGATAACTTAATCCTAAAGAGAAACGAAATATAATCCTACTCCTATTAGGGTCTCCCATTAATTTCATTCTTTATACATGTTAATGCAAAGGAAACAATATTTTCAATGATCTTCTTGAATGGATGATTGAGGCCTTGAAAATTGTTTATTCTACAAAGAATATGATATATTGTATTATTTTCAAGGTGATTTAATCTTACCATCATATTTAATATTATTCCTTTTAAATACATTCATTATTTTAATGATTTACTATGGAATCATATTCCTTCACCCAAATCAATATGTTCAAACCATACTGATTCATAACTCATTACACAACTCATATTTTTTTACTAACCCAAATTAAAATACAAATATATTCATACATTTCAAAATTAATCCAATTCATAAGGTATAGGAAAATATATCATTTAATTACTTATAATAAAATTAAATCCCTAATACCCATAAGATTAATCATGGAGTGACAAAAATCCAGCAACTACTTTTTTATATAAGGCATGAGCCTCTATTTTGGTGAGTAGTCTTACCCAAAGACATTGTACCCAAAGTTAATTTATTCATGTGATAACTCAAATAATTCAAAATTATAAAACCTAATACATATAAACTATGATTTACTCCTTAATTCAATCACATAAAATTGTACAAGCTAAAATCAAAGTAGATGAAAACTATATCAATCATCATACCGAACATGTAACTTCTTATAGACATGTATGAAAATTTATAGAAGTATTTTAACTCTTTAAACTAAAGAATATATTCAAAATATAATAATTATATATTTGAATAATGTATGGAAAAATATTAAATTAAATAATAATTCATAAATTCAAATAAGATATATACATTTACGTTCAATTCATAAATAAATCTAATTATAAACACTTTAAATCCATCTACCCATTATGGAAAATACAAAATTAAATAAACATAAAAATTTTATATTTAATCCCAATATAAACTATTTATATTATATTTTGTATTAATTTTTCATACATATCTAATATCAAATAATATATAACCATTTTATATTCGAATTCTACTTTGATTTTTTTTGTAATCTTAATATTAGACACTTAATATTACATAAAGCTTGATCATATAGAGTAACAAAAAATCCTTTTTATATGGTTTAAATAATATCAAAAATATATCATTTTAATTTGAATAAGTTATAGTGGTTACTATGAAAAACTGAAAACATTAACTACGAGCACAATTATATTTTCCCATATTCTATAATTTATAAACACTTTATAAATTATACTTATAATTTTTATATAAACATTTTTTATTTAAATTATAATCCATGCTATATAATTAGGAATGATATTAAAATTAATAATTTTTATTATGAATATTTATTTAATAAAATTTTCATAAACATTTTATTAATATAAGTAAATATTTTATAATAAAGTAAAATATCATAATTAATTATTTTATAAAAAAAATAATTTAAATAAGATACAAAATTACATTTTCTTAGAATTTGTAAATAGTTTATAAATTCTTTTAAATCAATTCATGATTGAAATTTTAAAAATAAATTTTTATACAATATTATTTTTAATAATATATTCATATTGTAATATACGATTGACATGTAATGGTTCTCAAAACCCCATTAAGTGGTATCAATAGAATTTTATAATTGATAATCATCAACTTAGGGATCTCGGCTTATAATTGCTTGTGATAGGCAAATATGTGACAAGCGACACTCAATAATCGATTAGTGATAAGATGCATTGTAAAGATAACCAACCAACATGACCATTATGTGTATTATGATTAACCTCATGTAATATAAACATGGTGTACTATAAATCACATATTATGATAATATGCTTTGTAAGAGCCACAAACACGTGTTGAAGGACTATCATTTTTTATGAAAAACACCAATATCAGTATGATGAAATGATGCTCTATTCTATGGTATCTTTTTGATGTCATAGTAAACAATGATTGGCCATATCAAATGATATGATATATAAAAAATAGAAGTAACTATACTATTTCATAACCTGCAATATCACATATCATTTGGTTTCATTTTATCACTATTTACAACATAATATATATCATAACCATTCATAGAACAAAATAATAATAATATTAGATGATATATAATGTTAAATCTATAAGATATACAGTTTTTTCCTTTTAAAATGAGATTTCACTAATTATAAGTATTGGTGAATCTATTATACCACTATTTGGTTTCTAGGGTGTGAACAATTCCTGTTAAACATAGCAGAAGATTTTAGAAACCACAATTTCACAATATCACTATGAATGAAACTATAACAATTTTTTTAAAAATATCAATAATAGTTTACCTTACACCAAAAATATCCATTTTTTTCCTTCCATCAATGGGATTGAAAAATATTCTTTAAAAGTAGTAATTTAAATTCTTCTTATGTTGTGTATCCATGACTATATATCAATCAATAAACACTTGAGTGGGATTACCCTTCACATGCACCATATGGTAATACTTGCTGGTGGAAAAGGGTGGAGGAGAAAGGGGACTTCATGGAGAGGGAGAATTGGTAGAAATAAGGGTTGAAACAAACCCAAATATCAATGGTTTATGATTATTTATATATTCCTTATGGACAATCCCCAATCCTCTATGTCATTTACTCACATGATCCATAAAATATGATTTAATACTTCAATTATTCATGAATTCATAATGTGAACCTTTGATTCTCTCATATGTTTTATCTTATGAAATATGTATAGTTTAAAATAGATACTTGTCAAAGATTCATAAATGATGAAATGTTCATCTGCATCATCAATCATAGGTTGTTATATGAATCATGTGATTTAATGAAACACTATATGTTCAATATATTCTATATAATTATACAAGGAAGTGAATTTGATATAATTATATAATATTGAATAATATTACCAAATAATGCATTAATATATGTATTTATTTCTATAAATCTCACCATATCAAATATTAATATCTTACACTATGATTTTGGAATATACCCAATATATATATATGGATTTATAGAATAAATCTATCATTCCAAAATTTATTGGTTCCTAATGTGTAAATCACAAATTATATCCAATAACTAAGAATTGAAAACAGAAATATTTCATGAAATGATGAATACACGTAAAGTACAATCTTCTACATTCTTATTATTCCATTCATTATAATTTTTATACTGGTGGAAATTTTTTACACTTGAAAATAAAAAACCAAATATTTTTATTATTTCCCTTTTAATATTTGGTTTGGTAAAAGGACATTGGGATAGTTTCTTTATAATAGTGTTTTTCATTAAATTTTCTATAACACCCTGAAATTATAAATTAATAACTTTTTATTTAAAAGATTTTGTGACATGAAACAAAAAGTGTAAATAGGAATATAAAATTACAACACCCTATGATATATTTACTAATTTAAATAAAAACATTTTATAGCTTGTACCACAAGAAACAAAGATTTTAACTTATGTTACACACAATAATGACTTCATTTGAAATCATATGTTACACACATGACTGAGTTTACATAATAACTACATATTATTATTATTTAAAATGAAAATTATCTCTTAGATATTAAATTGGATCTTATAAATAGTATTATCTTATATAAATATTTTGATGAATTAATTGGTTACAAATTAGTTAGCAATAAATATAAAACTAAATTGAAAATATAGGAAATGTTTTTATAAAAATAATATTTTTATACGCTAAATGAATTTTAATGTAATAAATTAAATTAATTAATATTAGTAGATGATCTTAATGAAATTTATATATTATAAATTCAGTAAAGAAAATTATATTCATTAAATATATTTGATAGGTATAATATAAGAAAAAACACAATTTTACACATAAAAAGATGTATATTTATAAAAGGAAATTTTGTCTTTTTTTAATGGTGCACTTTTTTTAAAACAAAATTTTGAAAGTTTTATAATTTTTTTTTAAAAAATAATTTTTTTTGAATTTTTATTGGAAATATTATCTTAGGGTAATTTTTTTAACAGATTTCTTCTTTTTTATGAATAGTGTAAAATAATGGATTTAACTTAAAACTGACTTTTCATCTAAATAATTTATAATGTAAAATTATATTTTAAGTTAAATTTAAATATATATTATATACATTATTAATCGATTATTCCAATTTATTTAATTTAAATCAATTTTATAATGAATTTTATACAAAAACATTAAAAAAAGTACCATTTTCTCTTTAAAAACCCGCTTTGTTGTCATGTCTATGGGATAACTTTTAAATTACATTCTGTAACTTATATGAGTTAAATTTTAAAAAATGGACTGTGTAATTGGGATTATTATATTTTCTAATTTCTAATCTATTCATACTAATTTTTTACCAACATGATGGAAAAAAATTGAATGTTAATCAAAGTGATTAATGTAAAATTGAGTCATTTAGTGGTTAATCATATAGATAATGTGTGGAAATGACCCAAAACCTATAAAACCCCATGTTATGTACTTATTAAGACCATATCACATCTTTTACCCAAAATAGTTAATTATTATAGTCATATAATATAATAGAGTCCTCTAAATAGTGTTTACATTTTGATATTTACAAGAATGTCACTCCTCATCCACTATAAAAGGGCACTCACTCCCCTCGCTTACTCACACATCACAAGCCATTTTTATCATAAAAAAACATATTGATTAACTTCCCAAATTCCCTACCCTAATCCTAGAATGAGTATTATGGAATAAAGAAACTTTTTAATGGTTTTTGTGAAAAAACCTAAGGAGGATACCCAAAAAAGAGGTAATGGTTTTTTAAATGGATTTCTATTTTATTTACATATCCACATCCATCAGTTCATCCTATATCATGATTATTTAATAATATAAGAATATTAAATATAGTGAAAGACTTTTATGTTAATTTAATGACATAAAACTTTAGACACTTCTATCAAATTGATTACAAAATCATCTTTTGTGTGTATAGTGGGCTACCACCTCCCGAACCAATGTTGTTCATTTTTACATCACCAACACTCATGGTTAGGAGTAATGATGGAAATAATTTTTAATATATAAAATTAGTTATATATATGATTTATTTAGTCTTCATTAATTATTATATAACACATAATTTCATGATTTCAATTTCTTGGGAATAAGATAACGTGGTTCATGTGTATGGTGGTCTACGACACCAAGAAGCAATGTTATTCGTTAACACATTACATGGAATGTATTAAGGATATTTGAAATAAAAATTTGTGATATATATGAAATAAATAGAATTAAGGAATGAAAATACACATATATATCATTTAATTTTCTTTCATTTAATATAACTAGAAAATGGAATCATTGTTAATTTGTATGTACGTCCTACCGTCTTTGTCATTAGTGCATTTCATTTCCAATCACTAAATTTTATTGATTACTATAAATACATATATACGGAATATATATTATATTTATATATTTTTTTATCTAGATGATAAATTAAGTAACATATCACTTCATAATATAAAATGGGATAGTTTTAGGCCATAAAATTTCATATAAAGGCAGCAATGTTCACCTCTCCATGTTTAATACAATATCTATTATGCCCATGCCTGTTTTAGTTCATTCAATTAGAGGTTTTCTTGGGACTGTAAGATTCTACTAGTGTTTCAATAAGGATTTATTTATTATTTCACACCCCTGACCACCATATCAGGAAAATATTTAAACTGACATTTTGTGCCTAAATATTAGGAATCTTTTTAATTATTAACACAAGACTTGGTAGAATCCTTGATAATGATTTCACACGTCTAGGAGAAACCATTTGATCTCATATGTGATTATATTGATTGGGATGTATGTAATGGCTTGGGAAAAATAAAATAAAGGATTTTATTTTACATTTAGTATGATATCCATACATTGAATTAGGCTTAACACATCTACACAACAATTGGAAAATAGATTCTAACAGTTGTTCTCTAAATTAGATAAATTATGTTCTTAGCTATTTCTCTCAATAGTCATTGTTCATACAGATCACTATTCCATACTTTATTTGATCAGCAATAATGATTTGAATCCCATAATAATTCACTAAATTTTTTTACTTCAAGAATTTGATGTTAAAATAAAGGATAAAAGGGCACTAGGAATGAAATTGCAGGTAATTGTTCATGCATGGAATAGGAAACAAGTAACATCAATATGGATTTAATCAATGAAAAATTTATAAAAAATGAATAGAAAAATAATTTTCAATGAAGTGTACCATTAATACCAATATGATCCATTAATTTTGAAGTATTGTGCACATGTAACGATTAAAAGATATATCCTCTAAGAACTAGATGATAGTGACTAGAATCTATACCATTCTAGAGAATATGGGGGAAAACATGTAGTTCATCATATAATTATCAATCCGATTCAAATTTTTTGTACTATCATACCATGCATGTGGATATTCTTTATTTTACCATGAACAATGATAAATTTGATAAAACTAGAGGTATGAGTCATAGGTTTGAGATGTCACAACATTTGATTATGGGAATTTAAAATTTTAACATATGGGGGATCATCTTCCTGGGTTTGTTTCCCAAATAATTTCACATATAATACATCCTTTTCTATTTTGACATTGTATCCTAGTGGGTGAAATATAAAACATGTGTGGAAGACATATATTTAGTTGTAATTAAAGTTTTGAAACAACACATTTTTACCAAGTTCAGAATTCCAATAATCACCATCGGTGATCATAGAACTCACTTCCACAATTCTATTTTCTATAATCTAATAACTCTCCTTGTATATCACTACTATATTTTCATCCCATATTATTTATAGAACAATAGAGAAGATAAAATTTAAAATTGAAAAATCATCATAATTTTAGGGAAAACTATATATCCTTCCCATAATGATTGGTCTACTAAAAATGATCAAGCACTTTACTCTTAAAATACTATATTTAAAACAACATTCAGATGTCGCCATATTGATTAGTATTTAAAAACACAGATCACCAACATATAGAGAGGTATCATAAATATTACTAGGTTGTCAAGAAGCATAACATGGATTTAAAAACCACCCAAGAAAAAGTAGTTTGTACAGATGAATGAATTGGATTAGAGAAGTATGGAAGCATATGAAAATTCTATGATCTATAAATAGAATGCATAAGTTTATCATGTGAAAAGGAACCAACTTATGAATATTTCACTATGAGAAAAATTCTTACTTTTGAACTCAATGCTTATTTTTATGATAGGAAATCGTTAATTGATGTGGTCAAATATATATACCATCCCAAATTTCTATCCCTATGGTTTTATTAAAATAAATGATGGAAGGATTCCACTAGTTAAGGTTAATGTAAAATTCCTTAAAATTTTTCACTCAATAAGTACAATAGGCCTTATTGGATAAATTCATTTAAAATGAGAATGTGTTTATCTGGATGAAGATGTAAAATTTATTGGTTTTTAGGACTCTATTCATATTAAGTTCAATTCAATTGTTTTTACTTAAATTTTATTTTGGGAAATAATCCTAGAATTTGTGGGAAAAAAATTTCTCCCGTCCCATCATTTAGTTCAATATTTTTTCACCTAATTTTCCATTTTAATTTATCTAATATTCAACCTTATCTTTCTGATATGATGTGGTTATGTGTTGTCCATTTGTATATTATATAAGTAAATAATTTATAGAGCTTAATTGATAAATTAATCCTTATGAATGTTTTATTTTTTCATATTTTATTCTCCTAATACACCGTTATAAATAAATAACTATAAAAATGGAATATAAATTGGAAATTTTGAAAATTGATAAAGAAAATATTTATTGCACTGTTAAAAGAAAATGAGAGTTGTTGTATTTCTATCACAATATAGTGAGTCCATACCACTTATATCCCTAGTCCGTCATAGCCCTTGATTATTCTTGAGATTATTTTACTCTTGATTCCCTAATAAATATGTTTACAGTTATCATTATCTCCTTTGAACATATTTTCCTAAAATGGGTTTAATTTTGAGATGCTTATTTTCACTCATGATCATATGTGATATATAATATTATATTTCTATACCTATATATACTCGAGTATCATTTCTAATCTACTTTTTTTATTTAATTTTTTCATAAGGGAATATTATACAAGGGAATATTAAACATGTAATGTATTCTAGATATTTACATGTTTTTTCGTCAAAAGAGATGTAATTATGAAAGTTGTACTAAAATTTCTGAGACATTTATTTGATTTATTTATCCCCCGGTACTCATGGATCGACCCTTGAATTTTCTCTTCTATGTAGCCTTTTTTAATCCATGAATAATCATATTTAATATGATCTAATATCTTATACCTTTCCCTTCCCATCTCTTTAATTTCATCATGATGATTTTCAATATCAGTGTGGTGGATAGATTTATTCAAGGAGAGTGTTTTTGAGGGATATTGATCCATATGATTCACATATTTATACATTCTCTCATTATTTTTTACATGTTATTTTTTTTCAATCGCTCCATTTATTAAATGTATATTTTTATATGGTAAAATCGATTCTTTTTTATTTGATTAATGAGTACATTTATGGTTATTACATGGATGCCTTCCCTCTAAAGACACCTCTAAAACTGATAACCCATTACTCTAAGATATAGATAGGTTTTATTGGACCAACATTCACATAAATTATACCAAGTACAAGCTACTTCTCTTATATTTTTGGATATTTTCTGATTTCTATTTAATGGGGTTTGGAGCTTATACTCAACTATTTATCAATCCATTATATTTGAGTGGGTTTTGTATTGAAAAAACAAGAAATAAGAAATATTAAAAACGAAACATTAAATTTTATAGATGTTAATTAGATTATAATTTTCAGAAGGGAAATAAATGTTCTATGTGTATGAGGGTCTTATTTTTATACGGACACCTATATTTATATTTATTATGCATTTATTTTCATATTCAACCATCATTTTGACTAAATTTTAAATTTTTTTATGATCAATTGTCTCGCAGTCTCAAAGACATTTGAATCCAATGTTATGTCCTACATATTGGTTCATTTTTTTTATTTCCACTAGAGTACATGTGAAATTCATGGAAATTATATGGTAAAAAATCATGTATATGATAATTGAGTACGACATTGATAATAAATTATTTTGAGTGATGGGAGTGATTGCGATGTATGTCACATTCATATATGATTGGAGTTGATTTTTTTGGAAATAATTTGAGTTGAAGAGTTGTTATTTTTAAAATTTGAGATGTTAAGTGAATCATGATATTTTTTGGGTAAAAGGTTTGATATTTTTTGAACTTGTGATTATATTTATTTTGTTTTAAATGGGTGTCACTTATATTGTCTTTTATTGTTTTTCACAATATTAAAAAAAATTTATGTATAGAGGATTTGATGTACATAGATATTACTGAAATATTAATAATTATTTTAACTTAGTTTTAATTAAATAGTATAACTATATTTTTTCTTTTAGTTTAATTTCCCATTTTTTAGTGTTTTTATTTTTTTATTTTTTAGTTAAATGTATATATGTATTTAAATTATTTTTTATTAGTTTATATTAACATTATATATTATGAAGATATAATATTTGACACTATATTATTATTTATAATAGTTTTTTAATGTTAGTTTTATTATTAGTTTATTTTTTTTAATTTTTATCAGCATATATATTATCTGTATTTGTATTATATATTAGTATTATATACTATTTGAGGTTGTAAATCATTATAAATATTAGTAATATTAATAATAGTAGTATTAATATTTAATTATTTATTATTATTATCTTTTTTAACATTTAGTATTATTGTTATTATTTTATTAATTAAAATACTATAAAATATACATATTATTTGTATTATATTTAATATACCTAATTACATGTAGACATAAATGTAAATATATATATATATCATTAATTATAATTATTTCATTAAATAGTATATTTTATGTATAACTTTCATTATAGGGTAATAGAATTATAATTAAATTATTATTATTATTATTTAAGTATTTAATAATGTTTATAAATTTTAAATTTCAAATGGTGACATGCAATTTCATTCTTGAAATATAGTGGGGTTTGAATCTATGTGCACACCAATCGTTAGAGATCTTGCTTGCATCTTCATTGAGTATCCATCTTTAATAACACCTCTCCATTATCTCATCCTCATAAGGTTTAACCTCATCCTCCCTACCGTCCATCTCGATGAGTGTATCCATATAATTCACCACCATATTCCTCCATAATAACTCATCACTAACACGCCCATACTGGTTGCACCATAATTTTTTTAGTTTATATTAATTGTATTTTATTATTAAATTCCATTTGAATTTATTTTCAATGATTATTTTGTCTAATTTATTTTCATTGAAAATAATTTCATAAAATAAAACTAATCATTTTAATTATTATTCATTTTAGTTCTATTGATAAATATAATTTCTTAAATCAATTATAGTGAGAATATGTGGTGTTACCTTTTGAGAAATGGGTTGTGTTATTTCACTGATTAGTCTGGTAATCAAACATGTCTCATAATTTATTTATAACACCATATAAACAACTTCAAATAAATTAAGAGATATAAAAAATCCTATTAAAGAGATTTATAAATTTGGTAACATTTCATAATTGAGAACGTTAAATATTATATCATAGAAAAAATATTCCATGTCATGAGAAATAGTTCCCAACTATGTCGGCATCCAAGACATTCTCTTTGACGCAAAGATCATAGTCATTATTTTATTTCACATTCTTTTGTACCATTTTATTTATTGATTTTCATTTTTTTTAGAATAGAATATAATATTTTTTGAATATCCTCCTCAAAGTCTACTCATATGAACAATATCAAAAGAGACATGTTTTGTGAGATAGACCCCATTCTCTCTATGGTTCGACCCTACCTTCCACTTCAATAGAATCCAATAGGTTATTGAATTTTCAAATTAAGCAAACCATGAAATAAAAACCAATCACCAACCTATAAATTTTTTTATCATAACCTATGATAATCAATCCATCATATGTTTAATTATAGAATTTTTTCCATAAAATCTCCATTGATAAATTTTTTGTTCAAATAAATTTGATGAACATTAAAATTCCATTGAAAAAAAATTCTAAAAAATAATAATTTGTTCCATCATTTAAATAGGTGAAAATGTTTCCCCAACATCAACCCTTTCAATTTGAGTATACCCATTACATATTAGCCTTTTCTTATTTTGGATCACTCTTCCATGTTCATAATATTTATTTTTAAAGATCTACTTTGTACCTATCATATTTAAATGTTCAAATCTATTAGAAATAACTTATATCTTGTTCTTATCAATCAAGTCCAATTATTTATTCATATTTTTCTCCAATTATATTGGTTTTTCTAACAATTTAAATGTTACTAGTTCTAGCCAGGATGACAAAGAAACATACTCCACTATTTTTATTAGTTGAGTTTACATAGGAGTGTATTTTCCTCAAATAATACTACTCAAGTCAGTTCAACTATTCTACTTCATGTATGAGTCACATATTTACTTCTTATAACACCAAGATCATCCTTCGATTCAACATCAGAATGATCATTATTCAAGAGATTCTGAAATTCAATAGAATCTATATCTCTTTCTTTTCTTCACACACATTTTCAAGGATATATTTTATATAATTTTATTTATCTTCATTATCAACCACATTCCCATAACTACATTAAACAATCATTTTGAGCATGTTTAAAAAACCTTTATAGGCTCATAAATGAATGACCTAAAAATAATCATACATATACTAAATAACCATTATTAACCATATATTACTCCTTATTTCAAATGAAAAAATATATTTTAAATAAATAAAAATATATCTAATTGGGTTTTTCTACTATAACACCTTTCATATAGAATTATATCTTCTTTGAGGAAAATCCATGACTGATTTTGAGTATATATAACTACTAACATTGACTATTTCTAGAAATAGTAATAGTTACCAAACTCAATTATCAATGACATATTCATATTGATAACTATTTTATTTATATTTTAAACACATCCATTCAGTTTAAGAGTCATTTCTAAAGAGAACTCATTATTTATTCGATGTTTCTCTATGTAATTTCCGATTTTATTGAGGTATATTTAGTTATAATATATGATCATAATATCTTTATTGTTTTTTCATTTCATTATCTACAATTATTAACCATATTTTTATGGAGTCTAATACATTTTTCTTACAGAACATAAACATTGTACATTCCATTCTTTTATACTCCTTAAATAACAAGACAAAATATTTTTCATGCTGAGTTCTGGTGTGATTTATTGGACTAGAATAAACATTGTTTTCTAAATCTAACAAGTTTGATGTTATTTTCAAATTTGAATGGTTGAGGTTCCCCACTATTTTTCCTCCAAAAAGAATCAATTTCATTTTATCTATTTCTTTTCAAATAATAAATATAAATTGTTTTCATAAACATTAATGTATTTTCTATATTATACTGATGAATTTAACAAGGCCTATGATTCCAAATATTGTTTTTCTATTAAACATGTATGAGATAAATTTTTTCCTTATTTTTAACTAAATAAAAATTTTCATTCATTATAATTCCCTACATTACAGAATCTCATGACTTTCACATGATATAGTAGCCTTCCTAGTTGAATATATTTTCTAATATAGATTAATATACTAAATCACACTAAACAAATTGTCTAAGATGGCTTCTATATTGTGGAATTTAATAATTTTCAATTTATATTTATCGAAGTGTGTTTTTTTACTTTAATTTATCTTTAGAACTTTGTCATTTCCGAATGAAATTCATCCATCAACTATTCCATTAACAATGATTAAAATATTATAGTTACCAGTCTTATGAGATAAATACCCACTATCATGAATCCACATATTATTTATATTTGTAAACTTTAAATATATATCAACATGTATATCCTTCTCCAACATATTTGAATTATTTTCATTCCAAGAAATACCATGATTAATTGTGATACGTTTTGTTCAATTCTAATTTTCTTCAGTTCATATAGTCAAGTCATACTCTTCTTCATCAAGTGGATAAAATATATTTACTAATATAATTCTGTTGTATTTTCCACATTAAAACTTATCTAATTTAGATAAGAGTAACCAATTATTTTTATTTCCATAGAATTAAAAGAATTATTCTCAATGTTAAAATAATTGAATAAATATACATTGAATTAATTTCTATTTTGAGACTAAGGATATGTTTTAATTCATATTTTTTGACTTCCAACATACTAAATTTTCAAATATATTTCTACTTCTTCATAATAATACATCGTGTGGCCTATGTATCCACAAATGTGACAATTCATAAAACGGAATATTTTGTTTCATTTATCTCTCAATATATCCCCAAAAATAAAATAACTCCATGAATATGGACAAATTATCAATGATTAAGTACTTTTAATTTCCTTCTACTTACTTTTTCTCTTCACATATACAGTTTTAGTTTTTGTTATTTTAACATTAAATCTAAGACCACTTTTTCTATGAAATTGGGTCTCTACGAAATAAAAACTCCATATATTCCACTTGTACCTAATTATACCATTTCGTTGAGATCTTCTTATGAATACCTTATAAAAAATAACTTCTTCCATGATTAATATAATTTTATTTCAGTTATATTTACTGTTTTTAATGATATAACTTCTTCCACATGTTATTAAATATTTCTATTTTTCTCCATGATAGAAATTTTAAAACCTTTTATGATCTTAGTCTAATCCTCAATTTTTATCATTTAGTTCACGAATTATTCTAGTTTTACTTGATTATTTCCATTTTTCTCAAAAAAAATATAACTATCTTATCAATTTATGCTTTAATATCATCAATATAACTCGAATATTACTTAAAAATATTCCAATATTCCAATTCTTATTTCAGTATCGGTACATCTCCTCACGAGATCCATCTAATTATATGTTTATTTCAATAAATCCCACTTCTTTATTATCTTATTTTAAATCCATTTTTTATTTCACTAATACAAAAACTATATCATCTTCTATGTTTAGGATAATCATAGTTTCCACGCCTTCCAAATACTCTTCTTAGATATCTTTTTAATATTTATATAGAAACACCTGTATGTGAAAATTATTTCAAATTTATGTTCTATAATTGAATTTTCTTCTAAATTAGATCATTTAATTTAATTTTAAGTGCGTTCAATCACAATATCCTTTCTTTACAATATTTCATGTCACCATGTAGTGGTGTTCCTAGCCTTCCAACAATGAAAATAGTCTAAAGGTATATTACTATTAAATATATATTTTAATCCATTAATCTTTCATACCAAAAGTGATAAGAGATCCGTTGTTACATATTTCTTTTCAATTAAATCCTCAATAATCTTAATATTCTCTATGGATTTAAATTACATTTAATTTCATAAATGTTATAATGAAATTTCCAAATTCACTAAATATTTTTTATATGATTAGAATGTCATATATATCATTAAGAGATAATTCCATAAGATTTGTTTTATCATGTTCCAGAACCACTGAATTATAATTTAGTGGTAGTATTCCTATAATAATATTCACAATATCAATATCATTAATATCATCACAAATAACAATGATAAATCTTAAAACCATAATTAGATGTTTAAATAAATCATAAATATTTTTACTCATGATTAACTTTGGATAATCAAATCATTTATGAAAATACTATAAACTTCTCTTGTTTACTTTTTTATCACATTCATAAATATTTAGTAGTTATTCCCATATTCCTTTCTTGGAGGGAAACCTACACATTCATTGATATATTATTATAAAATTTTCTAGATATGGAATCCTTAGCATTTTACTCATTATTAAAAAATATCTTATACACTTATTTCATTAAAAAATTTATTATCTCAATGAATTTAATTCCTTAAACTACTATCGATAAAATAGAAAACCCACGAGATCATATATGTGATATCATTATATCATTCCACACAAGATAATTTAAATAACCAAATAAGGGTACTCTATTTTCATTCACAACATTATCTATGATAATAAATTTCATTAATAGATTCAATAATATGTAACATGTATCTCCAATACCATTTATTCTAACATCAGGTCCCAATACACACCCTACGTTGGGGTGAATTACAATGTAGTAATATTTATTCTTAAATAATGTTTGATAGCATATTATCCTTTAAATTTAAAAAACAATTGGTATTTTCCATAATAATCACAAAATTACATAACTAAATGTAGAAATATAAATATCACAGACACCAAGATTTTACTTCGATCACCCACACTGAGCTCTATCCTAGGAGAAAATATCAATTATTAATTTATATTTATTATAATCGAAAGTCCAGTAGTTAATGATTATAGTATAAAAGAAAATATCAATACTCTTCCAAGGTCAATGACCTCTTCCTCTCTTCCACACACTACATTCCAAGAGGATTACAAGAAATGATTATATTGAAATCCATGTTGAACTAATGAGAACACTAATGAAAGTAATAGAAACAAACAACATGGATGTTCTCCACGATTATCTATTCATCGCCTTCTAATTGGCACACATATGTAAAATAATATCCTTTTACAAAAATTATCATCAATGATATATAATCAAGAAGTAACCCACTCGTCAAAATATATATTTATAAATGAAATCTGAAAATAATATCATTCATTATCCAGTTTTTTATATTCTATATATTTCCCATTTCACACTTTTTTTTGTTAACAACACCATTCTTCTATATCCTATCATTGAATTTGAAATTAAAAGTTTTAAATTTTAATTCATAACCACTTTTATCTTCTGGTACTCCAAATTCATAAATTAGATAACCTCTAGGTAAATCTCCACCATTGAACTGTAATTATGTAGTTTCTAGTAATCCAAAAAACCACCAATTCCTATTTTGAGTACAATTTCATTAATTCTGATTAAATTCATTAATTTTACAACAATCACATAGTGGATACATCTATTCTAATGTAAAAAATTTGGATCATTGTATTTTATCTTAGATACAAAACTTCATGGTGAGATTCCTATTTCAAATAGAGGAGATAAAAACATTCATGGTATGATCAACATAATATTATATATAATATCACAATTAAAACCATGTATTATAGAATGATACAAGATCCCTTGATTTAATATCAAATCATTTGAAATGGAATGAAATGTATTTTTATTATACTCGATTCCATTCCTATTTAAATTTCTCCTATAGTGCCTCAGTTTTGGATATTTTTACGCAACGTTGAATCATAATGGAATGTAAGTTTAGTATCACATATGTATGTTGTAACATGAACAATTATTTTCAGTGTGAATTAATCTTCTATAGACCAGCTTTAATACTACTTAATTCTAGTTTATTCTTATATAATTTGAGTTTACTTCCTTGTGCGAATTATTGTTGCATTTCCATTAAGATTACATTGTGATATAAATAATTCTATAAAAACAAATTTTAAACCTACACTAAACATTTATTTCTTTCTAAAATTTAATCCCTAAAATATGAATTAAATTTATTGAAAAAAATAAAACATTACCAATTTTTGTTGAAATAATAAAAAATTATCCCAAATGATAAAAAATAATAATAAATAATTATTCATTATTTTTATTTTACTAAATAATCCATTTATTATATGAAAGACTAATCAAGGCCACGGGGGACTCATTGTTCTAATAATTTATCTTGAGTAAACAATTCCTCAATATTTATGGTATTTTAACTCATTTTTATTTTCAAGAGTTCTCATCTCAAACCACCTCATCATGGGGACCTTTATGTTTATAATTATATTCTCATGTGCAGGTGAATGGAACTTATTATGATATAGTTACATTTAATGATTAAATTTGGAGACATACCATTATAAATTTAAAAATTGGTGGGATATTGTGTAAATCATAAAAAAATTATTTTATAATTTATTAAAACAATCATATTACAAATTTTAATAAATAATATGATATAAATATTAAGAAAACATACATAGATCGATCCCATTTTATGATCCATCAAAATAGATAAACAATATATTAAATTATGTAAGTAAGATGACATAATACATGTGGTAATTTTAATAACTAAAATAAAATTAAAATAATTTTCATCCATTAATGAGACATCATGTTTTATTAAAAATGGTTTTATAAAAATCATATATTTTTATTGATGTCCCAGATTTTTGAGGATTTTTATAGGTTTTTTTAGTCCTTATATGGGACCAAAAGTCTTTTTTAGGCCTTAGTTCTTTCTTAAGGGCTTGGCATGTCCAAAAGGGCCTGACTCGATCACCTTCATGGAATTTAATTTTAAAAAAATAAATATAAAATTATCACCTCACAAACTAGGTGATACTTAATACTTCTAGATCAATGGGAGGAAGTGGTGGGTGGAAGGAATTGTTCACTTATTCCTACATTTCATAATAATCTCTCCAAATTTAAATAGTCATATCTCAGTCAATAGGAATCTAATTGATGCAATTTTTTTGAAACTGAGATAATATAAAATTACTCAACATAACTTCTTATATATTTCATTAAAAAAATAGTTCAAATAGTGTATGAATACTCTAATACTACTTCATAGTGTCTAGACGTAGTGGAAGGGTTCAGTATATGTTTTTTTTAAAATCACTCAGATCTATACCATAACCCATGATCAGACATAATATTTTATGGATTCTTCAAATTATATAAATATTTAAGTATTAATAAATTAAAAAAATTACCTTGTTCATTTATGTAATTTTGACATTCTCTAGATAATAAAAGAATAAAGGGAATATGAGAAATTAATAGAAGTACTGCCAATAACTATTCATGATTTTAAGATGAGGCATTATACTTAAGTTAAATTCTCCTTTATTTTTCAATTTAATTTAATGAAATTTATTTTTTAAAACTAAAATGTTATGTCTATATTAACATAGATGAGTAATTTAGTTGTGAAAAATATTTCTTTATTTACTTATGACACTCTCATTTTCATATACTAAAATTATTTTTTAAAATTTTATCATTCCTCTTGAATATTTAATTAACCCCTAATAAATAATATTTATATGATAAACTATTTTCTCATATGAACTAATTTATACTTAACTAGATTTTGAAACAATTACATATAAATATAATTTCAACTATTCTAAACATGATTAAAATGAAATTTAATTTATTAATTTATTTAACAATGATCATCCAAACACAGATATTCATCAGCCAACATTTATGGGGCCCCCATCATCCATATTTCTAATTCATCTAAATTAGTGGAAAATCTAGATTTGATTTCTACACATAACACAATAAACATATCTGGATTGTAGTGATTGTAACTCATAGACCACGACATGTTTCTAGAAAAACATCGTGGACCCTAAAGAGATAAAAATAATTCATAGTTATAAAAAAATTATAATAAATTACTCTATAATATAATATCCTTATCTCATGATATTTAATAAATTAGGATGATTCTTTTGATTCACCATTCCTCCAAGATTTATATATTTATTCTATGACCATATAATATTGGATTTTCTTATTTTACCATGTACAAGAATTTAATTAAGGAACTTCTATCCAAGTCAAAGGGTCATAAATATAATCTTCCTATACTCAAATGTGATAAATCGTGTGTTGTCCAATAAGTCGTTATCATGCCATTAATGACACACCAGAAACTAGATAACTCATCAAAATCATAAATCTTAATGGTTTTTGTAATGAATAAAATTACTAAATCTCTTATATATTTAAAATTATCTCAATTCAAGAGACTATCACACATTATCGTAGATTGAATAAAACAATGAAACCCAAAAAATTGTGGTTTTCTTATTGATGGTTCAGTTTTCATGACATCCTATACTTGAGAACACCACGTATAAAATTCATGATAAGAAGTATCAATGTTTAAGATCCCTATAGCATGATAGTCGGACATCGTTAAAATATATTCCATTAAATTAATGTATTTATACCATAAGACATTTTTTTGAAAGTACTATTATATTATCATGAGGTTATCATTATAATTGGTAATTTGGATACCATTTTATTAAGATAAGTATTCTAATAATTTTACAAACTACATAAGGAAGATATGAATCTCTAATGGTAAGAATAATCATAAATTTATCATACTATATTCATGACATGGTAATAAAATATTATATATTCCAGTTGGGTCTAGGAAACCCACTCTCATAATATAATTAGTATTTTAAATAAATTTGAGATCTTTTAAAGGTATTTTATGGTATTTTATGTAATTAGAAAAAAAATTAAAAAAAGGTTTTTGAAGTTATATTTGACTTAAAAAATTGTAAATTGTGTAAAATAAATGGGACTATAATTTATTTTTGTGAGGAATTATTGATATGATCATTAATTTTTTAATTTCATAATTCATATATATATATTTTAATTTAACAATTAAACTTTTAACTAAAATGATAACATAAGAATCAAGTGTTGATATTAATTATATGAGGATGGTTTCAATTTATTATGTTAATGGTAGTTAATATTATGAGGTCAGGTTGAAAGGATGTTGTAGATAAATAGTTTCTATTAAATAATGATTATTAATAAATGAAATTTTATAGATTATTTAAGAAATATTAAAGTATTATTGGGGATAAATTTTTTCATATGATGGTTCATATGGGTAATATATGACTAGTAATAATTACATAACATGTAGTAATTATTTATGATGTCTGTAATTTAAATTGTATAAAATAATGTAAAATCTCATAAGATATAACTGAATTGTTGTTGACACTATTTTTTATCACATGGATCAAAATGAGTCAAATATAAATACCTTAGAAATAAAATTAGAATATAAATGAATAAGTCCAAGGATCCCAAAGCCCCTTCAAAAGATATCCATTAAATTACCCCAAATACTATTAGCGCTCATGGTACCCGTGTACCAGCCTGAAGGACTGGTCTGGGCAAGAGCTTGTGTGAGACAGTTGAACGGAACAACTGCACGAGATATCCCCTTCACCAAGGGTTGTAGATTTTACTATAAATATGACATAAGGGTCATCATTTGGACGGACATAAATTCCAAATGTCCAACTGATGATCTTTATCACCCTACTCCTTCCCTCAAACCCTCAAAAACCTTCTAGGTAGTTATATTAAACTTGAAGAAGAGAGAATTAAATGGGGATAAATAATTAACAATATTATTGGTGTTTGAATCACATTACACCAGTATGAGGTACGTTTCCCATATAGTTGACAACCATTAGTGTGATGTTCCCTTCATAACTAGGGACCTGAACAAGACACTTTCGAGAAGACATGTAGAGACCATTTAAGTCTTGAGAAATGTCTCACCCAAGTGTTTTTACCTAGGTTGTCTATTTCTGAGGGTACCATCAGCTTTCCCAGGCCCACTTGTAAAAGCGTCCCTTGGGTATCCATAGTCTTTACCCCGTGTGATACTTCCTAGGTTCTCCTTGGTCTTTACCCTATGTGAGCCTCTGACCAGGCCATCTTCTAGGCCATCCATGGTAAGAACTATTTTCCTTTGGAACCCTTATCTAATAAGAAACAAGTGGATACTTCCATTGAATCCTCCAAACATTCAATACCATGAAAAGGGTCACACCATTAGGTATCTAATTTTTTTTTCATTACTTCGGTCAGAGTTTTCTCACACTTTTCATGCCAATCAATTAGGGTCTTAGGGGTGCATGTGGTTTTTCATTTCCTTTGTAATGATAACCCCTCTCTAGTGATTCTTTATGGAGTTACTAGTCTTGGATAAATGTGTTAGGACAATGAACCTCTGTTCCCAGTAGGGATGGTGAGGATTGTGATTTATTTTCCAATCAACATATAATGAGATCCACCACTCTGGATATGGGACAAATTTTAGGGCATCCCCCCCCCCCCAAAGTAAGCCCCTAGTCTTTCTTGCATGACCTCTTTTACTTCCTTCCCTCCTCAGTCTCCATACACTAGACCCATTCCAGGGTAATTTGAAGAGAGGGAGGTGTCATAGCCACTGGCCACTTCCACCAGATGAGGAAGAGATGTGTATTGTTTACCAGATCATTGGATTCCTATTGTTTCCCACATTCAATCATGACTCATTATAACTTGTGGGGTTATAAGATATCTATATACATGGAACCTACACACTCGAATTCATGATTCAATATTTAATAATCCTTTAATTTTCCACGTTATTTACATCGCAGTGCTCCCTAAGTGTGATTCCTCAAGGCAATGCATCTATCCTCTGACAAAACTGGATAATGTGGTTTCTCGGATCCTTTGTTTCCTCTTGCTTATCACGCTAAAAATGTCTCATGTGGGAATAGAGGTTTAAATTTTTCATGAAATACACACGATCATAAACATTTCGGGCATCCTCTTCAGGAGCAATCCTTAATCGAGCCTATCCAAGGAACCCTTAGTGTGGAATCATGGAATCATTGAACTACAAGACTATTATTCAATCTATAATCAAGATACATAGTATGTCAACCTAGGTTCCAAACTCAATGAGTTTCCTCCTCAAATGAAATCCCCAATCATAATACTGTTAAATTGGGCCTCCTCCTTAGATGTAATCCCCGAACAAGCCTCTAATTCATCATGAGCTGAAACATCACCCATGTCCCTTTTCACATGGCATCCTTTTCTAGAATAAGAACCAACCTAATCCTCTCAAAGGGTCAAAATACCTTGTGAGACTAACTAAGAAACATGGTCTTTGATTTCCATCCAAATGGGATATGTAAGAAGCCTTCTTGAGGCCCCACCCCAACACCCTATCTCAACCCTATTCACTCGGGACAACAGTCATGGTAGGGTCTAATCCATCCTAGAAACTCATTCTCCTTACAGGTTCCCTATTCTTCTTCAACAAATGTCCCATAACAAAAATGGACTAGGTACCTTCCGCCTAGGCATCCATGCCACATGATGTTAAATTATATGGTTTGGTCCTTATCACATGAACATAAAAGTTATGATGTTACCCATTAAGTGGAACCAAACTATTTAGTTTCTGAATCCTCTCACATGGGGAATCCCATTCATGGGTTCGATGCTAGCATCAAAACAACTCTTGTATCACTGGATAACGATACACTCAAGAGAACCCAACTGAGTTGCTAAAAAATTGCATCGTTGTAAAAATGACCAATGAATATCTAATTATATATATGATGATACCATCGATGGAGAATATTGGATACATAGATATTTCTCCATTGATGAAGAACCTTGGATACATACATATGATTCTAAGCTCCAATCATTATAATAATTTATTGTTAAATGAAAATTAATATGTGTCTTTCATGAGAATTATTAAAGGACTCATCAAAATATCTTAAATTTATAAGAGATTTCTAGAGAAGGAAAAAATTCATCCTAAAAGTATATGATGATCCTAAACTCTCATACTCTAAACCAATGTGATTTCTTAATAATCATCAACTTAAATCCCTAATTATCTTTTACATTTGGAAAATAGTTCCCTGTGGATATAGAATGGTTGGGTGTTTTTGATTACACCAAAAAAACCCATTGGAAACCATTTATAAATAATGATCTAAAATTCAAAAAATATTCCAAGGGAAACAAAAAATGGTGAACCAGACATGAATCCTTAACCAAGATGATATTGTCACCCATATATCAGGCCCCTTTCACTTGATAAAAGTGGGACATACAAGATAGTCAATCATGCATGTATTCATTAAAATTAGATTCTACTTTGATAGGGTTTTATTATGCGTGTTTGTTATATATATATATATATATAGCCACATACTCTATGATATCCCTTTAATTCAGTGGCTTCATTCTGGATTTCACTAATGAATACCCTTGCTACGAAATTGGCTAGGTCTTCATCCACCCAATGGACGTCATCACCAACCCAAATTATTCAATGATGGGTCTCAAAAACATTGGTCCAGTAACAACGTCATAATGGTATGATCCAAACCCTAGATGCTACCTAATAGACCCTCTATCTCATAAAGCCCCACTGCTCATCCTATCAGGGACAGTTAGTTTTCCTAAAATAGATGGAACCAACTACCATCTTCAATTATTTTAAGAGCATGTTCCCAAAACGCAACAACCAGTACATCCTTAACATTAGGTAGGTGGATCAAGAGGCCTCATATGACCTCCTACAGAAGAAACAAGAGTCCTTCTTAGGGGATTATACCAATAGTCTCCATCACCAATGTCACACAAGAAGGGAACCCTCAACATGATGAGGGTGTATTTCTCTACCAACCAGTCTAGGACATATAGAATTGGGTATCAAAGAAGCATCGATTGGGGTTGCATCATTTCAATAGGTAGAAGGATCACACGTCAACCCCCCCTAATGAATCCCACTAACTCAATTTTGGGGGAAAACTACAAGAGGGGACATACATCTAACTGACTTAATTTATCCTGACAGTAGTCTCACCTAGAGGCATCAAAAGAAGATTTCTGTTTAAATCCAACAACATAGCACATACAGTAACATACACCTTCCTTCACCCACCAATCCTTCTAGAAGACTCATCTCGCAACACTCAAAGAATCTTTCCAACTGTTCTTAGACGCTATCAATGAGTAGGTGTACACACATACTTCCATTTATGAAGCCTTCCAGCAAACTCCTTTGAAAACACCCAAACAAGTCAGTCTGAAAGTCCTGGTGATGATTAGGGGGGAAGACTCAACCCTCTTCTCCCACACATGAGTACTATTAGTATCCACCAGTAGGAAATAGAGGACACGAATAGAATCATACAAATACAGTAGATATAAAATGGGAATATATCTAATTCTAATCATTGAAGTCACCAATCATATCCTATAAATGGTGATAGGGAATATGAAAATCCCTTCCCATGTTCTATAGACTTTCTTGGACATCATAATAGTGATGAAATTCATTCCTGAGGGAAGAAAACACAACTCTATCCCTACAAATGGGGTGGCTCGCCAGCACATAACCCTAGAGAAGACACAAATGTATTCAATTGTCTTGGAGGGTAATGGGAAAAGCTCCCCCATATTATACGAACAAACAGATCAGGAATATACAACCTCTCCAACTTGATTCAATCAACCAATCCCAGTGTCCACTACAAGGTAGGCGCAAAAACTTCCCCATGAAAACCAAATCTCCTATAAAGTGACTCCATTATATCATAATAAGGAACCAAACAAGAAGCATCATTAAACATGATTGCAAAATAAAAATAAGATAAAAGATTTGTTTATAAATAATATTGGAGTTTTGGAGCCCTTAGATGCTTTTTTGTGGATGCTAAAGATCCTACCCTTCCATTAACAAATTATAGGGGAAGTGGAATTAATTCCAAATGTTCTCCTCGAACACTTCAACATGATGGATTGCTTCATGACTTCAATCTGATTAATCTCGGTAGCCCGTCTCCCAATGAGATCCATAATATCCCTCTACATGGGCAGAAGATCAAGGAGTAAGAGTGTCTTCCATTTTCTATAATATACCATGGTGGTCCTCCCCATTATGACCTTCTCCATGAAATTTCACTCCACAGTAATATTTCAGGTTGTCAAAAAAATTCTCAAATTATCAATGTAATGATCAGAAATCTCTCTTATCATGAGAAAATTTTGAAAACAAGGATAGCCATTTCTGAAACCTTATCATTGCCTCATGAAATACTTTCTCAAATGGAAGATAGTCCAAGAATTAAGTCATTCTATAAACTACCCTTGGGCCACCTTCCTTCCTAACTGACAGAGGAAAACTATAAAAATATCACCTATTATGTTAAAGAAGAATTAAAATATCCACTCTGGTCATTCTAGGCCTAGTAAACTCTTTTGAAAGGAAATGGTGATATTCTAAATATGAGGTAAAAAATACCTCAATGTGACATACCAGTTATGTTTTGACCTTTATCCATCACTCAATAAAATATTCCATAGGAATTTTCAGAAAATTGTGTTCACGACATCTACATTAACATATGGAAAATTCCTCATAACTTTTAAGAAAAAATATTAAATTAAGATGAGTATCGAATAATCATCATGTTAATATAAGAGGTTTAATTCCAAATTAACCTGGCAACTCTCCAAGATTCATGATACCCAATGGTAGAGAAATAGTACGGAGCCCTTTAATGTGAATTCCTTGGAACATTAATGAGATTGTGACATTTGATCAACGATACCCCATATGCTATTCACATTAGAGGATGGGGTGCTGGTGAAGTGTTACACTTCACCATGTTCCCTAACCAGAAATGTTTGTTGAAGGATATATAAGGTAATTTTATTGACCTGTACTGTCATTGAAGTTGGTCAAAGTTTAAAATTTATATTCCTACTAATTTCCGTATATGTGGAAAGTAGGGTCAAACCCAGAGGGAAGGTAAATTTGGCCATTAATCTCCGAATAAAAACATGGAAGGTCCAATGTTGTCAGCAGCAGAGTGATTTTTCTATTTTTTCACATTTTATATATTATTTTATAGAAATTAAGTGACAAAATATTGAAAAACATGTATTTAAACTAGATTGAGCCTAAAGACAGTCATAAGACAAGGAATAACAGAGGTTTAGAACACCGATAAAAAGAACAATATATTAAAATTCTCAGGGAGTAATCTCCATTCTACTTGTTTTTAAGGTGCTTCAATTCACTTATAGATTGTTACAAAGTTCCACTATAAAGAGTATGATGCACCTCCCTCACCCGGATTTAAGTCACATAACCCAACCAATTTAAGATTTTGCTACTCCAAAATTAATCAACTGTGAACTATTTTGAAAATTAACAACAAGACAAACTCACCGTAGGTCTTGAAGTCTTTTGAATATTTTTTTAAAGTGTTTCCACAATAAATATCGCCAACTAACTAGGAAATCTTGTAATTATGTTCTAGCGGTACAAGCAATTGGATGAACTCTATATCGATCTCGCTGATCGATACTGAATTCATTGAAATGATTAAGTGAAATGAGAATGAAAAGTAACTAGTAGAACTTCAATATATCCCCAAACTAAGAAAAATATCTAGTCATTATCTATATTAATATATATACCATGATAATTCTATTAAAAAAAGATAATAATTAAAAAAAATAGAGGAAAGTAAAATCCCTCTGCTAGCATGAACTGTTGCGGGTCCTGCCCTACTCCAGCTCCAAGAAGTGGTTCCAGAGTCGCCCTCTGGTCTCCTCTCCTCGGCACTGGATCTCCGAATCTATTGAATGAATGAGCGTCCCAACCATTATCTTCTAGTTTCTCTGCTTTAAGTACATACTGTCTTCTGTTTCATGTCAACGAGCATCTTCCACCGACATTGAAAACACTTCACAAATTCACTGCACAACGTGCATTTTTTCACGACTGGCATGTCGCGCTAGTTTTTCCCTTATAACTAACTTTCGCTGAGTTATTTGTGTGAACCTGGACATCTTTTCAACTTTGGTATAGACCTCCACATGATAAAACAATTAAAACATGACGAAATGTAAATAATATTTTATAATTAATTTTTTTGTTTACTATTATAATACTTATTAAAAAGTAAATTAATGTTAATAAATAAACATCTTAACTGAAAATTAATGTTTACTTGTATATTATATATAATTATTACTATAAGTTTATCAAAAAGTTATTAATTAAGTAAATAAATATAAACACTAATTTTTTTAGTTTTTTTATATTTAACTAAATCATTAAAATTTAACATCATAAGTAAATAAGTAATAAAAAATTTTATAATTTAGATTGAATTAATTATTTTTATTTAATAATTTTATTATTATTATTGTAATCACTATTTAATAAATTAAAATGATAGATTTATAAATTTATTTATTAGTTTATTTTAATTTAATAATTAGAATTAATAAATTAGTTTTAATAAAATTTAAATTAATAATTATATTTTATAGTTTATTTATAATTATTATTAATTATATATTTATACTATAATCATAATATTAATTTATTGGTAACATTTATTATTAATTTGGTTTTGTATTTTAATTTATAATTTATCTATTTATAAATATTATAATTGTTTTAATTTATAACTTTTAAAAATTCTATTATCTTCATTTGATTTATTAAAGTTAACTTTTACTTTATGTTTTTTTTGTTTTATATTACTTTTATTATTATTATTTTCAGATTTTCTTCCTCCCCCAATTGTCAACGCAAAGGGGGTCTTCCTCTTCCTACTAAAACCGGCGACGCCTCCTGACCTCTAGCATCCCACGACATTCAGCAGCGGCGGACCAGCCTTCCACTGCTCTAGCACGAAATGGCGGCTTCCTGCTTCTCTCTTCAGGTGTGATTATAATTATTCTAGCGTGGATCAGTATCCTCTATCAGCACCAGTGACCTTCTCCTCCTCGCAGCAGCACGCAGCAGTGGTAGGACTCATCTGTAGGTGGTGCGACATCCCGACCTTCAGCATGGTGCACTTACAGTGATAGGTATGTGGTTGAATGATTGGGATCTGTTCGGGTTCAATTGATCAAGGAGTAAAGTGAGATTCTGATTGTCTGGTTTAAGCTCTCAGTCGATTCTGATGGAGGTGCAGAGATTTAGGGTTGTTAAAATTTTAGATTTTCTATTTTTTCATCGCTCTGAATGTTCTAATTTGATGAAGTGTGGATATAAGAATGGAGTTGTTGTGAGAATGAGGTAGGGGGACCAACGCGGTATTGGGGTATTAGTGAGGTGCAGTGGGAGAAAGTATAACAGTGATGTGGTGAAGTTTACTATTAGAATAAAAATAAAGAAGAGGAGCACCAGAAAGGGGTAACTATTACAAAATAAAAAACCGATCACCACTACAAAATAAAAATAAGATTCACAGGTACAATTAAATAGAATAGATTACAGTTGTAAAGTAAAATAATAATCTCACTGTTAGAATTAAAAGTATAGGTTTTCGGTAGTATAAAAATATGGTCACTATTACCTTAAAAAGAAAAAAAGGATGCAATGGGGTGGGGGTCACTGTTAGAATAAAATTAGCAGTGAGGAGGTTACCGTTATACTTAAATGAGAGCTACCGACAATATATAAAAATTCACCATTAGAACATAAAATAAAAGCTTACCGTTACGCAATAAAAGGGATTGATGATAGCTTAATTAACAGACAGTTCACTACTAGTATAAAATAATGAAATAACGGTAACCTTGAAGAAGAATGAACTTAAAATTAAAATTATATAAACTGAATAAAAAGACTAAAAATAATTAATTTAAATAATGTTAACTATCATAAATTTAAAACAAGATTTTTATAAAACTTCCAAATATTAAAGCCGCAACTAAGATTATTAATTGGATAACACTTAAATTATAACCTAAATAATTAAGAAACTAAGATGATAAAGGGCATAAATTAAAATTACTAAATAAATTAATTACAAAGTAGAAAAAATTGAAAAATAATAGAAACGGTGACCAATTAGGTTATCGATAGTTATAGTCTACCTCACCAGTATACTAAAACTAATAAAAAATATATAGTCAAACTAGAAACATAAAATTAAAAAATAAATATTTTAAAACTCTTAATTAATTAATTAAAAAACTATTTGAACACATAAAATTAAAAGTGAAATAATTTATTTAATTTAAAACACAAATTATTTATTTAAATGATTAGCAGGATGACTAAACATATTAATTAATAGAGTTAAAATATTTTAATGAAACTAAGTTAAAATATAAATTATTAAATGAAATAATAACTTAATTAAATAGAATTATTTTGATTAAATAATTGTTTAAAATAGATATTAAGTTATTAAAAAGTCAAGGAGATTCAACTTAATGAGACTAATTAAGAAATAATTAAATTAGAAAAGTTAAGTAAGAATAAAATTATTAATTTAAAGACTAAAAATACATAATTAGTTATAAAAAATGATTAATTAATAATGTTAACTATAAAATTACAAAAATACAAAAATTTATAATAAAGTTCATAAATACTTAATTAAATTATTAAAAATTAGGTAAAAAGATGTGGCAAAATTATGTAAAAAATAGAGCCACATCAAATTCCCACACACTTATGCATTGTTTGTCCTCAAAAAATCCCTTGTTTTATTATCTTTGAAAAACAGTAAAGTATATATTAATGATTAAGATCACACTGTAACATGTCCGAAACTCAAAAAACAAAGGAAAAAACATAACAGTAGGTTTTAGAAAATGAATTGCTTATATGAATCTTGCCTATAACAAATACTCAAGGGTAATTAAGAAAGCAAAGACCCTCCATAAAAAATATGGAATGCCTCATATGTGATAAAACTTAATGACCCACTTCAATCTAAGCTCAGTTTCTAATTTCAAGAGTGACATGAGGTAAAATATGAATAGAATTAAGGCCTCAACCGAGGAACTTTGTACTTTGATTTTTCACCTAGGTTCCAAAAATAATTTTTTCTAAATCACCTTAATGATACAACCTGAATGTCTCCCATATAAACCTATTGACACCTTCTTCATTTGGCGTTCATCATTACCCTCACCTTAATGAACTCATTTTTGACCCTAGACACTTTATTTAATTTTTTCCAAGCCATGTATCATTGTTCTAAGAACTGTGCATGAGCACTTATTCAAGGTGAATAGAGAGATTATAGTTAACAGAAACACGCCAAACATCTAGGGTCCCATAGGCTTACCATGGGATCCCTTATTCCCAAACTACTCTAATTCCAAAACATTTATATCAAAAATAATTTATGTTGGATCATTAATGTGATTAATTTTTATAATTAAAAGATGAATGAGGCCCCTAGGATTAGCTAAAACTTCCCGTTCCAAGGGTAAAATCATAACTCCACAAACATGAAACCCAAATCACTTTTAGAAGTAGTTCCTAAACCAAATTTCCATGAATCCACTAAGAAAATATCACTCAGAAATCATCCAAACTCATTAATTTCAAATTCAATGTAGTCCTTAACTACTAAATAAAGCACTGTCCTTAGGCAAGATTCATTAGAGTAAAGTGAAAACCCTAAAATTATGAAAGAATTTTCTACAATTTTAACCATTTTTTACAATAATATTGAAGTGAAGTGGGAATTGATGGGATTTCAATAAAGCACAGTTTGTCACACTCAAGAATTGACCCCCTCCCCCACACTTAAGAACCAACATTTTCCCCATAGTTGACTTCTAAATATGGAGAAGAACAATTAATCAATTAAGTTTAAAACAAATTTTTCAATTAAAAAGATTAATGACATGTATTAAAGGGTCTCAATGAAATTAAAAAATATTGTTTACCACAAAAATTAACCCATAGCAGGGTCATTAGAAAAAAAAGCATTATCATTTATGTACAGAGACAAAGATTTTCAATATAGCTCATATGTAGCATATAAGGTGTTGGTGCACAATTAATTGGGTGTAAGAAAGTTTAACAGAATCAATTCAGATGGATGTTCAATACAGAATACAATGTTCAAGATAAAAACCCCAACCCAAAGTAGATTCAAAAGACCATCAACATATACCCCCCCCCCCCACACTTAATCTCATGCAGTGAATGGATTTTAATCAATGAAATTCAGTTCACAGTAAAAGGCACATGTAGATTTCTTAATTTACACAGTGACATATAGCAGAATGTTATTTCAATACGAGCAGAATTTTAAACATATGTAGATTTTTTATTTCAGTAGAAAGACATGCAGCAGAATTTCAGTACAAATGTAGAAGAATTCTATAATACAAGCTGAATTTGTTTAGTGAGAAGAATTTTATAAGAAAAAACAAAGCATAAATGAATGCAGAAAGTTGAAGTACTTCCTTGACTAAGTTCTTGTCAAAAAATGACCATTGGAATTCCACTCCTTTATTGACACAAGTAGTAGAAACCTAAAAACACAACACCAAGAAATAAAGAACAAGAAGTAATAGGTATTTCAAAATAATAGAGAACAGAAGTAGCATTTTATTCAAGGTTTAACAAGAAGAAACACAAAGACAAAAAGAACCATGGGTTGCCTCCCATGCAGCGCTAAGTTTAAAGTCCCCAGCCAGACATTATTCAAGAATAATTTTTAAGCACCGAAAATACATCCAAGACCTTAGAAAGTACCTCAAAATAAAGTTTCACTATCTTCCTATTAACTAACATGGTTTTATTCTCTTCACCTATAATTTCTAAAGCACCATTCTTCAACACTATTACAATAGTAAACGGTCCAGACCACTTGGACTTCAGCTTTCCAGGAAATTGTTTAAGTATAGTGTTAAAGAGAAGGACCTTCTGTCCAGGTTTGAATTCTTTTTATTGAATGATATAATCATGAAAAATTTTAATCCTCCCTTTATAAATCTTTGAATTATCATAACTCTCTCTCCTAATCTCATCCAGTCAAATTAGTTCAAGTAATCTTCTCTCACGAGCACTCTTAAAGTAAATGTTCAAAGCCTTAGTTGCCCAATAAGACTTGTGTTCTAACTACACAGGTAAATGATTTAATTTCCCAAACAAAATCCTATAATGAGACATACCTATTGGTGTTTTGAAATAAGTTATATATTCCTATAAAGCTTCATCCAATTTAAGAGACCAGTCTTTCGTAGAATTTGACATAGTTTTCCCAAGTATTTGTTTCAGTTCGCTTTTCGAGATTTCCACTTGTCCACTGGACTGTGGATGATAAGGAGTACCCGTTTTATGAACACACCCATATTTCTCCATCAAATCATTAAACATATAGTTCTTAAAGTGTGTTCCATTATCAGTTATAAAAGATCTTGGGACTCCAAATCTTGCAAAGATATTCTTCTTATCAAATTTTATTACAGAATTGGCATGATTGTTGGGAAATGCAATTGCCTCAACCCATTTCGAAACATAATCATCAACAAAAAAAAATATATTCAATCCCATGAGATGATGGAAATGGACCCATGAAATCTAAACCCCAAACATAAAAAATTTCAACTTCCATAATTCCTTTTTGGGGAAATTCCTGTTTCCTACCCACATTTCCCAACCTCTAACATCTATCACAACCAACCACAAAGATCCTAGCATCCTTAAAAAGTGTAGTCCAACAGAAAACAGATTGTAGGACTTTTTGAGCGGCTCTTTCACCACCAGGGTGACCTCCCCAAGGTGAAGAATGACAGCTTTCTAGGACAGAAAACATTTCTTCCTCAAGCACACACCTTCTAAGAATACCATCAGCACACCTCCTAAACAGTAGGGGATCATCCCAAAGATAATATTTATGCTCAGAAATGAATTTCATTCTTTGGCTACAGGATATATTTCTAGAAAAAACACATGCTATAAGGAAGTTGGCAAAATATGAAAACCAAGAAGATTGCCTGATAGAAACAGTGAGCAGTTTTTCATCTGGAAAGGAAGAGTTTATCTCCCTAGGATCTTCAGAATGGGTAAGAGGGTGCCTAGAAAGGTGGTCAGTAACTAAATTTTCAGCTCCCTTCTTATCCCTAATCTCTAAATAAAACTCTTTTAGCAATAAGATCTATCTAATCAGCCTAGGTTTAGTTTCCTTCTTAGACAAGAAATACTTTAAAGGAGAATGATCAGTGAAAATGATGACTTTTGAACCTAAAACATATTGTCTAAAATTCCCTAAAGAAAACAAAATATCTAAAAATTCTTGTTCAGTGGTGGTATAATTATTTTGGGCATCATCTAGAAGTATACTAGCATAGTACACCACATGCAGTTTCCTAGATTTCCACTGTCCAAGGATAGCACCTACTGCCATGTCACTAGCATCACACAAAAGTTCAAAAGGTAGTTTCGAGTCAAGAGCAGTGATGATGGGTGATGTCGTGAGTTTCTCTTTAAGAAGATTAAATGATTTCCAAAAGTTTTCATCAAAATTGAAAGGTACAACCTTGACCAACAATGATCAAAAGGGTTTATTTGTTTTAGAAAAATCCTTTATGAATCTCCGGTAGAAACCGACATTCCCTAGGAAACTTCTAACAACCTTGACATTAACAGGAGGTGGAAATTTTAGAATAACATAAATCTTAACAATATCAACTTCTAGACCTTTCTTTGAAACTTTATGACCAAGAACAATACCTTCTATAACCATGAATTGACATTTATCCCAATTAAGAACAAGGTTTGTTTCAATGCATCTTTCTAAGACTAACTTATGATTTCCAAGACAAGTATCAAAGGTTCTACCCACAATAGAGATATCATCCATGAAAACCTCAATGATTCTCTCAATCATATCTAAAAATATAGACATCATAAACCTTTGAAAGGTATCTAGAGTTCCACACAACCCAAAGGGCATCCGCCTGTAGGCAAATGTTCTAATGGGGCATGTGAAAGTGGTATTTTCTTGATCCTCTAGATCAATAGAAATCTGGTTGTAACCAGAATGAACATCCAAAAAATAGTAAAATTTATTTCCAGCAAGCCTCTCAAGAATTTTATACAAAAAGGGCATTGAAAAATGGTCCTTCCTAGTGGCAGTAATCAAATTTCTATAATCTATACAGACTCTCCATTTTGTGGCTTTCCTAACCTGTACTTCTTCATTTTTCTCATTTTTAACTACAGTGACACCTCCCTTATTGGGGACAACCTGAACAGGGATGACCCAAGAACTATCTTAAATGGGATAAATCATTCCAATGTCCATCAGTTTGATCACTTCCTCTCTGACAACTTCATTCATGTTTGGATTTAATCTTTTTTGACATTCCACCCTGAGATTATGGTAAGGCTCATAAGAATCTTGTGCATAAAAAATGAGGGACTAATACACTTGATATCATCTATTTTCCAGCCTATGGTAGATTTATACTTCTTCAAAAAACTCAATAATCTTTCCTCTTTGTTTTCATTATGTTCAGCAGAAATTATTATAGGAAAAGTGAAGTTATCACCCAAAAATGAATATTTAAGATTGGTAGGGATGGGTTTCAGTTCAAGAGTGGGTGGTTTTACTCTCGAAGGGAGACTCTTAGGCCTGGGAGGTCCAATATCTTAAAAATACCTCTTTTAAGGAGTATTAACAGATGAAATATTTCCAAAATCTATTTCAGATTCAAAGATAACAGTCTTGTGGTCCACGGTGGACATCACACTGTCCAGATTTTCAATATCATAATTCAACAGATCAGTGAATGAAGAATCATAAAGTTGTCTTATAAGTTCTCCCTAGATATCATCAATGTGTTCAGTAGGGTTGGTGTTAACATAAAAACCCTCAAATTCACTTAAAAAGCTTCTATGTTCAAAAACAGAGGACCCTTCTACAACAGAAACTAGACAGTTGTCCAATTCTGGAAAATTTTCCAGATTTGGAGTTTGAGCTGAATTTTCAATTTCTAAAACAGATTCAACAGGATTTTCAGCTTCATAATTATTTCCTTCAGTATAGAATTGATTTTTTTATTCATCAGAGTTTCCAATTGAATTCTCATTTTCTAAGGACTCTATCATTGAACAGTTTTCTGAAAAAGTTGGTCCTTTAACATTTTTAAACACATTGAACTCTTCTTGTTGTTCTCCAATTTTAAAAATTAATTTACCTTTAGAGACATCAATGAAAAAACCACTTGTGTCCAAGAAGGGCCTACCAAAGATGATTGGAACCTCTTGATCACACTCCATATCCAAGACTAGAAAGTCTGCAGGTAGAAACTGCTTCCCAACCCCAACTAGAAAATCATCTACCCTACCCACAGGATGAGTGAATGATCTATCAACTAACTGCAGTATGACTGTGGTAGGTTGAAGGTCACCCAACCTCAACTATTGAAATAGTGAGTATGGGATCAGATTAATTCTATCCCCTAAATCACACAAACAGTTGATTTGATTAGAGTTTCCTAGTGTGAAAGGTATGACAAAACTACCTAGGTATTTTAGTTTATGTGGGATTTTCTTTTGAAGCATAACACTACACTCTTTAGTGAGGCTGTAGGTAGAAAATTCTTCAAGATTTTTTTTGTTTGAAACAATTTTTATTAGAGAATTCAAATAATATGGAATTTGAATTAAATATTGAATTAAAGGAATGTTCACATGAAGTTTAGATAGGAGACCAAGGAATTGAAGAAGTTCATCCCTAGTGCTACTTTGATGTTTCAGCTTCTCAGGGAAAGGGATGGGTGGGGTAAAATTTTCCAGAACAGTAGGTATATCCCTTTCCTCTTTATAAACTTTTTCTATTTCTTTATTCCTTTGATTTTTATATGAAGTGTCATATTGAGTTTTAGGTGATAAATTCAGATTTAAATAATTTTCAATACTTTTTTGTGAATTTCCAACATGTGTCCAAAAAATATTTTTATTTCTAGATTGAATCATATTTTCATTTTGGGAATTTTCACGGTCATTTTGATTAACAGTTTGAGTATTAATCCCACTTCTAGTTACAACAGCCATACTATTCTCCCTAGGGATAAGTTCAGTTGTACTTGGAAATCTACCTTTTTACCTAGATGAAAAATCTCTAGCAAGTTGGCCAAGTTGTGTTTCCATGTTTTTCATTCTAACATCAGTTTGCATTTTGTCAGACTCATATTGATTTTGATGTTTGGTTAGCTGATTCATGTATCTTACTTCTTGAGAGTTGATTTTGTTCAAGATTAGATCAAGCTTAAAATACATTTGATTATCATTATTTCCTTGTACATGTGAAGAATCACCCTCTTGTTGATTTTGAAAATTTGGTCTTGGTTGATTAGAGTAATTAGGGGAAGAGGATTTTTTAATTAATCCTTGTTCTTTCCAGGACAGATTTGGATGGTTACTATAGCCTTGATTACAATTGTTTGAAAATGGATCTTATTTGGGAGGCATTCTATGGACATAATTAACAAAGTTTGAATTTTCTTATTTTTGAGGTCGCATATCAATGTTAGGAAAAAAGTTTTCTGTATGCACAATCATACCACACTAGACACACTGTCCCCTTAAGGATTGGTTGGTATTTTGACATCCAAGTTGGTTAATATATTGTTTAGAATTCTGGTTCATTAAGGATTGAAGTCGGTTGGTGATTTCAAGAAGTTGAGCTTGAGTTTCATTCATTGAACCGGTGTTTGGGTTAACATTTATATTGACACATTTTCTTCTTGAATTTTTATGTTGTGAATTCAGTGAAAGATTATTAAATATTTTTATGAGTTCTTCATCTGTTTTATCATTGTAATTACCCACAACAGCTTGATCAAATAGGTTCTGTCTAGAGGAGGATAACCCTTCATAGAATGTATCTATAAGAAGGTGTGATGGGAGTTGATGATGAGGACACTGCCTAAGAAAATACTTGAATCTATCCAAAGCTTCATAAAAAGATTCTCCATCCTCTTGATAAAAAGTAGTTATCTTTGTTCTATGTTCTCCTTTTAATCATTGTGGATAAAATTTCATAATGAATGAGTTATACAGTTGATCCCAGTTTTCAAAAATGTTCTCATCTTGACTCAGAAACCAATTTCTAACATTCCATTTAAGGAAAAAGGTAAAGTCTCTCATTATTAGTTCATTCTATGTGAGTCCTAGAAGAGGTAATTGTTGCACAGTGTTATAGAAGTCTCTAATGAAGGCAAGGGATTACTCATTAGAGAGTCCATTAAAATTATGAAACAAAGATATGTGTGATTTTTTATGTTCATAGTTTATGGCCCTATGAGATATTGTAATGGATGATGGATTTCTTGAAACTTGAGGAAGTTGAAACTCCCTCGTCCTAGGAATTTCATTTTCATCTAGAAGTTCTGGTTGATTTTGATAGTTTTTAGGAACTGGAACTATATTATCTAAGTGTTCCATTTCGATTTAGTTCTTCTTTCTAAGAGCAATGAGATGTTTATCTAATTAAAGGTTCAGAGGCTCTAATATAGCACTAGAATTTCCTGTGCTCATGCAAAAAACAATAACAGACACTACTCAATAGTAACAATTCAACAAGCAGTGAAACGATTTTATTTTATTTTCAATGCTTCAGTTTTTTAAAGATTTTTATATGTGTGTTTTTTAGTGATTGTTTAGATTAGTGGCTAATGAATTACACAGAAATAACACCAAAAACATGACCTGTAATGTCTTTGAATTGGATCAAAGTTTAAAATTTATATTCTTACAAAATACCATATATGTTCCAAGTAGGGTCGAACCCACAAAGAAGGTAAATTTGGCCACTAATCTCCTAAAAAACATGGAAGCTCAACTGTTGTCACCAGCAGAGTGAATTTTTTATTTTTTAACTTTTTATATGTTTTTTATAGCAATGAAGTGACAGAATATTGAAAAACATGTATTTAGACTAGATTGAGACTAAAGACAGTCGTAAGACATGGAATAACAAAGGTTTAGAACACTGATAAAAAGAAGAATATATTAAAATGCTTAGGGAGTAATCTCCATTCTACTGGTTTTGAAGGTGCTTCAATTCAATTATAGATTGCTGCAGAGTACCAATATAAAGAGTATGACTAACCTCCCTCGTCAGGAGTTAAGTCACAAAAGCCAACCAATTTAACAGTTCGCTACTCCAAAATTAATCAACCGTGACTGATTTTGAAAATTAATAACAAGACAATCTCAATGTAGGTCTTGAAATATTTAGAATCTATTATTTTTTTAAAATTGTTTCCACCATCAATCTCGCCAACTTACTGTGAAATCTTCTAATTATGTTCAAGTGGTACAAGCAATTGGATGAACTCTATATCGATCTCGTCGATCGATACTGAATTCATTGAAATGATTAAGTGAAATGAGAATTAAAAGTAACCAGTAGAACATCAATATACCCCCAAACTATAAAAACATAGCTATTAATTATCTCCATTAACACGTATACCATGATCATTCTATTAAAAAAGAGAAGAATTATGAAAATAGGGGAAAGTAAACTCCCTCTGCTAGCATGAACTGTTGCTGCTCCTGCCCTCCTCCAGCTCCAAGAAGTGGTTCCAGAGTCGCCCTCCAGTCTCCTCTCCTTGGCACTGGCTCTCCAAATCTGTTGAATGAATGAGCATCCCCACCCTTATCTATTGGTTTCTCTATTTAAGTACCTGTTGTCTTCTGCTTCATGTTACTGAATATCTTCCACCGACTTTGAAAACCCTTCACAAATGCAGTGCACAACGTGGATTATTTTACGACTGGAACGTCATGCTAGTTTTTCCCTTGTAACTAACATCCACTGAGTTAGTTGTGTGAACCTGAACATGTTTTAGACTTTGGTATGAACCTTCACATGATAAAACAATTAATACATGAAGAATGTTAATTAATATTTTACAGTTAATTTTTTTGTTTACTGTTATAATACTTATTAAAAATTAATTATAGTTAATAAATAAACATCTTAACTGAAAATTAATGTTTACTTTTATATTATATAAAATTATTACTATTAGTTTATCAAAATGTTATTAATTATGTTAATAAATATAAATACTAAATTTTTTTAGTTTTATCATATTTAACTAAATCATTAAAATTTAACATCATAAGTAAATAAGTAATTGAAAATTTTATAATTTAGATTGAATTAATTATTTTTATTTAATAATTTTATTATTATTATTTTAATTACTGTTTAAGAAATTATATTGACAGATTTATAAATTTATTTATCAGTTTGTTTTAATTTAATAATTAGAATTAATACTTTAGTTTTAAATTTTTTAAAATTAATAAGTATATTTTATAGTATATTTATAATTATTATTAATTATATATTTATACTATAATCAGTACATAAATTTATTATTAACATTTATTATTAATTTAGTTTTGTATTTTAATTTATAATTTATCTATTTATAAGTATTAAAATTATTTTAATTTATAACTTTTACAAATTATATTATATTCGTTTGATTTATAAAATTTAACTTTTACTTCACGTTTTTTTTTGTTTTATATTACTTTTATTATTATTTTTTTTTCATATTTTCTTCCACCCCCAATTGTTGGCACACATGGTGTCTTCCTCTTCCTCCTTAAACGCGTTGCACATCCTGTCCTCCAGCATCCCACGACATCCAGTAGCGGCAGACCAGCCTTCCATGGCTCTAGCACGAAATGGCGGCTTCCTTCTCCTCTCTTTAGGTGCGGTTCTAATTATTCCAGGGTGGAGAATCAGCCTCCATCATCACCAATGATGTGGCATCCCACCTTTTTATTACATAACTTTTCATTACATTTTACAAACAGAGGATCTTTAAAGTCCAATGTCTTGGATATTAGGAACATAATACATGAAAAACAACATTAGACATTCTTCTAATCCACTTTTACGGCTTCATCATAAGTTCATCCTAGGTTCAAATATTGAGTCTCGTATCTTGGAGACATACATCAATGTAATGGGTGAGCATAAGGCCCAGTAAGGGTAAACAAGGATGTAGTTTACTTGTGATATCAATAAGAACATGAATAAAAACATAAAGACATGAGCAATGGAAGTATATGAATATAATAATGAAAGGATCTTGAAACATAACTTGAATATGTGGATACAACATTTCATTTAGACATTCATGAACATATCACCAAGGTCCAACCCAAAGGTGTCATAAAAATTACCAAGGTTACTCACCAAGGTATCGTGAAACTAGTCATCTCTAGAGATTAAATCTTCACCTAATGAATTAGAGATCTATGAGGGAGAACCCTTAATATGTATTTACTTACATGTGATCCAAAAATATCATAATAAAAATTTCATAAATATCCCATGGAGAATATAAGAAATGGGTTTCATTTCAAGATCGTGATGTTTTAAAAGTTCTTAAAAAAATAAGATCATTATGTCATTTATAACCCATAGAATGGGTGTGAGGTTTATTTGTATGTCAATTACAGAATCAAATAAATTATCATTATATATTTATGAACACCCAAATAAACTAAATAAGTCTGTGTATTCACATAAATAAAACAAGATAATTTGTAGAGGGAAAGAGATAGAAATTTTGAGGCGAAATTTCTGCAGCATAACAACTATATAACATGGTTTTAGAAAACATTGGAAAGATAGAGCACAAGAGTAACCCACTCATAAATAAATTATAATACAGTATATATATAGAACAACATGGAGATATGAACATGTTATGTAAATTTTAATGACATACCACATGAAAAAGAAACATGAAATAAAAGAGAAGATGTGATTCCTTTTACGAGAAATTCAGCAGCCTAACAGCGTCACTTAATAATTTAGAAAATAAATTGATGAGAGAAGAAAGGGTCTCTCATCATTTGGACATAAAATGGAAAGTAATAAGAACATATAAGAACATACCCTAAACCTAAAGAGATGGAAAATATAAGACACAACATAAAGGAAGTCATGACTAAAAAGAGGAGGGTGAAAGAATCCCTTACCTCGAAGCGTAACTTTAAAAGCCTGAATTTTGGGACCATAGGAGGCTTGAGGGAACATTGGGAGGACTCATTGGGAGGTAAGGAGACCAGAACTTCATTGAAGAGGATTTTGGAATGAAAAGGATGACAGAATGGCTTGGTATTTACAGAGGATGTGAGGGGACAAGGCATTAATGTCCAAGGGGCACCTCATCGGTGGTATTGGAAAAACTATGGGCTATAAAAAGGTATTTCCTCATGTTATTGGACACTTGGGACACCTCATACCTTATATTACTATTCATAAGTCGACCAGAATTATTTCATAATTATTACATTCTTAATGATGTCATTAAACACCCGAAACTCAAAACTAAAAATTTACTATTCACTGAAAATTCAACTTTTTCTGAAAAATCCCAAAAATTCACCTTAACATAATATCGATGCTCTGAATTCAAAAAAGAGCTCCATTTTATAAAAATAAATTTCTCATTATTTTTAATTTAGTTTTTAAATAAATAACACTATTCACCTGAAAAAACTAATACTTAACTAATAATTTCTGAAACAGTTATTTACCTATTTTATTGAATCACATTACTTAATCTAGGTTTCTAAATTATATTAATACTTTCTTTAAGTTAGATTACTAATACATTTTGTTACATTACTATTCATAAGCGTAAAATCACTATTCATGATTTACTATTCACCAAAAATAATGTTGATCTTATTAGACTCTAAATTTATTACTGAACACATTTGCAAAAGACCTTTTTTTGAAAATCATTACACATCATTAATTATTTCAGGTTTACATAAATATTTTAAAATATCCTTTTTTCAAAATTCATTAATAAAATACATCCTATATTCGTTCGAACTTTGGAAAACTCACAAACTTCACCATAAGAAGGAAAGGATTACAAATAGTATCTACGGTCTCATTACATATCCCCTTATCACACCAGCATAGGAACTAAGTGTAAGGTGTGATAAGGTGAGAGAATCTGAGGACGGTTCAGCCAACATTGCCCGAGTAGTGATTTCTATAAGCTTGAACTTCTCCTGAAGGAGATTCCATTCGAGCCTCACATGGTGAAGTTCGGCTAGGGTTTGGTCCAGAGAAAAACCCAATGGTGATACCTCGTTCCCCAGTTCCATCATATGGGCTTCGATCGGCCCGAGACTACTGGATAAGGCCATCATATCTTATTTTTATATTAATTAACCAGGGTCACTTGTTTTTAGAGGATCATAATTGAAACATAGAGTTTAGTTTCCAATGGTCATATTGACCAACATTCATATAACAGTCGAAACCCAACAGTATCATTTTATTTATACTCAGTTCATTAAATGAAATAGTTTTGTTGTGTATAAAATACAATAACACAAAAAAATTAGTAAAGAAAAATTATTAAAAAGTTCAGGTTGTTACATTCTTCCCCCCTTAAGAAATTTATTCCATGAAATTTTTAACTCGTACCCTCAGAAGAGAAAAGGTGTGGGTACTTCTGCCTCATAGACTCCTCTGGTTCCCATGTGGCTTCTTTATATTTTTTGTTCCTCCACAACACATTAACAAGGTGGGTAGTCTTTTTACGTAGAACCTTGTCTCTACAATCCAAGATATCCACTGGATGCTCCTCATAAGAGAGGTCATGTTCCAGTTGTACCACCTCTGGGTTTAGTACATGTGAAGGGTCAGGTATGTAGTTCCTTAAGAAAGATACGTGGAATACATCTTGATCTTGTGCTAGATTTGGAGGATGTGCATTCCGATAGGCCCTTTCTCCCACGCGATCATGGATTTCATAGGGGCCAATGTACCTAGGGCTAATATTCTCTTTCTTCCCAAACCTCATGACTCTCTTCCAAGGTGAAATTTGAAGAAAGACATTGTCACCAACATCAAACTCCAATTCCATTCGATGGTTGTCGTCATAGCTCTTTTGTCGACTCTAAGAAGCCTTAATGTGTTGTTGGATGGCATGGACTTTTTCTATCATCTCTTGCACAAGATCAGGCCCATGAAACTTTCTCTCAATAGATTTATCCCAACAAGTAGGAGTTCTAAATTTCTTCCCATATAGAGCTTCATAGGGTGCCAATTTAATGTTTGAGTGGAAGCTGTTGTTGTAAGAGAACTCGACCAAAGGGAGATGTTGATCCCATCCACCTTTAAATTCCATTGAGCATGTTCTTATCATGTACTCGAGTGCTTGAATAGTCCTTTTAGATTGGCCATCAGTTTGGGGGTGATAGGTCGTACTAAAATTCAATTCAGTGCTCAAATCATGTTGATGACTTCTCCAAAATTTTGATGTGAACCCTGGATCACGATCAGATACGATTGAAAGTGGAACACCTTGCAGCCTTAAAACTTCCTTCACGTAAATCTTGCCTAGTTGATCAAGAGAGAAATCATTCCAAATGGAGATAAAATGGGCAGTCTTGGTGAGACGGTCCAAAATAACCCATATCGCATTGTTTCATGTGGAAGTTCTCGAAAGACCAGTGACAAAGTCCATAATGATATTGTCCCACTTCCATGCTGGTATGGGTAGTGGTTGCAATATCCCTTTATAAAGTTGTCTCTCTGCCTTTACTTACTGACATACTAGGCACCTTGAAGTGTAGTCAGGAATGTCCCTTTACATATTATCCCACCAAAAATAATCACGAAGGTCCCTATACATTTTTGTGCTTCTAGGATGTATATAGAAAGTAGAGCTATGGGATTCATCCATCACATCCTTCTTTATTTACGGAATATATGGGACACATAGTCTTGTACGAAATCTCAGAACACCTTCTTGATAAATATTGAACTCAGGAAACATTCCATAATTTATAGCCTCAAACTTCTCTTATAACAAAGGATCTTTTTCTGGGCTTTCTTGATCTTCTCTAGTAATTATGGTTGAGAAATAATTTGGGTTAGGGATGATGATGTACCATTACTTATAATTCCAATGTACATCTTTACTAGGTCATTGATCAAAGGATCTTTTTGAATCCTCATCATGGAAAGAACAACAGGGTCTTTCCTGCTTAATGCATTAGCAACTTTTTTTCTCTTCCAGGGTGATAATGAATTAAACAATCATAGTATTTAAAAAACTTCCGACCATCTCCTTTTCCTCATGTTCAATTCCTTTTGAGTGAAAATATACTTCAAACTTTGATGGTATATATATATATCACATTTATCCCAATAAAGATAGTGCCTCTATATTTTAAGAGCAAAAAAAAAAACCACAACCATCTTCAGATCATGCGTAGGATAATTCTGCTCATGAATCTTCAACTGTTGAGATGCGTAAACAATGAACTTGTCATTTTTTATGAGGACTCACCCAATCCCTTTAAGAGATGCATCGCTAAAAATAATGAATCCTTCTCCACTTGAGGGAAGAGTTAACATGGGGGCAGTAACCAATCTCTTCTTCAGCTCTTGGAGACTTTCCTCACACTCCTTTGTCCAGATAAACTTGACCCATTTTCGAGTTAACATGGTTAATGAATTAGAATGTCATGAAAAGTTTTTCAAAAACCTGCTATAATATCCTGCTAATCAAAGAAAACTACGAATCTCAGTTATTGTTGTAGGCTGAGGCCACTCCTCTACAACTTTTTCCTTTGTAGGGTCAACTATAATTCCTTCATTGGTAATAATGTGCCCCACGAAAGCACCTTGTTGTAACCAGAATTCACATTTACTGAACTTTCCAAAAAGTATCTCCTTCCGCAGAGTTTCCAAAATAACCCTTAGATGATCCTCGTGCTCCTCATGAATTTTGGAATATATCAGAATATAACAAATAAAAACTACCAAAAAGTTATCAAGGGAGTCTTTAAAGACTATATTCGTCAAATCCATAAAAATAGTAGGTGCATTAGTCAGTCTGAAGGGTATAACAACAAAATCATAATGCCAATATCTTGATCGGAAGGCAGTTTTTGGAATATCTTATTTCTTCACCCTCAATTTACGATAACTAGATCAAAGATAAATCTTTGAGAAGAATTTAGCCCCATGAAGTTGATCAAATAAGTCATCAATTCTTGGAAGAGGGTATTTGTTTTTCACTATGATCCCATTCAGTTTTCTATAATCAATGCATAGCTACATCGATCCATCCTTCTTCTTCACGAAAAGAACTGGTTCTCCCCAAGGAGACACACTTGGTCGGATAAACCCCTTCTCCAAAAGATTGTGGAGTTGTTTCTTTAATTCCTATAGCTCCACATTTTCCATCCTATTGGGGTCTTTGATATCAGATGAGCTCTAGGTACGAGTTAAATGGAGAACTCTAACTCTCTTTCTTTGGGAGGTCCTGGTAACTCCTCAGGAAATACGTCCATGTATTCATGTTCGATGGGGAAATTTTCTATCCTTAAAATCTCATATCCTTCTTCTTCATCACTGATCAACTCCATAAAGAAATATATAAGAGGTTCTTCTAAAAAAATATCAGGATCAGATATCTCTCTATGGAAGATAACAGTAGGTTCTCCATTCAATACTACTGATATTTTCTTACTTCTGCAATTGATCTTAGAATTATACTTTGAGATCCAGTCCATCCCAAGTATAATGTCAAATTCCATCATTGGAATGACTACTATATTTGTGATAATATTGTGCTCACTAAAGTAAATACTAGGGTTTTTAAACACTGATGAAGCTGGGATAGTGCCACGAGGAGTCTTGACTGATAACTCTAGTTTTAGAAAATTAGGGGTTGAATCAAAATTCTTCGCAAACATGGAGGAAATAACGGAATGTGTAGAACCAGAATCAAACAAGGTACTTGCTCGATTTGAGAGGATAACAAGAGTACCTACTACCAAATCATTCAAAGCATTGACTTCAGCTGGCATGATATCAAAATCATGGCCTTGATCCCTTGGCCTATGCTGAGGCTGATGGTGGTTCCCCACCACTAACATCAGTTTTAGAAAGTGATTGGAAAAGTTCCCACGTTGTCCAAACTTAATGAACTAGACATTATGAAGGTCCTGCACCATCTTCCCCTTGTCTTTTGTGTTTGGAAGCTGAGGTTTCACCTCACCATGACAATTCCTCACAATATAGCCATCTCTTATACACTTGTAGCATCTCTCGCTCCCGATCAGGTAGTTCCATGAATATTTCTTCCCACATTTATTACACATTGGAAGTTGCACTTGCTTTCCTCCTCTTCCCTGATCAAAAGTCCTCCCAAAGCTGGGCTCCATAGATCACTTCTTTTCATTGGATTTATGAGACCATTTCGACTCTCCAAACTCTAGCTCGACTTTTATCGCACTCTGCATGATCTCCTCGTAGCTATCATAGTCTCAGTTGACTATATTCTTCCACAGATGAGGTCTCAGTCCACTGAAGAATCTATCAACCTTACCATTTGGATCCATGACAAATCTAGAGGTATATCGTGAAAGCCTTTTGAAGTTTGTCTCGTAGATTCCCACATATTCATTCTCCTTCTACTTCAGCTCGAGAAACTCTTTCTCCATTCTTGTTCTCATGGAACGAGGGAAATACTTACTGAAAAATATACCTCTGAACTCATCCCACACCATTGATTCAAGTTGCACTTTTTTCATCGTGTTTTTGATCAGTTCCCACCACTGAACAGCTTCTCCTTCTAAGAGATAGACTGCCAGGGTGACCTTCTCTTTCTCTGAATAGCGGAGAACAGAAAAGATCTTCTTGATGGAAATGATCCACTACTCAGCAATCAATGGGTCATTCGATCCAATGAAGGTTGGTGGTCGTTGATTCATAAATGACTCAATAGAATGTTGTTTCCTTCAAGGTTAGATCTGCCTCTCATATTGGTACAAGTTATTTCCCATAACTTGAGTTAGTTGGTTCATCATTTGGATGAATGTTTCTTTTCTGGCTTCCATCGGAGGGTCGTCAGCACATTGTCCGTTGCAGTCACCCTTTTCACGGTTCCTCCTATTGCCCACCATTTTCTAAAATATTAAAACCTTAGTAAGAAACTAATTTCATTTAGGAATCTTTTAACTAAAACTTCATGCTTAGAGAATTACATTTCTCTCTAATTCCTTCATAATGATTCGCAAAAATATTGTGATTAACCGAACATATACCCTAGGAGTGTCATTACCAAGAGTGGAACAAGGCCAGTTTTCATGCACTAGTTCCCGTTCGAGTCTATCTCAAAGAGGTGTTTTCATGTTTTACCCCTATGTACATCTGTACCCGAGCCGCCTCTACCTTCTTGTATCCAGACAGGGATATATTTGTTTGATAAACCACTAAATCAATACCCACCAAAATACCAAGAAGGTTTCCTATATTTAAACTTTTCTATAGGTTTCTTCCTAATTTTTTCAAATCCTAATTCCCATAAATAACTAAACCTCCCTTTTATACAAATTGTGGCATCCCGCCTTTTTATTACATAACTTTTCATTACATTTTACAAATAGAGGATATTTAAAGTCTAGTTTCGTGGAAATCAGGAACATAATACATGAAAAACAACATAAGACATTCTTATAATCCACTTTTACAGCTTCATCATAAGTTCATCCTATGTTCAAATATTGATTCTCATATCCTTGAGACATACATCAAAGTAAAGGGTGAGCAGAAGGCCCAGTAAGTGTAAAGAAGGAAGAAGTTTATTTGAGATATCAATAAGGAATTGAATAAAAACATAAAGACATGAGCAATTGAAGTATAGGAATATCATAATGAAAAGAACATGAAACATAACTTGAATATGTGGCTAAAAACATCAGTTAGACATTCATGAACATATCACCAAGGTCCATCACCAAGGTGTCATAAAAATTACCAAGGTTATTCACCAAGGTATCGTGAAACTTGTCATCTCTAGAGATTAAATATTTACTCAATGCATTGGAGCACTATCAGGGCACACCATCAATATGTAGTTACATACATGTGAGTGACATATATCATAATCAAACATTTCATAAATAACACATGGAGAATATATGAAATGGGTTTCATTCCAAGATCGTGACATTTTCAAAGTTCTTTAAAAAATATGATCATTATGTCATTTATAACCCATGGAAAGGGAGTGAGGGTCATATGTATGTCAATTACTGAATCAAATACATTATCTTTATATATTTATGAACACCCAAAGAAAATAAATATGTCTGTGTCTTCACATAATTAAAAAAAGAGAATTTATGGAGATAAAGAGATAGGAATTTTGAGGCGAAATTTCTACAACATAACGGCTATATAACATGGTTTTAGAAAACATTGGAAAGAGAGGGTACAAGAGTAAACCACTCAAAAATAACTTATAACACAGTATAAATATATACCAACATGGAGATATGAACATGGTATGGAAATTTTTATGAAATACCACATGAAAAGGAAACAAGAAAGAAAAGAGAAGACATGATTCCTTTTACAAGAAATTCGGCAGCTTAACAACATCACATAAAAATTCAAAAAACAAATTGATGAGGGATTAAAGGCTCTCTCATCATTTTGAAATAAAATGGACACTAATAAGAACATATAAGAGCATACACTCAATATAAAGAGATGGAAGATATAAGACACAACATAAAGGAAGTCATTACTTAAAAGAAGAGGGTGAAAGAATCCTTTACCTTGAAGAGTAACATCGAAAGATTGAAGTTTGGGACCTTGGGAGGCTTGAGGGAACCCTGGGAGGACTACTCGGGAGGTAAGGAGACCAGAACTTCATTGATAAGGATTTTGGAATAAAAATGATGAGATAATGGCTTCGTATTTATAGGTTAAGTGAGGGGACAAGGCATTAATGGCCAAGGGACACCTCATCGGTGGTATTGGAAAAACTATGGCCTATCCAAAGGTATTTCCTCATGGTATTGGCCACATGGGGCACATCATAACTTATCATACTATTCATAATTTGATAAAAATTATTGCACAATTATTACTGTAACATACCATGTAAGTAATGAATAATAGATAATTTTATCTATGTCTATCAATGAATTAAGTAGTGTTTTAAAGGCTTAAAATGAAATTAAATCTAATCTTAAGCATGGAATACACTAATATTTTTAAAAGATTGTTTTACTGCCTTTTGATGGAAAACCATTTTTAAATCTATCTTTTGACAATTTTATAAGCTATGTTTGTCGAAATAAACTTATTCTTTATGATTGGGACATCAAAATTTACTTTTTGTAAATTTTTGGTATTTTTCTGACAATGTTCATTTTTTAATGAATAGTGAAAAATACTGCATTTTACATCAAAACTGCTTTTTCATTTAAATTAATTATATGGTTAGATTATCTTTTTAATTGATCTTAAAGTGTTATATGAATATATTTTTACCATTTAATCTAATAGTGGTCATTGGAGTTAATTTCACTTTGAAATTGGACTTAAACTGGTGTTAATCTTTTGATACTTATTGTTTCATAAAAATACGCTATTTGTCATGACAACGGGAATTAATTATTAAATTCATTAATGTAACTTATATGATTTGAATTTTGTAAAATAGACATCATTTTTGAATTCAGAATATCAAATATAGCTTAGGGTGAAGATTTGGTATTTCTCTAAAAAACGTCTATTTTTGATGAATAGTGAAACCACTAAGTGGTAGTTAAAGAAACGGATTTTTCATTTAAATAAAACTTTTCCACTTCTGTGATTTCATTTTCAAAAATCCGACATACATGGTTGTCATTAAGAAGTAAAATGTGGTTCAATGATATTAAAATAATTTTTTGGTGAATAGTAACTTATTATGTTTTTAATCGCGATTCGAGGTAATTAGTGCAATTTAAGGCAAACATGATATTATAATAAAATGAAAATACCTAGACACATGTCCTACCCTTATTGGATGTGTCATGGCCAACCAAGACAATCCATGGGTCAACTTGGGGACCCCATGGAGCCACTTTGGTTGGGAAATGACATAAATAACTTTTTATTTAATGTAAAAGTAAAAAATGACACAAACATGAGTTATTTTACTAAAACAATTTTTATATGGGGTTATACAAGTCATATTTTTGATTATAAATAGTAATTGGAAAGATAAAAAGATTTCCTATATCATAGTATTTTTTTTATATAATTTTTGGACATTAAATAAATTAAATTATTTATGACATCGTGATGATGCATCGATTACCTCATTAATAAAGGATTTAAATAAACTGAAATGAGAATGTAAAATCTAGGACCTACACATGTCCAAAACCTATTGGATGGGTGGATTTCGAACCATTATCACCTTACCCTCGAATTATATCAATGTGGGACCTTTTGAATCTGAAACTCATTTTAAAATAAAGTATCATTTCTTTACTTTCCAAGAGTGCCCCTCCTCTCCTCTTATAAAAGTTCCCACCTCTACCTCCTTACCCACACTTCCAAAGCCTTTGGCTCGGCAAAACCCTGCCCATTTTGTCTCTCCACAACCCTGTCTTACTACTTGAAGCCTCACTTTGGGCAGAAGTCTTCCCAAGGAAGCCTTTGAGCTCAAACCAAAGGGAGTTACCCGATTTTAAGGTAATGTCTTCACTTGAGTCCTTTTGTTTTATTTTAATTCTCCAACCCACTAAACTATTTTTATTCATTTATTTTGTAACAAATCCAGTATCTTCAATATTCTAGGATGTTTTTATAAGAAGGATTTGAGCTAAACTTACACAAACCTACATCTAATGGTTAAAGAACATACTGTTTCCGTGGATGGTGAATTTTGGCCTCCCGAAACGATGATTGTTCAAAATTCTTTTAACACCTTCAAAGGTGGCCATTAAGATGACAGTATATTTATATATGATATACAATATGTTTATGTTTTCCTTAAGCTTCTGTATTTTTCATTTTGGGCAAACCATTATGGTTTCCATTATGGGTAAACGCGATATCTCCATTTAAGGAAGTGCGGACTACCGCCCCCTCAATGTGATTCGATTCGTTAAATACCATATGTGGGATGTATAAAGGATGGAGTTATGATATTATATATGATATTAAACTAGAATTATAATATACCTTTATATTATTATGATTCCATTCTATAAATTACGAAATAGAAATGAAAGTAGTGTTCATGCGTACGTACGGCTTACCGTCTCCATGAACGGTGTATTTCATTTATTACCTCTAAATGATTATGTAATATTATAAATGAATGTATATAATGGATATATATGATATATATGATATATAAATCATGATTATAATTCTGGATATAATGGATACATGAACAACTTGTAATTATAAAGTGTTTATTTTTGACTCAAGTACCAATGATCGTTAAAATGACCGTTATTAACTTAAATAATTACATAGTGTTCATGACATGGAAATCAGTGATATAAAAGGAATAATGAACTTGAAAAAGGTTATTAAACAAGTAGAAATTAACTCAAGTTTATTATTCATGAGATTAAAGAACGACCGAGTCAAGTCGGACCCAAGGTATGTGACTTCGTCTCAATCTCCTTTCATTGACGCATATTTTATTTTATACACAACCTTCTTTTATACGATGTATAAAACACTTTGAATTTTACGTTTATCCAAAAGGAATCTTTTTTATACGAAGCATTTTAAAAAATGAAAAAAGGGAATGTTTTTGTAATACGTATGCGGCGACAACGACTTCTCTGCCGCCGTCCCCATTATTTGAGTTTTGGCTTCCTATACAAGCCATGCTTTTTATTTAAAAGAAAAATAAATACCATGTTTTACTTTTATTTTATTTTGGTATTGAAAATGGGTTTCATAATGTTTTTATATCTATGTATTTTATTGATATATTGTGAATGAAAAGTGGAAATGTTATGTTTCCTTTATGCATGTTTTATGTGATACGATTATGTTGTGGTTCTTGGGAATTATTATGAAGACGGGTAGTTCCGTGATAAAATAAGGGTGGGTGAGCCCGATATTTCTCTCTAATGTATTGGGTTACGCAAAGGAGTGAAACGTTAAGGTTTATCCGAAGAGATTTAGGGAATATACTGTGATGGGTATTCCAAACGTAACCAAGAGGGTTACTCCCTACGTAAGAATGTTATGAATGCCTCAAGTTACCTTTATGTCTTATGATTTCTATGATTTATTCATGATTTGATGAGGTATGTTAAAGTGCTTATTTTTTATGGGTAACGTATGATTTCATTCTTATGTATATTTAAAATCATGTTTTCTTTCCATATTTTTATAACCCATACTGAGCTTTTTTAATGCTCATCCCAAGTTTTTTTGAAATTTTTTTAACAGGTTAAGGGAAATGTATATCATAAGATGATAGTGTCAAGGAAGTGTCAAGAAAGAATCCATGTTTTATTTTAAATATATTTCTGTTGATGGGAAAAATGAGTACTATCTTTATGTAACCACTTTGTTTAAATGTGGAATGTAATGCATGTTTTATGATCTAATTCTCTAAAACACTAAACCTGAAAAGATCCTCAATGTGTAATCTTGTAATAACTCAAGATTAAGTAAGGTTTAAGGCTGGGGCCATATAGTTGGTATCAGAGGTCGGTTTAGATAACTTTAGGAGTTAGAATGCTATTAAATGATTATCCAAAAATATTTTTTGTGGTCAAATTGAAATGATATAGCATTTGAAGATTACCATGTTGCTTCATCTAAGACATGTTTGTTCAGAATGGTTTTCCGTAGAGGAAACAGGGAAGCAGTGCTAGGAAGGCATACAGAAGGAAATAACCTTCCAAATCAGCATCCTGAGATGGTCAGAATTGGAACTGAACAGTTTGTTGCAGTAATGGTGCAGTTGACTCAAGCGATAAATTGTGGTGGTATCCATGCATGAGATCAGCCAGATCAACCACAGAGGAACATGTTAGTGGTGGAACATTTCATGAGGCAACATCCCCCATCATTCATAGTATCATCTAACCCTGTGCTAACTGAAGGGTGGATTAAAGCACTAGAGAAGATTTTCGATGTCATGGGGTGTTTAGACAATCAAAAGGTTAGTCTTTCTATTTACCGTTTGGAGGGTGAAGCAGATCAGTGGTGGTCGATGGTTAAAAATATTAGGGACGTTGATGAGATTGATGCTCTCGACTGGGATGAATTCAAAGGTATGTTTCTTGAAAAATATTTTACTAAGGAAGTTTGACTTAGGATGGAAAAAAATTCTTGTAATTGAGGCAAGAGGAAGACTCAGTGGCTACCTATGAAGAAAGGATCACTCGATTGGCAAGGTATTCTACAAATTTTATCCGAGACCTCGATAGTAAAATCAATCGTTTTTACTCCGGATTAAAGCCCAAATATCGAAGGGCATTAGCTTCTCATGAGTTTAAAAGTTATGAAAAGCTTTTTTGATGTGCTGAGAAGGTGTAAATGTAGTTTTCCGATGATCAAGTGTTCTATAACAACCAACAGAAGAAGAGACCAAGGTGGCATGAGAAAGGAAAGAATTCTTCAAAAAGGTCTGACGGTATGAAAACTAAGTTTTCAGTTTGTGATAAATGTGGTAAAAGGCATGCTGGGGAATGTCTTCTGAATTCTGGAAAGTGCTACCAATGCGGTAAGATGGGACATAAGGCTCGTGATTGCACTGAAAAAGATCAGGGTGATGGTAAGACCAAATTTGATTTACAGTTAGTGAAATGTTTTAAGTGAAATGATATGGGTCACTATGCAAACGAGTGTCCGAAAAAGAGCATGAGTGATGGGAAGCAGTTAGACTACAAGAAGAAAGGGGTGGTGAAATCCTTTGCAACTACTTCAGCGGATGTCAGGTCGTCAAATGAAGTTGTATCAGGTACTTTGATTGTTTTTTCAGATTATGCCAGTGTGTTGTTTGATTCGGGGTCTACACATTCTTTCATCTCTGAATCCTTTTCTAGTAAAATGGGAATACCATCTCAATAAATGACTCCTAAACTTGTGGTAAAAACACCTGGGGGAAATGTTGAGGAAAATAGAATTTATAAGAAACTTCCTATCCTTATCCGTGGAAAGAACCTACTTGGAAACCATATTGTTTTACCTCTAGTATAGTTTGATGTTATCCTGGGTATGAATTGGCTCTCTATTTACCATGCTATGATTGATTGTAGAGCTAAAGAAGTTTCTTTTCAGAAAGAGTTTCAGTTTGTGTACAAGAATGAACCCTTAGTTTTGATAACATATCAAGAGGCTGAGAAACTTGTAAAAGATTGAAATGAATGTTACCTTGCACACATCATTGAAAATAAAGGAACTGTTCAGATTAATGATGTGCCAGTGGTAAATGAGTATCTTGATGTTTTTCCTGATGAGTTGCCTGGAATAATACCAGATCGGGAAGTTCAGTTTACTGTTGACTTAGTTCCTGATGCTAAGACAATTTCAAAACCCCCTTATCGAATGGCTCAAATTGTACTTTTAGAGTTGAAGGAGAAATTGAAAGATTTATTAGAGAAATGTTTCATTTGACCTAGAACATCACCATGGGGTGCTCCTGTTTTATTTGTTAAAATGAAAGATGGTTCTATGAGACTTTGCATTGATTATAGAGCCTTGAATAACATCACTGTTAAGAACAAATATCCTTTGCCTCATATCGATGATTTTTTTGATCAGCTCCAGGGAGCTCAGTATTTTTCAAAGATTGACCTGAGATCGGGGTACCATCATTCGAAGGTAAAGGAAGAAGATATTCGGAAGACTGTGTTTCTTACAAGATATGTCCATTATGAATTTGTAGTAATGCCTTTTGGGCTAACCAATGCACCTGCTGTATTCATGGACTTAATGAATAGAATTTTCCATGAGTTCTTGGATAAGTTTGTGGTTGTTTTCATTGATGATATTTTGTGTTTTGTAAAAGTAAAGAAGAGCATGAAAGAAATTTAAGGGTTATTTTGCAAACCTTGAGAGAAAAGAAATTGTATGGGAAATTCAGCAAGTGTGAGTTTTGGTTGCAACAAATTTATTTCCTTGGTCATATTGTTTCTAAAGATGGGATAACTGTTGATCCTGCAAAAACAAAGGTTGTTGAAGAATGGCCAAGACCCACAAATGTAACTGAGATGCGTAGTTTCCTTGGTTTGGCAGGCTATTACCGAAGGTTTATTAGAAATTTTTCATGGTTATCTAGTCCAATGACTAAGATAACTCAGAAAGGTGTTAAGTTTATCTGGACAAAAGAATGTGATGATTGTTTTCAGGAACTGAAAAGAAGATTAGTGAATGATCCAGTTTTGGCACTACCTTCCAGGAATGGTGAGTTTGTGATATACAGTGATGCTTCATTGAAAGGACTTGGTTGTGTCCTAATGCAAAATAAACAGGTAATTGCTTATGCTTCACGTCAGTTGAAAACTCATGAGGTAAATTACCCTACACATGATTTGAAATTAGCTGCTGTTGTTTTCACTTTAAAAATTTGGAGGCATCATTTGTATGGAGTAAAGTGTGAAATATATACCGATCACAAAATTTTAAAGTATATATTCACTCAGAAATAATTGAACATGAGACAAATGAGATGGCTAGAATTAATCAAGGATTATGATTGTACAATTCATTACTATCCGGGAAAAGCAAATAGAGTGGCTGATGCTTTGAGTTGAAAAAGTAATGCTTCATTAGCAATGTTGCGTTTGGAACGTGATCCTTTGGTTAGGGATTTGATGAACTTTGGCATAGAAGTTGTTGGTGTAGTATGTTCTTCTGTTTTGTTTCAGGTATCAGTGAGATCATCTCTATCAGACAGAATCAAGCAAGCATAGAAGCAAGACAGTGAGTTGCAGAAAAAGGTAGAGCTGGTTCAGAAAGGTAAGTTGCAAGAATTCAACATTGATAGTGATTGTGTTTTGAGATTTTGGAAGAGATTGTGTGTGCCTTGTGATTCACAGTTGAAGAGAGATTTGTTATGTGAAGCTCATAGTTCTCCATTTTCAGTTCATCCAGTAAGTACTAAGATGTATAGAGATCTTCGGGAGTATTATTGGTGGGATGGAATGAAAAGAGTTTTTGCTGATTTTACTGTGAAGTGTTTGACTTTTCAGAAGGTTAAAGCAGAGCGGCAGTTACAGAAAGGGATGCTTTGGCCTCTACCTGTGCTAGAGTGGAAATGGGAGAATATCTCCATGGACTTCATTGTGGGATTGATGAAGACCCCTCGAGGTAATAATTCAATCTGGGTTATTGTTGATCGCTTCACCAAGTCTACTCATTTCCTTGCTATATGAGATACTTTTTCCCAAGATCAACTTTCCCGTTTGTGTGTTAAAGAGATAGTTAGGTTACATGGAGTTCCTCTCTCCATTGTATCTGACCGTGATCCCAGGTTCACTTCTAACTTTTGGAAAGGCCTTCAGAAGTCATTGGGTACTGAATTAAATTTTAGTACAGCTTTTCATCCTCAATCAGATGGGCTGTCAGAATGAAAAATTCAGACCTTGGAGGATATTATACGAGCTTGTTCGATGGATTATCAGGGAAGTTGGGACCAACATCTTTTTTTGGTTGAATTTTCATATAATAACAGTTTTAATTCCAGTATATAGATGGCACCATTTGAGGCGTTATATGGGAAGCGGTGTCGAACTCCAGCTTTCTGGGATGAAGTGGGTGAAAGAAAGCTGATGGGACCAGAATTGGTAGAAGAGTTGGCATAAAAATTTCAGCTGATACAGAAACACATGAGAATAGCTCAGAGTAGGCAGAAGAGTTAAGCAGACAACAGGAGGAAGGATCTCTCTTTCGAGGTAGGTGATCATGTTTTTCTCAAAGTCTCACCATGGAAAAGTGTGATGAGATTTGGTAAGAAAGGAAAACTGAGTCCAAGGTTCATTGGACCATATGAAATTCTAGAGAAAGTTGGATCAGTTTCTTAGCGAGTGGTTTTACCTCCGGGTTTATCTCAGGTACACAATGTTTTTCATGCGATGCTGAGAAAATACATGCCAGATCCATCTCATCTTTTGAGTCCAGAGGTACTTCAGCTGGAAGAGAACCTATATTATGAGGAACAACCGGTCCAGATTCTTGACCACAGGGAGCAAGTGTTACAGAATAAGGTGATTAATCAGGTAAAGGTTTTGTGAAAAAACTACATCATTGAAGAGGTAACATGGGAATATGAAAATTCAATGAGGGATAACTACCCCCACTTATTCGGTAAGTAAATAAATTGCGGGGACGCAATTTTCTAAAGGGGGGGAAGGATGTAACATCCCAAGTAATGAATAATAGATATTTTTATCTATGTCTATTAATGAATTATATTGTGTTGTAGAGTCTTAAAATGAAAATAAATCAAATCTTAAGCATGGAATACACTAATATTTTTAAAAGATTTTTTTACTGCCTTTTGATGGTAAACCATTTTTAAATCTATCTTCTGACAATTTTATAAGCTATGTTTGTCAAAATAAACTTATTCTTTATTATTGGGACATCAAAATTTACTTTGTGTAAATTTTTGGAATTTTTCTGAGAATGTTCATTTTTTAATGAATAGTAAAAAATACTGCATTTTACATCAAAACTACATTTTCATTTAAATTAATTATATGGATAGATTATATTTTTAATTTATCTTATTGTGTAATCTGAATATATTTTTACCATTGAATCCAATAGTGGTCATTGGAATTAATTTCACTTTGAAATTGGACTTAAACTGGTGTCAATCTTTTGATACTTATTGTTTCATAAAAACACGCTATTTGTCATGACCGCGGGAATTAATTATTAAATTAATTAGTATAACTTATATGATTTGAATTTTGTAAAATAGACATCATTTTTGAATTCAGAATAACAAATATATCTTAGGGTGAAGTTTTGGTATTTTTCTGAAAAACTTCAATTTTTGATGAATAGTGAAACCACTAAGGGGTAGTTAAAGAAATTGATTTTTCATTTAAATAAAACTTTGCCACTTCTGTGATTTGATTTTCAATAATCCGACTACATGGTTGTCATTAAGAAGTAAAATGTGGTTCAATTAGATTAAATTTTTTTTGGTGAATAGTAACTTATTAAGTTTTTAATCGCGATTAGAGGCAATTAGTGCAATTTAAGGAAAAAATGATATTATAATAAAATGAAAATACCTAGAAACATGTCCTAACCTTATTGTATGTGTCATGGACGACCAAGACAATACATGGGTCAACTTGGGGACCCCATGGAGCCACTTTGGTTGGGAAATGACATAAATAACAATTTATTTAATGTAAAAGTAAAAATAACACAAACATGAGTTATTTTACTCAAACAATTTTTACATGGGGTTATAGAAGTCAGATTTTTTATTATAAATAGTCATTGTAAATATAAAACGATTTCCTACATCATAGTATTTTTTTCATATATTTTTTAGACTTTAAATAAATTAAATTATTTATGACATCATGATGATGCAGCGATTACCTCATTAAGAAAGGATTTCAATAAAATGAAATGATAATGTAACATCTATGACCTACACATGTCCAAAACCTATTGGATGGGTGGATTTCGAACCCTTATCACCTTAACCTATAATTATATCAATGTGGGACCTTTTGAATCCGAAACTCATTTTAAAATAAAGTAACATTTCTTTACTTTCCAAGAGTGCCCCTTCTCTCCTCTTATAAAAGGCCCCCACCTCTAACTCCTTACCCAAACTTCCAAAGCCTTTGGCTCAGCCAACCCCTTACCATTTTGTCTCTCCACATCCCTATCTTACTCCTTGAAGCCTCACATTGGGCAGAAGTCTTCCCAAGGAAGCCTTTGAGCTCAAACCAAAGGGAGTTACCCGATTTTAAGGTAATGTCTTCACTTGAGTCCTTTTGTTTTATTTTACTTCTCCAACCCCTAAGCTCTTTTTATTCATTTATTTTGTAACAACTCCAGTATCTTCAATATACTAGGATGTTGTTATAAGAAGTATTAGAGCTACACTTACTCACACCTACATCTAATGGTTAAATAACATACTGTTTCCGTGGATGACGAATTTCAGCCTCCCGAAATGATGATTGTTCAACATTCTTTTAACACCTTCAAAGGTGGCCATTAAGATGACACTATATTTATATATGATATAAAATATGTTTATTTTTTCCTTAAGATTCTGTATTTTTCAATTTGGGCATACATTTATGGTTTCCATTATGGGTAAACGCGATATCTTCATTTAAGGAAGTGCGGACTACCGCCCCTCAAAGTGATTTGATTCGTTAAATACCATATGTGGGACGTATAAAGGATGGAGTTAAGATATTATATATGATATTACACTGGAATTATAATATACCTTTATATCATTATGATTCCATTCTATAAAATATGAAATAGAAATGAAAGTAGCGTTCATGCGTACGTACGGATTACCGTCTCCACGAACGGTGCATTTCATTTCTTACCTCTAAATGATTATGTAATATTATAAATGCATATATATACTGGATATATATTATATATATGATATATACATCATGATTAAAATTCTGGATATAATTGATACATGAACAACTTGTAATTATAAAGGGTTTATTTTTTACTGAAGTACCAATGATCGTTAAAACGACCGTTATTAACTTAAATAATTACATAGTGTTAATGACATGGAAATAAGTGATATAAAAGGAATAATGAACTTGAAAAGGGTTCTTAAACAAGTAGAAATTTACTCAAGTTTATTATTCAAGAGATTAAAGAATGACCGAGTCAAGTCGGACCCGAGGTATGGGACTTCGTCTCAATCTCTTTTCATTGAGGCATATTTTATTTTATACACAACCTTCTTTTATACGGTGTATAAACCCCTTTGACTTTTACGTTTATCCAAAAGGAATCTTTCTTATACGAATCATTTTACAAAATGACAAAAGGGAATGTTTTTGTCGTACGTATGCGGCGATAATGACTTCTCCGCCGCCGTGACCATTATTTGAGTTTCAGCTTCCTCTACAATCCATACCTTTTATTTAAAAGAAAAATAAATATCATGTTTTACTTTTCTTTTATTTTGGTATTGAAAATGGGTTTCATAATGTTTTTATATCAATGTGTTGTATTGATATCTTGTGATTGAAAACTGGAAATGTTATGTTTCCTTTATGCATGTTTTATGTGATATGATTATGTTGTGGTTCATGAGCATTATTATAAAGACAGGTGGTTCTGTGATAAACTAAGGGCGGGTGAGCCCGATATAGCTCTCCAATGCATTGGGTAACGTGAAGGAGTGAAATGTTAAGGTTTCTCCAAAGAGATTTAGGGAATATACTGTGATGGGTATTCCAAACGTAACCAAGAGGGTTACTCCGTACGTAAGAATGTTATGAATGCCTCAAGTTACCTTTATGTCTTATGATTTCTATGATTTATTCGTGATTTGATGAGGTATGTTAAAGTTCTTATGTTTTATGGGTAAAGTATGATTTCATTCTTATGTATATATGAACTCATGTTTCCTTTCCATATTTTTATAACCCATACTGAGCTTTTTTATGCTCATCCCAAGTTTTTTTGAAATGTTTTTCATAGTTCAAGGGAAAGGTACATGATAAGATGATAGTGTCAAGGAAGTTTCAAGAAAGAATCCATGTTTTATTTTAAATATATTTCCGTTGATGAAAAAAATGAGTACTATCTTTATGTAACCACTTTGTTTAAATGTGGAATGTAATGCAAGTTTTATGATTTAATTCTCTAAAACTCTAAAACTGAAAAGATCCTCAATGTGTAATCTTGTAATAACTCAAGATTAAGTAAGGTTTAAGGTCGGGGCCTTATAATTACATCCTTAATGATGTCATTAAAAACCTGAAACTCAAAACTGAAAATTCACTATTCACCGAAAATTCCGCTTTTTCAGAAAAATCCCAATAATTCACCATAACATAATATCAATGCTCAGAATTCAAAAAGGAACTCCATTTTATAAAAATAATATTCTAAATATTTTTAATTTAATTTTTAAATAAAAACACTATTCACCCAAAAAACTAGTACTTAACTAATAATTTTTGAAATAGTTATTTAACTATTTTATGGAATCACATTACATAATCATGGTACCTAAATTATATGAATACTTTATTTAAGTGAGATTACTAATACATTTGGTCACATTACGATTCATAAGCGTAAAATCACTATTCATTATTTACTATTCACCAAAAATTAAGTTGATCTTATTAGACTCTAAATTTATTACTGAACACATTTGCAGAAGACCATTTTTTGAAAATCAATACACATGATTAATTATTTATGGTGTACATAAATATTTTAAAATAGCCTTTTTTCAAAATTAATCAATAAAATACATCCTATATTCATTCAAACATTTGAAATCTCACATACTTCACCATAAGAAGGAAACATACATTTTTTATAACAAAGGATTGCACAGAGAAGCTACGGTCTCTTTACATATCCCGTTATCACACCAGCATAGTACCTAAGGTTAAGGTGTGCTAAGGTGAGAGAATCTGAGGGTAGCTCAGCCAACATTTCCCGAGTATTTACTTCTATAAGTTTGAAATTATCCCAAAAACGATTCTGTTCTAGCTTCACGGTGAAGTTCGGCTTGGTTTTGGTCTAGAGAAAAACCCAATGGTGCTACCTCCTTCCCCAGTTCCATCATATGGGCTTCGATCGGCCTGAGACTACTGGATGAGGCCATCAATTCTTCTTTCTGTATTAATTAACCAAGTTCAATTGTTTTTAAATTATAATAATCGCAACATAGAGATTAGTTTCGAACGGTCATATTGACCAACAGTCATATTACTATCGAAACCCAACTGTCTCATTTTATTTATACTCATTTCATTAAATGAAATAGTTTTTTTGAGAATAAAATAAGATAACACATAAAATTTAGTAAACAAAAATTATTAAAAAAGTTTGGGTCATTACACATGAAATTATCCTCCTTGCGGCGGCACCCAGCAGTGGCGAGACTCATCCGTAGGTGGTGAGACATCCCGGCCTTCAGCATGGTGCACTTCCAGTGGTGGGTATGTGGTTGAATTATTGGGATCTTTTCGGTTTCTTTCGATCGAGGAGTAAAGTGGGATCTTGACGGTCTGGTTTAAGCTCTCGGTGGATTCTGATGGAGGTGCGGAGATTTAGGGTTGTTCAATATTTTTATTTTCAATTTTTTTCTCGCTCTGAATGTTCTCATTTTCTGGAGTGTGGGTATGATAATGGTGTTGGGGTGAGAACAAGGCAGAGGGACGAGTGTAGTATTGGGGTATTAGTGAGGTGCAACGAGAGGAAGTCTAACGGTGAGGTGGTGAAGGTCACAGTTAGAATAAAAATAAAGAAGAGTAGCACCATCAAGGGGGTCACTATTACGAAATAAAAAACAGGTCACCGCTAAAAAATAAAAATTAGAGTCACCGGTATTATTAAATAAAAAAGATTACTATTATAAAATAAAATAATAAATTGACCGTTAGAATTAAAATAAGATGATACCGGTAGTATAAAACTACAGTTACTATTAGCATAAAAAGAAAAATGAAAGGAAGCAGTGGGGTGGGGTTTCACTATTAGAATAAAATTAACTATGAGGAGGTTACAATTATACTTAAATGAGAGCTACCAGCAAGCTGCAAAAAGTCACCGTTATAACATAAAATAAAATCGTACAATTGCGGAATAAAAAGGATTGTTGATATCTTAATTAACAGACAGTTCACCGCTAGTATAAATTAAAGAACTAACGGTAACCTTGAAGAATAATGAACTTAAAATTAAAATTTGATAAAATTAATAAAAATACTGAAAATAATTAATTTAAATAATGTTAACTATCATAAATTTAAAACAATATTTTTATTAAACATCAAAATATTAAGTCCACAACTACGATTATTAATTTCATAACACTTATATTAAGAACTAAATAATTAATAAACTAAGATGATAAAAGACTTCAATTAAAATTACAAAATAAATTAATTACAACGTAGCAAAAATCGAAAAAGAATAGCAATAGTGACCCATTAGGTTATCGACAGTTGTAGTCTATCTCACCAGTAGACTAAAACCAAAAGAAAATATATAGTCAAACTGCAAACATAAAATTAAAAAATAAATATTTTAAAACTCTTAATTAATTAATTAAACAACTATTTAAACACATATAATTAAAAGTGAACTATTTTATTTTATTTAAAACACAAATTATTTATTTAAATTATTAGCAGGATGACTAAACTTATTAATTAATAAAGTTAATTTTTTTAATGAAACTAAGTTAGAAGATAAATTATTAAAATAAAGAATAACTTAATTAAATAGAATTGTGTTGATTAAATAATTGATTAAAATAGATATTATCTTATTAAAGAGTCAAGCAGATTCCACTTTACAAGACTAATTAAGAAATAATTAAATTAGAAAAGTTAATTAAGAATAAAATTATTAATTTAAAGACTAAAAAAACATAATTAATTATAAAAATTGATTAATTAACAAATTTAACATTAAAAATTCAAAAATACAATTATTTAGAATAAAGTGCTTAAATACTTAATTAAATTATTAAAAATTAGGTAAAACTATGTGGCAAAACAATGTAAAAATAGAGCCACATCAGTTATCACTTCAGGTCTGCTTATGTAAAAAACATTTGTTCATGAATGAAGAAATGTTCAAAAAAATTTGGCTTCAATTGAATCACACTAATATCGGGATAGAAGATAGCATACTATTGAAATAAGTTTTTTCCATCCATCTAAAAATATCAATCAAGCCACCCATTTTTGAGAAAATCATCTTCAGAAAATGAAAATGTTAGGATTAGTGAAAATTTATTTAGAGGATGGTTATTTATGTGCATTCAAAATGATACACCCAACCCACATTCGAACATAACATTGTAGAATCAGAAGGGATGATGTAATATTAAAATCCATGATAGTTTTGGAGAAACCCCAACCCACATGGTTGGGGTTTTTTCAATGAATCCAAAGAGGTCAACAAACTAAGCACGAATGGTTTAGAAAGCAGAATGGGAATAACACCAGCCATCAGGGTTGGGGACTTTTTTAACTCAACAAGCCCCTCCTAAGGGATAATCAGTCCGCTATCGATTATGTAAAATTCCATAGAATGGATCCAATCAGTTTTTTCTATCCCATGATCTAGTACATTCACATGGAACATGCACGACTGAACTATCTGGATATGCCATTCAAATAACTATCCACCAAGAAACTCCCAAAAGATTAGTAAATAAGTGGAAAAATCCACGTGGAATGTGTAAATGAAGACAGTCTCACAAATACCCTGATAGAATGCAAAAAAACTTCACCTAAGTTAATGTCATCAATAGCACCATCAATGATTCTACAGAACCTTATGCCAAATTAGAGGAGTCAGAGGAGGCGGTTTTAGTTCATAATGTGGTCTAAACTGAAACAATTGATGTAGGTGTGATTAGTAAGAATTATAGTCTTGCCCTGAATTTGGAAAATCCCTCAAAAAATACATCTTTTCCACCTCTAAAGAAGAAAAATGTATGCCTCAAATGATGCCTCACCTAAATCCCATAGAGGCTAGCCCCTTTTTGGATTATATATTTGTTTAGCAGGAGGATGAGAAGAAAAAATGAGGAGACTCTATTCAGAATTACTCTAAGGAAACCTTCTTACTGGATATATTCTGCAAGAAGATACTCAACTCGCACCTCCTACTAGTGCACTTCAACAAATGTGGTTTTCTATAGAAACTAAATAAAATATAGAACATCCATTAAAATATAGATACTAACCACCAATATATTTGGATCCAATAGTAGCAGGTCAATAATTCCCTCAATTAGGAGAATAGATCGAATAATTCCAGACATTTCCTTATAGGGATTACCCTATAGGTTACCCATGGTAGATACAAGTAGTAGCACCACCAATTGTCTTACTAGCCACCAAAACTATTCAGGCTCTAGCTAACAAACCCATTCAAGATCATTCACAACCAAACATTGCTCAAATGTTGTTGATCACTATTTAGTCACAATTGGCTTGATTAGAAGCTATGGAGTAACATTGAGTTCTTATAAAGCTGGAAAAAGAGACTTACACTGAATGGGTATATCTGAATCCTCCCCCTCTGAACATTGGGAACCCCATATTTCCAGTTTTCAATAGCTCAGGAGACCTGAAGAAGCACATGATGCATTTTGTCTCTCACTAATATTGCATGATGGGGACTCAAAACCACAAGAGGTGGTGAAAATAAGGTTCTTTGTGAAATCTCTATAGGAACCATCAATCGTAAGGTACATGATTTTTCAACATTGATTAATTATGGGGTGGGAAGACCTTTGCCAGATGTTTCTCTTCCTATTCAGTTTGACGCTAAAAAAGATAGAAGTCTTTGATCTCTCGAAATTTAATAAATGGGAGAATGAAAGAGTCTCATATTTCATTGCTCGGTAGAAAGGATTGATATACCTCTTGAATCTACCACTCCCTCAAGAATAGTTTATTCCAATAGATACAAAGAATCTTCATGATGAGTTTTGTATAGTACATATCACTATGAATTACAAAGAAGGGTTTTTTGACCTTTTGAAAATTTCCTAGAGAGTCAAGGACTCTATATTAGATACTAATTAAATGTCTTGAGTAATCCCATTAACTCAAGTATGCAAAAAAAAACGAAATCATAGGTTTCCAAAATTTTAATAAAGCAGACCCGTAGACCCACTCCTACTTCAAAGCACATGCCATACTGTAAGAATCCACCTTTGAAGAATCATCACCAATGATATCCTTTTAGGATTATCAAAAAATATTCTAATAAAAAATAGTTTATGGATATGAAAATCACAGCCTATTCTTTTTGAAACAAACAAGTCCCTAGCTACTTCATATTATAATTAGAAAAAAACTTGGTAATGTTTACAAAGCACATACAACCTAGAAAATAGGGTGTTTAAGATCTCCCAAATCATTTCCCCTTCATTAAAATGTTGGGTCATATCATTCATGAGTGTTTTGATTTCAAAAACCTCCTGCAAAGGATGGTGGAATCTGGAATGTGATGTTGAAAAATTCACCTTCTTAGCTAGTAAATGTTTCTACCACCAAAAGAAATGAGAAAAATAAATGGGAGGAAGTCAATAGCAGAGGTAAAAATAAGTTTAATTACTGGATGGTTAGAAATATGATCAAACGAACTCATACTATCCTCAGAACACAGTTGAAATGGAGAGTTATTCCTTTAACTCCCTCCGCTTCAAAATAACTATCTCTATCGATGGCTCGGTCCATTGAAATCTAGTCTTCCATGAAGTGGCATAGATTGAACACTAAGTATAAAACAGAAGAATATGATCCTATACAAGATCTGAAGGTGTTCTTGTCTTTAGAATACTTTATGCCTATAATTCCAAAATCACAGGCACCGCCCCACCAAATGGTACAATGAGATTTGACCCAATAGGTGGAATCATCATCTGGTGAGGATTTGTTATTTAGTTCTATAAACATTATTCACTTAATGGATCCCTTCATATATGATGATAATGATTATGAATTCAAATTCCCTACACATTATTGGGTAACTGGGGGAAGAGGCCATCAGATTCAAAGATATAGGGGAAGACATGGATGAACTAATAGTCACTACTGTGAATCTGTCCATTTATAAATGTATACCTAGATGAAACTCATTGGAAAATTTTATAGTCAGATCATAAGGAAAAAGGGAGTTCCCCCATTCATGAGAGGGTCTTCCCTGACATAATAATCCAGGAATATTTATTAGAGTATATGTCATCACCTAATGGGTCGTAGCTTGTAGGCATACCCATCCGACCTAACCCACGAAGAGTGGAATAACTTCCATCTCCTATTCTATGGGAGTGTCCATCTACATTAACAACATCATACCCCAAATAAATAGTGAATGAACATCCACATTTTTGGAAGCACATAACTTTGGATAAGAAGTATGATTTTTTGATGAAATTGGCCCAAGTGATATCCATGTTTTCAATCCGGAATGTTTTGAGTCTATCAAAATACCTCCAGAAAGATCATATAGATGCATTGTCGAGCCCCTATGAGTTTTATGTTGAGGTTGCTATTATTGAAGTATAATGTTCAAAGAATGGTCCTGCATAATTTCTTGTGGATATCTCTTTCACTGGCCAGGATGAGGATACTATCATAAAAGTACAATTCAAGCACTTGTATATATGTAGAATAATAAATGACATTGATATCTGACAATCCTTTATTGACAATGGATTAATAATCAACATCATTTTGGTTCTAGAACTTTTCCAAGTAGGTTTCAATGAATCCCAATTTTATCCCTCCACTTTGATGTTATAGTTTTATAACAAGAATGAGAAAGAGCCTCTAGGAAATATCACACTTAGAACCCAGTTTAGGGATATCGTTTCTGACCCAGAATTCATGTTTATTCGGAAGGATACAACATTAAATGTTCTACTGGGAAGACCATGGATACATCAACATGTGGTAATTACTTCTTCATACCTCTAATGCCTTAAATGTTGTATCAATGGTAAAATTGGGGCAATACATGGTGACAAGGCCCAATTCAAATCTGGTAAGTCACAGTAAACTGATTATTGGTTCTATCATAAGGGTGGTAAATAGTCCATTGTTGAAGATGTTGCTCGAATAAATGCCCCGAAATTCTTAGAGATGATCCCATCTAACCCTTTTAAGTAAATCAGTATTGAGTACAAAATACCCATCAATAAAATTAAAAGGGTGGTCCAGTATTCAAGTGCTGATTTAATGAGTTCTATCATGATTGTCATGAAAACTAAACCTGATAGCACATGAGATGTTTTCTACTATCTAAGGATCAATGACAGCCTAGATAGAAATGTAATCATTTCACCCCATGAGATTCACCAAAGCCTATTTTAATCAACTAGGGTGGATGAAGTTTTCATGTCAATGAGGGAAGACATAGATGTTCATTCCTAATCCCTAGTATTCCCTTCTGAACTCAAAAAATTAATCATGAAATTGATTGAACTAGAAATGAGTTATTTTTCTTCAGGATGTTCAAATGACGACTTATCTATTAACTTTGAGAACCATGATTCATCCCCTAATTCCCAAGAAAAGGTAGAAGAGTTACCGGATATGGAAGATGAATAGGAGGAAGATATCAAAAATACCCCTCCAGAATTTGAGTAGAGATTCTCGACCCCTATAGAAAACACATGGAAATAAACCTAGGTATGGATGAAGATCCATGACCCACTCCAATTAGTGCGGTCATGACTTCTAAATAACATGAGGTATATACATCCTTCCTGAAGCAACATCATTAGGTATTTTTCAAAATCTTATAATTATTCATGGTCTTGAACCTAAGGTGGACACCCATCACATGGGATTTCTAGAAGACCATTGGGGATATAAATAGGTATCCATACAAACACACCCAACTCACACCTCTAAAATTGAGGAGGTAGTGGATAAACTCATCAAAACCAACTTCATCTAAGGTCTGTAGTATCTGAAATGGATAAATAGTATATTCCTAGTGATGAATAAGAATGAGTAAATCTGTGCCTGGATCATTTTTAGAGATCTCAACCAACATTTCCCCAAAGATGAATTCCTAGTTCCAATAATAGAACTCTTAATTATTGCAATGAATAGTTATCAATCCATCTACTTCATTGAGGTATACTCTGGATAGAACCAAATATGTATGGACTCAATATATGATGAATTGGCCACTTTTGGAGTCCCTCAGGTATTATTCTACTATTTTAAAATGACCTTTTTTTGAAGAATGATGATGCCACATGCAAACATTTTCTACATCACACATTCAAAAAAATCAGGGAAGTTTCTTGATTTATATGTTGAAGATCAATTGGTTAAGTAATGACAACATTATGACCACCTTGCTAACCAATATACTATATTTAAAAATCTTCAAAAGATTATCTTAAAGTTGAACCCCTTAATATGTTCTTTTAGGATAACCATAGGAAATGTTCACATCATTATTATATGTCATCATGACATCAATGTTGATCCTGAGAAAACTAACACTATCATGGGCACGTCACCCCTTAGCAACCTTAATAATTCAAGAGGACTTAAAGGACCCTTGTATTACATATGATGCTTCACAGCCTAACTTGTAGGCATGTTTATTCCTTTCACAAAACTAATGAAGAAGGGGTCCACATATCAATAGACCAGTTACTGCTAGTAATCATTAAAAACATTATGAAATACCTCTTGAGATCACCTGTATTAATTCCACTTGTAGAGGGAAATCCATTCATTCAATATGTGATGGACCTGGAGTGGTCACTGGGTGCCTTCCTCACACAAAAGAATGATTATAGGAATGAAAAAAGACTTTATTATCTCAGTCAAACCATTATCAATGCTAGTAAATGTTATTAATATATATCAAAAAGAGTTGTCAAACATTAAAATTTTCAATTCAAAAATTGAGGCACTACCTAAAGCACCATGAAGTCTAATTAGTCTGTTGTAATAACCTGCTCAAATTTATCCTCATTCATCCAATTTTGACAGGGCTTCTAGAATGGTGGGTAGTTATTCTATAGTAATTCAATAATCATTTTGTTACTTAGAAATTATTGAAAGGTGGGTACTTGGAAAATTTCCTTATTCATCAACCATATGCAAAAGAGACATCATTAAATACTGAATTTCCAGGTGAAGAAATATTTCTTATTCAAGATGGATCCAAAACATGGGAAATGTATTTTGATGGTACATCGAGGATCCTGAAAGGGAGGAGAATGGAGGACCCTCGACTTAATAAGGCTGCATTAGGGATCATTTTTATCTCCCAAATAAAAGAATTTTTTCCTTACTCTTTCCAATTATTACCAGATCATACAAATAATGAGCCAGAATATGAGGCCCTCATTGAAGGCCTGGAATTGGCACTCGAAATTTTTTTGGACCATCTAGAGGTGATATTAGATTCATATTTGGTAATCAAGAAGATCAAAAATGGTTTCTCCATCAAAAAAGAATATTTAATCCCCAAACATGACTATGTATGAGGGTTAATGGTAGATTTCCCCTTAGATACAACATTAAATCATGTAATATGATCATAGAATTCCCAAGAAGATTCATTGGATAATGATGTTATGGATTTGGAAAATCTAGACTGGGATGAAACGTTCATTAGCATCACCTACCACAGAATGGCCTTACCTATTCATCACATTGGGATAGAAGAAATTAAATTAATCAGTCCCATCCCTGAGCCATATATCCCTACCTCTAAGTGGATGATTCCAATCATATACTTATTTCAGGATGGAGTGAACCCACTTGATAGAGATGGTAGAGAGAAAATATGATGGCGAATAGCAAACTTCACACAGTGATTTCCCAAATCACTAGAACACTCTCCCTAAACAAGGCATTGATGTAGTCCTTCTTAGTTTCATTGATGGAGAAGATACTCCTTCTATCATAAGCAAGGTGCATACGGCGGCCTAAAGTTTCCATCAGTCTAGATATAATCTTTAAAACCAAATCTAAATTCTTGGATAATTCTAGTATTCAATGAAACAAGATTGTGTATAATTCACAAAAGAAATGTCATTCCTGTCAAGTGCATTCCAAATTCATCCATCAATCACCATAGTTTCTACATAGATCCAAACACTCATGGATATTTTCTATATGGGGAATGTATGTTGTGAGTCCATACTCTACAAGTATGGCCAAGAAGTTCAAGTAAGTTCCTACTGCTACTGGTTTATTTTTGAAATGGGTAGAGGTGATACCCCACCAAGAACTCAGGGCCAAAATCATTAACAGTTTCATCAAATCACACATTATTAATACATTGGGTGTACCTCATAAAATATTTATTGACAATGATAAAAATTTATATTCTATTGAGGTAGAAAATCTATATCAAGAGTACAAAAACAAATATATCCATTAAACCCACTATCATGCTGCTGTTAACATACAGATAGAGGATTTAAACAAGACTCTATCAAACATACTCTAGAAGATGGTGGATAAAGATAAATAGTCTTATTTGTACAATCTTTTTCATGTTTTATGATATTATCAGACTACAACTCATACTTCCACACTGGTAACCTCATAATCATTGGTATATAGAATAGAAGAAGTCCTACCCATTGAGGTTCAATTTTCTATCAACTCGTATCTCCATATCTGACTTGCTATCTATAGATCACAAATACCAGAAGGTATAATTTTAATTATAGTATCTAAATGAAACAATCTTCACACATTTCACCAATTAGAAATCTATCAAAATTGGATATCATTATCCTCTAACAAGAAGATCCACCTCCATTAATTCATCTACAGAGAATTGGTAATAGTCCTTTGCAATCCAGTTATATCAGGAATGAAGCCTCAAAAGGCTGACCCAAAGTGGGAAGGACCATACTCCATACCCAAGATCTACTCTAATGGATCTTATTCCTTAATCTCAATGGATGGAGATATCATTAAGACTCCAAACAATTCAAGATTCCTCAATAAGTATTTCATTTAATCACACAACAAATCATCCTAGTTGTGGGGTGTTAAAATTCATATCTCCGAAGATATCATGGCTGAAATATGAAAAACTCCATAGTTGGTTCTTTCCACCTAGCCCTAAAAGGTGTGATGTGATGTCCCATATGAAAGATGTTAAATTATGTATTTGGTCTTCATCGTATGACCTTAAATGGACCACATAATTTTTGTGCCACATGACATTAAACTTCGAGGCATCATCATCTTCATCGCATGATGATAAATTGAATGACATATTGTCTTAATCGTATGAACCAAAACTATAAGACATTGTTCGTCTTCACTGCATGATTTTAATCATCATGGTTAATGTATCTTTCATTTGATGTCAAGAAACCCCAAAATAAAATGAGTTAGAACTCATTTTTGTCCCTTAAATATGGTCTTCCATCCCATGTATATGTCCAAATTACATCGTTTCCACTCCATAGTGTCACTCGGGCTCCCTTTATAGGTATAAGCCCGGGAATTTTCATGTACTTATCACATGATTCTAAAATGTATTATTTTTTCTTGAACTACATGTATCTTGATTCTCATTCTAACAATGTACATATTGATTCCCAACTCTCCTGACCGATGCTCCTATGTGAATAAATAAAATAGAACCCCCTTCTGTTTCCTATTGTATGAATCCGATCTAAATGGAAATCCTTTCTAGGACATATGGTTGATTCCCATTACAATGAGATCCTTAATGATGTGTAAACCTATTGTTTTAGGCCCAACCATCATCCTGGAAAATTCAAAATCCCATTTCCACACATAAAATACTAATTGATTCATTAAATTCATTCCTCAAGAACTATGTGTGTCTTGATCCTCATTCAAATGAGATATGCAGTGATACCCATATCCCCAATCCTGGCCCGAGTCACAAAAAAATATGACAGAATGCTCACTCTCTATGAATGGATCAAACCTGTGCATGAGATTCCTTCCACGTGTGGATTGATTTTAATTCCAATAAATTATGAAACAAGTCCTGAATTATATCACTTGGCCTAGCCATCACAAAAATTTAAATAACCATATCTTTTACTTGTGTTGCCTTTGCGTCGTGGAAGAAACCTTTTTATACTCCTTGATTCTCACACCGAGCATAGCTCGCATGGGATTATGAATTTAAGTAAATAATTACCAATATATGTTAGGAATATAAATTCACACTAGGGTTCTCATGGTCCTATTTGGATGTCCTTAAATGGAACACCAGATGTCATCGTCACCTAACAATAAACTGCATGGTTTCCTTGAGAACTACGAGGGCCTTGATTCTCATTCCAATTGCATACCTAGTGACATATTAATCATCAAAATTGGGACCAAATATAACATGATCTAGGAAATACCTCCATTCTATTATGTATGAGTCTGGTCCAAATAAGAGGATTCAATATAGGCTCTCAACCTATACATGAACCTGTATCCAACCCCCCCCCCCCCCATTTCCTCCACACATGAATTCAATTGTTGTGGGGTCCCTTTTTTCTTAGAACTATGTGTGGCTTGATTCTAATCCCCTTATAATATGTAGTGAAACCTTGGACTTATTTCCCAGTCCTAGACATGAGGTAAGAAAAATTACCTATATTCAACACAAAAAAATAGATCTGTGCAGGAGGTTTTAATTTGGGTTCCCCGATCAAGGGGTCCACTAAGGAAACAGGGATATTAACCTTCTACATATGATTCGAATCAATGTAAGGGACTCTATACGTCATGCAAAATATGATTAATAATTATTCCATTGTGAATTGGAAAATATCCCTTTAACACTTCATAATTATAATCTTGGACACTTTCAGATATTCAAAATCACTCACCAACTTCTGATGATATAATTTCTGATACTTGAGGACTCCTTTTCCTAACTATGTTGTAACACACACTAGTTTTCTTTGCCTAAAAACTCCATTAAATTTGTTTCTCATCCAAATGATGTTTCTATTTGACTATGCAGTAAAATCCATAGTTAGACTTGCATAAATATACCAAAAAATAGGTTTTTTAATAAGTGGTAACTTCTCCCTTAGGAGAAACAACTTCTATCATCATGAGAAATTATAATTTTTTTTTGGGACCCATAATTTGAAATAGTATACAAATTTTTCTTGAATATCATTTTCTAATACTTAATATTGATCCAAAAACCCCAAAATGATAGTTTACAATTTCTTCCCTCATTTCAAAAGTATGTCAGAATGAATTTGGTATGATAAAGACACACATCAATTGTTGTTTCCATGATGTTATGGTATTAGTATTACAACATCAAAATGTAGGAATCGTATTTCCTACACTAGGGATGGATAGGTGTAGAGAAATTATTCCACCATTTCTTTGTATTTTTTACATGGAATTCCCCTTCTGTATTTAGGTAATTTGTTTTCAAACTCCAAGCTCTATGTCTATGAAAATATGGATCTTTCTAAACATACATAAACTTTTGTAAATATAATGTTGAAATTCTCGAGAACATATTTTCCTTACTATATAGTAAATGTCCCAGTTAGTAGTTCATAAAATATTCCTCATAACGGGTTTTCAACCAGTGGTAACTTCATTCTTTAGAGAGACCTCATCTAATTCCATAAGCCCCTTTTTATGATAAAACTATTCGGATCTAAAGATTCCTATGTTACATCTTACAACATTTTCTCCCCTCACACCTAAATATGGAAGCACATTTCAAGAAATATATCCTTGATTGGGAGAATCATCAACTATCTCTTCAATGCTAAAGACCTTAAATTATTCCCCCCAATGTCCATGTTGTATTCCTTTAAACTATATAACATAATATCCTTATTATATGAATTTAAAATATTTGGAATAATGTCTTTAATATATTACTTTAAACTAAAAATCATAATGTCCTTGTTATAGGGCAGTAAATTACATTGAATAATTTCCTTACTGTATGAATTTAAATTGCATAGTAGAATATATTTGTTGTATGAATTTAAACTACATAATATAATGTACTTACTTTACAAATTTATACTGCATAGCACATTGTCCATGTTGTATAACTTTAAAATTCATAAAATAATGTACTTTCTATATAGTTATAAACTACACAGTATAATATCCTTGTCGTATGACTTTAAACTACATATCATAATGTCCTTGAGTTATGAATTCAAACTATATAGCACAATGTCCCTATTGTGTGGCTTTAAACTGCATAGTGTAACATCCTCTTCATAATATGTTAAACTACATGGTCAATGTCCTAGTTTCATGAAACTAAACTATAGGATGCCTCAACCATTTTCATTAAGGATCCTTCCCCCTATCATTCGTCATCTAACAAAATGTACCCTCCATCACACATCACATTCATATAGGAGCAGTCTCACATTCACAACCAATGTTGATACAGATTCTTTTTTCATTCTAAGATATCTTCCATTGGTAGAACCATCCATTATTGTCTTCAGAAACCTAAATCTCCATAAACTCCCTTAGGAAATCAGCTATAGAATTTTTTAATTCCTAGGAACTCCTTTTTCGGACTATGTTGTATGCGACCCACTGGTCTTCCATAAGTCACCCACATAACAAGTCTTTCTTCCTAAGGATGCCACTATTTGACTATGCAGTACGCACCACATTTGGACCTTCATAAATTTTCACTCATAATAGGTTTTTCAACTAGTCGTAACTTCATCATTAGGACAGAACTCCTCCATTTCCTAATACCATGTTTTAGATTTAGAGACCAAAAAAATAACGACTCAATATTCCCCAATGGTTATCTGAAGAATGATGGAACATTCTTAGAAAATATCCTCATTTGGGTCATCATTTAAAAACATGTATTGAATTCTGGTTAACATAAAACACCAGTCTCATTAGTTTGGTTTTCCTGACTCTAAGATTACCACAAAAGATTCATAGTACTCACTAGATTGAAAACATGCAAAGGTCACTCTGGAAAAAAGGTCAAGTCTTAGATCTCTAGATGAACACTCCCTATGGTTTATGATAAATCATACAATAAAAAAATAGGAACAAAACATGTTAGGTGGAAAATGTGAAAAGGGAGATCTAAGAAAAATCAATTTATCACCCGTTAATTCTACCTTATCTTGGGATTAGAAAAAATTAAGGTGATTGAATAAAAGACACAAAGCTTTTAGGGTTATCCATATGATCCTAGAAAAAGTATCACTATGCTCACTATGCCCCAAAAAATAGGAAAAATATAGATTATTACCCCAGTCCTTCACTGTGGTTACAACTAGATGATGAAAATATTTTTTTTCTATGAAAATTATTCTCAATGTTACGTTGTAATAACAAGAAGAAAATAGGGATGAACACATAGATGATTGGAAACAAAAAAACATTATTTATGAGGAAAAACACTAAAGAGAATTTAAAATATAGAGTCTCTCTATCATACATTACAATATACTATCAACAAAACTCTTCATTTATTGAAAGCCCTCCCAAGCCCCATCAAACAACTTTTTGAAGCCCAGCCAACTGAACGACTTCAGTCTCTTTAGCCTGGAAATGTTTTTCCATTGCATCCTCAATAGTAGTTGACCATTTGGTTTGGAATTATTCTAATTAATGGTGGAGTTGTATGATCTTCCCATATATATAATCCCATTCCTGCTAAAGGTGAAACACTTGAATTGTTTTCTCATAAATCTTATATTTAGATTCCCCCAAATTCTTGGTATAGTTTCCCTCTTCCTGGGATGACACAACCTCGAGATCATCAGCAGTGATGAGTAGCTTCACATTTATGAGGTCCAATTAAAGCTCATACTCTCACTACCATTTGAAAATGATCTCTCTCATAACAACATGAATCATTCTGTAATAAAATTATATATATACCTGCATAATGAACACTAATTAAAGTTGATGGATTCATAAAAGAATGTCTCCAAGAGTCATATCAGATATTATTTTCTGGATATCTCACTAAACTCTACGATGCGAGATTCAATGATCATATTATTGATCTGAATCTAAATATAATCCACTCTAAGTGGGAGAAATGTACTCCAGGATCTCTTCACTTATTGAGGCATTTTCCCCTTCTCTATCTTGGTTGAAAATGAATTATAATTGTAGTATTAACCATGTTGGCATAGATCATCCATCATGGGGCCCAACTAAAGAAGATGATGGAACTGGAAAGTGGGAAAGACAAATCATTATTTTCAAAAATATATGAGACATAATATATAAGGTATTAATAAAGAATTTTCTAAAACTCAACTAGTAACAAATTAGTATCTTGGGTGGATTCCTCCGTATAATCCCTGACCTTTTCAGTTTAAGCTAGAACCCCTTGATAAGGGGCACTCTCCTAAGTTTTCTTAGGATTTTCTAAATGAGTCTCAAGAATTATACATGTTCCAAGGTTCACCTAAGACAACCCCAAGTAGGGCTAGATGGAATTCAACATCTTGTTCATGCACCACCTACGTGACATTATCTATGGATGGAGCTACGCATTTCAAACATCCATGATTTGAGAATCATACATCAAAATATTAGTTGCACAAAAAAAGGTTCATGTCCATTTAAATTCCCTATTATGTTCCTCAAATTCTTATAATGTAGTTGGTGTATTAATATATTCTAGAAATTCATCAAAAAAAATTCCACCATTTCTCATGTAATCTAATGACACCCCAACCCCCATGGTAGTCTCACCCATGGAGATGCTTGGAAGATTCTTATTGAGACCTGGTAAGTCCACTGCCTCCGACGACTTGAGACCCTGAATTGAGAACCCCCATTATTCCTTGAAGGATCGTTTTTATGTCCCTTGAGAGAAGAAAGGGAATTATTTTCTACAGTCATGATGTGGGTTACAGATTTTTTCGAGATAAAGTATACATTAATGGATCCATGACGACTTACTACTACTGATAATCTTATTAGAAAATTATTTTATCCTCTTCCATTATTTATTTTTTGATTGATGAGGGATAGAATCAACCTCCTCAAAGATAGGTATTAGTGGAGGAAATATAATATCCCCTCTATCTCAGCATCCATTGTCTTCTTTCTTGGACATAGCTATTTCTATTCAGGAGATGATTAATCAATCCCTACAGGGGTACAGTTGGGCCATATTTCAATGATGGAACCTCAATTGATTTACCCCCAGTCTCGTTGAAAATTTAAATGACATTACCCTCAGCAACAATGCTATGTTCTAGATAAAAGACAAGAATAATAAGAAAGGAGAAACAATGAACTTATGTATTCGGGATTTACATATTCAATCCATTCCTTATAAGATTAGTGATTGGTCCCTTCAACAGCACCCCATTTTTTCATATCCTTCACCCATCTCATTGATTGGATATGGTTGTTAGTTTTATAAATAAGCATCATTAGATCTCAGATATAAATCCTCACCTCAGTAGGATTGTCCTTGAAGTGAATATCGATCAAGGCTTGTACATCCCCAAACTTTGGAACTCACACCCCAACATGAAAAAGTAGCCATATGTTTTCAGTATCATAGAACAAGTAATTCCAATGTTGTACTATCATCGGTCACAAGAATTATGAGTTTTCCCTGACCTATCATAGTGATTATACAAAATCCCTAGATTTCATGGGCTTCATAACCCTCTCCATTGTAGATGAAGGATAAGAAAATGGAACCCATGTCTCTTCTTGCAAGTGATTGTAACACCCCAATCTTCCACGGTATACTTCTCTTTGAATAATACAATAGCGTGTGTTGTACGAAACACTGAGTTTAAGTACACCACGACTTACCAAACTAGTCGTTCAAAAGAGGTTATGAATAGTATAATCTAAATTTTAAATATTATATTATCCTTATAATTTTAATCCATATTATGAGTTTCTGAGACATGATTTATAAACAAATTCATTTTTTTCAGATAAAAGAAGTATTTTTTAAAAAATGAAATTTTACCGCCTTTTAATGGCGAAGCTTTTTTAAAACCAATATTTGAAACTTTTATATATTCAATTTGACAAAATTAAATTCTTCTTTAGAATCAGGACATAATAATTTAGTATCAATAATGTTTTGGTGTCTTTCTGATAACTTTCATATTTGGGTGAATAGTGAAAAATACTATATTTTAACTGAAAACAACTTTTTTAATCAAAATAATTTATAGTGTTAAATTATACATTTTAATGGTTTGGAAGTATAAATAGATTATATTTTTACTATTTAATCCAATGATGGTCATTTTAAGTAATTTCACATTGAAATTGGACATAAACAAGTGTCAAACTTTTGATAGTTATTATTTCTTAAAAATACGCCTTTTGGTTTCGAAAGCGGGAATCAATTTTAAATTAATAAATGAAACTTTTATGTTTTGAATTTGGTAAAATAGACTTCATTTTTTTGATTCTGAATAACGAAATTATCCTAGGGTGAAAGTTTAGTACTTTTCGGATAACTTTTATATTTTGATGAATAGTAAAAATTACTAAATTTTAATTAAAAACAACCTTTTTAATCGAAATAATTAATAGTGATAAATTATGAATTTGAGTGGTTTTAAATTATATTTAAAATATATTTTTAAGATGTAATACAATTTGGTTCATTGAACATAATTTCACATTTAAACCAGACATAAACAAGTGTCAATCTTTTGATAGTTATTGTCTCTTAAAAACATGCTTTTTGTTTTAACAAAGGGAATTAATTTTAAATTAATTTCTGCCACTTTTGTGTTTTGAATTTGGAAAAATGGATTCCATATTTGGAATCAGGATGTTCATATTATGTGAATAGGTAACTATTATTTTTAGACATTTTGAATAATCACTGCGGTAAATATTTTATTTACCATGGTTAAGGGTAAATCCGGTAAATAAGGGTTAAACAAATAATATTATAATAATACTAAATTACCCTAAAACGTGTCCTAGATTTATTGGTTGATACATGTTCGACCATAGGAATCTTTGGGTCGATTTTGGGACCCCATGGAGCCACTTGTAGGTGATAGGGAGACATTATTTTAAAGAAGTTAAAATGATTACAAAAATGACACAAGCATATATCTTTTAGAAAAAACAATTTACATATGGTTATATATGTTGGAGTTTAGACTATAAATATTCATTAGAAATCTAAAACGAGTTCCTACATAATGATATTTTATTTATAATTTTTAGACTTTAAATAGGTTAATTTATATATGACACAATGGTGATGCAGTAATTACCATAATAGTGAAAAATTAAAATAATTGATATTATAAATACCCAAATAAATATAATTTGAGCCTTTTATTGAATTAAACTAATTTTCTAGGTAAATATGACATATTAGTATTGATTTAATTATCTTTGGTCGAAGTAATAATTCTGTTATGTGTTTCAAAAAAATCAACTATTGAATAGTGTCAAAATTGACATAAAAGAGTTTTTAAAACAAATATTATATTATTAATTGATATTAAATTACTAAAAATCTATGGTTCGGCCAAGATACTTATATCATAATAGGTGTATCATTAATGGACCACTTGGCAGTATCTTGGATGTATATGGTATGTTTATTAACCATATAATATAAAAATACCAAGAGACATTGTAAAAGTGAAACTAATTAACTAAGAGTTAATACTTAAAGATAAGGTTAATATAATGACCCAAACCTATCTAAATTCTATTTGTTGAGTGGTTTTAGACCCCTACCCACCTTAAACTTTAAATAATCAACTCTGGAGCTATTATAAACCGAATATGAATTTATTATAAATTAATATTTCTAGTTTTTCCAAAGGTGCCCTTCACCCCTCTTATAAAGGTTCACTCCTCCTTCTCATTTCTTCACACCTTAAAAGCCTTTTGGTTCTACCAACCCCTACCCCAATACTCTATCAACATCCCTAACTACAACCTAGAGACCTTATTTTGGTCAGAAAGCCATCCTAAGGAGCCCTTTTGGTCAAATCAAAAGGAAGAACCCGAAGAAGAGGTAATGTTTTCACCACCCCTTTTCAAGTTCCTTTCTTATTCCACTTATTATTTCTTTGTTATTACCATTATAAAATAATAACTACAGTATCATATATATGCTATGATGTTATTATAAATATGGTAAAACCATATTCAGTATTCTATCCACCCTTTGAATAACATGTCACCACATGTGCGTACGTACGGCTTACCGTCTCCACGTCGTGGTGTAATTGTTATTCAATATATTATTATTTGGATGGGTATAATAATGATGTGAAACTCATTTAAATAATAAATATAACATGATAAGGATTATTTATATATGATATACCATCCAATTATATATTATTTTAATATCAAAAGAATGATATTGTCGCTCGTGCGTACGGACGGACTACTGTCTCCACGAACGCGATGAGATTCATTTTCCATTGTATCCATTCAAGTATAATTCTTATTTGATGATTAAAAATAATATTTAAGGACTTGATATCATTCTGGATATGAATAATATACATCCCATTAATAACAAATATGGCTCACATAATAAAGAATATAAAGTAAAATGAACCCGTTAACACCCGAAATGACGATAATTCTAAGATATTATTAACAAATAAATGTTAAAAGATCATATATGATATCATATTAATTCATATGATTATTTTATAATTAAATAACAATTATTTCACCATTATACAGGCGTTTAACCTACAGTCGACCAAGGAAAAAGTACAAAGTAAGGGGTTTCTAATCTCACTTTTAATTTCGTGAGATTTCCATTATCCACCACTTATTTATTGCATGTGGTGTGTGTACTGCCCATGATTGTATTCATTGTGTAATATACTCTAATTTATGGATATTTACATCATTATTGTATGATCCTTCTTTCATGGGTGTATTTTTCGTAAGTTACCAAATTGATAAGGGAATTTGATATTTCAATTTCCACTCATTCGGCTTTATGCATACTTCATTGATTATTTTACTCCAAGATTATGTGTGGAATTACTATTCATTTTCTTATGTCATAATTTACACTCCCCTTTCTGTGGATATACTTTTGATACACATAATCTCTCCATTGATAAATTCTCAAGTGATCGGTATGAACTTGATAAGAGTAATTTTTACTCAATCTCCATTTGTTGAGTTAAATAACCAATTCATTGGTGTTGTTTTTACAAGAATATGTGTGAATGTCATCTGATTGATTTGCACTAAATATCCAATCATATTGATTGTATTTATATTTTTCACACATAATTATGTCGTTGATTTATCCTTAACCTAAGGATACGTCCTTTATGAGAGATTTCATCTCAATTTAAATTCCATTGAGACTTCTTTGTTGTTATACACCAAATCACTTTTATGTGGTGTATATAATGTACTTTGACATAGTATATCATGAATCCCTTTATTCTCATGATATTACAAAGTTTTGATTACCTCAGTTATTTTTATTCAATTTTCACTCTTTTGGTTAGAATCTCTAAATAAAATACCATTTTAAGTGTTTTAAAGACTTATTCATCTAAATCTTTCTCATTAATGTCCATGTTTAAAAATGGTTTTAAGGATTTATTTATATGGACAATAAAGTTTAGAAATTAAAACTGCTTTTAAAAATTTTCAAAGTGGTATGGGACACTTTGATTCAAAAATCTATTTTTAAATGGCTTCTTGACAAATAGTGTGACTTTTAAATGTTTTCAAGAAAATGGGGATATTTCTCTCAAATAGTTTTGATGATTATTTTCATTTATGTAAAAATCCTTCATTATTCTTGATTGAGGTTAATGTGATACAATACAGTATTGCATATTGTATCGAATGAGTTATGTTTGACTGTGGATGTGCTATTTTTATACCATTCATGGTTTGTGGTAAAAGTATTGACATTTCGTATGCTAGTTTTAATACGAATGATTATGTTATGTTTAAACCTGTTCATATGAGGAATTCATTGGACTTAATAAGTGATGGGTGGAGCCCACTATAGCTCTTTGATGCATTGGTAGGTCTCATGAGACAAACTAGTGTCTTGGCATAAGGCCTTGGCAAAATCTTATTTGTAGTCTTGGCACGGGGCCTTGGCTGTGTGGTTATGATAGTCTGGAATTATGCATTCCATCATTATGAAAGTCGTTATTGATATTGCATGTGATCATTAGACTAGTAGAATATCCATGTGAGTAAGTAAATGGCATTAATTTATTTTATCTTTGCCATTTTATGTTGAAGTTCAAGTTTAAAAGGCTTTCGTTTTAGTTACAAACTGCCTTAAGTGTTTATGCTTATCTATGAAATCTTCTGCTATAATGTTATCCTTACTGAGCATCTAAGCTCACCCCTTTCAATGTTTTATTTTTCCCAGGATTATGAAGAAGTAATTTAGGAATGACCTGCAGGGATAGTATGAGGGGATATGAAGACAAGATGTTGTTGTAGTTTTTTTACCTTATGATGTAATGTAAGGCTTATGAATATATCTAGTGTTTCCAAAACTACTAAACTAATCGGTCTTTCGAGACTTGATCCTTTTTGATCATGACAATGTTATGTAATAATGCACTGAATATAGGTAACTGGGGTCGGGGCATTACAGTTGGTATCAGAGGAAGTTTAGTACAAACCTTGGAAGATAGATTTAGATAAACTCTGATTAGAGCACGTAGACCTAAGTTGAACTTTGAGGATTAGTATAGAAGAACTTCCTAGAATTTTGGTAGTGTTTAGATTTTGTGAGTTTTCTGAGCAATACATCCCTGTCTGGGTATGAGCAGGTAGAGGCGGCTCTGGCACAGATGTACCTAGGGGTAAAACCTGAAAACAGTGCTTTGAGTTAGACTCGAACGAGAACTGGTGCACGACAATGGGCCTTGTTGCACTCTTGGTTACGAGACTCCCAGGGGATATGCTTAGGATAATTTACAATTTCTTTACAAACTGATTTAATGTAATATATATTTAAGATGAGAGTAAATGACCTAGGTTAATCCTAATGTGTTTCAAATTGAGAATATGGTGACATGTTAATCTCTAAATGATTTTATGACTATTGTTACTCACATAATGCTTTCTGGGTTTAGTCAATGGCTAGATTCCAAGGAAGTCATATCGACTTTGAGAATGATGTACATAGTGGGAACAGTGGTGGAAATGAGAAACAAAATGGAATGTTGATAGGAATAAAAGATATCGTCTTTATGCCAAATCAGTTTTCCAAAAATATGATCAACAACATATATATTAACCAACTCCCATACTCAATAAGGAAGAGAAAGGTGATGAATGATAAGAGCTCCAGTAATGGAGACCATGGAGAAAAGAACCCTCAATTTCCATCATGCAAGAAATGTGGTAGGAGACACCCGGGAAAGTGTCTCAATGGGACCAAGAAATGCTTTATGTGTGGGAAGGAAGGACATAAAGTGAAGAATTGCCAAAGAAAAATGAAGAGTACTATGGAAGAAGATAAAAATGGTCCTAAGAGTCCATTTATAGTCATTTGCCATAAATTTAGGGGACCTGGCCATTACCCGAGTGAATGCCCTATTCTATAAGATATTTTCTTGGTCAAAGAAGAAGCTATGTGGAAATAAATGGTTGGAGAAATGTTTAAAAAGTTTTAGTGCTCCTTGTTGATGGGTTTACTTTGGAATAATTTTCTCTTGTATTTGTAACCCTACAGTTTGACATGTGAGAATGATATTTGAGGAAAATTATCTCTTCTCTTGTGGATATAGTTATAAATAACCATTTGGTTTTATATGATCATTGAGTTTGAGACAATTATAAGTTATTATAATTTGGGATGAAAATGCAAGGTATGAGATAAGATTTGTGGTTAAATTATGTTATAGTTATTTTGAGGAATTTATCTCATTTTGGTAATGTTATAAAGTATAGTTTTTGAAAAGGACAACACGTAGACTGCGTGACAACCTGTTGCGTCAGACAAAGTTGTGGGAATCAAACCCACAACCAAAGTGCGATTGAGATTTATCGCCTACCACTGGACTACGTGAAGTCCCTGGTTAGTGTGACTATTATTTTTAGTTAAATGACATTATTGATCAATAATAATTTGATTTGGGATCTTATGTCTTATCAAATGATTACCCTTAGTATAGGAAAATGATTTGGTGATTAAGTGATAGATGTTATTTCGGAAGTAGTTCTCTTTGTTGTGAACACTATATGCCCAAGGAAAATAGAATAGTATGGGATTTCATTTGAGGAGTAATGGTGGATTTTTATCTATGTTTTTATTATGGATTTATAGTGATTTGGGTTGTTTATGTAAATGATTAGGTTAATTACTTTTAAGTATGTGACTTTAAGATTATTTCATGTCATTTGGAGATACAATTTAACGTAGAAGACTACATTCTTATAAGTTTTGAGTTTCAATATTATTTTGGATTATATTGAAGGATTTTAAGGACAATTGATTATTGAATGGTATTTATTTAACTTTGGGGTATTGTTGGTTTAATTTTGGAAATTGAGATTAGTGTTTATTTCTCTCAAGGAATATCCTTTTGTGGGATCATTAGATCTTTTACTAACCATTTTGGTTTTGATTAATCTCTAAAGACAATGTAAATATATAGTTCATCCTGCATGGATCATGTGATTCTATAGAAGTTTATTCTAGCTCTTCCAGTGTGACCAAGTCTTCTTGAATACTCATCGTTTAAAATAAATGAGTTAGTGGTGGGAATTTATTAAAGGACGAAACTCTACTTAAAATGTAAGTATATATATTTATATTCTTAGTCAATATCATAAATGAATTCCTCATCCTTATGTAATGTAACTTAAAACAAAAAATGTTATCCGTTTACTTTCCTGCTAGGAGACTAATGGTCGTTTGTCCCAACACAAGTGTGTGGTTATCTTATTGTTATCTTTCTAATGATCCTGATTTCTATCCCTCTCTATCAGAACTTGACACTTAGTTTATCATCCATATCCATGTTTTCCTACATGGAATCCGAGTATGGGTTATCATAGTTGACCTGTATACCTCTCTTTATTTCATTTAAAGTGATAGTTTTATTGACTCTTTTTCCGATGTGTGACTTTCCATTCTTAGGCCGAATTTTTAAAATTGCGAGGAAACAATTTATTGGAGGAGGGGTGAATGTAACACCCCAATCTTCCATGGTATACTTCTCTTTGAATAATACAATAGGGTGTGTTGTATGAAACACTGAGTTTAAGTACACCATGACTTACAAAACTAGTCATTCAAAAGAGGTTATGAATAGTATTATCTAAATTTTAAATATTATATTATCCTTATAATTTTAATCCATATTATGAGTTTCTATTACATGATTTATAAACAAATTCAGTTTTTTTCAGATAAACGAAGTATTTTTCAAAAAATGAAATTTTACCACCTTTTAATGGTGAATCCTTTTTAAAACCTATATTTGAAACTTTTATATACTCAATTTGAAAAAATTAAATTCTTCTTTAGAATCGGGACATAATAATTTAGTATCAATAATGTCTTGGTGTCTTTCTGATAACTTTCATATTTGGGTGAATAGTGAAAAATACTATATTTTAACTGAAAACAACTTTTTTAATCAAAATAATGTATATTGTTAAATTATACATTTTAATGGTTTGGAAGTATAAATAGATTATATTTTTACTATTTAATCCAATGATGGTCATTTTAAGTAATTTCACCTTGAAATTGGACATAAACAAGTGTCAAACTTTTGATAGTTATTATTTCTTAAAAATACGCCTTTTGGTTTCGAAAGCGGGAATCAATTTTAAATTAATAAATGTAACTTTTATGTTTTGAATTTGGTAAAATAGACTTCATTTTTTTGATTCAGAATAACGAAATTATCCTAGGGTGAAATTTTAGTACTTTTCAGATAACTTTTATATTTTGATGAATAGTAAAAATTACTAAATTTTAATTAAAAACAACCTTTTTAATCGAAATAATTAATAGTGATAAATTATGAATTTGAGTGGTTTTAAAATTATATTTTTAATATATTTTTACCATGTAATACAATGTGGGTCATTGAACATAATTTCACATTTAAACCAGACATAAACAAGTGCCAATCTTTTGATAGTTATTATCTCTTAAAAACATGCTTTTTGTTTTAACAAAGGGAATTAATTTTAAATTAATTTCTACCACTTCTGTGTTTTGAATTTGGAAAAATGGATTCCATATTTGTAATTAGAGTGTTCATATTGTGTGAATAGGTAACTTTTATTTTTAGACATTTTGAATAATTACTGCGGTAAATATTTTATTTATCATGGTTAAGGGTAAATCCGGTAAATAAGGGTTAAAAAATAATAATATAATAGTAATAAATTACCCTAAAACGTGTCCTATCTTTATTGGTTGATACATGTTCTACCATAGGCATCTTTGGGTCGATTTCGGGACCCCATGGAGCCACTTGTAGTTGATAGGGACACTTTATTTTAATTAAGTTCAAATGATTACATAAATGACACAAGCATATATCTTTTAGAAAAACAATTTTTACATATGGGTATATATGTTGGATTTTAGACTATAAATATTCATTAGAAATATAAAAAGATTTCCTATATAATGATATTTTATTTATTATTTTTAGACATTAAATAAGTTAATTTATTTATGACACAATGGTGATGCAGTAATTACCATAATAGTGAAAAATTAGAATAATTGATATTATAAGTACCCAAATAAATATAATTTGAGCCTTTGGTTGAATTACATAAATTTTATAGGTTAACATGACATATTAGTATTGATTTAATTAACTTATTTAGAAGTAATCATTCTGTTATGTGTTTCACAAAAATCAACTATTGAATAGTGTCAAAATTGACATAAAAGAGTTTTTAAAACAAATATTATATTATTAATTGATATTAAATTCATAAAAATCTAAGGTTCTGACAAGAGACTTATATCATGATATGTGTATCCTTAATGGACCACTTGGGGGTCTCTTGGATGTATATGGTACGTTTATTAACCATATAATATAAAAATACCAAGAGACATTGTAAAAGTGAAACTAATTAACTAAGAGTTAATACATAAAGATAAGGTCAATATAATGACCCAAACCTGTCTAAATTATATTGGTTGAGTGGTTTTCGACCCATCCCCACCTTATCCGTTAAATAATAAACTTTGGATCTATTAGAAACCGAATATGAATTTATTATAAATTAATATTTCTAGCTTTTCAAAAGGTGCCCCTCACCCCTCTTATAAAAGGGCACTCCTCCTTCTCATTTCTTCACACCTTAAAATCCTTTTGGTTCTGCCAAACCCTGCCCAAATACTCTCTCAAATTCCTTAACTACAACCTAGAGACCTTAGTTTGATTAGAAATCCATCCTAAGGATCCCTATTGATCAAATCAAAAGGAAGAACCCGAAGAAGAGGTAATGTTTTCACCACCCCTTTTCATGTTCCTTTCTTCTTCCACTTCTTCTTTATTTGTTATTACCATTATAAAATAATAACTCCAGTATCATATATATTATGCAATGTTATTATAAATATGTTAAAACTATATTCAGTATTCTATCCACCCTTTGAATAACATGTCACCACACATGCGTACGTACGGCTTACCGTCTCCACGTCGTGGTGTAATTGTTATTCAATATATTATTATTTGGATGGGTATAATAATGATGTGTAACTCATGTAAATAATAAATATAACATGATAAGGATTATGTATATATGATATACCATCCAATTATATATTATTTTAATATCAAAAGAATGATATTGTTGCTCGTGCGTACGGACGGACTACCTTCTCCATGAACGTGATGAGATTCATTTTCCATCGTATCCATTCAAGTATAATTATCATTTGATGATTAAAATTAATATTTAAGGACTTTATATCATTCTGGATATGAATAATATACATCCCATTAATAACAAATATGGCTCACATAATAAACAATATAAAGTAAAATGAACCCGTTAACACCTGAAGTGACGATAATTCGAAGATATTATTAACAAATCAATGTTAAACGATCATATATGATATCATATTAATGCATATGATTCTTCTATAATTAAATAACAATTATTTCACCATTATACAAGAGGTTAACCTACCGTCGACCAAGGAAAAAGTACAAAGTAAGGGGTTTCTAATCTCACTTTTAATTTCGTGAGATTTTCATTATTCACCACTTATTTATTGCATGTGGTGTGCGTACTGCCCATGATTGTATTCATTTTGTAATATACTCTAATTTATGGATATTTACATCATTATTGTATGATCCTTCTTTCATGGGTGTATGTTTCGTAATTTACCAAATTGATAAGGGAATTTGATATTTCAATTTCCACTCATTCGGCTTTACGCATACTTCATTGATTATTTTACTCCAATATTATGTGTGGAATTACTATTCATTTTCTTATGTCATAATTTACACTCCTCTTTCTGTGGATATACTTTTGATAAACATAATCACTCCATTTATAAATTCTCAAGTGATCCGTATGAACTTTATAAGAGTAATTTTAACTCAATCTCCATTTGTTGAGTTAAATATCCAATTAATTGGTGTTGTTTTTACAAGAATATGTCTGAATGTCATCTGATTGATTTACACTAAATATCAAATCATATTGAGTGTATTTATATTTTTCATACATAATTATGTCGTTGATTTATCCTTAACCGAAGGATACAACCTTTATGAGAGATTTCATCTCAATTTAAATTCCATTGAGACTTCTTTGTTGTTATACACCAAATCACATTTATGTGGTGTATATAATGTACTTTGACATAGTATATCATGAATCCCTTTATTCTCATTATATTACAATGTTTTGATTACCTCAATTATTTGTATTCAAGTGTCTCTATTTTGGTTAGAATCTCTAACTAAAATACCATTTTTAAATGTTTTAAAGACTTATTCATCTAAATCTTTCTCATTAATTTCCATGTTTTAAAATGGTTTTAAGGATTTATTTATATGGAAATTAAAGTTTAGAAATTAAAAATCCTTTTAAAAAGTTTCAAAGTGGTATGGGACACTTTGATTAAAAAATCTATTTTTAAATGGCTTCTTGACAAATAGTGTGACTTTTAAATATTTTCAAGAAAAGGGGGATATTTCTCTCAAATAGTTTTGATGATTATTTTCATCTATGTCAACATCCTTCATTATTCTTGATTGAGGTTAATGTTATAAAATACAATCTTCCATATTGTATCGAATCAGTTATGTTTGACTGTAGATGTGCTATTTTTATACCATTCATGGTTTGTAGTTAAAGTACTGACATTTTGTATGCTAGTTTTAATACGAATGTTTATGTTATGTTTAAACCTGTTCATATGAGGAATGCATTGGACTTAATAAGTGACGGGTGGAGCCCGTTATAGCTTTTAGATGCATCGGTAGGTCTCATGAGAAAAACTAGTGTCTTGGCACAAGGCATTGGAAAAAACTTATTTGTAGTCTTGGAACAAGGCCTTGGCTATGTGGTTATGATAGTCTGGCATTATGCATTAAATCATTATGAAAGTGGATATTGATATTTTATGTGATCATTCGACTAGTAGAATATACATGTGAGTAAGTAAATGGCATTAATTTATTTTATCTTTTCCATTTTATGCTGAAGTTCAAGATTAAAAGGCTTTCGTTTTAGTTATAAACTGCCTTAAGTGTTTATGCTTATCTATGAAAGCTTCTGCTATAATGTTATCCTTACTGAGCATCTAAGCTCACCCCTTTCAATGTTTTATTTTTCCCAGGATTATGAAGAAGTAATTTATGAATGTCCTACATGTATAGTATGAGGGGATATGAAGACAAGATGTTGTTGTAGTTTTTTTACCTTATTATGTAATGTAAGACTTATGACTATATCTAGGGTTTCCAAGACTACTAAACTAATCGGTCTTTCGAGACTTGATCCTTTGTGATCATGCCAATGTTATGTAATAATGCACTGACTCTGGGTAACTGGGGTCAGGGCGTTACAGTGATGATCAGACCGTTTGTGTGAAATCATAGTTGGTGTAGCCCTTTTGATTTTAGACTGTAGACTAAACCTCACATGAGATCATTTGGAAAAACTCAGGATCTCATCCTCAGTACCTTTCGAAGGGGATGTAGCATCCTCCCAATGAGAAAGAATATCTTTTGATGGAGAATAAACCATTCTACCACGCCTTACATTCTTAGTTGTTTCTTCAGATCTAATTATAGGAATAGAATTAACCAACACTCCTTTAGGGTATGATAAAATAAATGCTTTTGAATACCAGGATGTTAATCCACTGGTCTCATCTGCTGGAGGAAGGTTGATCACTGTATGAGTCAACTATGTGGTTGTAAGAACCCATATAAATCAAGCTATCATCATATTTTTTATTATTGGACATGAATTGGAGGAGATACATTAATTTTTCTCAAGCACATGAATTAGTGTAAAAACTGGTATAGAGCATAGTCCCTTCATATAAATTCACTTTCGATATGATTTTCCCACACACAATCCCAAAATTCAATCATATATGATATTGTTTTTCTTCTAGACTTATCATCATCAGTGAATCTCCTAGTGTTTGGTTCCCCAGATAAGAATATATTGAACTCCTTGAACAGGAACAGACTCAATAAAGTTTCACTGGGTTTCAGGGATAAAGGTGAAATACTAGAATTTTCATGAACATACGGTCGAAACGGGCTCCCAATGACCTTGACCACACTCAACAATGCAGGGTTTCTAAATTAGGTCGTGAACCATTACCAGAATACCCAAAATGGTCCAAATAATTTGAATGGTTCCTTCCCCACATGAACATGTGGAAGTATTCAATAACTTTTCACCAAGACGGGGATTAATAACCCCACATACTTATTCCCTTACATTATGGACACAATGATGAATGTCCCTGGCCTTATTTCATCATTGGAATCGCAGCCATACCTCAAGTAAGTTCTTAGACACATGTCTAGATAGCCTATGAGACATGTCTTCTCAGGAATTATGGACTTAAGATTATATCCCCATTTTTTGTACTCTATATTTTCCAAAGTTGGTGAGAATTTATCTTGAGCACTTCGCTTCACCAACTTAGGAAACTTGGTTGGATGTTTGAAATTATGAACATTCCCCTTAGGTTCTAGGAAGGTACTCATTCAAACTTTAGGATGGATATCCCCATTCAATAGGGGGTCTTCATTCATAATATCACGTTCTATCTTCTGAAGCTCATGTTCTATAGGTGGAATCCTTTCAGCATCGTCCCATGCCACATTTTCCGGGATGAAATCATCATACATATCTCCAATGATAGGAACCACTTTGATCTATTGACATCCCACATGATAATACCAACTTCTTGATGCATTTGGTGGAAAGAGCTTATCTGTGGGATCCATTGACTTATCATCTCATGAATGAATTTGTCATTCTTGTATAAAAAATTCTTTCATTCCCACACATGCTCTTAAGATTTTCCTTCTTACAACGCCTTCTTGAATTATGCACAGATCTGGCATACCCAGTATGCCCACATCCACACAGGATCAAAAGCAACTCCTAGACAGAATTTGTAGTCTTTACTCCAACCCTTGGACTAATATTTCTCAGAATCATGGAAAATATAAATATAACAATTCAAATTCAATTCAGGAATGTGCATCTTTAGATTCAGATAACACAGGCTATGGTGCGTGAAACATGTTGTGGATTGTTTCTTGATATTTAAATATTCCCCTGTTCTTGAAACGTGGGTAGTAATGAAATTTCTTAGTCATCAATCTACAAGAGAGGAGTATAATTATTTAAATATTGAATGATGACCTCCATTAGATGACCATGGCTGTAAAGCATCAGATGATTACTCTTAGTGATTTCATGATGGTATTTCATCAAATGACCCGCTAAATTAGGTAAATTAGTATCACATGAATTATCATAGTCATTCCCTACAGTTTTCACCATCTTTTCTAGGTGATTCTTAGATTGATCCTTAAAAACTATAGTATTTTTAGTGTCTATTTAAAAATAAAATAATTAAAATTTTTTCATTAACAAAATGTTTATTTCAGAAATGAGAAAATTTGGAAAAGGGGTAAATTCACCCAAGGTGACTCAAAAAAGGGCTTCACAAGTGCCTCACATAATTTCCTCATACAATTTCCTTGCCCAAGATAACTATTCATGTCACTCACCCGAGGATACACATTTCACAAATAGACATCCACCTTATCTATGTGAACAATTAGTTATAAAAGGAGGCTAAGAGAATAGTCTGCACAATAAGCTAGGATGGTGAGACTTAAAATATAGAGCTATGAAATCTATATATTGAAATGAGGAACCAATTTATAGGAGAATAATCCCCCCTTTACAGCCGACATATGTTCACCACCTACATGGCCCGCCTATCTGCAAGACATGATTCGATGACTTAAGGGGATGACTTATGTGGTTGACCTTAGGATCAAACCCTCTACTTTTGATTGAATCCAATCCTAAGGAGGGTGTTTGACAGATTGTTTTTTCACATGGATGTGAAGGAGTTAATGGGAAATACATTATAAATAATAGAATAAGAGAAATTAATAAGGATGAGGATCATAAATCCCCTTCAAAGGCTACTCACGTGTGTGTTCCAAATATTGTCAGTGCTCAGGGCACCTTCAGAAAAGCCTGCATGACGGGTCTGGGTTAGAGCATGTGTGATACACCTAGGAAAAACCCCTATGCAAGATATCCCCTTCACCTAGGATCCCATATTTTCCAATAAATAGGACCTCGAGGTCTTCATTTGGATGGATGAAAATTATGAAAATACAAATTATGTTCTTCTCACCCTAGTCTTACACTCAAACCATCAAAAACCTTATAGGTAGTCCTCTTAAACCTACAAAAGAGGTAATTAACTGGGTATAATGAAATTAAAATCCTCCTAGGGTTTAAAATACATAACACCTATACTAGGAACCTTTCCCCCGTAGTTGATGATCACAAGAGTGTGGCCCCCTCCTTTACTAGGGACCTACACAATCCATATCTAGGAACACCAGCAGAGAGAATTAAAGGATTGAGAAATGTTTCACCCAAATATAGTTACCTAGGTGGTATTTCTCCCAGGGTACCATCATCTCTCCCAGGCTATATACGATCCTCCCTTGGTTCACCCTTGTCTTTACCATGCGTTATCCTCCCTTGGTTCTCCCTAGACATTACCTTATGTGTGCCTCTGATCATGAATTATTATTATCCATATATGGTTGTGCCTCTCCTCCATGGGATCCCTTTTCTAAGAGGGACCAATTCAAAACATCCACCTAGACTCTAGAAAAACAATACCATGAATAGGGACACACCACTATGTCTCCCATTTGGATTTGTAGTCATTCTCTCATAGGGTTCTTTCACTTTCCGTAAAAAATATTTAGCATCCTCGGGGTGCATGTGGTATTGAATTCCCTTAGCCACGGGGACCCCTACCCCAAGGACAATGTTAGGGGGTTCCAAGACTTGGATACAAGTCATATGACAATTTTATACCCTTGTCATCTCTCATACTTGGAGCTTCTATTCCCTGATGGGGAGGGTGAGGATTATGATTTCTTTTCTATTCGACATGGAATAAGATCCTCCACCCCTACTATGGGACCTATTTCAGTGTGTCCCTATTGGAGTAAGCCCCTATCCTTCCAATAAATAACTCTCCTAGTTCCATCCCTCCTTAGTTTCCAAACTCTGGACCCATTCCATTGTAAAGTTATGAGATTAAAGAGTTGTATCGCCAGTCTCTTTCACTAGAGTAGGATGAGAAGTGTGTGGTTTTATGGATATTCCAACTCATATTATTTCCAAAATTCATTAATGAGTCATCATTACTTTTTGTCTAAAAGGATAGCCATGATCATGGTATAAACACACTCAAATGCATGTTTCAATAGAGAATCATCGTTTGAATTTTCTTCCTGCCATTCTTCATAGTGCTCCCATGGAATGAGTCCTCAAGGACAGGAATTCAAGCATAGGGAAAAGTGGATCGTGTGGTTTACTATATACTTTATCTTTTCTTTTTCATCACACCGAGCATGAATCACATGGTCCAATAGTTTTAATGTTGTCGTGACATACACATGATCCCAAACCTTGAAGTAATCATATTTTGGAGTAACCCCCAATCAGACCTATCCAAGTTAGCCTTAGTGTGTATGACTTGAATCATTCAACTACAAGAAAACTGATTCCTACTATAATTAGGATACATAGGATGATCAACTAGGGCTCGAGCTCAATGATAATCCTCCCCAAAATTAAGACCCAATCACAATCACATTACTTCAGGCCTCCTCCTTATGAGTAATCCTCATATAGTTCACCAAATCATCTTGAGTTCATACATCATTCATATACCTTTTCACATGGATTCCTTTTCAAGGATAATCTTCAAATTAATACTCTCAAAGGTCCATACTCCACTATGAGACTAACTAAACTATGTGGGATTTGATTTCTTTCCAAATGGGATACCTAGGAAGCCCTCCTAAGTTCCCAACCCAATACCACATGTCAACCCTATTCACCAAGGACTATCGTTCCAATTGGGTCTATTTTAACCTAGAAACTCTAACCCCTTCCAGGTTCCCTAGGTTTCTCTAGCATAAGTCTCACACAAAACATTGACTAAGAACCTTCTGCCTAGATGCCCTTGCAACATGACATTAAAATCTAATGTTTCTTCCTAATCAGATCACATTAAAAAGGTTTTGTGTACCCATTAAGTGGAACTAAACTACATGGGTTCTAATTTCATTTACAATGATATTTAGGAATCCCATTCATGGGTTCTATCCTAACATCAAAACAACTCTGGTCTCCTCATATGATGATATATATTAAAGTGTCCCACTATGTGGCTATAAACCAAACATCATTGTAAAAATGAACAAATAATATCAAATTAGTTTATAAAAGGATTGCATCAATGGAGAATCTTGGATAAATATATACATATCCATTGATAAAGAACATCATATAAATACAGATGAATCTAAGATCAATGAATGCTAATAATAGATCTTTAATTGAAGGGTAATATGTTTCATACTTTCTAATTAATTAAGGATTCAATAACATATCTTAAGTATATAAGACAGTCTTAGAGTATGAAATAATTCCCCCCAAAAGGTTGTAATGAGCGTAACCTCCCACCATATAAACCAATGTGAGTTCATAATAATCTTTGGTCAAATTCCCCATTGAGAACTTTCCTTTGGAAAGAAGATCCCTATTGATATAGAACCACTGGGTGATTCTGATTCCATGAAAAACCCCATTAGAAGTCGTTTGGAAACAGTGATCCACGATTCAACAAGTATCCCAAGGGAAATAATGATATTAACCCAAGAATTTCATGGGGTGTGGAAAAATAAGTTATTTATCCATGTTTTAATATATATATATATATATAGTGAAAATAATTGGATCTCTCTAGAGTGGAGTAACAAAAATCAATTTTCACTTTTATTTTTAGTTTGAGAAAAGGGTAGTTTTAAAAAAGTTTTATTCTAAAAACAAAAGGAATAAATGAATCAAGAGATTTAAAACAATGAGATGATATGTTTGATTAGGTCAGGGTTGGTTTTTAAAATGCAATGTTATCCTAGTATCTAATTTATTCAATGCTGTCTTTTATAAACTAATGAGTGAAAGGATGCATGATCCCCACCCCTATAACCCTTGTCTATGAGATGTAGGTAAGGATATTACTTACTAAAATATTATCTTAGATTTCCAGCCTTCCTATGTGGTAGAGATTTACAAGGAATACCCCTACGTGACATATGAAATACCTGATTGTTCCTTGTTCTTTCTAATAAATCAATAGTGTCAATTATTCCTTCCAAATGTACTATCAAACTCTGATTACTTCACCATGTAGACCTTGTATATTTGATTTCATATCAGCCATAAAAAAGTATAGGGACAGAATGTATTACTATCCAAAGTAATTAATAATAGATAAAATTAAAATCAAGCATAATCCTATCTAGTAATATTAATTTATGTTGAGTGATGAATCATGTTAACAAGAGAGAAACAAATTAACTCATTAAGGAATGAAAACTCATATATCATAGAAGTGAAACATCACATTCCTTAATCAATTAAAATTATACCCCTCTATGTGAAGAACAACAAATAAGAGTGAGGAAGAAAAAGTTATTATAGAACTAACAAAAATAAAAAAATAAAAAACTGCATAACTTCAACGTGTGAATCCTTTAACAAAACCCCCTATATATTTATCCATTATTTAATGGTGTTTGGGTCACATATTTATAATGAATAGGTGTCGAAAATTTTCCCTCCATTTTTTTGTTTGAATATTAGTGAAATATAGTCATATAAGGTGGATGAATCACAAATGGGTGGCTTCCTAGAAGTTTTCAAATTTCACTTGTATTTTATCAAAAAATTTAAATTATCTTTGACATGATTATAAAATTTTTTGTTCGATTTATTAAACAGAAATTTTCCTAGATGAAGAGGTTGATGAGTTTTCTTTATTTGGGTGCTTTCATAGGATATCTTAATGATCTAATTATTATATTAAAATTAATTTTCATTTCATGCTTTGAATCTTATTTCATTTCCAACTAAAATCACCTCATTTGGAGTTTTATAGACCGTGTTATTTTAAATTTATTAAGGGTGTTCAATACTGTCCACTAAAAATTTTCAACTATCTACAAATTATTTTTTCCTCATATGGTCTAATTCAGTTATTAGTGAAGTAGAATAAATTGAATCCCAATAGATATAAAATTCTAAAAATTAAACTTTTAAATTTGGATAGGGAATAATTTATAACAAAAATATCAATGTTATAAACAAGTAGTTAAAAATCCAGAATTAATTCAAATTTAGCTCAAAAAATCCATCAAAACCTAATATAGTTTAATTTAATTAAAAATACATGATGTTTGGTTATTAATAAATTAATTAAATATAAATAATTTTTAGTGTTTACATTTTATCAATCCCATAAAAATTTTCAATTGGACTCATGCACAAGTAAACATTAAAATAAAATCAAAGAAAATATAAGCTAGACGCCCATGATATCCTCCAATTTGAAACAAAAAATATATTTTCATAACTCATTAAAAAATATTTCATGTTCTCAATTTAGTTAGTAAAATTCATCCACACCGCATTTATTCTCCCATTCACAAAAAAAAAACTTACCTAACATATTTTTCCTCATCTAACAAGTGAATATTTTCAAAGAGTCATTTCTCTTGTAAACCAAGGAAAGTGCCACCATAGTCTGGATAAATTAAAAAAATATACACTCAATGTGACTCAAGGTCTTATCTTAATATTGATGACTTTTCAAGGTCTCTAAGCAGAATATGGTTGTTAGGTTTTTTAAATTTGAAATATCAGAGGAATAATAAGGGGATAATGCTTTTTGAGAAAAAAATAATTAATATAATATAATATATATAATGATCCTCCTCATCACTCACATTAGCATTATATTATCTCTATTAATCTTGAAACATTATAGAAATTTCACACTGATAATAAATTTAACAACATGGATGATTCTATGCAATATACTTCTCAAATTTGAATTTAACTTATATTTTCAAAATCTACCATAATTTGATGTTTGAAGGAATTAAGGTTTAAATTTAGTTAGAAATATTTTGTGAGGCTTAAATCCCTTCAATAAAATGATAATATATATTTTTGGATTAAAATGGTTTTTTTAGTAGATTCATTACAAAAATGTTAGCCTTTTTTATATTATCCAAAAAAAAGTAGTAATATAATCATTTTTTCGGCTCAAAAGAAACATCTATTCATCCTTTGATTTACCCCTGCCCCCACATAATACACACATACACACACCTAGTTTCAGTTAGATCATTCAATTTTAACATCTATATTATATTGGATATGGAAAATTTGGTTTTAATGTGGATAACTAATAACTCATTAGTGTCCATTAATGGCTAAAAAATATTAAATTTATAGGTAGTCCAATATAGGAAGGTATTTTCATGAAAAAGTGTTTTTTAGACTAATGAAATTCCACAATCATTTAAAAAAAAGTACCTCAAACTATCATGGTTTGAAAGAAATTGGTTGAATTATAGATAAAAAACATGGTTTGGTTCTCCTATAAAATTATGTGAATGTAAATAATATGTCAAAAATGGTTTATATTCCTCATAGTATGTTGATTTAAAAATATGTACAGTGAAATAAGGCAAGTGATTCACAATTCTGAGGTAATTTCGTGAAATTATCATAGTTTTAAATTTTTAAAAAAAAATTCATTTTCAATATTTATTTATATTAGGTTTCATGTGATAAGTTGGTTCACTTATTGGAATAGATTTCAAAAATTTCAAATATAATCATTGGAGCTTACAGGTTTTAAAAAAAATACTAGATTTAAATTCAAAAAAGAAAAAAAAAATAATTTGGAAAAGATATAAAAAATTGAATATCCTAAAATATAAAGGTTCTCTCCCACCTTGGTTAAAAGAAAATTATTACTAATGAAGAGTAAAACATAATGGATTTTATTGATAAATAGGTTGGAGGTGTGTGATATCCTCTCATAATTCGTGGGGTGTATTCTAATTGCAATTCATCAGTCTGTGTCCATTAGAAGTGAATGAGTTTTTTATCATTCATTCACATTAAAAACAACAAAAAAATATAAATTAGTCCTTATAAATAGTCATTACCATATGGTATGAAGCTTAACTATAATTAGACCAAGTCTTATGTTGTATAGAAGAAGTTGATCTTCAATATGGATGATTTTTTTTTAATCGGTTCATCATGATCAATCCTTTTCCACTATTTCTTTATCATGGAATTTTAAAAATATTATCTTATAATTTATTTTAGTTATTGAGTCTAAAATATTCACTGTTTACCATATTTTTTTAGGTCCAAATTCATCTCTCTCATATCCCAATGTACCTTATTCTCTAATTCCGTCGTCAATTGAAAGATAATAATAAATATGTATATATAGGATCATTACTATAGGGGAGTATGTAGGATGTCATAATATCCCATAATGTGTCTTCCAACATTTATCTCTAACACTTCTTATTGGGTTTAATAGTATTTTCTAGAATTCATTTCTTCTCTATAATGACAACTAAAACAAGGACACTAGATTTTAGATGATAGGGTGTGGATTTTTTATTATACACCCCTTACTTTCTCAGTAATTTCATTATTATATTATTTAAAAAGTGAGTCATCTGATCAATTATGATGGCTATGGGCACTCCAAACCTACAAAATATGTTATCCCTTACAAAATATAAAACAACATGAAAATTATTAGTTTTAGTGGCTTGGAATTATACATATTTCAAAACACAACCTACTATAAGAAAGATATAATAATTTACAAATGGCATTGGAAAGGTTCCATAACATCTAATCCCTAAACCTTAAAAATTTCACAAAAGTAAATGGGGAATTAATGAATTTCTTTTCTTTTTGAAATATTTCTATAAAAGTGACATTTTTTATTTTTTTCAATAGTCATGTGTTTCTTTAGATAGTGTCGGACAATAAAATATATATTCTAAATGTTTTCTGATATCCCTTGAGGTCGAACGTGCATTCAACAAGAGAAATCATGATAATAAAAAAAGATTAAATTTCAATTTTAGACTAGAGTCTTATTATCACTTCGTAATTGTAAAATTTTCAAAGAGGTAGATTCTTTGAATAGTAAAATCTATATTTAGATTTAAATTTTTGAAAATGATGTGGTTTTAAGTAAGATGCGAATTTAGATTTTAAACAATAATTTACCATATTAGTATACCACAACACTTGTCCTTTAAATATATAGAGTTTCTTCCATGTAATGAGGTCTAGTACTGGTTTATGGGATGGAATTTCAACTTCAACTCTTTTGGGAAGTCCACTCAAGTGATTATCCACTTAATTCATAGCACTCATATTATATTTTATTTCTATGTTGAACCTTTATATTAGTAGTATACAACACACAAGTATAGTTTTGGAATCTTCTTTCAACATCGAATATCTCATAGTCATTTAATCAGAAAACAAAGTTACATTAGTTTTGTGAAGATATTTTCTGAATCTGTAAAAGAAAAAAATAAAAATACCAAAAAATATCTTTATTTGTTATAAATTTAAATTATTCTAAATATAAGTTTATCGTGGAATATGAAATGGTGTTCATCCTAACCAAAATTCTCTATAGAATTAAAAATACAACTCTTTGTTTAGAAGCATCATGACGTATCACAAATAGTTATTCCTAAATTAGTTTCTCAATCAACTATATAGATATCAATATCCTCATAAATTCATTAATTGTTTACATACACTAATAATTTAAATAAAAAATAACATATTTCAAAAGTAATATATAAATAGGGAGATAAATCTTACTAAAATATTTAACAACCATCTATAGAATCATACATGTTTTAAAAAATAACCGACATGTTTTCACAGGTTTGGTAAGGAAAGGATGTCATCACATCAATTTTTAATTCATCCACATCAATGATGTCTTATGAAATTACACACACAATGACTATTCCTATCAGATCCATGAAATGAGACATTTCTAAATCTAAAACAACATTCCTTTCAATGCATGTTTTCAATAAATTTTCTATATTTTTTAAGCAACATTCACTTGAATTTTCAAAAAAACTAAAATCATAAAATAATAACTCCATTAAATCCTCAATGTGATCATAAATTATACTTACCATTCACTTCTAAAATTTACATGGAATATTAAATAATCCAAATGGAATACTCATATATGTAAATTTTATTAATGGACATGTAAATGTGGTTTTATCTTGGTCCCCTATAGAAATGGGTATTTATAAATAACCTAAAAACTAATTTGAAAATCAATAATTATTGTTCTCTTATAGTGTCTCTAAAATTTAGTAAATAATATAGGTAATGGAATGATCATTATGGGTTAATTAACTTAATTTTTTATAGTCTATACATATACTATAGTTTTTTTAAATTCTAATAGGTATTAATTCATTTTTTTCATTTCTCACAATGGTTAATATATTTTTTATAAACAACATTGATGTGGATGATTAAATATGAATTTTAAATGAGATAGATGATCCCTAATTTTGATACCTTCTCTATATCCCTCTTTAATACTTCCATAAAATAGTGATTTAAGCTCCTTTGGGGTACCTAAAGGGTTTGGAATCTCCCTCAAGTTGAATTTTACTTGAGTTAATTTTTTTTGGTTCATTCCTGTAATATAACCTAAAATCCACTATAACTCTAGGAAATTATTTCTAAATATATCAATCAATGTTTTTTCTTGGTATTTTGATAGATTATTAGAAATTATCACTATTAATTTTTCTCCATCAATGAGGTACACATATTTAAAATCATTGGGAATTTGTTTTAATTATAGATTTACTAGTTATTTAAGGGATATAATTAAATTGAGGATCCCCACTCATATGGTCTGAATTTCCTGTACATATGGATATATAAAAAATTATTATTCATGAAATAAAAATTAACATTCATTACAAAACTCAATGGATGTCATTTCATTCACTTTGGAAAAAAATCTATAGAATTATTGATAGCCCCATCTTAAATGGTATTTTCAATCAACAATTTCATCCCTAAGGATAAACTTTTTTGAGCGAAACCCACTTCATCAATATATTCATCCTCTTAAACATAATTGTGTGTGAACATTTAACGATATTCTGGAGGTATCATTATAAGACCTCGGCCTTAAACCTTAATTAATATTGAATTAAATGAACAATTCACATTGAGGATCTTTTCAGGTTTATAGTTTTAGAGAATTAGGACATAACTATTACATCTCAAAAGATTACCAAGTAGACACTTCTACTAAGTTTCCATAGAATAAAAACTTTTAAAAAGAAACATGTCTAGTTCCATGTTTTATATAGCATGACTTTCCCTTGATCCCATCCTTGACCTTATTCCACATTAAGTCCTGTGAAAAACATTTCAAAAAAACTTGGGGTGAGCATAAAAAGCTCAGTAAGGGATACCCAAAGAATGAAAACTATTAGTTTATCAAAACAACAAGTAAACCATGTATACTTTATCAAAGTAATACTTTTAACCTTTATGAACTAGTAAAAACTCTTCACTAAATAAAATATCATAACTTACCCTTTTGTAACCAAAAGATTACCATAAAACCCATATAAATATCACATAATATATAAAGGTAACTTGGGACATAAACATACATAAATGGAATAACCATACGGTTGACTTCCACACATATCACTTAATGGAATAGCCATACGGATGACTTCCATACCCAATGCATTGCAGGTTATAACGTAACCACCCGTCCTAGTATTCACGGCACCACCCTTCATATGGTTCATCACGTAACCACCCGTCAAATGTCCAAGTACCATTATAAAATCATAAGACATAAAACAAATATAATGGAAAGAAAACATTTCCACACTTTGATCACAATATATCACTTAAATATATTCACATAAATAATCTATTATAAAAACCATTTTCAATACCAAAATACATAAAGGAGTATATGGTATTTATTACATTAAAAAAAACATTACGGCTTATTCAGGAAGCCAGAGACCAAATAATACTCGCGGTGGCGGAAAAGGTCATTGTCACCGTGTAAGTTAAAAGAAACATTCCTTTTTTTCATTTAGTAAAACTCTTCATAGAAAAATATTCCATTTGTATAAAATTAAATGTAAAAGGGCTTTATACACCGTATAAAATAACGTTGTGTATAAAACATAATATGCCTCAATGAAAGGAGATTGAGACGAAGTCCCTTAAAATGATCATTTTTAAATAAAATAGATCTATTATGTGTATTCACTATAAGTACACATAAAGAAAGTAAAAATACAAGATATGGCATAATAATATAATGACATAATTTGAAAGTAAGAGATTAACCCAAAGAATGGAAATTGGGTTAAGAAGTTCCCTTACCTCGGGTCCGACTTGACTCGATCGTTCTTTAACGTCCTGAATAATAAACTTGTGTTAATTTATACTTCCTTAAGAACATTTTCAAGTTCAATATTACTTTTATATCACTTATTACCGTGTTATAAACATTATGTAATCATTTAAGTTAATAATGTTTGTTTTGTCGATATTTGGTTCTTAAGTCGAAAGTGGACTTCTTACAATTACATGTTGTTCGTGTGGTCAAAGCTTCCTTATATCCAGAATGATATTAATGATTTGGATATCATATATATCATATATATCCAGAATATAAATGTATTTATAATATTACATAATCATTTAGAGGTAAGAAATGAAATGCACTGTTCATGGAGACGGTAAGCCGTACGTACGCATGAACGCTACTTTCATTTCTTTGTCATGTTAATGGAATTAAAAATAAATGACATATATGTATATTTTAAATACAGAATTATATTAATCATTAATATGTAACATACATCACATATATCCATTATGTATATGTACTTCTAATATTACATTACATTTGGGGATAAGAAATGAAATACACCGTTCATGGAGACGGTAAGTCATACATACGCATGAACGCTACTTTCATTTCTATCTCATACTTTAATGGAAAGAAATAATAATGATATAAAGGTATATTATAATTCCAGTATAATATCATATATATAATAACTTTAAATCCATCCTTTATACGTCCCACATATGGCATTAACGAATCAAATCACTTTGAGGGGGCGGTAGTCCACACTTCCTAAAATGAAGATATCGCGTATACCCATAATGGAAGCCATAAAGGTATACCAAAATTGAAAAATACAGAAGAATAAGGAAAACATAAACATAATATATATCATATATAAATATAGTTACATCTTAATGGCCACCATTAAAGGTGTTAAAAGAAGATTGAACAATCATCGTTTCTTGAGGCAGAAATTTGCCAACCATAGGAACAATATGTTCTTTAACCATTAGATGTAGGTGTGTGTAAGTGTAGTTCGAATTATGCTTATAAAAAAATCCTAGTATATTTAGGATACTGTTTTTGGTATGAAAGAAATGAATAAAAAGAGTTTAGGTGGTTGGAGAAGCAAAATGAAACAAAAGAACACAAGTGAAGACATTACCTTAAAATCGGGTAACTCTTTTTGATTTGAGCTCAAAGGCTTCCTTGGGAAGACTTCTGCCCAAAGTGTGGGTTCTAGGAGTAATATAGGGATGTGTAGAGAAACAATGGGTAGGGTTTGTCCGAGCCAAAGGCTTTGGAAGTGTGGGTAAGGTGGTAGAGGTGGGGGCCTTTTATAAGAGGAGAGGAGGGGAACTCTTGGAAATTAAGGAAATGTTAATTTATTTTAAAATGATTTTCGGATTTAAAAGGACCCAAATTGATATAATTATAGGATAAGGTGATAAGGGTTCTAAATATGCCCATACAATAGGTTTTTGACAATTTTAGGTCTTATAGTTTACATTATATTTTAATTTTATTTAAATCGTTAAATAATGAGGTAAACATTGCATCATCATAGTGTAATAAATAATTTAATTTATTTAATGTCTAAAAATTATAAAAAAAATACCATGATGTAGGAAAACCTTTTATATTTCTAATGAATATTTATAGTCAAAATGATGACTTGTATAACCCCATGTAAAAATTGTTTTAGTAAAACAACACATGTTTGTGACACTTTAATTTTAACTTTAAGTAAAAAGGTATTAATGTCATTTTCCTACCAAAGTGGCTCCATGGGGTCCCCAAGTTGACCCATGGATTGTCTTGGTCAGCCATGACACATACAATGAGGGTAGTACATGTATTTAGGTCATTTCATAATATTAAAACATTATTTTTACCTTAAACCACACTAATTACCTCTAATCGCGATTAAAAACATAAAAGTTACTATTCACCAAAAAATTATTTCAATCCCATTGAACCAAATTTTTCATAATAATGACAAACATGTATGTCGGATTTTTGAAATTCAAAACATAGAGGTGGTAAAATTTCATTTAAACGAAAAATCAGTTTTTTAAGTACCACTTAGTGGTTTCACTATTCATCAAAAATTGAAGTTTTTCAGAAAAATACCAAAACTTCAACCTAAGCTATATTTGATATTCCAAATTCAAAAATGAAGACTATTTTAAAAAATTCAAAATATATAAGTTGAATTAATTAATTAAATAATTAATTCCCATTGTCAGAGAAAATAGCGTGTTTTTATGAAACAATAAGTATCAAAAGATTGACACTAGTTTAAGTCCAATTTCAAAGTGAAATTAATTCCAATGACCAATATTGGATTACATGGTAAAAATATATTCTAATTTATCTTTAAAAACAATTCAAAAGATAATATAATAATATAAATAAATTAGATTAAAAAGAGGGTTTGAATTAAAATACTACATTTTTCACTATTACTTAAAAAAATGAATTTCATCGGAAAAATACCAAAAATTTACCCAAAGTAAATTTCAATGTACCAAACATAAAGAATAAGTTTATTTTGACAAATAGAGCTTATAAAATTATCAAAACTTTGATTTATAAATGGTTTGCCATCAAAAGGCAGTAAAACAATCTTTTAAAAATATTAGTGTATTACATGCTTATGATTGAATTTATTCTCATTTTAAGCCTATAAAACACTATCTAATTCATTAATAGACATAGATAAAAATATATATTATTCATTACTTACTTGGAATGTTACATCCTTCCTCCCTTTAGAAAATTTCATCCTCGCAATTTATTTACTTATCGAATAAGTGAGGGTATTTAGCCCTCACTGCATTTTCAGATTCCCATGTTGCCTCTTCAACCATATAGTTTTTCCAAAAAACCTTTACCTGATTAATCAACTTATTCCGCAAAACTTTCTCCCTGTGGTCAGGAATCTGGACTGGTTATTCTTCATAAGATAGATTCTCCTCCAACTGAACTACCTCTAGGCTCAAAACATGAGATGGATCTGGCATATACTTTCTCAACATCAAAACATGAAAACAATTGTGTACCTGAGATAAACTCGGAGGTAAAGCCACTCGGTAAGCAACTGATCCAAATTTCTCCAGAATTTCATATGGTCCAATGAACCTTGGAATCAGCTTTCCTTTCTTACCAAATTGCATCACACTTTTCCATGGAGAAACCTTGAGAAAAACAGGATCACCTACCTCGAAAGATAGATCCTTCCTCTGGTTATCCGCATAACTTTTCTGTCTGCTCTAAGATGTACTCCTGTGTTTCTGAATCAACTTAACATTTTATGCCATCTCTTCTACCAATTCTTGTCCCATCAGCTTCCTTTCACCCACTCCATCCCAAAAATCTGGAGTTCGGCACCGCTTCCCATATAATGCCTCAAATGGTGCCAACTGTATACTGGAATGAAAACTGTTATTATAAGAAAATTCAACCAAAGAAAGATGTTGGTCCCAACTTCCCTGATAATCCATCTAACAAGCACGTATCATATCCTCCAATGTCTGAATTGTTCGTTTTGACTACCCATCTGAATGCGGATGAAATGTTGTACTAAAATTTAATTCAGTACCCAACGACTTCTGAAGGCCCTTCCAAAAGTTATAAGTAAACCTGGGATCACGATCAGACACAATGGAGAGGGGAACTCCATGTAACCTTACTATCTCATTAATATAAAAATGGGAAAGTTGATCTGGGGAAAACGTATCTCATATAGTAAGGAAATAAACATATTTAGTCAAGCGATCAACAATAACCCAGATTGCATTATTACCTCGAGATGTCTTCAGTAATCCCACAACACAGTCCATGGATATATTTTTCCATTTCCACTCTGGCACTGGTAACGGCTGAAGCATCCCTTTTGGTAACTGTCGCTCTACTTTAACCTACTAACAAGTCAAACACTTCACAGTAAAATCAGCAATATCTCTTTTCATTCCTTCCCACCAGTAATACTCTCGCAGATCTCTATACATCTTAGTACTGCCAGGATGAACTAAAAACGGAGAACTATGAGCTTCACATAACAACTCTTTATTCAACTGTGAATCACCAGGCACACATAATCTCTTCCTAAACCTCAAAACACAATCATTATCAATGTTAAATTCAGGCAACTTACCCTTCTGAACCAGCTCTACCTTTTTCATCAACACACTGTCTTGCTTTTGTGCTTTCTTTATTCTATCTGATAGAGTAGATTTCACTGATACCTGAAACAAAACAGAAGAACATTCTGCACCAAAAACATCTATGCCAAATTTCATCAAATCCTTAACCAAAGGATCATGTTTCAAATGCAACATTGTCAATGAATCATTACTTTTTCGACTCGAAGCATCAGCCACTTTATTTGCTTTTCCTAGATGGTAATGAATTGTACAATCATAATCCTTGATTAATTACATCCATCTCCTTTGTCTCATGTTCAATTATTTCTCAGTGAATATATACTTTAAACTTTTTTGATCGGTATATATTTCACACTTTACTCCATACAAATGGTGCCTCCAAATTTTTAGAGCAAAAACAATAGCAGGTAATTCCAAGTCATGTGTTGGGTAATTTACCTCATGAGTTTTCAACTAACATGATGCATATGCAATTACCTGATCATTCTGCATAAGGACACAACCAAGTCCCTTCAACAAAGCATCACTGTATATAAAAAACTCACCATTCCTAGAAGGAAGTGCCAAAACTGGAGCATTCACCAATCTTCTTTTCAACTCCTGAAAACAATCATCACATTCTTTTGTCCAGATAAACTTAACACCCTTCCGAGTTAGCTTAGTCATTGGACTAGATAATAGTAAAAACATTTCAACAAACCTTCGGTAGTAACCTACCAAACCAAGAAAACTACGGATCTAGGTTACATTTGTGGGTCTTGGCCATTCTTCAACAACTTTTGTTTTATAAGGATCAACAATTATGCCATTTTTTGAAACAATATGACCAAGGAAAGAAATTTGTTGTAACCAAAACTCACACTTTCTAAATTTTCCATACAGTTTATTTTCTTTTAAGGTTTAAAAGATAACACTTAAATGACTTTCATGCTCCTCTTTACTTTTAGAAAACACTAAAATATCATCAATAAACACAACCACCATTTATCACCTGATTGAAATGAGTCATCACTGCAGTAAACTACTCAATTCTGATTCTGACCATCTCTGGTTGCGGATTCGGAAAGTCATTCTACTTTGTATGCCTTACCTGAAAAGCTTCTATGTTTCCTTTATGAAAAATAATTCTTAACACAGACATATCTAAGTCTAAGAAACCTGGTAATCTGTAAATGCTATATCATTTCAATCATACTATAAACTAATTTATAATTTAACAATTTTCTAACTCCTAAAGTTGTCTAAACCGACCTCTGATACCAACTATAAGACCCCGGCCTTAAACCTTACTTAATAATGAGTTAAATGAATAATTCACATTGAGGATCTTTTCAGGTTTAGAGTTTTAGAGAATTAGGACATAACTATTACATCTCAAAAGATTAAAATGTAGACACTTATACTAAGATTCCATAGAATAAAAACTCTTAAAAAGAAACATGTCTAGTTCCATGTTTTATATAGCATGACTTTCCCTTGATCCCATCCTTGACCCTATTCCACATTAAGTCCTATGAAAAACATTTCAAAAAAACTTGGGGTGAGCATAAAAAGCTCAGTAAGGGATACACAAAGAATGAAAACTGTTAGTTTATCAAAACAACATGTAAACCATGTATACTTTATCAAAGTAATACTTTTAACCTTTATGAAGTAGTAAAAACTCTTCACTGAATAAAATATAATTACTTACCCTTTTGTAACCAAAATATTACCATAAAACCCATATAAATATCACATAACATATAAAGGTAACTTGGGACATAAACATACTTAAATGGAATAACAATATGGTCGACTTCCACACATATCACTTAATGGAATAGACATACGGCCGACTTCCATACCCAATGCATTTGAGGTTATAATGTAACCACCCATCCTGGTATTCACGACACCACCCGTCATATGGTTAATCACGTAACCACCCGTCAAATGTCCAAGTACCATTATAAAATCATAAGACATAAAACCAATATAATGGAAAGAAAACATTTCAACCCTTTGATCACAATATATCACTTAAATATATTGACATAACAAATCCATTATAAAAACCATTTTCAATACCAAAATACATAAAATAGTACATGGTATTTATTTCATTTAAAAAAAACATTATGGCTTGTTCAAGAAGCTAAAAACCAAATAATACTCGCGGCGGCGGAAAAGGTCGTTGTCACCGCGTACGTTAAAAGAAACATTCCTTTTTGTCTTTTAGTAAAACTCATCGTAGAAAAAGATTCCTTTTGTATAAAATTAAAAGTCAAAGGGGTTTATACACTGTATAAAAGAAAGTTGTGAATAAAACATAATATGCCTCAATGAAAGGAGATTGAGATGAAGTCCCTTACAATGATCATTTTTAAATAAAAGAGATCTATTATGTGTATTCACTATAAGTACACATAAAGAAATTACAAATACAAGATAGGACATAATAATATTATAATATAATTTGAAAGTAGGATATTAACCCAAAGAATGGAAATTGGGTTAAGAAGTTCCCTTACCTCGGGTCCGCCATGACTCGATCGTTCTTTAACGTCCTGAATAATAAACTTGAGTTAATTTATAATTCCTTAAGAACATTTTTCAAGTTCATTATTACTTTTATATCACTTATTACAAAGTTTTAAACATTATGTAATCATTTAAGTTAATAATGTTTGTTTTCTCCATATTTGGTTCTTAAGTCGAAAGTGGACTTCTTACAATTACATGTTGTTCGTGTGGTCAAAGGTTCTTTATAACCAGAATGATATTCATGATTTGAATATCATATATATTATATATATCCATAATATACATGTATTTATAATATTACATAATCATTTAGAGCTAAGAAATTAAATGCACCGTTCAGGGAGACGGTAAGCCGTACGTACGCATGAATGCTACTTTCATTTCTATGTCATATTAATGGAATTAAAACTAAATGAGAGATATGTATATTTTAATTCCAGAATAATATTAATCATTTAGATGTAACATATATCATATATATCCATTATGTATATGTACTTATAATAGTACACTACATTTGGGGATAAGAAATGAAATGCACCGTTCATGGTGACGGTAAGCCGTACGTACGCATGAACGCTACTTTCATTTCTATCTCATACTTTAATGGATTGAAATAATAATTATATAAAGGTATATTATAATTCCAGTATAACATCATATAGAATAACTTTAAATCCATCCTTTATACATCCCACATATGGCATTAACGAATCAAATCACTTTGAGGGGGCGGTAGTCCGCACTTCCTAAAATAAAGATATCGTGTATACCCATAATGGAAGCCATAATGGTATACCACAAATGAAAAATACAGAAGCATAAGGAAAAAATAAACATAATATATATCATATAAAAATATAGTGACATCTTAATGGTCACCATTAAAGGTGTTAAAAGAAGATTGAACAATCATCGTTTCGTGAGGCAGAAATTCGCCAACCATAGAAACAGTATGTTCTTTAACCATTCGATGTAGGTGTGTGTAAGTGTAGCTCAAATTATGATTATAAGAAAATCCTAGTATATTTGGGATACTGGTGTTGTTACGAAAGAAATGAATAAAAAGAGTTTAGGGGGTTGGAGAAGCAAAATAAAACAAAATAACACAAGTGAAGACATTACCCTAAAATCGGGTAACTCTTTTTTATTTGAGCTAAAAGGATTACTTGGGAAGACTTATGCCCAAAGTGAGGGTTTTAGGAGCAATAGAGGGATGTGGAGATACAAAATGGTCAGGGTTTGGCCGAGCCAAAGGCTTTGGAAGTGTGGGTAAGGTGGTAGAGGTGGGGGCCTTTTATAAGAGGAGAGGAGGGGCACTCTTGGAAAGTAAAGAAATGTTACTTTATTTGAAAATGAGTTTCAAATTTAAAAGGACCCAAATTGATATAATTAAAGGATAAGGTGATAAGGGTTCGAAATATACCCATAAAATAGGTTTTTTACAAGTGTATGTCTTAGATTTTACATTATATTTTCATTTTATTTCAGTCGTTAAATAAGGAGGTAAACGCTGCATCATCATGGTGTCATAAATAATTTAATTTATTTAATTTATAAAAATTAAAAAAAATTATCATGATGTAGGAAAACGTTTTATCTTTATAATGAATATTTATAGTAAAAAAGCTTACTTGTATTACCCCATGTAAAAATTGTTTTAGTAAAACAAAACATGTTTGTGACATTTTAATTTTAACTTTAAATAAAAAGGTATTAATGTCATTTTCCTACCAAAGTGGTTCCATGGGGTCCCCATGTTGACCCATGGATTTTATTGGTCATCCATGACACATAAAATGAGGGTAAGACAAGTGTTTAGGTCATTTCATAATATTAAAACATTTTTTTACCTTAAACCTCACTAATTACCTCTAATCGCGATTAAAAGCTTAAAAGTTACTATTCACCAAAAAATTATTTTAATCCCATTGAACCACATTTTACTTCTTAATGACAAACATGTATGTCGGATTTTTTGAAATTCAAAACAAAAAGGTGGTAAATTTTAATTTAAACGAAAAATCAGTTTTTTAAGTACTACTTAGTGGTTTCACTATTTATCAAAAATTGAAGTTTTTCAGAAAAATACCAAAACTTCACCCTAAGCTATATTTGTTATTCCGAATTCAAAAATGAATCCTACTTTAAAAAATTCAAAAAATATAAGTTTCATTAATTAATTTAATAATTAATTCCCGCTGTCAGAGCAAATAGCATGTTTTTATGAAACAATAAGTATCAAAAGATTGACACTAGTTTAAGTCCGATTTCACAGTGAAATTAATTCCAACGACCACTATTGGATTTAATGGTAAAAATATATTCTAATTTCACTTTAAAACCAATTCAAAAGATATAATAATCATATAAAAAATTTAGATTAAAAAGTGGTTTTGAATTAAAATACAACATTTTTCACAATTCATTAAAAAGTGAACTTTATCAGAAAAATACCAAAAATTTACCCAAAGTAAATTTCAATGTCCCAATTATAAAGAATAAGTTTATTTCGACATATAGAGTTCATAAAATTGTCAAAAAGTTTGATTGAAAAATAGTTTGCCATCAAAAGGCAGTAAAACAATATTTTAAAAATATTAGTGTATTACATGCTTAAGATTGGATTTATTCTCATTTTAAGCCTATAAAACAATATCTAATTCATTAATAGACATAGATAAAAATATCCATTATTCATTACTTACTTGGGATGTTACAATCATCATGGAGTCAAAAATATTAATGTGAAATGTGTTGTCTCAAAAATCCATGATGAGTGTTCCTTATTGGAAATTTTCTCAGGTCTTATTCATATTGAAAAAAAGTATCCCCAATATAATGGATGAATTTCCTAGTGCTATGTCATTAATCATGTTTATCACATTGAAAAATTATAATAATAGAGGATATTGTACATTCATAAGAACATCTTCCAACACACCTATAGGAACTAAAACCTTTCTATTTTTGATTTTACAAAACTTTTATTAGCCTCAAATATAACATTTATAAATAAATTTACACATAGTGTAGAAATACATTAATAAAAGAACCAAGATTAAAAAAATCATAGAATAATGTTAAAGAGATAATTATTATGGGAATTGAAATATCTTTGGATTATGATATTGTTTTACAAAAAATGTTGTGATAAGGGTTGAATCAGTTATAACCAAGCCAATAAACTCATTCAATTAAAATTTCTTCTTATTGATTTAATTATCATTACCAAATTTATAATAAGTAGATATTTTTTGAGTTATTGTTACTGGGGATATTAATTTTCATATTCTATAAAGTTTTAAAAATTATTCTTCAAGTGAAATACCCTACATTCCATTTGATTTTTTTATAATTAGTGAAAATGGTTAGGTTAATTATTTCTTCTCACTTTGATTCATTTTCAATGTTTTATTTTTGTCTCTTCTTTATGTCCTCATCCTTATCCAATTCATCTATCTTTTCTTCTTCTTGGGGAATCTACCCAATATTGTTAGAATTCTCAACTTCATTCTCTTCTATTTTAGGTGGACTTGGTTCCTGTTCAGGGGTGACTGGTGGTGGGAGTTCTTTTCCACATGTTTTTGTAATCGTAGTAAAATTATCCTTGAATTTTGGATCTTTTTGGGATGGTTTTTTTCATGGGTTGTGGATAGAATATCCATAATTCTTTCAACTATACTTGAAAAATTTTGTTATTAATTACTCATATCCTCAACCTTGAATCATTTTTGTTTCCACAATGTATTTTTTACACTTGTGTATGGATATTAATATGGTTTATCTTATTTTAAAGGTGGTATGTTGTTGTTGGTAAACATAACAATATTTATTTTTTAAATAGTTGTAGGTTTTAAAATTGATTCTTTGATGGGGGTTGATTTGGTTATAGATTTTGTTAGACGGTCTCACCTGATTATTTTGATTTAAAAATTCATATTATAATAGGTTAATATTTCGTTAACATTTGTTTTTTTGTAATTTTATTATATTAAATGATTCTACATGAACATTTCATTCCATGTGTTGGTGCTAAATTCCACACGGGGATGTAATAGTCGATCTCTACATACACTAATGGTGTCCCTTGACAAAGAGTAACATTTTGAGAAGTCCAAGGAAGCCAGATGAAAGATATAAGGGATATAAATAATATTAAAAATGGATTGAAAGTATATTTCAAGACCAATATAACCTCAAAGTTATTCCTTCTCCCCATCCACCTGAAAATGGCTATGAAAAATGCACAAAATAAGATAGGTCGACACGTAAAAGGATGGCCCACACATAAGGCTTTTATGCTGCCAATGTGAAATTAACCGGTCACTTATGCACTATATGTCTTATTCGCCACCACTAATACCTCCTCCTATAAATACAAGGTTACACACTCTCCTTAGGGTAATGCTCTGAAAGTCAAAACCTTTCTCCCATATGCATAGGATAACCCCTTCCATGATAATGTGAAAACCATAGATACAAGGTATACGATCTTTCACGATAAGTCCACTATGGGCCCCCTTTAGGTGGTCTCTCAAGGTATTGACCCTTGCCCATTTCTATTTTCAACTAAGGAAAGTGTGCGAGAAAGGTCCTTCTTGAAAAAAACACTTTCCTTTGTGCAGTACCTCTTTCACATAGACCCCTACATTTTTATTGCTTGTCTCCAATCATGTGTGTACCCCTTCTTATAGGGTCCTTGGGATTTATTCACTCCAAAACCCAATTTTAGAGCCCCTACTGTATGAAACATCCACATATTGCACAAACCTCATCTGTTTTCCCTCCAATTTTGCATGTAGTGATTTGTTGGTCCCTATTGTGGTGTCTCAAGATATGTTGCTCTACCAAATTCTTCCCCACATATGTGTGATAATATATATTTCCACCATATTTGGGTTCCATAATTGAAGTGGAATCAATCGTATCCAAAAATCCCTACTCACTAGGTGCCAAGTCCAGATCCACTTGAGTCGTCAGCTCCTCATGGATAAGTACAACCGTCAAGAGAGCCCTTATTGATGTCTCGGTCTATTCAATGTACTGGGATTTTAGTATTGTGATCAATACATGGAATAATACACCTCGTTCAGAAATATTCTTAGATAAAAGATGTGGGTATATATAAATAGAGATGTATGATAACTAAGTTTGGATGACTCAAGTTCCAGATTCAATGCATGAACTTCTACCATGGGAGACCCCCTAAGTGATTTTTAGCTCAGTGATTGTCATGGGATGCTTATGAAAAAAAGGTATATCCAACGATTCTGTGGATGTTGTTTTGACCCCTTCATCTTGACCACCACTTTCCACTTCTTCCATGACTGATCTATCACCTTGCTTAGCCCCAGATGTGGGCTTAGGGACACGTCTCCCCATGTCAATCGACACATTTTCAACCCTATTTTAGGAACCATTGATTATCATCAATGTGTTCCGGAACAAGACATCATTTGGTTAGTGGATCCATATTATTGAATGATAAGGGACCATGGGATTAATAAGTTGTGAATTACTTGGAGATGTTCAGTGAGTTCCTCATCAATGCCTTTGGTTTTTCCTCTCTCTCGTGGATTCCCTCGATGAAGAATTATCCCTTGGATTTCCCTACAACTGGGCTCTTCATCCTCAGCCTCTTTTCCTACTCCTCCTCCTCCTCCGTCCTCTTCCTTAGCTTCTCTTTCTTCTCTTTCTAATTCTTCATCATCGTTGATGTTGTATTCATATGGAAGTTATTTCAGATCATGCTCTTGTCCAAGAATCACTTTTTCCAAAATATAAAGCTCTTAATATTTCCCATGTTGGCGTGTATATGCATCCATGGATTTCAGATACGCGTATCCCTGATGAAAATCTAGATTCTCTATAACCTAGATGAGCCCATTTTTTAGGTACCTGGATACTATCTCGTGCCAATTTTTTGCCACCGACTTTTTATACTTATTGATTATCATAGTGTTATCTGAGCCAACCAAAGTGAATGAAGTATTTTTTCTATTGTATGTTAAAGAAAGTTTCTTGAATACATATTAGGGGATTATATAGCTTTCCCAAGAGACCACCTACAAGACTACATATCTACATAAAGAGGATGTATGACCACACCATGTGATGTTCCTACCACTGAGGTTCCAGCTCATGAGGCCCCAACCAACTCGCATGCCTCATCTCTTCCTTCCCCAACAACATTTCTCCTAATTTCTCACTGTGTAAACTCTATGATTTCCAAATTGATCTTCCAAATGCTTTTTCACATGATTACTTCAAGATATGTCACCACCCAGTGCTTTGAATATTCCATTGATAGGATAAGATCAACATCAGTGGGGCTGTGTAATTATTTAACTAAAGCCAACAGTTGTAAACATTCACCATAAATGATTGAGGATACACGGGTTCTTCTCTTCACATAACTCTGTATAAATTTTCTTCAATAGTTTATCTAATAATTTGAACTTTCTATAAAACCAAGATAGAATGTATGTCTCAAAAAGTATCTTTCCATAAATCTGAGTTACCAGAACAATGCCCCTAATACTCTGAATATATTCACTCTACTCCAATTTACCTCATAGTTCATCCACCATGTTCCTGACTAGAGTATTGAAAGTGATGAAATTAATGTTTCTATGATTGGTGATTCTGATTTGACTCCTTCATCATTGAGAATAAGCAGCCAGACCCCAACAATATTAAAAAAATATGGTAATATGCTGTTTTCTGGAAGACAGATAGAATTTCAGATGTTATATCCACTAAAATGAGTTATGGTCCTTCCATAGAGGATCTATAATGGTCCACAGATTCTCATGTGCATACCTCCTCTGGAGATATGCCAGAGAATATTGTATAGCCCCTTCAGTACATGTACTTCCAAATTAACTATGTTTTGGGATTCCATGATCCAGACCATTATAAAGGTCAATGTACGGACCCCCATCATTATGTACCTTACCAATAGTATCCACCTTCTCCAAAACGTTTCATGGAAGGTGGAATATCATACCTATAGATCTGGGCTCTAATTCACACTGAATCTCCAGGATTGATATTTGCCTACATCCAAGAAAAACCAGTATGACCCTATCTTTCCACTTTACGATGCGTTCATACACTATTTAACTCTCCCTAACATCCTCCCCTTGTCAATGTTTCTAAGGAACATTCTGAACCACACCATTTATGTGATTTCCTTCAGGATGTATCTGATCCCCACCCTATACTTTTCTAGGTTTTGAAGATACCATGTGAAAATGGGGGTTCGTTCTCTATCTGATCATATATTTTATTCCAGTAGAAACTCATCATATTGAATTCTTTCCAAGGGGATTCATCTGATGAAATGGATGTCCGAAACACTGATGTCAACTTCCCCATGGTGTAGGTGGAAAGTGTTTGTATCAGGAGGCCACTGACTGAACGGCTCTGTAAACATCTCTTTCCAATGGTTGAAGTGAAACTATGATGTCCAAATGGATTCGAATAGCCCAATATTGCACATATATTCTCCAAATTCTTTTCATGTGTGGAGAGCCTAGAAATCCCATTCCAATACACTCGTAATGCTCCCCCTATACCTCAGGTCCCAATCATTCTTCCATCCCACACATTCATTTTTTATGCTACATTAGAAGGTGCTTGTGTAGTGTGAGGGGAATTATTCTTCCACTGGTTCACTCCATGTTATTTTTCTTGTTTTTGGATTTAAGGAATGCACATCCTTATCCCAACACTTCATTTTGGGATGTCTATAAATTGTGATATTTTACCACTTAATGTTATATTTGTGTGTCACGCACGACCGTAGTGAGTTAATTTAAAATATTAAAATTCCCATCTCGTCCAAAATTCTGAATTTCCATAGCAGGAGACTATCTATCAAGACGTAATCCTTCTGATGTTATTCGAGTATTCCAAGGAGCATCTTATTTTCTGATAGCACCCTTTGGGAAAAATGTATTTGGGGATTTGCAATCATTTTATCCCTCCATGCGAGAAAGGAATCCTCTCTCTCAGAAGTTGTCTATTCACCGGCTATGTGGGGAAAGCTGTTAAAGAAAAAAGGACTTGGATTAAATGATTGAGTTTTTTCACACAAAATAGATAGATTTATGTAGGATCAAATGATATCCATGAAAAAATTAGTAAAGTATGAAGTGAAAACAATTCAGTGGCTATGCGTAAGGAAACGACTATATTTTGGTGTACTATGTAAAATTCAATAACATACATGCATGAGAGATAAATATCTTATCATACAAAAATTCAAAGTACTATTTAGAGCCCCCCTGTATATTTATAGGTGCATACCAGGTATTCCATGCACCCAAGGTGCTTTACACGTCGAATTGGAAATTTTGTGTGCAACTCCTTAAAAGCATCATTGTCTTCGTCGTTTCCCTCAAAACCCAACCTAATGGTTTTCTTTCATCTCAAATTTCGATGGGGGCATTTTTGGGTGGTGAATTTCTCACAAGGCTACAATCAACCATTATTTGATAAACTAAAGGCATCCCAAGACCCAATGAAACATTCTATAAAGTCCAAGGAAGTTTTGAACATGATAAAAGGACTACGTACAAGATAAAAAATGACGTTCAAGTCTCTTATGTTCCCAATGCGACATAAAAAGAATTATTTCACCCAAGCCTCATGAAAACTTCTATGGAAGTTTCATGAAAGAAGATAGATTAGTACGAATAAGGATGTAATGTGCATAAGGATTTTATGTTCCCAATGTGATGCCACTAAACACTTCCACAAAACATATCTTATGTGTCGCCACCGATATTTTCATCTTTAAATAGAAGGGTAACCCCTCCCCATAGGGTAACGCTCCGAAAGTTGAACAACCCTCCTGTGCATGTAAGACAACACCTTCTATGATAGCACACAATCCATGGATATATGATACAAGATCTTGTGCGATATGGACCCTATGGGTCCCCATTCAGGTGGGCCCTCAAGGGCTTAACCCTTTCCCATTTCTATTTTTTATGTAAAGTGCAGGCAAAAGGCCCTACGTGTGAGAAATCATTTTCCTTGTAGTGTACCTCTTTCACATAGACCCATCGATTTTGCGCGCATGTCTCCATTCTTTCATAAACCCCTTCCTATAGACTCCATGGGTTGTTTTCACTCCAAAACCCCATGTTCAATACCCTCTTCCACACAACACCCACATCTTGTAGGCACCTCTTCCTTGCGGCCCTCTAGAAATGCACATAGTTATTTCCTAGTCCCTCATGTGGTGTCTCATGTTGGGTTTCTCTACCTAGTGCTTCTTCACATAGGTAAGCTAATAGATATTCTTCTTATAATAGTTATGAAAACGTGGACCCCATTATTGATCACTCATCCACCCTATACCATCCTGGTATTACAGGTTCCTTCCCTTTACAAATGGTTAAAGGGAGCCATTCATGTAAGTCCAAGGGGTGAGAAGTAATCCCCTTTCGTCTGATCTGTAATATGTTAAAATGAAAAAGAACCGTCATCCTTAGCACATTATGTTAAACTTTATCCTCACCCAATTAAATGTGCATGGGGTTCCCCTCCTTGGGAATTTTCCATTCCCACTAGCCTCCACGGAAGTGAGATCTTCCTCACATTAATGAGATCCTCCTTGCACGGAATGGAATCCTCCCAAGGGTAAGGGAACCCATCTTGGTGTAAGCCCCTATCTTTTCTTGTAGGAGGTATCACCCTTGTTCCTCCTTGCCTCCTCGAGATGAAAATATTAGAGAGGTAATGGGAACAAGGGAATATCAATACCCCACCCCAATTTTGATTTTTCACCATGTGCCACTCCAATGTGTAAGCCCCACTCTTTCACTCACTGACATGTCTTTCGTGATGTGACCATCTGGTCTAATGCATTCCCTTTTTTCTCACACCGAGCATGACTCATGTGGGAATATGGGGTAGTAGTTACTATGAAACTATTCTCTGGCCATACATCCTAGTGTAGTCCCCAACATCCACCTTAATGGTCATCTAACTAGGCATAATCACCAAACCTTAGAATTACATGGGTTTTGATTCCTTTCTTCTACATATGTTTTTTAGAAAGCCACCTTGTGGTTAAATCCCAACTACTAGTAAACCCTAGTACCCCTATCATGTGGTGCACCTCCTATATCTCAGTATTCACCATCATTCGTCTCTATTGTGATCTTTCCCTCGAGCCACTATACCTCGAGAGGATCATGCCCCACCTATAGGTCACATCTCTTTCAGGTCCACTTGGGAATCTAAGCATGCATAAGCACCAACCACATGTTCCATTTTGACGGGGCATCATACCATGTTTAAGACACAATGACCCTATCAAACCTACATGGACATTGATCCCCAAACAACTAGGATACGTACGAAACCTCCCTGAGGTTCAAAACCAACATTGTCATATTAAAATTGGTTCAATCTAATTTATTCCATAAACTTCATCTAAACCTCCATCATCCATCTTGAATATTACCTAGTCTACCATATCCCAGTAGGATCATGCCATTAATTTTGAGAGCTCCCATGTGTACTCCCTACCCATCTACTCCAGCACCTCACCCTTATCACTATGGGGTCACACCATCCGCATGGGCTTCCTCAGTGCGTAAGACTCATTCATCCCATTTCTTGTCTCAGTAGCAATCAAGAATCTAACCATGAATAATCCCCATACAATCCACATTCATTCAACCAAGAGTTATCCTAATGAAATGGGAAGCTAAAAATATGTAATACCCAAATCATCTGGTCATACTACATTGTTTTTGAACCCTATATTCTACAAAAAGGTATATAAGAAGCCTCCTTGAGGTTTAATCCCAACCAATGGTAAACCTTGGTCCCCCCTTCTAGGGGTGAACCTCCTAGATATAAGTATCCACAATAATACATTCCCATCCTAATATTTCCCATGAGATATTATACCCCATGAGCATCATGCCCCACCTAGAAGTCACATCTCCTTTGGTTCCACTTAAGTAGCTAACCATGCATAATCCCAAACCAGATGTCCCAATTTAACTAGGAATCTAACCATGCATAAGCCCCAATGCCCCCATCATAATTATGTAAACTTTGATTCCCAATCAATAGGGATACAAATTAAACCTTCTTAAGGTTCAATCCCAGCACAGTTATATTCATGTCAGTTCCACCTCATCCAATCCATTCCACTTCAACACTCCCTCCATTATCTATAATGATTCTTACCTACGATACCACATATTTGTGAGATCATTCCATATATACCACCACTTCTCTTTGTAGCACTTAGGGAGATAACAATGCATATGGCCCGTACAATCAAAATCCATTCAACTATGAGTTCTACTATTGTGATGGGAAGATACCCAAGTGTAATACCCAAATACCCCCTTTGAACTACATTAGTTTTTATCCATGTCTTCTACATAGGGTACATAGGAAGCCTCCATGAGATTCAATCCCAGCCAATGGAAAACATAGGTGTCCCCCTCATTAGGGCCCACCATCCTTGATCCACCCTCACGAGTGTATAGATAATCCTTCATAGTGTGACACATTCCCTTCATGGGGCATGCCACTCTCAGGTCCATCCTCTATGGGAATTCAGATCCACCCATATGTTAAAACTTACAAATTCTCACTACTATGGATGCACCTATTTGGCTCACCTTCATAAGTGTTATGATGAGTCTGATCTATCACTGCTATATGTTAAAGTCACGGTATACACTCTGTTAAACATGAGATACCTAGGAAGATCTAAGACGATATGCCTCTGTTATAAGATACCCCACAATCAATGTGGGAATCCTTGGGTTTCTGCACCCTTTAGAATCCCTCTCATGAGGAATAATACCTGTGTTCCATTGTTTTATCATACAGACATACAAATGATATCCAGCGTGACTAGTCTCCTAAAAAAGGATGTTTCCCTGAAATGACTCTTTGGAATGTCCTGATAGGAGCATTGTAATTAACTGACATCCAAAAGGAGGTGGTATCATGAACGAGTTTCACTGAAAAAATATTAATCTATTAGGGAGACCCGGACTAGCCGATTAATTACGAGGAGAAAACCACTAATGAAGGGTTCAAAATCACATTATCATGTTTCAATCAAGGAGAAAACATCTATAAATAAGTAAAGAAAGCTTCCAACATTTTTAAAGAAGGAATGCAGGAAAAATATCATTGCATCGCCACAACGAGGTGCGCCCCAATCAAAAGTGTTGAAAATCCATGCACATTAGTACACTAGTAAATGAAATTGATAGGAAATGAGAATAAACCATATAACATTGTTGGTACTTGTTGTTAGGTCAATTGTTTCAAGGGAATATATATCACTAACCTAGTTATCTATTTAATCATATAATCTAATAAGGGTGATAGATTCTATGTTCATTACTAATTAATAACATGTATATCAATACCTATTTTACAAAAAAAAATTTAGTTATGATCAATTTTTCAATCAATACCCTGTATTATACTGGTGAATTCCTACATAAAGATCGTTCAGATGATGCATCTAGTAAGTTTCTATCATTTTAAACCACGCATTCATAAAATGAAACAAGGATGTGATTTTCCTTTAATGTTGGATGTATCACTCTAGAACATATTTTCTTCAACATATCCTAGTACTCATAGGGGCTCTCAATAAATTATTTCTTAAGGGAATATATCACTATCATAATGGATTCAATTCTATAGGTGGGGAATAAATATGTATAATGTTTCTCTATAATTCACCCCAGTCATGAAATTCACCATTTTATAGGTTGTAGAACCATTATTTGGTAGGTCCATCATGAAAAAAGGGAAATTCCATCTACTTTCCCAGCTCATCAGCTACTGATAGTGGTATAAATGTGAATAATACATTTGTGGAAACATTAATATGTTTGTTTGGGTCTTTTTAAACTAGAAAAGGAATTTAGGATGTTATTTGATTATGTTGGTGTTAATATCAAATTAATTATTTAATTCTATAATAGAAAGTTGAATGTTTTTATTAAAAAATATGATATATAGAGGTCTCTAAGTTTCTGAGTGGTATTTCTAGTTCTGATGATTGGCATGGAGTTAATACTTGAGGTTTCACTTGACATTAAAAGAGAAATATAATAAATTTTGTATGTCAAAATAGTTTCATTAGGTTTACTAATTAATATTCATTAAATTTTAGGATCTACTTGGTAATAATTAATGATAGTGGTTTTAGACATGATATTTTTAAAACTAGATTGTTGGAACTACCACCCTTGAAATAAAGTCTTGTTTTGACATGATCCAATCATGGGGTGTGGAAAAGAAGTGATTTCTCATAGGTTAAATGGCTTTATAGTCTTAACACAAGATTATTTATAGAGCAGGGTATACAAAATCAGTTTTCAATTTTCTTTTAATAATGATAAAGGATTTGTTTTGTAAATTTTTTATTTTGAAAATAAAAGAAATAAATAAAGAAATTGTTTAAGAATAGTGAGGTGAGAAGGTTGATCAGGTCCGTTTTTATTTTCTAATTGAAACTCTATCATAATATCTAATTTATCCGACTCATTCTTTTATTAACCGATAATGGGTGAGAATTTCATTACTGAATTATCAAAAATTATTACCCATATTTATATGTTTGATAGAGTTACAGTGAATAGTTTAATTGACTTATACAATACTTAATTGTCCCATGTTCCTAAAAAATAAATGGTGTTCATTAACCCCTCTACACATACAAAAATTATTTGAGTACTTCACCACTTAGAACAAGTCTATTCGATCGTATAAAGACCATAACTAAGTAGAGGGAGATAATGGACCTTTAAACAATGTAATAAATAATATAATGAACTAAAAACAAACATAATTTAATATTATAATATGACCTAATATTGATTATTGGATCAATTCTTCAATATAGAGAGATAGAGAAATTAAATTCATTAAGGAGTAAAACTCAAGACTCAAAAATGGAAAACCTCCCATTCACTGATCACTGAGAAGATTATTCCATTGTATAAAGGGTAATATATAACAATGGGTAAGGAAATGGTATTACATAACTAAGAAAACAAATAATAAAAAACCAAATAATAGTGTGGTAATTCTACAACATAGACCATCTCCCATTTTCACTATTTCAATGGAGATAGCGATACATATTTATAATGAATAGGTGTGGATAATTTTACTTCATGAATTTATCCTATAAAAGTGGGAGCACTCTAGTAATAATAGGAGGACACATCACAACATGTTTTCTTCATAAAATTTTGTCATCATTTTCTTGTATTCATTACCCAATTTATTTTGATTTTTAAACACATTTCGAAAAAAATGTGTTTAAAATAATAAAGAATTTGTTTAGCTAAATATAATATTCATTTGCCTTAATATTTAGGCATCCATCATATTTTTCAATAATCAAATTACTCAATCAAATTTATGGTCACTTCGATACATTGAGTCCTATTTCATTTTTAATTAAAATCACCTCATTCAAAGTTATGTAGACCAACCTATGATTCATTAATTATAGGTAAACATCAAAACTTGGGGAGTATGTTCAAACTCAGTTCAGCATTTTAATACACTTAAACTACCAGGCAATGTAAGTGTTGAGGCATATCACTACACTGGAACTTAGTGAACATGTGTATAAATTATTACTCATAGTGGATGACATGGTTGTACCCTATACCTGGACATATTGTAACACTTCAACATTAGAAAATAGACTGAGTTAATTTTATGGTGGTGTTGTGGCCATCCACAAAGGGGAACAGTTAGAATCTATCATCCAAACAGGTTCGATGGGTAATGATGTCACTGATTAAGTTACTTTTTTGCATTAATGGAGTATTTAGAGGTAGAAAAAATCCATAGGTTTTCAAGTTTATCTGGTGGATTCCCTTGATACCATCATAGATAAAGGTTAATTAGGATATTATGAAGTTAGGTTCACCTGGTCTTTCAGGGTTTGGACATGTCTTTCTGTAACACCCCATGATTTCATAGTGTGTTATTTCTTCAAAATAATTTAATAACTGGCACTACACGCAACATCGAGTTCAAGAGCACCATGACTTACAAAACAAGCCGTTCAAAAGGGTATATAAATAGTATTAACTAAATTTTAAACTTTATATAATCCTTATAATTTTATAATCCATATTATCAGTTTCTTAGACATAATGTAAGAACAAATTCATTTTCAGTATTGCACTTTTACCAACTTTAAATAGTGAACCCTTTTTAAATACAATATTATAAACTTTTTGACTAAATGGGGACATCAAAAATTTAAAATGTAACACCCCAAGCTTCTACGGTACGCTTCTCTTTGAATAATGTGATAGCTTGTGTTGTACGCAACACCGAGTTCTAACACACCATAACCAATCAAACTAGCCATTATGAATAGTAATACCTAATTTTTGAAATTATATATATTTTATATTTCAAAATGGACTTCATTTTTTGATTCGGAATATCGAATTTAGCCAAAGGTGAAATTTTGGTACTTTTCAGGTAACTTTAATATTTTGATGAATAGTGAAAATTTCTAAATTTTAATTAAAAAAAACTTTTTAAATCAAAATAATTAATAGTGATAAATTATGAATTTGAGTGGTTTTAAAGTATATTTAGAATATATTTTTACCATTGAATTTAATTTTGGTCAATGGACATAATTTTACAATTAAACCGGACATAAACAAGTGTCAATCTTTTGATAGTTATTATCTCTTAAGAACACGCTTTTTGTTTTAACAACGGGAATTAATTTTAAATTAATTTCTGCCACTTCTATGTTTTTAATATGGAAAAATGGATTCCATATTTTTAATCATTATGTTCATATAGTGTGAATAGGTAACTTTTATTTTTAGACATTTTGAATAATTACTGCGGTAAATATTTTATTTACCATGGTTAAAGGGTAAATCCGGTAAATAAGGGTTAAACAATAATATTATAATAATACAAAATTACCCTAAAACGTGTCCTAACCTTATTTTTTGATACATTTCCGTCCATGTACATCTTTGGGTCGATTTTGGGACACCATGGAGCCACTTGTAGGTGATAGGGACACTTTATTTTAATTAAGTTAAAATGAATACAAAAAATGACACATGCATATATTTTTTAGCAGTACAATTTTTACATAGGGTTATATATGTTGGATTTTAGACTATAAATATTAATTATAAATCTAAAAAGATTTCATACATAATGATATTTTATTTATAATTTTTAGACATTAAATAATTTAATTTATATATGACACAATGATGATGCAGTAATTACCTAATTAATGAAAAATTAGAATAATTGATATTTTAAATACCCAAATAAATATAATTTGAGACTTTTAATGCATTTAACTAATTTTATAGGATAATATGACATATTATGATTGATTTAATAGACTTTGTTCGAAGTAATCATTCTGTTATGAGTTTCACAAAAATCAACAATTGAATAGTGTCAAAATTGACATAAAAGAGTTTTTAAAACAAATATTATATTATTAATTGATATTAAATTCTTAAAAATCTAAGGTTCGGCCACAAGACTTATATCATGATAGTTGTATCATTAATGGACCACTTAGGGGTCGCTTGGATATATATAGTAAGTTTATTAACCATATAATATAAAAATACAAAGAGACATTGTAAAAGTGAAACTAATTAACTTAGAGTTAATACTTAAAGATAAGGTTAATATAAGTACCCAAACCTGTCTAAATTCTATTGGTTGAGTGGTTTTCTACCTATCCCTACCATAAACTTTGAATAATCAACTTTGGATCCATTAGAAACCGAATATTAATTTATTATAAATTAATATTTCTTGCTTTTCCAAATGTGCCCCTCACCCTCTTATAAAAGGGAAATCCTCCTCATTTCTTCACACCTTCAAATCCTTTTGGTTCGGCCAAAATCTACCCAAATACTCTCCCAACTTCCCTCACTACAACCTAGAGGCATTAGTTTGATCAGAAAGCCAACTTAAGGATCCCTTTTGATCAAATCAAAAGGAAGATCCCGAAGAAGAGGTAATAATTTCACCACCCGTTTCAAAGTTCCTTTCTTCTTCCACTTCTTCTTCCTTTGTTATTACCATTCTAAAATAATAAATCCAGTATCATATATATACTGTGATGTTATTATAAATATGGTACAACCATATTCAGTATTCTATCCACCCTTTGAATAACAGGTCACCATACGTGCGTACGGACGGCTTACCGTCTCCACGTCGTGGTGTAATTGTTATTCAATAAATTATTATTTGTATGGGTATAATAATGATGTTTAACTCATGAAAATAATAAATATAACATGTTAATTATTCTTTATATATGATATACCATCCATTTATATATTATTTTAATATCAAAAGAATGATATTGTCGCTCGTGCGTATGTACGGACTACCGTCTCCACGAACGCGATGAGATTCATTCTCCATCATATCCATTCAAATATAATTATCGTTTGATAATTTAAAAATGATTTTTAAAGACTTGATATAATTATTGATATTAATAATATACAACCTATCCATTACAAACATGGCTTACGTAACAAAACATATAAAAGAAAATGAGTAAGTTAACACCCGAAACAACGATAATACTAAGATATTATTAACAAATCAATGTTAAAAGATCATATATGATATCATATTAATGTATATGATTCTTGTATAATTTAATAACAATTATTTCACCATTATACAAGAGGTTAACCTACCCCAACCAAGGAAAAGTATAAGGTAAGGGTTATTTCACAATCTCTTCATTATCCGAGGTTGTTTATACATAATAATCTACTGGGATCTCTTTATCATCCACATCCATGTTTCTTAAAAATGTATTTCAAAACATTTTTACTATTTAAAATAATAAGGGTTAAAGTCATTTATACCCTTATGTGTTTTTAAAGGAATCTTTCCGTCGTTTTCTAAACAAGGCACTTTTAACCTTTCGACAAATTTAAGGTAAGAATGTTTTTTTAACTTATACGGTGGGTGCGGCTATTTATCGCCGTTATAAAATCGTCAAAGCTTCCCTTACAAGATTATAAAAATATTTTCAACGAAAATGTTTTATTTTATAATTTTGTGACTTTTAAATGATTTCAAAATGAATATTTTATGAATTTGTGAAAGTTAATCTTTATCAAGATCATAATTTTAAATGTTTTAAAGATTTATTTTTCTAAATCTTTTAATTAATGTCCATGTTTTCAAAATGATTTTAAGGATTTATTTATATGGACATGAATGTTTTGAAATGATATTTATTTTCAAAAGTTTCAAAGTGGTATGAGACACTTTGATTCAAAAATCTCTTTTAAATTACTTCCTTTATAAATGTGTGACTTTTCAATGATTTCGAGAAAAGAGATATTTCTCTCAAATAGTTTTGATTTCATCTATGTCAACATCCTTTGATGGATTTTAAGCTTATTTTAAGTTTATTTATTATGATACAACACTTTTGTATTGTATTGAAGGTTTTGTGATATGTTTTTACTGTGGATGTGTTATTTTTATACCATTCATGGTTTATGGAGAAAGTATTGACATTTCGTATGCTAGTTTTAATACGAATGTTTATGTTATGTTTAAACCTTTTCATATGGGAATGCATTGGACTTAATAAGTGACGGGTGGAGCCTACTATAGCTCCTCGATGCATCGGTAGGTCTCATGAGACAAACTAGTGTCTTGGCACAAGGCCTTGGAAAAATTGTATTTGTAGTCTTGGCACAATGCCTTGGCTATGTGGTTATGATAGTCTGGCATTATGCATTCCATCATTATGAAAGTGGTTATTGATATTGAATGTGATTATTCTATTAGTAGAATATTCATGTGAATAAGTAAATGGCATTATTTCATTTTACTTTTGACATACTATGTTGAAGTTCAAGTTTAAAAGGATTTTGTTTTAGTTATACATTTCTTTAAATGTTTATGCTTATTTTTGAAAGTTTCTGCTATATTGTTATCCTTACTAGGCATTTGAGCTCACCTCTTTTCTATGTTTTATTTTTCTTAGGAAGGAAAGAAGTAAATTATGAATGACTTGTAGGGATATTATGTGGGGATATGAGTGTGGAATATGGAGACAATATGTTGTTGTAGTAGTTTTTCACTTTATGATATAATGTAAGACTTATGAATATATCTAGTGTTTCCAAGGCTACTAAACCAATCGGTCTTTCGAGATTTGATCTTTCTTGTGATCATGCCAATGTTATGTAATAATGCACCGACTATAGGTAACTGGGGTCGGGGCGTTACAGTTGGTATCAGAGGAAGTTTAGTACAAACCTTGGAAGCTATATTTAGATAAAATCTGATTAGAGAACGTAGCCCTAAGATGAACTTTGAGGATTAGTATAGAAGAACTTTCTAGAATTTTGGTATTGTAAAGATTTTGTGAGTTTTCCGAGAAATACATCCCTATCTGGATACGAGCAGGTAGAGGCGGCTCTAGCACAGATGTACCTAGGGGTAAATCCTGAAAACACCGCTTTGAGCTCGACTCGAGTAGGAACTGGTGCACGACAACGGGCCTTGCTGCACTCTTGGTTACGACACTCCCGGGGGATATTCTTAGGATAACTCTCATTTTATTTACAAACCCTTATGAAGGGTTTATGAGTATATACGTCCTCAAAGGAGACATTTTTATGATTATGGATTATATCCATAAACTATTTAATTTATGTTATGTGTTTTACAAGTTTGGGATTAGGTATTGTTATTCATAAACTAATCTAATGTATGCCATTGTTTAGAAATGGTGCCCAGTAGAAAGAATGAGAACTCTAGAAATGCACATGATACAAAGAGAAAGAAGGATCATATATTTCATGGTCTTAAGCCAGAATTTATAACAGAAATAGTTTCACATGTATTATCATCATATGAAGAAATAATATCATGTGTTGATAAGATAATTAAAGAGTTTACTGAGTCCTATGGATTTGAAGGGAAGCAATAGAAGAAAAGAATGGAAGAGAAAGATGGATAAAGGGGGGAGGGAAAAGATGAATTTTCCCATATGTGATAACTATGGAATGAAACACCCTGGAACTTGCCTGAAAAGAATGTGAGTTTGTTATAAGTGTGGTGGAAAAGGGCACAAAGTACGTGACTGCAAGGGTAAGAAAATGGTTTCAAATGTACAATGCTTCATTTGCAAGGAGTTTTGACACTACAAGAACCTATGTCCCAGTCATCAGACTATGCCGCAAATGATGATATTGGATAATAATCAAGTTATGATACTACCACAGGTGAAGAGGAATGATTAGAGTTCCTATGTTGATTATGTCATTTGAGTGTTGTATCAACAGTGTACTTGTTATAATAATTATGGAGTATATAAGGATTGTACTGCAGTACTATTTCATTAAGGACTTGAGATTGTGTGGAACAAAGAAAATTGACTCAATAGCAGGTTAATGTTTTTGGAAAATATATGGTGAGAGAAAGATAAACCATAATATGGTTCTAATACCGAGGTAGTGTTTTTAGAATAATACATGATTGATTTGGATAAATTATATTGGATATTCTTGACTAAAATGAACCTGATTAATGATTTGTATATTCCATCATTGTTGGGGTTTAAAACATTTTTGGATTGATGATGTATATCCAGCATTCTATATGGAATAAGGGAGCATGAATGTAATCAATAAGGATTATGGTAATTCAGGATGTTTCAGGGTTTTAAAAGAATACATGATGAATGTATTAATATACTATTACGGGGTAAAAAGGATCTACATTATGTTTACCTTCCTTATAAATGTTGGACTGTGAGTTTGGACAGAAGTATTTTGGATAAATTTTAGTTTGGGATTAATTTTGGATTTCCATAAAAGGACAACCCGGAGGTCGAGCACCAACCCGTCGCGACCGGCAAGTCCGCGAGACTTCAACCTGCAACCGAAGGGCGACAAGGGTGTATCACCTACCACTGGCCCACAAGATGTCCTCGATTAAATAATGAAGTTTTTTTAAAAGATCTGGTAGGTTAATTATAAATTCATTTATTTTGGAACCCTGTACGAATAGTATAAATATAATTTTTTTACGTTATATTTTCTTTTAGAGTGAAAGATGAGTTTGTGGTAGAAATTTATTAATGGATAAAACTGTTATTATAAAGTATGTATATCTCCTTATGATCTTAGACAATCTCATAAATAAATTCCCCAACATTAGGAAATGGAACTTTGAACAAAAATGTTGTCCTAGATGGTACCTTAAATCATCACTAATATATGGCTTTGGGATTGTTGGCCTTTTCATGGCCATGTTCTATACCACTCTCCATCAGATAATTGATGGTTATATTTCTCTTACATATCCATATTTTCCAACATGGAACCTTAGTATGTGTTATTTTCGGTAATCTTCATACTTTCCACTCTTTATTTTAAATAGAGGCCTCATTAATTCATTTTTCGATGTGGGATTTCAACTAAGATATTTTGAAATGTCAAAAATGTGTTATCCTAATACCCTATGTTTTGTTGAACCGATGGTATTTCAAATCATCATAGATTGATGAATTTAAGAACCTCAATTTTACACTTGTTTGTGATTTATGACCTCAATCACTACCTATAAATATTTACGTTTTTCCTCCAATTATATGTCTCTAATTTCCACCAATGTTCTCCAAATCGAGATCATAATTTGGTGGTGACCCTTTCATTTCTCTTTTCCTCATATTAAGACTAAATTTTAGTAACTCAATTTCCGATGTGGGTTTTCCCACAAATATATTTTCTGTTTTCAACCTTTTAATTTCGAAGAACAATTTCAAATTGTGAGGACGCAATTTATTGATGGAGGGGAGAATGTAAAACCCCAAGATTTCATAGTGTGTTATTTCTTCAAAATAATTTAATAACTGGAACTACACGCAACAACGAGTTCAAGCGCACCATGACTTACCAAACAAGCCGTTCAAAAGAGGTTATGAATAGTATTAACTAAATTTTAAACTTTATATAATCCTTATAATTTTAGAATCCATATTATCAGTTTCTTAGACATAATGTAAGAACAAATTCATTTTCAGTATTGCACTTTTACCAACTTTTAATAGTGAACCATTTTTAAATACAATATTTTAAACTTTTTGACTAAATGGGTACATAAAAAATTTAAAATTTAACACCACAAGCTTCTACGGTATGCTTCCCTTTGAATAATGTGATAGCGTGTGTTGTACGCAACACCGAGTTCTAACACACCATAACCAATCAAACTAGCCGTTATGAATAGTAATACCTACTTTTTGAAATTATATATATTTTATATTTCAAAATGGACTTAATTTTTGGATTTGTAATATCTAATTTATCCTAAGGTGAAATTTTGGTAATTTTCGGATAACTTAAATATTTTGATGAATAGTGAAAATTACTAAATTTTAATTAAAAACAACTTTTTTAATCAAAATAATTAATAGTGATAAATTATGATTTTGAGTGGTTTTAAAGTATATTTAGAATATATTTTTACCATTTAATATAATTTTGGTCATTGGACATAATTTTACAATTAAACCGGACATAAACAAGTGTCAATCTTTTGATAGTTATTATATCTTAAAAGCACCCTTTTTGTTTTAACAATGGGAATTAATTTTAAATTAATTTCTGCCACTTCTGTGTTTTGAATTTGGAAAACGTATTCCATATTTGGAATCAGGATATTCATATTGTGTGAATAGGTAACTTTTATTTTTAGACATTTTGAATAATTACTGCGGTAAATATTTTATTTTCCATGGTTAAAGGGTAAATCCGGTAAATAGGGGTTAAAAAATTATATTAAAATAATACAAAATTACCCTAAAACGTGTCCTAACCTTATTGGTTGATACATTTCTGACCATGGACATCTTTGGGTCGATTTTGGGACCCCATGGAGCCACTTGTAGGTGATAGGGACACTTTATTTTAATTAAGTTAAAATGAATACAAAAATGACACAAGCATAGATTTTTTAGCAAAACAATTTTTACATAGGGATATATATGTTGTATTTTAAACAATAAATATTCATTAGAAAGATAAAACGATTTCCTACATAATGATATTTTATTTATAATTTTTAGATTAAATAATTTCATTTATATATGACACAATGATGATGCAGTAATTACCAAATTAATGAAAAATAAGAATAATTAATATTATAAAAACCCACATAAATATAATTTGAGACTTTTAATGAATTAAACTAATTTTATAGGATAATATGACGTATTAGGATTGATTTAATTGACTTTTTTCGAAGTAATCATTCTATTATGAGTTTCACAAAAATCAACTATTGAATAGTGTCAAAATTGACATAAAAGAGTTTTTAAAACAAATATTATATTGTTAATTGATATTAAATTCCTAAAAATCTAAGGTTCGGCCAAGAAACTTATATCATGATAGTTTTATTATTAATGGACCACTTGGGGGTCTCTTGGATGTATATAGTAAGTTTATTTACCATATAATATAAAAATACAAAGAGACATTGTAAAAGTGAAACTAATTAACTTAGAGTTAATAATTAAAGATAAGGTTAATATAAGTACCCAAACCTGTCTAAATTCTATTGGATGAGTGTTTTTATACCTATATCCACTTTAACTTATGAATAATAAACTTTGGATCCATTAGAAACCGAATATGAATTTATTATAAATTAATATTTCTAGCTTTTCCAAATGTGCCCCGCACCCCTCTTATAAAAGGGAACTCCTCCTCCTTTCATCACAACTTCAAAGCCTTTTTTTGGCCAAAAGCTTTCCAAATACTCTCCCAACTTCCCTCACTACAACCTATAGGCCTTAGTTTGATCAGAAAGCCAACCTAACGAGCCTTTTTGATCAAATCAAAAGGAAGATCCCGAAGAAGAGGTAATAATTTCACCACCCTTTTCCAAGTTCCTTTCTTCTTCCACTTATTATTCTTTTGTTATTACCATTCTAAAATAATAAATCCAGTATCATATATATACTGTGATGTTATTATATATATGGTACAACCATATTCAGTATTCTATCCACCCTTTGAATAACATGTCACCATACGTGCGTACGTACGGCTAACCGTCTCCACGTCGTGGTGTAATTGTTTTTCAATAAATTATTATTTGGATGGGTATAATAATGATGTGTAACTCATGAAAATAATAAATATAACATTTTAATTATTAGGTATATATGATATACCATCCATTTATATATTATTTTAATATCAAAAGAATGATATTGTCGCTCGTGCGTACGGACGGACTACCGTCTCCACGAACGCGATGAGATTCATTTTCCATTGTATCCATTCAAGTATAATTCTTATATGATGATTAAAAATAATATTTAAGGACTTGATATAATTCTGGATATGAATAATATACATCCCATTAAAAACAAATATGGCTCACATAATAAAGAATATAAAGTAAAATGAACCCGTTAACACCCGAAATGACGATAATTCTAAGATATTATTAACAAATCAATGTTAAAAGATCATATATGATATCATATTAATTCATATGATTATTTTATAATTAAATAACAATTATTTCACCATTATACAGGCGGTTAACCTACAGTCGACCATGGAAAAGTATAAGGTAAGGGTTATTTCACAATCTCTTCATTATCCGAGGTTGTTTATACGTAATAATCTACTGGGATCTCTTTATCAGCCACATCCATGTTTCTTAAAAATGTATTTCAAAAAAAAATTACTATTTAAAATAATACGGGTTTAAGTAATTTATACCATTATGTGTTTTTAAAGGAATCTTTCTGTCGTTTTCCAAACAAGGCACTTTTAACCTTTCGATAAATTTAAGGTAAGAATGTTTTTTAACTTATACGGATGGTGTGGATATTTATCACTGTTATAAAATCGTCAAAGATTACCTTACAAGATTATAAAAATATTTTCAAAGTGAATGTTTTATTTTAAAATTATGTGACTTTTAAATTATTTCAAAATGAATATTTTAAGAATTTTTGAAAGGTACTCTTTATCAAGATCAAAATTTTAAATGTTTTAAAGATTTATCTTTCTAAATCTTTTAATTAATGTCCATGTTTTCAAAATGATTTTAAGGATTTATTTATATGGACATGAATGTTTTGAAATGATATTTCTTTTCAAAAGTTTCAAAGTGTTATGGGACACTTTGATTCAAATATCTCTTTTAAATTACTTCCTTTATAAATGTGTGACTTTTCAATGATTTCGAGAAAAGAGATATTTCTCTCAAATAGTTTTTATTTCATCTATGTCAACATCCTTTGATGGATTTTAAGCTCCTTTTATGTTTATTTATTATGATACAACACTTTTGTATTGTATTGAAGGTTTTGTGATATGTTTTTACTATGGATGTGTTATTTTTATACCATTCAAGGTTTATGGAGAAAGTATTGACATTTCATATGATAGTTTTAATACGAATGTTTATGTTATGTTTAAACCTTTTCATATGGGAATGCATTGGACTTAATAAGTGACGGGTGGAGCCCGCTATAGCTCCTCAATGCATCGGTATGTCTCATGAGACAAACTAGTGTCTTGGCACAAGGCCTTGGAAAAATTTTATTTGTAGTCTTGGCACGAGGCCTTGGCTATGTGGTTATGATAGTCTGGCATTATGCATTCCATCATTATGAAAGTGGTTATTGATATTGCATGTGATTATTCGATTAGTAGAATATCCATGTGAATAAGTAAATGGCTTTATTTCATTTTACTTTTTCCATACTATATTGAAGATCAAGTTTAAAAGGATTTTGTTTTAGTTATACATTGCCTTAAATGTTTATGCTTATTTTTGAAAGTTTCCGCTATATTGTTATCCTTACTGGGCATTTGAGCTCACCCCTTTTCTATGTTTTATTTTTCCCAGGAAGTGAAGAAGTAAATTATGAATGACCTACAGGGATATTATGTGGGGATATGACTGTGGAATATGGAGACAATATGTTGTTGTAGTAGTTTTTCACTTCATGATATAATTTAAGACTTATGAATATATCTAGTGTTTCTAAGGCTACTAAACCAATCGGTCTTTTGAGATTTGATCTTTCTTGTGATCTTGTCAATGTTATGTAATAAGGCACCGACTCTAGGTAACTGGGGTCAGGGCGTTACACTTTCTCACACTTAAGGGATTTTTAAAAGGGATATTTTACTAGTTCATTAGAAATGGATGTGTGTATGATCCCAAACTATAGGAAATGATGAAGGAAATATATTTTTCAGTTCAATTTGGATGGAAGCGACATTGTATTGAATCAGAATCAATGATCACATTGGATGAATTAAAGAGGAAATCCATAAGAGTACCATGGAAAATTCGTCCTTATTGGATTCAATGTCTCATTGTCTCTTGGGATATTATTTTAAATATAATTCACTCCTATAGGGAATCGAACATGGGGGAGATGCACTCTCAAAAAAGCTATTGCTGACAGGAGCACAATGTAGTCCTTTATCACCCTATATTTTTTCAAGTCCCTTCTAGACTCAGATATGAATGGTCAATTACACACTCATGTTTGTAAACCATCCTTGTAAAGATTTTATTTTTTAATACATTTTTTGGAGAATAGAAATGCTCCGTCCTAAACCACTATGTATAAAAAATGTATTTTTTATTTTGAATCAGCTAGAAAAATTTTGTGGATAAAAGTTTGAAGTGATAAAAAGTTCTTCAAAATCATGAATTATTCTATTTTCACCATTTATCTAATTTTTTATCAAACCCCAAAATTATGAAATGTTAAAAAAAACAAAATGATGGGGTTTGGATCATTTAAATACATATATAATATGTTGAAAATGTTATTTATATCAGAAAAATATTTATAAAATTTATAAATTAAGATAATATAAAATGAACGACCGAATAATAGAATGGTGTTCTTGAATACTAATGACATGATCCATAAAATTAAATAATATTGAACATAGTAATAATTAATTAACAATATACAAATAGTGAATATCTATTTAATGATGTTATGAAGAATTATAAGTTAACATAGGATCCTTATAAAGACAAAGAGGGATGGGGATATAATAAATATCAATTAAATTAGTGTGGTTATTTAGATAATTTTTTTGATAGAACATGAGAATAATCAAAAATAATATAATGTTTTTTTGGATCACTTATAATGATGTGGATATTGATATTAATATTATAACTATGTGGTAAAATAATTATGTCACTAAATAACTTTGATTTTTTATTCAATTTTAATGAGTTAAAGATGGGGATGTTAAATTTTAATGATGTGATGATATCATATGTTATTATATGGGAAGATTCATGTGATTTATAGGTGCATCATTGATCGGGTTGTGTGATTTCATTGTTTATTTAACTTACATTGATGTGTTATGTATCTTTGTGACCTATAGTTATTGATTTATATGGAATATTACTATGATTACTTTAATTTTAATTCATGTTATCAATGGAATTTAGTGGGAGAAAACTATTCCCCAAACCCCATAGAATAATAGTGTGGCTGGATGGAAAAATAATACATTGAATGAATAATAAATGAGTAAAAGGTTATTGATAGGGTTACCAAAGACTATATATATATAGGAAGTGAATATGAAATATATCTAATCAACACAAGTCAATATTTACCACTTGGAGAACATCTACCGAAGGTGGTACGTTTAGGAAATGAAATATGACCCCTATTTAAGATTCATTAGTTATTTAGTATATGTACATATAAATGATGATATAGGGAACAAGATTGATTAAAATACTAAACCATATATTAATATTTATTGGGGTGTTAAGGAGTCTGGTTATTTTTTTAGGATAATAAAAATAGTAATATCATTGAAGTTAAAAATGTGATATTTAATAAGGCAGGCATGTATAAGGACCATCATGTTGTTGAAACAGATTGTGGAGGCCACTATTGAGATAGAGTTGAGGTGATCAACATAGTTAGGGGGACCTGTGAAAATAAATTCAATTTTCATAGACTATTTGTTATCGATTTATTGAAGAGAGGAAGAATTATATAAATTTTCAATGTAGTTAAAGAATTAAAAAAATTAAGAGTTGTCTACAAAGGAGGAAATTACATTTTTGTATGATAACAATACATGGGTGATGACTTCTTTACCTTGTTGAATGAAATAATTCCTGAATAAATTTGAATATTTATAACCATTAGTGAATCTTACTAGTATTTTTGTAGTTCAAAATATTTTTTCATTTGATTTTTTATTTACTTAATATCTTGACATAAAAACTACTTTCCTTCATTGAGATCTGGATGAAATTTATATGGAGAAAATTCACACAAATTTTTTATCATAGACTAATGTGACCATTTGAAATATTATAATAATGGATACATTATATTTCATTATTATATGGATGACATTATAATCTTACGATCATGCAAGAAAAGAACTTAGAAAATCTAAAAGGATTTTATGAATACAGATATGTATAATCTATAATTCAAGAAACATAATGTAATTATAATCTTACTGTATTGGAATGATTTTAGGTAAGTTTATTATTAATAATTAAACTATAATATATATTCACATAATAATCAATTTTATGTAATAAATTTATAAATTGAAAAAGATTTCATAAGTGGTTGTGTATATAAAAATTATTCCTTATACATTAGGTGTAAGCATATTAATGTATTACATATTTTTTTTAATCCAAAATGATTTTTCTCATGTAGTGTAAGTCATCGGTAGGTAAATTTATAATCTAATAAAACAAAATTTGAAATTCAAGATGTATATACTGAGGTATCTTAAGGTAAATAAGAATGAATCGTTTCGATTTGGGAATAAAAAATATTTATAAGGGTATGTGGATACAGATCATAGAGGTGATTTCAATAGTAGGAGGAGTACTATAGGTTATGTGTTTACTTGTGCATGAACTTTTTTAAGTTGGTTATCTCATTTAAATAAGGTAGTTTCATTATATAAAAATATAGGAGGTATATATTTTTATAATATATGTTTTGAAAGACGCGTTATGGTTAAAAAAGATTAATATGAGAGTGATAAAATGTGGGAGGAAAATCTATTACATAATGATTTTCAGAGTAAAATATATATTGTTGTGAACCCAGAATTTCATGGTAAAAAATTATATTCAGTTGAAATATAATTTTTTTAGAGGATTAATATTGAATCATATTCAAATTTCATAGAGGTGACAATGAAAGAAAAATATAAAAAAATTATTGAACGTAGTGATGATCCTTAAGAAGTTTAGGTACTATTGTGCCTCCATCAAACATCAATGATAAATGAATCTTGAAAGGAATAATGAGAAAGAATAATTTTATGACATATATGTAGTTGAGTAGTTTTATAATTCATCAGGTGGAATATTTTTGGAATATTCAGTCCAAAATCATCAAATGGTGTTGGGAAATGTACTAGAGGCTTGTACTAATCACTATTGCAATGTCATTCCTGTGTCAACCTCCATGGTGGGGTCTTTAGGGGTCTCATGGATAAGATTCCCTAGTATAGAGGTAAAAAGGATGAATTCACCTCTACTAATTTTTTTAGAAACAAAAAAATGTCTAAACAACTATTTTGGAACTTACAAAAAACTCTAAAATGAGTTTTTTAGAAATTTGGACCTCTACAAGGATCTGGGTAGTATAGCTTCATGGGTTATAATAGAAACATGTTTCATTGTGAGTTTACATTAATCTAAAGTTTTTATAAGTGTATTTCCATCCCTATAAGTGTGCTCATAATAATAATGAAATCAGCATACCTCTCCATCAACAATGGAGTTCATTATGAACCATATAACTAATTATCTAATCCCCTCCTCATATTCTGTTTTTTCTCACATTCACCCTCCTTTAGAAAATAATTTTATCATTGGATATCCCATTATTCTATGAAAATATAATACCTCAAATAATGTAATAAACTATACTACCATTAAACTATCATATAATTGAAAATTTGAGGTGCTTTATGGTATAAAATATAATAAATTATGTGTTATCAAAAAAGAATAAAAAAGTATCAAATTTAATATCAGTTTTTTGAAAAATGAACTCTATTAATTATGGTATAGAATGTGTTGTAAAAAATATTTCATCATAATTTATGATAAATTAAGTATATCAATCCAATTTTTATAGATTTCATTAATTTTTTAAAAACATTTATTCCTTAATTTAATTGAGCACCAGATGTGGAATTTAAATATCATAAATATATAACTTAAAAACAAATTGGAAAAAAAGTGATAAAAATATTTTTTTCATTACATACATTGTTATGTTTAATAGTGGTAAAAATAAAAGTATTCTTTTTATTAATGAGGTTCTTCTCCTAGATTATGAAATAAATAGATAGCTAATTTTATTAAAAAATTGAGGAATTTATCTTTTCAATTTTCATTTAATAATGGAGATCACTCATTTGGAAGACTAAATAATGTGTGAAAATATATTTTAATTGAAAATAGATTGCATAAATAATTACTAAAAACAAATTTTCATAAATATTATTGGAGTAAAACTTCTTTTTTCCATTAAACAATTCTATGTGCATCCATAATCAATAACAACAATAAAAACAATTTGTATTGAGTAAAAATTAAAAGGATTACAAGGAAGTTAAAAAAGGTAAATCCATTCAAAAAAAGAAATATTATTTAAAAAAATAATATCAAATGGAATTATAAATTTGGTTTAAAATGTATATGAATGAACCCAAAACCAAGGTTTCCTTAATTATTACATGGAGGGAATGTTTAGATAGTTATAAAAAATAAATTTAGGTGGAACATTTAACTTATATTTATTAAATATCCATAATAATGTTAATAATTACATAAAAATGTCATTTTTTAGTAGTGAAAACAAGTGATTAGAAAAGTGTTCGAGTGGAATATTCATTAGAAAAAATATGAAGTGGAATAGTATAATCTCTATGTTAATTAATTTGAACCCATTGAAAAATTAAATAGAAGATGTTTAATGAATAATTAAATGACTTCACATAGAAATGATATTTGAATATAAAATGGTAGTATGAATAGATGTTTCATGTAAATTATTGAGGTTTTGGAACTATGAAAGTTAATATAGTATAAAAAAAGATAATATAACTATATAAGCATAATCAAAATAGTTATTTTTAAGATCACGAACTATTATAAAAAAATTGTGACCCCACATAAATATTATTAGAAAGGACATAGTTAATAATGTTCATCATTAAGATCATCTCAAATCGCACATCCTAGCCCATATATTTATGTAAAATAACTACCCAAGATAAAAACATGACTACATATTCAAGGAAAACCCAACTATGGACTATAAATGAAAAAATATACAATTTTGACTCTCTCTATAATAGGACTTTATAATAACCAAATGAGGAGTAATAAATAAATAGATTATTCACTACATTAGTTAATGAGATGTTTTAAAGTTCAACCTCTTTAGATTTCAACAGAAATCAGGTGAAAATTTCTTTGTTTTAACTGCTTAATGATAATCCCATATTCATTTATTATATTATCTTCCATAGGATTCCTATTTTGGAAAGATAAATTACATATTCTATGGAATGGATTATTTTTCTGGGAAATTGTTGAATCAAACTAAAATATTTTCTCTTTTTTGTGAGGTGAAATTACAAGACAAAAATGATTGGACAAAAAATTTGCAGAACCACCAGATATAGAATTTTAATCACCTAAAAATAGAGTGATTCCATTATTAATGAGATACATTCTAATATTTTTTAAATAAATTTTCACTACAGTGTATTTTCATCTTATATAATTTATTTTTCATCTTATTTATTGTTTAACTTTCTTTATATTTGAATCTGATATTTTTTATTCAAACTTTTATTTATTAATTTTTATATTTTATATATTTTCCTCTTTAACATTTTAATTATATTAATTTATTATCAATATACAATTAGGGATTTTTTTGGATAATTATATGATGATAAGATTCAATTTGGATGATCATATATGGATACCGTCAAATCACGTATTGATTCAACTCACTTTAATAGTAGATTAACCCCTACAAAATCATTAGTACTCTTGGTTTCATGTATTTAATAATTAGGATTCAATAATGGATTTATTACTATACATTATTACATAGTGGGTATAAACCCTTGAAGAACATTTAAAAGAAAGTGAGTCATGGAATTGAATTATCTATTACACACTAACAAAGGCACTTTTAATATTTTAGAAGTAATGAAGATGAATAAGAGTTATGGTTTGAGTTGAGAATTAATTTTCCTCCCCATGGATCCCCATTTTATATGAATAGGAATAAAAATTTGATAATTTATCTTGGCCTTGGAATTTAAGTAGACAAAAATTATAGAAAAGCATGTATTAAATGTATTGAATCTTGTCCATCAGATAATATCTGGTCAAATAAGTGGAAATGATTACATCGATCTAGTGAATATATGTGTCCACTAAATCAGGATTAATATGATATATGGTCTGTATCGCTCCTATTTGGTGAAATTTGTTCACACATTGGTTCACCCATTTAGGCTTTACTCTAAACCTACATGATGCAACTGATCCAACAAAAAAAATGAAGGAACCTATAGGGTTCTCACACTGTGTAACATCATAAAACCACACTACATGATCATGTCTATGCACACAAGAAAGTGTTTGATGAAGTTCAGGATTCCCCATAATATTTTATCATATTTATTATCATTTTTAAATAACGATATATTTATCCCTTTTAAAAATTTGAACCATTCTATAATATTTTATGATGTGGGACTCAAACCATCCCCAATTAGTTTTATTTTTTATAATATAAATTAAATATTTTAAAACAATTTAAAAGAAAAAATTATTCTACCATTTTATAAAATTTGAAATACACTATTAATTTTAAAAATAAATTATCAAAAATTATTTTGAAACATACATAAATAAAGGTGCCTAACATTTTTAGCCATTATATAGAAAATAAAAATCAACATTTATTAGGAAAATTGTTTGACAATATCATGAAAATGTAACTATTATTATCAATCAAATTCATCATACCCAATAATGTTAAATTTCCTCAGTTGTACATCTACTCCTAGACACAATTATTTCTATGTATATAATATCATTTATTGAATTATTGATTTCTAAAGTCATATAATATATAGGAATCCCCTACTCAATATGTGAAAAGGTAAACTAAAATGGGTTCCCATGTTTCAAAACATTTTAGAAATCCTTTGTTGTTTATGAGTTTTAGACCCTCCAACCATTACTCATGAGAACAAAACAAAATTTTACTATGATTTAATATACATTGGTTTTTTTATTCCCATGTGTCATAAAAGATTTTTAATTTAATTTAGATAAATGATGATATCACATTCTATGTTCAGTTACAATTATTAGAGTATTTTTACATGGAATTTAAACACATACCAAATCATGATTTATACACTAATGACCTTCAATGTTCCTTGGTGTATCAGTTAAATTTTCTATCAATCTAACAATGAATATTTTTATGACTCCATATTGAATCTACTACCTTATATAGTTATGTTTCAAAGAAATGTTTTTCAATTATCCATTTTAAACTGCCATTTATTGACAATATAAATTTATATAAACTAAACACATTATAATAAGATAAAATGGTACATCTGATAAAACAGATCTATATTATTGTTTTTATTTTCCAGTATCTACTCAAACAACAAACTTTGAAGATATTATAGAGTTATTTAAACATGTTTTTTTCTTCAATCCCCAATAGATCACTCCACAACTAAGTTTAAAAAACCTAACACTCATAAAAGAGTGATATTTAAGATTATTAATATAACTTGTCTTATTTAAAACATCAATCATATTTGTTGATCCAATATAACATATAAAGTAATACATATCACCCTATATATATTTTTTAATTTGTTTTACCACATCACATTTTTATGACAATGATTTCTTTTATAATTACTCAATATTCCAATAGAATATTCAATATCAAGTGTTTTACTAGTTATGGTATACATGAGAAACCTAAAAATATTTTTGAAATATATTTTAGAAACATCTATACCATAATTTGGTAACATCTTATTCTCTTAAAATAATTTATGTTAGAAACCGGTGAACAATCAAACTATATAGTCCTATTTAAAACCTTTTCAATGTAAGGTGATTGAGAATGTAAAATAATGTTTTCTAACCTAAAAATTTCAATTTCAAATAGAAAATTTTAGTTATCAATGTATTTCATATATATTTTTATAAATAAAATATAATTTCCCTCATTTAATTAATCATATTTTCTCCAAAAGTATACATGTTATCATTATATTAACAAATAACAATTCCCTGATTATTATAGAACCTACTATAAAAAAATTTATCAGTATGGAAAAATACAAATCCATTTGATAATATCACTTCATTAAACTACTCATGATATTATTTTTTAGAATATTTTAAACAATATATGGACTGTACCAATTTGAAAACCATTTTTCTTTTCCAGTTAATATGAATATTTCTAGTTGTTATTCATCTAATTCACAATTTAATAAATTAATTTTAATATTTATTTTTAACATTTTCAAATGATATATTGATAATAAGATGAGTAGGATTATATTATAATTATTACTATCCATGAGATTATAGATATCGAAGTAATTAGTTCCATACTTTTGAGAAACCCACTTATCTAAAAAATTTAATTTATATTATACAATGGTACTGGTGAATTTTATTTTTCTTTCTCAATAACTATTTGCAAAATAGTTTTCCTTAACCTTAATAACTAATATACAAGTATCATTCCTAGTTGAATGGTTCAATTCATTATTTATAGATTCCTTCCAAAGAGATACATTTGGAGAAGATATAATTTCATTATAATTTTTAGGATCATAATATGTAATGAAAATAATAATAGTTTGTATAAAAAGATTATATTTAGATCCTTCTAATAAATACATATAGATATCAGATTCATATGTTATTAGTATCTAATCTTGTTTACTTTTGTGGACCTCATCGATTATATCTACATGAGATACTAAATTACTTGAGCTATATTCTTCCATTTGAAATTTATTAGGAAAAGATATAAATATTTACGCATCAAATATATAAAATATAGATTTAATAACATTATTAAAAACTAATAAATTATTATAGTATGTTCCTTAAATCTATATGATTTTTACCATTTAGTATATCTATGAATTTTTCAATCAATACCTCTTTTAACAAACATTTTTCTTTTAGGTTCATGTGGTCTTAAAATTACATGGCAACCACAATCCATTATATAATTGTGATTTGGTTTCCTATTATTCATTAATTTTTATGGATTCATAGCCCTTCCACTTATGCGAATCCATTTTTGGATGTGACCTGCTATTAATAATACCTCTACCAAAAATTATCATTAGAGACTTGGGATAGACATTATAGAGTTAACTATTTCCATTAATGTCCTTTTATTTCTCCCAACTTTGACATTATGTTGAGTAATATATGGATCTTTCACTTATTGTATGATCCCATAGCTTTTAATAAATAAATCACTATATAATTATTCTCACCTGTCAAATCTATGGCATTTATTACAATCCCACATTGATTTTATACCACATTTTTATAGATACTAAATTTATCTGCAGCTTCATATTTGTCATATAATAGATAGAAATAGAGAAATATTAAATAAAAAAGTGATGAAATATATAAAATAATTTTAAGTTCCTATGGTTGGTTTATCATAAAAATCACACACATCACATTTTATTAATTCTAAAAAATTAAATTTCAGGTCTACAATAAATGTTTTCTTAATTATTTTATCTTTCAAGTGTACAACACATTGATGAACGTTTTATCCATGATAGATAGTAATTCAATTTTTTATGTTATTCATTTTTTATTATTTACGTATCCTAAAATATTATTCCATAAATCAAAATATTCCAAAAAATAAGTAGAAACAATATTTTTGTTTAATGTGAACAATCCATTATATAAATACATGTTCCCAATAACAATCCAACCCTTGGATGAAACAAATTAATATATCTCAAATAGATATTTAAATCCATATTTGTTTGATAATATTCCCCAAACTAAATTTATATGAACTTTAGTTACATAACAGATGTTATTTATAATAAGAATATTATTTTATATAAACCTTTGATCAACAAAACCCTTTCCTTATACATTTATGTTTGTCTTTCTCCCCTTATAGAGTGGAATTCCATAACTGATTGATTCCTTCATCTTTAAGATTATATTATCATTATAAACATTTAATTTCACAAAATATAAACAAAACAATCCTCAATAAATTTATCACTAAATCTTATTCCCATAATGTGATCCTTTGGTGTTCTGTTTCCATATTTCTTCGTACAGATATGATAGTCCCACTGGAAGTGTCATGAATTATGATCACCTAATTTATGTGTATATTTTCCCCCATTTTTTCAATTTAAATGAGATTAATAAAGAATATTTCCTAGTGTGTTCAAAATTTATGTAAACATTAATTTTGGGGAACAATTTAGATATATTTGGATGATTTTAAAGAAAAATAATATAATATAATCATGATATAATTAATTTTATTATATCATGGTTATTTTGAGAGTAATTTAACAATTTACAACTCAAGGAATAATGTTGAAATATGATTAATTCATTCAATAATTCTTACACATAAGTGAGCTATTGGAAGCACTTATGAAGAACACTTTTCACCATGAAGATGACTATTAAAACACATTCATTAGGAGATAATAAAAAACATTACATTAATTTCTTAAAGTGAAATTGGGAACCTATAATGATAAAAACTAGTATAAATTAGGTAAAAAAATATTGGATTATTGTTCCATGATTTGTTGATATTGAAATATATCAGGGAATTTATGAAACAAACTCATGCCTTATAATATGATAAAGGATATATATGTATTTAAATAAAGTTAAAAATAATTATTAATAGATTTATGATGGTTTAAGGACCTTAGATACATATATTATGATGAAACATAAGATTTTATCCAATGATTTAGTGGATGACAATGGAGGAATAAAATGAAAAATGATGATTTGTTTATTCAAATTCATGAATTAAAATATTCAAGACATTTTTTTAAAAAAACAATTAGGTTATGGTTCAATATTTATTGTCAATAAATGATATTTTTTGTAAGTTTTCTCTATTTTAGCACAAAATGGGAATGTGTTAAGGGGAATCACATGTTGTAATTTTTTATTCCACCACTACCTAATTATAAATCAGGTACTAACTATTACTTTTATCACATGAAACTACTTCAATGGTATTAAATATCTAATAGATATGGGAACTATTATATTTTTTGGGGTGGCATGTGATGTCCATTAAATGAATTTTAAGCACCATTTCGAGTAGGACTTGTTAACCATCAAAGGGTTGGAATATATGAAAATAAAGGAAAGAAGATAAAAGAATATATAAAGATATATATATATATATATAAGGAATATCTTTCTATATGGATAAATAATTGACCACTCAGGATGCTAACCTAAGGACTCACTACTAGTAGCTTGATATGTTAAATGAGGACACATATATCTATAAATATAGATTGGATTTATTTTCCTTCCATTTATAATATTTTTTAATTGTGTAATAATAGAATTTATTCTTTTTATATGACTTAAAAATTATGGGTTTTCATTATTTCTAATTATTTTCTTACTTCTTTATCTAAACTCTCTTCTATGATGTATCATTCAATCACTATTAATGAATAGTAAATTATGAGTTTATAAATTCATATAAGATTGATAGAACAATATAGAAGGTTTCATATGAAATGCTTTATATTCTTCTTCAGTTGTGAGTTGTTCTTCTTAAATATTTTTAGTTTTTGGTGAAACTTTTTTTACCTCATTCATGATTAATTCATTATGTGATGAATTTATTAATGAATTAAACACAATATAGTCTATGTAATTAATTTGTGATATTAGATTGGATTATTATTTTTCCTTTCTGATTTAAAATTAATTCAATTTAATTATAATGATGATTTAGATGTTTAAGAGTTCAGTAAATAAAGTAGTATTGATTCAAATTGGTCACATGGATATCACTTAAAATTATAATCAAAAAACTAATGATTTAATTGATTTCATGAGTGAAGTTACATGGAATTTGATTCTACTTTATTCATTTTAACCATTAATATTTAACTCATTAATTTGTTTTATTTTTATATAGATTTAAATTCAAAAGTTTGACAACATTGTGAAGATCAAACCATTGGTTTATAAAGTTGTAACTGGGATTCCTATTGTCTATGGGATCAACCTAATACTTACTCTATACTAAACCATTTTAGCTAGTGTCGGTTTAAGCATATGCTTTTCTAAACATTATCCACCATGATATGTTACACTGATCTTGTGTTTATATGTTCTTGGAACCATTTATAGGAAAAACATAGATATAAAATTAACCAAATAGTTTAATATGTGTTTATTTTTTTCAAACATTTTACTTATATTTTATAATTTTTGTGGTTTTTATAATGTTTAAAGTGCACAGGTGATCTGATTTTAATTTTTATAGGCCTTGGGTATATGATCTGATCCTCTCACACTCAATTAATTATCTTATACACACCTGAATCCTTGGAATTAAACCCATAGATTGAGCACTAATTGTTTAAACATTTATGATTAGTGATTCTAGGTTGAGTATACCCCCTAGGAATCATACACCAAGATATCTCAATGATGAAGTCCCAGATGAAAAAAGATTTATAAATATAAAATACTATATAATATTATTAGTTGATGGGTTTCTCCTAGTATGATGAGGCCACCGATTCAAGAAAACAGTTTTTAGTTGAATCTATGAACACTTTAAAAGGTCAAAAATGTTAGATAGTTTATTTTCCACTAAAGTAAAGATACTCATAAACACCACTCTAATTTAATAGATATTTTTGAAACTTTAAAAATAAATGACTTGTCTTGTATTTTAATATAGTTGATAGGATTTAGTTTTCCACTAAAGGATCATGCTAAGGATCAGCTAAAATAACTACCCTAATAATTAACTACTACATGGGATTGTCTTTGAATAACGTATCTGAAAGTGTACTACCCACCAATATAGACAATTATTATCTAATGTAATAATTTAAATTAATCTACATATGATAAATAATACAGTTATGATGTATAGGTTTTCTATTAGGATCTACTAATAAAGTTCCCATATCCCTTAATTATTATTTGGATTCAGTTTCAATCCTTTTAATTTGGTCTAAAACCTAATTTCAAATCAATGCATCATTTTAAATCAAAATAGGATTGATGATGAAAAGATTCCAAGCAACAAAAATTTTGGACATCTTTTCTAATAGTATTTCTTAGTGTTGATGATAATAATTTTTACCTCAATGAGGAATATATAAAAAACTAGAAACTACTAAGATGACATCCCAAATTAAGTAAATGGTTAATAAATTTGATGTGATTCAATCTATCCAAAGCAATAAAGCATAACCTAGTCCACAAAAAAAACATCTCACATGAGATATGTAGGGGTCTACATATATTTTAGGATTTCTATGTATGAATAAGGAAAATAAAATGGGTGGAGTAAGCTATGTGATCCACAATCAGCCAAAACCATAAATTCAAAACTAGTTTGGTAAATAATATCTTATAGTCACCCTAAATAAAGGGTAGATGTAACACACAATTATTTTGCGAATTATTTTTTTGGAATTAATTTCTCTTTATAAAATTTCTCATTTTACATGACATTGAAAATGGTTTTGTATATATATATATATATATATTAAAACATTAAGTAAAATATTCATTTTCACACAACACAAACAAGCCTTGTGCTACACACAATACCAATTTGGCCTGGGCTACCTGCAACACCAACATGGTGTATGTTACATAGAACACCGAGTTTCTATGAAGCATAATTTTTTTATACGTTTTTAATGATATAATTATAACATATCCACTAAACATAGTGGTATGAATATTAATAACTAATTTTAATTTTTTTTTAATTTTTTATATAAATAATACATATTTATAATGAAAAACATAATTTTTTGTAGTCCATTTATGTTTAAAAATAATATTTTTTCTAATGAACTTATTTTAAGGTTCTTCGGTGAAAAATAATAAAATTAATTTTAGAAACATATATAAGTTTAATTTAATAAATTATAGTTCATTTTTTAATTTATAATGTCTAAATTATCTTTGAATGAATTTTTGGTATTTTTCTAAGAAACATAATTTTTTATGAATAGTGAAAATACTACTTTTAGGTTAAAACTTACTTTTTGTTTAAATAATTATTAATGTAAAATTAAATTTATATTTTTTTAAGGTAATATTAGATCAATTTTACATCTATTAATACAATTTACGTAATTATAATCAATTTCACATTGAATTGAATATAAAAACATAATAAACTTTTGAACATTTTTCAACTTTAATGACCTGTACTTTTGTTCTGTCTGTGAGATTAACATTGTTCATAATTTTTCCTACTTTATGAATTTAATTTTAATTAAAAAATTTAAACCATTTTAATTATTATAATATTTATTTTCTAATTAAATCATGTTCATTGTTGACCAAATGTTTTTAGAAAAAGTGATAAAAGTTAATCACAACGATTAAGGTCAAATTAAACTTATTTAGGGACTAAACATTAATCTTAAGGGACAAAAGCACTGAGAATCTTTTCCAAAACCCATTGGTTAAAAATTATTCGTCCAAAAACATTCTATTATTTGATTATATTGTTTTATTATTACTTTTGTTAGATAAAAACATCTATACACATAACTTGTTTTCAAAAATTCTAATTGTGTCCTTTTCCTTCCCTATAAAACCTCACCACCTCTCCCTATTCTTCACACATCTCAAAACTATTAGGTTTGTAAAATATCTACATAAAATGATTTCCAACATCCCTCCCTTACTCTTTGAATCATCCCTTTTGGTATAAATTCTTCCATGGAATCCTATTGGAGCAAACCAAAAGGAGTTACCCGATTCAGAGGTAACACCTTTTCTCAAGATCCTTTATTAAATTTTCCTTCTCCACCAAATCCAATAGATGAATCCAATTATTTTATAAAAAACAAGGATAATAAATATATTATTATGTTTTTATTATATTTATTCTACCTACACAAACACACACCTCCATGTAATGGGTGACGAACATACTGTTTAGGGTACGGTGAACTATCACCTAACAAAACGATGATTGTTTAATTTTTCCATACCTCCTCCCATGGTGGAAATTATGATGGAAAATCTGTTTATATATGTCATATATTATATTTATTACTTCTTTATGATTTTTTATTACTTTTTACAACACATATCCTTTTACTTCCCATTTTATGTTAATACAATACTTTTATTTGAGGAAGTGTGGACTATTGCCCGCTCAAAGCGATATAATTCATTCATAAAATAAATGAATTGTGTTAAGGATGGTTTTAGTTAAAATATATGATAAAATTCATCTAATGTAATATATATATATATATATATATATATTTCTTTTACTTTTTTATTTCAACATGATAATTAAATGGAAATAGCGTTCATCCGTACGTACGACCCACCGTCTCCACGAATAGTGTATTCCACATCATACCTATATATTATATTGATTTTTATAATTCATATATACATTATATACATGATATTTATATCATTTTTTACATTCTATAAATCATCATATAAGTATAACGACCATTGATATAACAAATGAAGACACATGTGAAGAATAAAGAGAATAGTACCGAAAGTGAAACATTAACATAAGATGGTTAACAAGAGGGTAATATAAGGTCATAATAAAACCATATATCGTATTATATATGATAATATTGTTATTAGAAGATTTATAATAAATTTATTTTTATTATATAGGTGGTTTGAACAAGTATGATGAGATTCAAGACACAAGGTAAGGGGATTTTACCTCACATTTTATTTCTATGTGATACATGCTATGTTCAAAATTCATTCCTTTTCTGTGTTGTATGTAATGGACATGATTTTATTACATTTATAAAATACAAAAATTTATTGGTATTCACAATTACATTTTATGATCTTTAATTCATGGGGTAAAAGATTAAAAAGTTACCAAATTGGTGAAATAGTTTCATCTTAATTTTATTTCTTTGAGACTAAGGCATTGTATGCATAAAAATTATCATAGAGGTGTACATATTCCTATTTTACATGTTATATAATTAATTTCCTTCATTTAATGATATTTTAAACTTTTTTTCAATTCCTTTTCTTACATTGAGAGTATGATCCCAAGTTACCAAGTTATAATATTGTATTGAGACAATCTTGTCGCTTTTCAAGATTGTTTATGTTTATTAAATATTATCATAAATATCTCAAGAAAATTCATGAAATTATTTCTCCTCTTGTTATTCATTATATATTCATGTATTGTTTCCATATTTATACTCTTTGGTATATAATATATTTAAGAATGTATTTTTAGGAAATATCGAATTTTCCCTCTCTTCCGTCAGAAATCTGTGTACTTTCATAACCATGTTTTCTAAAAAGGTTTTCCAAGAATTTTATACTAATATAATTATGATAAATAAAAGACATTTTTTACAAATTTTTTATTTTACCAATTTTTTCAAAGGAATCTTCTTGTAACTTTCTGGATGAGTCGATTCTCAAAAATTCTATCATTTAAAATGAATATTCATTTTACCTCGTATGAAATGTATGGATTCATCCTCCATAATGAATTTAATGATTTTTATAAATGTTTAAAGGTTAATTTTTTAGAAAAAATTATTATTATTTTAAATAAATGGGATTCAAAAAAAATTCAACCTCCTTTTATAAGTTTTTAAGAAAAATGGTTTTCAACATGTTTTAAAGATTTTATTATATGTTTTCAAAGTATCAACATGGAAAATTTTTCTCAAATTTTTTTCAAGATTTATTTATAAGATTTAAAAGTACATTAAATGAAATGGTTTTAAAAACAAGGTCTGAGATTATTTATATGTTTTAAAAGAATTTTCAATGAAAGGGTTTTCAGAACATTTTCAAGCATTCTTTATAAGTTTTCAAAGTGTTTTCAAAGAAAAAATTTTTTAAAATATTTTTAATCCTATTTTATACGTTTCCAAGGAAAATGGTTTTCAAAATGATTTCTAGTCTTCTTCAAAAAATTTCAAGTTATTTTCTATGAAATTGATTTTCAAATGGTTTTATGTATTAAAAACCCTTTTTTAAATAATAAATTATATTTTCCTTAATAAATGTTTTTGAAAATATTTCAAAATTATTTTCTATGTAAGATGAATTCTGTTGATGTTAATCATTCCCTTATATGAAATGATCTAAAGTTTCGATTCATATTCTTCTATGAATTGGTTATTCTTATTTTCATGGTTTTTAGGAAGCCAATTTCTCATTCATGGGTTATATGTTTCTAAAATCCATTTCCCTTTCATAGCGTATATGCTTATGGAATTTATTTTCTCTTTCATAGTTTATATGTTTATGAAATCCTTTTCCATTTTATGGGTTATTATTATAATTATATTATTATGAAACTTGTCTTTTTTCCATATATTATAATATGATTTCATGTTTATAATACCCATTTCATTTCCTGGGTTATGATGTGGTTATTTATGATCTTGTTGCACCTATATGAATGATTTCATTATGAGATGGGTGGTGCCTATATCTCCCTCCAATGCCTTGGCTCAAGATTTATATCTCACTAGATATACATTGGTGTAATGGGAAATAAACCTGATTTAGTATTTTATGGATGGAATGTGAAATAAACTCAGTTCAGTAATACATGAATGGAACAGGGGTGTACCCTATTCAGTAATACATGGCTTGTATGGGGGTGTACCTGGTTTAATAATAAAGGGTTGGAAAGGGGTTTTACCCAATTCATCAAAGTACATTGTTCACTAAGATAGTCTTAGCAGAAGTGCCTTGAATACTATAAAAATCATTGTATATTCTTTTGTGTCTTCCATAATTCCATGTTTTATTCTTATGTTATTATTTCGTGGCTTATGTTCTTTATTTCCTTAAGATTAATGCCTTATGAACATCCAATATTTATGAAATGATTCATGTATAAAGTGTTTGATATGAAAGGTATGATATTATATTTTGATGATCATGTAATTATACCCTTATGCTTAGAATTATGCTTACATATCTCCCTTTTGTACACTTACTGGGAATTTAAGCTCACCCCTTTATTTTGTTTCAATTCCCTAAGTTATGAAGAATGGTTTTAAGTAGAATTACTAAAATTGGATATATTTATGGAGATGGAAAAGATATTTCACTAGGATAGATGATTTTTTATCCATGTTTCCAAATACACTAAACTATTAAGGTCTTCGGGAATGTATTTTTTGTAGTGTATTGAATATTCATCTAAAATGATGTAATTTACATGTAGGTTAAGATTGGGTCTCTATGGTTGAATAAAATTAAAGGTTTAGTCATCCTTCAGAAATTAGTATGAGAAACATTAGTGATATCCCTAGATATATTTCTAAGGATATGTCTAGGGTTGTCTCTTAGGATAAGTATAAGGATTAGTTAACAATTATGAAAATCTCATAGAGTTTTGGTAAAGGATAAATGGAGTGGTTTACAAGAAATACATCCTTGTTTGGATACTAAAAGTGGATGTGACTTCTGGGTAGATTTACCTATGGGTAACAACTCTGATAAGATGTTTCATTCCTTACTCGGGGTAATTTGGTACATGAAAACTGGCCTTTCTGCACACCTGGTTTGACGCTTCCAGGGGATATACATTTGGAATTAAAAAAAAATTCCCTAAACATCATGACTAATTTAAATATAAGTTATCTATTAATAACCCAGGATTAACCTCACATGTCATATATTAATATAGGTGTCCTATAAATAATTGTATTCACAAATATGTGGTTTTCGATTATGATAAATAATTTTAACACCATACGTTCTGATTTTATTAAATTGAGTGAACTAGAAGGAACAAAGTGAAAATTTATTGTTCCAGGTGTGGAAAGTATGCAAATTATGTGAAATAATTTACTAAGTGTAAATATTATAAATATAAACAGGAAGGTGGTACAAGTATAGGTTTTATTACTGAAGACATGAAAAAAAGAAAACGAAATGTGAATGGTATGTGACGTTCCTCCAGCATTGTTTACATTAATTATAAGAAGCATTATTAGATTGAGTATAAGGAAAATTAATACATGATTCATTTTTAATATTCCATGAAAGAGGTATTAATGAATAAGTCGATGAATCACGGGTAATGGTTTATGAATAATGTTGGATGGTTGAAGTTTTTTATCTTTTCAAACTTATAGATTAGGTTATATGTATCACGAAATATATAAGTATTTTTAGAATACGTTTTTATTATGGATTTAAAAGGACATATTAAATGGTGGTGAAGGCACAGAGAAATTATTTCATGAAAATGTGATATTTTTATGTGGGGATGTTAACCCTTAATTAATTTCTGATGTTGATATACTAAAGTTTTGATAAAGATATGCTAGATATGGGTAAGTAAATTGGATGGTATGGATTACCCTTAAACTTATTCTTGAAAAAGTGTTCAATTTCATTAATGATAATGCTTTAAACTTCATGGATTTAAATAATATATCCATTAATCATTGGAATAATGAATCATTCATGTTTTCTAAAAGGATTTATAGTAATTAAGGTTGTAACCATGTTTCAAAGTAATATGTGATGAGGTTATTCACATTGTTGGAATCACCTGTTTTGATAATCCCAAATCATGCTTAAACATTAATTATTATGTATTAAAACCTTGCATTAATCTTATTATTCTATGCTTAAATGTATTTTATTCTAAACAGTTCATATTCTTACTCTCATAACTTTACTGTAACAGCTTACAGTAGTATTTACATAAGTTTGGTATTGTTAGCTACCAGTCAGAGCTTTCTTTTCAAAGTCACAGTTACAGCTAACTGTCACCTTAAGTTACTGTTGTAATAAGTTCACAGTTACAAGGTTACAGTCGAAGACTAATACAAGCTTACAGTCACGAGTCTACCACTATCTATTGTCAAAGCTCACAGACGAAGATCACAGTTACAAGACTTCTGTTCAAAGTTTTCTCTGCTCAAGTTCACAGTCAAACGAGTCTACAGTTGGAACAAGTTCGCAGTCGAACAAGCCTACAGTCATAAGTCTACAGTCAAGGTTACAGTTAGATAGCTTCTGTCGACTAAGTCTACTGATGATCGAGGTCTACAGTTGACAAAGGTTACAGTTCTACAAATTTGATATTACAAGTCTACAGTTAGAGAGGCTACAGTTACATGGAGTAAAAGCTACCATTGCAAGCCTACAGACAGCAAGCCTGTTGTTTAAGTCAACATTCAGAAGGAAGTCCACAGTTGGAAGACCACAGTTGAAGTCCACAGTGACATACATTCTCGACCAGTCTATTATTATTATATTTCTACTTTTTTCTTTACCAATTTGAGTAATACTAATCTAACGGTCATGTCTACGACAAATTAATGCACCTAACATTATTTATTGATATTTGCAGACATATCAATAAATAATACAGTGTACGAGGAAGATCGCACGTGTATCTTGTCGGCCTCGGATGAACAAAAAGGGCATATATGGAGGAGTATAAAAAGAAGAAAGAAGCATTCAAGAAGTAGTGATGTATAAAACAGTTACACAGAGTCTAACATCTACAACTGAGAAGGAGATTCGCATATACACAAAAAGGAAGAACTCTCGACCATTCATTCTGAAGAACAAAAGAGTCTCAAGTGAACCGACTGAAAGAACCATCTTCGAAAAGCCATGCTGTGAAGCACTCAAACTCAAAGAAGCTGATTACTTGAACATCTGGAAGTCTGGAAATCGCGACACTCTGTTTTAGTGTCAACTTGCAGAAAAAGGACCAAAGCTTCAAGACACTCATTCCTACGAGTCCAGAACTGATCTGCCAGCACTATAGAGCATTCTAAACCTTCTTCTTTCTATCTATTGCTCAACTGTGTTTTAGTTCTTTACATTTTGAGCAGTGTGTGTTATCTGCTGTATTAAATACACACACTGTCTCCTGAACTTTCACTGGAGGATCTATAAATCCTCAGCAAACCCTTTTACACTTCATTTCCCACTGTGGATAGTGGTAGAGGTCTTGTGACCTGGACAGCTTGGTGCTGTTGTTTGTTTTCCCACGAAGAACTGTGGTAGAGGTCTTGTGACCTGGACAGTGTGTTCACTGTTGTTAACCCCGATCCAGGGTGTGGATCATTTTATATAAACTTTTGAGAGGACTAAGTCTCGGCTTGAGACTGAACCTCTTGGTTAATTCTCTGTGTTTGAAGTTTTACTCTATATCCATACTTTACATATTTAATTTCATATTCCGCTGCTATTACTTTGAAATATAATCTATCTTCAAAGCTACTTTGATAATTAAATTCGCAAGTGTTTATATTTGTTATAAATCAGTAAGTTGGTTTCAAAAGTTAATTTAATCATAAGATTAAGTTAACTGAGAATTAATCAATCTTTGAGAAACTAATTGAACCTTTATAATTTATATAAATTCACTACAGTTTAATTTGTTTTGAAATTGGGGGCTTTTAATAGAAATTGTTTTTAACAGAAATTTTAATTGGAACTCAATTCACCCCCCCTCTTGAGTGTCTAGTCCGACCAACATTTGGTATCAAAGGTTTTGTTTATCTCTGTTATACTTGCTCAAATTTTTATTTTAACTCTCTGTTTTTAAACTGTGATTGTAGTTTTATCTAAAAGATCTTAAATTTCTGTTAGTTCTAAATTTTATCTCTTTAAAACAATTTCTAAAATTTCCTTATGGATAATAGACTAGAAGGTGCTGCTACTAACAGGCCACCCTTCTTTAATGGTGTGAATTATGCCCAATGGAAGCTCAAAATGAAAATTCATTTGGAAAGTATGGGTTTTGATATTTGGTCTGCTATAGAGTCTCAATACAAGATTCCAGAAACTGAAAGAATAACTTGGGATAAACCTACTAAGGTAGCTTACAATAATAATTGTAAGGCTGTGAATGCTCTCTACTATGCTCTAGGAGATGAGGAATTCAATAGAATTTCTGCATGTAAAACTGCTTTTGAAATCTGGGACACCTTAGCTGTTTCTCATGAAGGAACAACTAATGTCAAGGAAATGCGTTTAAATACTTATACTATCAAATATGATAACTTTAAGATGAAAGCTGATGAACCTATTTCTGATATGTATCTCAAGTTTAATGAGATAGTCAACACAATGAGCTCACTCGGAAAGATTGTTCCAGCAAAGGAGCAAATCATGAGATTATTGAGATGTCTGCCTGACAGATGGAGAGGCACATCCATTTCAATTAGAGAATCCTGTGATATTGGAACTTTGCCTGTCAAGGAGTTAATTGGTAAGCTGATGATGTACGAAGAAGAGATCAAGGTAAATAAAGAGGAAGATGAGGAACCAAAACGAAAATCTGTAGCTTTTAAGTCTACTGCATCAAAGAGCAAAGACAAGGAGAAAGTGCATATACCAACTGAAAGCTCATCTAGTGAAGACTTAGATTCTGACAGTGATGCCGAGATGGCACAAATAGTAAGGAGATTCAAGAAGTTCTATAGGAAGAAGAAGTTCTTCAGAAAACCAAACTACAAGGGTAAGTATGATAGACAAGGTAAGTGGAAGAAATATTGGAAGAAAACTGATAAAGAAGAAGACATAGTTTGCTATGAATGTAAAAGGAAAGGACACATCAAAGCTGACTGTCCTAAGTTAAAATTCAAGAAGAAATATGAGTACAAGGACAAGAATTATAAGAAAGCTATGAAGGCCACCTGGAGTGCTTCAGAAGATAGCACAAGTGAATCAGAATCCAGTGATTCTGAAAGAAATTGTGCTAATATGTGTTTCATGACAAACACATCTGAGGTAACCTTAGACACTCCCACTTTAAACTCTTATTATTCTGAAGGTGAAGCAGAATCTGGTTCTGATTCTGAAAATATGTCTAAAGATGAATTGATTGAATACTGTAATATGCTGGAAGAAACGTGTAATGAACTAAAGGATAAATATAAGTCTTTAAATAAACAGCATGCTCTTACTGGAACTGTCAAGTCTGCACTTGATATAGAAAAAGAGAAAAATGTTCAATTATTAAAGGAGAATACAGAACTGAAATTATCTAATGAACAACTTAGAAAGGACTTAGAAACATTCAAAAATGGAAAAGATACTCTAACCCAACTTCTAGGAAAGCAAGTTGCACCTAAGTATGCCACTGGCTTGGGATACCAACCTGGACAAAGACAGTTCACTAAAACCCGATTTATTAAGTCTGAAAAAAATCCTGCTAGTTCCAGTTTTGGAAATTCGTATGCCTCAACTGGTTATTTAAACAGTTGTAGATCAAATAAAGTATATCTCTCTAAATCTGTTGCATCTATTAATTACATGGGACCCATAAAACAAATCTGGGTACCTAAATCCTTGATTGCTAACATATCTGGACCCAAGAAAATCTGGGTACCAAAGTCACTTCCTGTCTAATCTGTTTTGCAGGAAATCTGTTTGAAAAGCAATTACAAGAAGGTATGGTACTTAGATAGTGGATGTTCAAGACACATGTCTGGGGACTATTCGTGCTTCAAAATCTTAATAAAGGTTGATGGAGGATATGTCACTTTTGGTGATAACTCAAAAGGAAAAATCATCGGCTTAGGACAGATTGGTAACACTGACTCAGTATTAATTTCCAAAGTTTTATTTGTTGATGGAATTAAGTACAACCTACTTAGCATCTCTCAATTGTGTGATGATGGTTTTAATGTCAAGTTTGAAAACAATTCTTGTGATGTTTATAATTCCAAAAATGCTTTAATATTTTCTGCCTTAAGAAATGAAAATGTTTATGCTGTTGACTTAAACACTTTGGCTAAACATAATGTTACTTGCTTAAATGCTTTTCATAAAGAGTCTTGGATGTGGCATAGGAGATTAGGACACTGCAACATTCACTCACTTAGAAAACTCTCTATGAAACACCTAGTTAGAGACTTACCTAAGCTTGAATTCCCAAATGACAAAGTGTGTAATCCCTGTCAAAAGGGAAAACAACACAAAGTTTCTTTTAAACCAAAGAAAGAAGTTTCAACTTCTCAACCACTTGAACTGGTTCACATGGATTTGTTTGGACCATCAAGAATTTCAAGTCTAAATGGGAAGCACTATGTTTATGTTCTTGTAGATGACTTTTATAGATATACTTGGGTATACTTTCTAGCTCACAAAAGTGAAGCCTTCTCTTCCTTTGTTAAATACTCTAAGTCTGTAGAAAATCTTAGTGGACTTAAGATTAAGACCTTGAGGAGTGATCATGGTCGTGAGTTTGAGAATCAAGAATTTGAATCTTACTGCTCACACAATGGCTATGCTCACAATTTTTCTGCTCCTAGGACACCTCAACAGAATGGTGTAGTGGAAAGAAGAAACCGAACCCTGCAAGAAATTGCAAGGACTATGCTTAATGAATATGACCTGCCTGTTTACTTTTGGGCTGAAGCTGTAAATACAGCCTGCTATGTTATTAATAGAGTCTTGATTAGACCGGTTCTTAAGAAAACCCCTTATGAGTTGTGGAATAATAGGAAGCCTAAGGTTAATTACTTTAGAGTTTTTGGTTGCAAAGTCTTTATTCTGAATACTAAAGATAATCTTGATAAATTTGCTCCAAAAAGTGATGAAGGAATTTTCCTGGGTTACTCTATGACTAGTAAAGCCTATAGAGTGTTCAATAAGAAAACCAAATGTGTGGAAGAATCTGTTCACATCAAGTTTGATGAGACTGATCCACATGAGTCTAAAACTTCTCTTGAAGATGTTGAAGAAGACTTATCTGTTCTGGACCTAAATGACAAATCTAAAGAACCTGTAATAAAAACATCCAGTTCTGGACTTTTTCCAGAATCTTCCTCTGTGGAACCCAAACCTATAAATGAACCTGAAATCTCTAGTCCAACCTTTACCAAATCAACTAGGATTCTAAATAATCATCCTTTAGATGCTGTTGTTGGTAATCTTGATAGAGGAACACAAACTAGAGCTTCTCTAAGAAATCAGGTTGAACATCAAGCTTTTCTTTCACAGCTTGAACCCAAAAATGTCAATGATGCTATCAGTGATGAATTCTGGGTAATGGCTATGCAAGAAGAACTAAATCAGTTTGAAAGAAACAAAGTTTGGGAATTAGTGGAAAGAACTAAAGACACTCTTACCATAGGCACTAAATGGGTGTTTAGAAACAAAGTTGATGAGTTTGGTAATATAATCAGAAACAAAGCTAGGCTAGTTGCACAAGGGTATAGTCAGGAAGAAGGAATAGACTATGAGGAAACCTTTGCACCCGTGGCTAGACTAGAGGCCATTAGGATATTACTTGCTTATGCTGCTCATCTGAATTTCAAACTATATCAAATGGATGTTAAAAGTGCTTTTCTAAATGGATATATAATTGAGGATGTATTTGTGGAACAACCTCCTGGTTTTACAAATCCCCATTTTTATAATCATGTTTTTAAACTATCTAAAGCTTTATATGGTTTAAAGCAAACTCCAAGAGCTTGGTATGATAGGCTCAGCTCTTTTCTTATTTTGAAAGGATTTACTAAAGGGATAGCTGATCCTACTCTTTTTATTAAATGGATTTCTAAAGATGTCTTAATAGTGAAAATTTATGTGGATGATATTATTTTTGGATCTTCTAAAAATTCTTTATGTGTTGATTTTTCAAAAATAATGCAAAATGAGTTTGAAATGAGTTTAATGGGAGAACTCAAATTTTTCCTTGGATTTCAGATCATTCAAAATAAAAATGGTATTATTTTGAACCAAAGTAAATATATTAAAGATCTTCTAAAACGTTTTTCTTTGGATGGCACCAAAGGCAGTGACACACCTATGAGCACCACTTGCAAGTTGGACAGTGATGAAACTGGTGAACCAGTGGATCAAACCAATTACAGAGGTATGATAGGTAGTCTACTGTACCTTACTGCCAGTAGACCTGACATCATGTTTAGTGTATGCATGTGTGCTCGGTTTCAAGCCAATCCAAAAGAGTCTCATTTGACTGCTGTTAAAAGGATTTTCAAATATCTAAAACATACTCCCAATTTGGGATTATTTTATCCAAAAGGACAACCATTTGATTTATTAAGTTATTCTGATGCTGATTTGGCTGGCTGCAAGTTATATAGAAAGAGCACCTCTGGAACATGTCACATTTTAGGCAAGTCACTAGTATCTTGGTGTAGTAAGAAGCAGAATTCTGTTGCATTGTCTACTGCCGAAGCTGAGTATATAGCTGCTGGTAGCTGTTGTGCACAAATCTTGTGGATGAAACACACTTTACTAGACTATGGATATCAATTCAAACATGTCTCTATAAGGTGTGACAATACAAATGCTATTAACATTTCTAAAAATCCAGTATCTCATGCTAGGACAAAACATATTGATGTGAGACATCACTTTCTGAGGGATCATTATCAAAAAGGTGATATCACTCTTGAGTTCATTGGCACTGAACATCAGTTAGCTGATATTTTTACAAAGCCTTTGAATTCTGAGAGATTAAGTTACATCAAACATGAGTTAGGTATGATTAATTATAGCACAGTTAAAACCTCACAGTTAAAACCTCACAGTTGAAACCTCACAGTTAAAACCTCACAGTTGAAACCTCACAGTTAAAACCTCACAGTTAAAACCTCACAGTTGAAACCTCACAGTTGAAACCTCACAGTTGAAACCTCACAGTTGAAACCTCATAGTTGAAACCTCACAGTTAGACCTCACCGGTGTACCTCACTGTTACATCTCTCTGTAGGCTGTTTCGCTGTTTAATCTTATTTTATTTTTGCGGGAATTCGAACCGTTTCTTTTCTTTATACTTTTATTTCTAAATCCCTAAATGATAAAATTGAGAACATCGAAAATATCTCAATCCACTCATCTCGACCCTTGCTCTCTCAAGTCCTAAACCCTAAACCTTCAACCGAACCTCGAAACCCCATTCAGTTCAAATGGCCAGAACAAAGCGACCCCCGACTGTCAACGAAGATGCACCAATGCCAAAGAGGACTCAAGTCGAATCCAGTGGCACCAGGAACGCCTCGATAAGACCTGTTAATCCACATCTGACTAAGAGAGAAATAGTTGCTGAGAAGGAGCTAAGTGAAGAGTGGATTTTATCGAGCAGATCATTAGTGCTGGCAGTGCTTAATGAGCAAGGATGGACCGAATGCTTCGCAAACAATAATGGACCGTACTACCTGAAGCTGGTGAAGGAATTCTATGAATATCTACAGTTCGAGGAAGAGGATGATCTTCATAGACTGGTATCCAGAGTAAATGGTAATGAAGTCAGTTTTTCATCCGTTGAATGGGCTGCATGTTTAAGAGTTCCTCATGAGGGTATTTACAACTACTATTCTGGAGAGGCTCCTCCAAATAGTAGAATCTTTGATCATGAGACGGCTCTGGAAGAATTGACAGGTAATAGAACAGTAAGGAAGGTTATTGCTGCTGAAATGTGTGGAGAGGACAGGCTTCTGTTTAAGTTTATTCAGCATGTACTGAGTCCTAGAAGAGGAGATTTTGCAACTCTGAAGCACCAGGATATTTACTTAATATACTTATTAAAACATGGAAGGAAGGTCAACCTTTGTAGGTTGCTGATGGCTCAGATGGAGGACATGATAAAGGCAAGCTCAAAATCAAGTGCCTTGTTTCATGCTAAACTCATTTCGGTAATGTTGAAAGTGAAAGGTGCAGCTGGAAGTCAGGAAGAGTTGATAGTGGCAAAGAACAGTGTATGTATCTCGAAAGTAATCTGCAAGTTCATGAAGATCAGTTGGAATCCCTGGAAGAAATCATGGGTGAATGATGAGGAGAGAATCTATGAGAATTTTAGCCCTTCTACTCATCCCTCTAGACTGAGAGATAGGAGAGATCCAGGCTTAAAGCCTGATGAGCCTGAACCTGTATACTCAGATGATGAACAGACTGCAGCAGTTGGTGACTCTGCAAGAGAGAACACCCCAATTGATGAAGGGAGTGATCCTGATACTACTCACAGTCCTGTCAGGACAGTGACGTTTGGAGCAGCGAGCCCTCCAAAGGAACTACCTAGTAGATAACCTATTCTAAGAGACAGTGAGACTGAGTCTACAGAAGAAGAAGAAGAAGAATCTCAATATTTTGTCAAGGACACCTCTGACGAGGATGATACAGTCGAAGCAGAAGAGGCTGGAACTTCAAATAAAAATCAAGAGACTGTTGCAGAAGAACTTAGTATGAGCCCTCTGATAGGGTATACAGACAAGTCAGTGTCTGACCAGGAAGCAGGAGTGGTCTCTACTACTGTTGTCATGGAAGTGGTTGATGACCCAACAGAGAAGGAGGCTAACCTCACTGCTGAACCTACAGAGGAAGCAAGTATGGAACCTGCTAGAGCTATAGAAGAGAACTTAGAGTTACCCAGAGTCGAGCAGATAGTAGAAAATGTTCAGGAAGGAGCTCCAAGTGAGGGGGAGCGTTTTGGTTCAGTCTCTATACTATTTGATATAGAAGGATGGACCTCAGATCCAGGATACATGGTGTTAGGACTCAATTATGAGGATTCAGATGAGGAAAACCAACCACCAAGAAATCCAGTTATCCTACCTAACAACTCTCCAGTGTTAGAAACTGAAAGATTGGCCACCAAGGAAAACCTTGAATCCTTAAAGAATGAAATGAAGGATACCATCAGACAGTCTGTTGCTGAATTGAAAACCAGTCTTTTTGATGAGCTGAAAAATTTAGAACAATCCTTAGAATTATCTCTAGGATGTGTTGTGGGAAGTCCAATCAAAGAAATGATGGATGAAATGAAAGTGTGCCACACTCAAATTGAAAGCTGGACTGGAGCAGTAGTGGCCCTCAGACAATCAGTTGCTTCTTTAACTGCCCTGAGCAGTTCTCAGACACAAGTGGCAAGTGAGATTCGATACATCAAAGAAGTGGTCAAGCACTTTGTGGAAGTATTTGAGGCTTTCAAGAAATCAGTAAAAGAACACTTTAGCAATCAGGATGCTGTCATTCAGAAAGTGATTGGAAATCTGACTCAGTCTTTCAAGGAGACAGTGGCATTCTCAGTCAAGTCTCTTTCTTCATCTAGCTCTCCTGTGGACCTTGAGCAGTTTAGAAGCCTGCTCAGAGAAGAGCTTACTCAGGCCCGTGCAAATGACACATCAGACCTACAGATCCTTGCTACTACAAGAGAAGTCAGTGGCTTTGTTAGTGAGCACCTGCAGGCTGCTACTGCTTCTCAGGAGGCCATAAAAAGTAAAGTGGATTATTACTTTGATCGGATTTTCACCAAGCATCAGTTGAACAATCACTTCAAGCTCATGCTAGAAACTATGAAGCTGCCTCCTGTGACTCAAGCCTTCAAAGAACAAGTTAGCAAGCTACGAGAGTTGACCCCGGCTTTGGATAAATTCTTGGAAAACAAAGATGACTTCTTATCTGCCATGGAAAGAGGAGGAAACATCATAATGGATTTCAGGAATCTGCTCCTACCTTTTCTTCATGTGGACTGCACACCTGTTATAGTTCCTCCTGCCCTACCTGTCTCTAACCCCAGTGGTTCTTCAGTAATTTCTCCTGCTGATGACCTCAGAAGCCTTAGACCACTGATACCTCGGCAAGCTCCTCACTACAGGCCTTCAGGAGCCTCTGTTGCTGCCCCTCTGGACATTCCTGCTGCCATTCCTCAGCCTGTTGATCCTTCACCTACTGCTCCATCTTCTTCCTCCAAAGGAAACGATCCCTTACCTACAGATGAAGCGGATTGAGTCTGTTTATTATTTTTTTTTGATAGGGATGATGTATTCACGTTTTGGGTCATGTAATGTACTCATTATTAATACAATGTTTATTTTCTCTCACTCTGTCTTTCTTTTTGTTAATCACAAAGGGGGAGAAATAGGGAGAAATAAATAGGGAGAAATAGGGAAAACTCAGGGGAGAAATGAACCCATACAAAGAGGAAGAAATCCTTGCGGATTCTACCAAATTTTTGTGCTCATATTGCTAATACTGTGTTTTGCACACTTATCTCTGATACATCTATATTTCATTCCATACTGACATAATTTGTGATTATCAAAAAGGGGGAGATTGTTGGAATCACCTGTTTTGATAATCCCAAATCATGCTTAAACATTAATTATGATGTATTAAAACCTTTCATTAATCTTATTATTCTATGCTTAAATGTATTTTATTCTAAATAGTTCATATTCTTACTCTCATAACTTTACTGTAACAGCTTACAGTAGTATTTACATAAGTTTGGTATTGTTAGCTACTAGTCAGAGCTTTCTTTTCAAAGTCACAGTTACAGCTAACTGTCACCTTAAGTTACTGTTGCAATAAGTTCACAGTTACAAGGTTACAGTCGAAGACTAATACAAGCTTACAGTCACGAGTCTACCGCTATCTATTGTCAAAGATCACAGACGAAGGTCACAGTTACAAGACTTCTGTTCAAAGTTTTCTCTGCTCAAGTTCACAGTCGAACAAGTCTACAGTTGGAACAAGTTCGCAGTCGAACAAGCCTACAGTCATAAGTCTACAGTCAAGGTTACAGTTAGACAGCTTCTGTCGACTAAGTCTACTAATGATCGAGGTCTACAGTTGACAAAGGTTACAGTTCTACAAATTTGATATTACAAGTCTACAGATAGAGAGGCTACAGTTACATGGAGTAAAAGTTACCATTGCAAGCCTACAGACAGCAAGCCTGTTGTTGAAGTCAACATTCAGAAGGAAGTCCACAGTTGGAAGACCACAGTTGAAGTCCACAGTGACATACATTCTCGACCAGTCTATTATTATTATATTTCTACTTTTTTCTTTACCAATTTGAGTAATACTAATCTAACGGTCATGTCTAAGACAAATTAATACACCTAACATTATTTATTGATATTTGCAGACATATCAATAAATAATACAGTGTACGAGGAAGATCGCACGTGTATCTTGTCGGCCTCGGATGAACAAAAAGGGCATATATGGAGGAGTATAAAAAGAAGAAAGAAGCATTCAAGAAGTAGTGATGTATAAAACAGTTACACAGAGTCTAACATCTACAACTGAGAAGGAGATTCGCATATACATAAAAAGGAAGAACTCTCGACCATTCATTCTGAAGAACAAAAGAGTCTCAAGTGAACCGACTGAAAGAACCGTCTTCGAAAAGCCATGCTGTGAAGCACTCAAACTCAATGAAGCTGATTACTTGAACATCTGGAAGTCTGGAAATCGCGACACTCTGTTTTAGTGTCAACTTACAGAAAAAGGACCAAAGCTTCAAGACACTCATTCCTACGAGTCCAGAACTGATCTGCCAACACTATAGAGCATTCTAAACCTTCTTCTTTCTATCTATTGCCCTACTGTGTTTTAGTTCTTTACATTTTGAGCAGTGTGTGTTATCTGCTGTATTAAATACACACACTGTCTCCTGAACTTTCACTGGAGGATCTGTAAATCCTCAGCAAACCCTTTTACACTTCATTTCCCACTGTGGATAGTGGTAGAGGTCTTGTGACCTGGACAGCTTGGTGCTGTTGTTTGTTTTCCCACGAAGAACTGTGGTAGAGGTCTTGTGACCTGGACAGTGTGTTCACTGTTGTTAACCCCGATCCAGGGTGTGGATCATTTTATATAAACTTTTGAGAGGACTAAGTCTCGTCTTGAGACTGAACCTCTTGGTTAATTCTCTGTGTTTGAAGTTTTACTCTATATCCATACTTTACATATTTAATTTCATATTCCGCTGCTATTACTTTGAAATATAATCTATCTTCAAAGATACTTTGATAATTAAATTCGCAAGTGTTTATATTTGTTATAAATCAGTAAGTTGGTTTCAAAAGTTAATTTAATCATAAGGTTAAGTTAACTGAGAATTAATCAATCTTTGAGAAACTAATTGAACCTTTATAATTTATATAAATTCACTACAGTTTAATTTGTTTTGAAATTGGGGGATTTTAATAGAAATTGTTTTTAACAGAAATTTTAATTGGAACTCAATTCACCCCCCCTCTTGAGTGTCCACTCCGACCAACACACATGTTTGGAATGTGACAACCAAGAGCTACTTTGTGATATATGGGGGATCAATGTTAAGTAGGCTTCGTGAATTTGATTCTATGGTTTTTTATTTTCATCTTTCATAAGGGTTATAAGCCTATCCATTCATGAATAGTTTATGTAAAACTATAGAGGAAGTATTTATGTATTCATATTGTATTCTAAACCATTGTTAAAAAGATATTTATTGATTAACCTCATTTTTATGGATGTCCATGATATTGGTGAAATTATATTAGTACAGTTTTATAAAATGACACCATGTATGTTAGGTGACAACTAATAAATTCTAGCAAGGCTGTGAGTCCTGAACCCGTGACAGAAGGATAAAAAAGGTTTCACACAAACCACTAGCCTACAAGTTTTCATGGATGATGTTTAAATATTTTTAAGGAATAATTATTTATAATGAAATAAAAGTGTTACTTTTTATGTTGTGAGATTAATTTATTAACTGTGTTATTTTTTTATGAATTTTTATAGATAAAGAGATATGTTTTTCATTCTATTATGGGCTTTATGATCTGCTAAAATTGTATTTTAACACCTAATCCATAAAAGTTAATTTTTTGACGTCCATTACATGAAGTATTAGACGAATTAGAATGTAATAAATGAAAAGCTAAATAAAGGTATTTTTTTTAGAAATATATGATGTAATTATATTTCCTTATATTCTTGGTCAATAAAATAATTACTCAACATTAGGATAATGATCAAAAGAAAATGTTTTGTCAAAATACCTTAATTATTAATAATCCGATGGCCTAATAAACCATCATAGATTTATGACTTTGAGGCTACCAAATTTTCTTTGATCATTGAATTATTTTTAATTTATGACCTCAATCACCCTCTATAAATATTTACTAGTTTCCTTCATGTACAATATTCACTCCCAACCTATGTTTACCAATATGGAAACCTTGTTATATGTTACACGGGGTAACCATTATGGTTCCAATATTTCATTTTTAAGGGATGTTTAAGAATTAATTTTAACAATATGGGTTTATATGAATAAAACATTCATGAATTAAACCATTTATAAACCAAAATAATTTCATGGATGAAATTAATTTTAAGGGGGTTAAAATGAAACACCCCAAAATTTTGGGACTTATTATTTTTTAATTTATTTATCTTTTTGATATTTTTCATTTCATGTGACACTAAAAATAGTTCCTTTTTTAAAATATTTATATATTTATTAAAACACTAAGTAAAAAATTATTTTAACACAGCACTGACTTGGCTTGTGCTATACGAAATACCTACTTGTCTTGCGCTAACTATAACACAAACTTGGTGTATGTTACATGCAATTCCGAGTTTCTGCGAAACATCATTTTTTTATAATTTTTTTTAATCATATAATTATAAAAATTCTGTTAAACTTAGTGATATGAATATTAATAACTACTTTTAAAATATTATTTATAATGTCTTTATAAAAATAAAACATATTAATAATGAATGATATAATTTTTGGTAAATTCCTTTTAGGGTTAAAAATATTTTTTTCTCAAATGAACTATTTTTAATGTCCTCATGTGAATAATTATAAAATTAATTTGTGAAATATTTAAACATTTAAATTCATAAAATAAACTACATTTTTGAATTTATAATGTTGAAATTATCTAATGATTTTTTTATAAACATTATTTTTTTTATGAATAGTGAAAATACTACTTTTAGGTTAAAAAACTGCCTTTTTGTTTAAATAAATATTAATGTTAAATTATTTATTAATTTTTTTAAAGTGAAACTAGATCATTTATACATATATTAATAAAATTTAGGTTAATATAATCAATTTCAATTTTAAATGAATAAAAAAATGTAACAATTTTTTGAACATCCTTCTACTTTAAAGACCTATAATTTCATCCCATCTATGGGATTAGAATTAATAATAATTTTTACATTGCTATAAATTGAATTTTAAAAAAATCAACATAAAACATTTTAATCAGTATAATATTTAGAGGCTAATTAGGTCATGTTGATTTTTTTCCCAAAATTATTAGTAAACATTATTAAAATTAATCATAGCAATTAAGGTAAATTTAAGCTTAATTAGGGATGAAAACTTAATATTATGGGGAAAATGACCTAGATTATTGTCCAAAACCCATTATATGGCCATGAATCATCCATAAACCATTTATTCATGATTTATTTTGAGGTTTTCATGACATTATTTAGGTTGAAACTTATGTAAAGCTATCTTGTTTTCAAAAATTACAAGTGAGTCATTTTCCCTCCCTATAAAAGGCCACCAAATCTCCCTCATCCCCACCCCTCTCAAATATAGTAGGTTCCAAAAATCTCTAACCAATATATATCAAGACATCCATCCCTTTGTCCTTAAAGCCTGCCTTTGGGATGAAAGTCTTCCAAGGAAGCCTTTTGGCACAAACCAAAAGGGATTACACATGCCTTTTTAGGAAATGATCTAAAAGTTCCATTCATATTATTTCTATGAAAGGGTTGTTCTTATTTTCATGGTTTTTATGAAAGTAGTTTCTCTTTCATGGGTTATATGGTAATGAAATTTGTTTCTATTTCACGAGTTTTATGTTTATGAAATCTGTTTCCCTTTCATGGGTTATATGTTTATGAAATCCTTTTCACTTTCATAGGATAGTTTTATGATGAAATTATTATGAAACCTATGTTTTTTCCAAAGATTATGATATGATTACATGTTTAGAATACCAATATAATTTCAGGGGTTATGATATGATTATTTATGATCTTGAGGAAAATGTATGTATGCTTTCATTATGAGACGGGTGGAACCTATATCTCCCTCCAAGGAATTGGGTAATGATTTATATCTCATGAGATAGACATTTCTAGAATGGGAAATGAACTGTGTCTAGTATTACAGTGCTAGAATTGGAAATGAACTTGGTTCACTAATACCAGGCTGGAATAGAGTTATAATAGGTTCAGTTATAAAGGGATGGAATGACAGTGTACCTAGTTTAGTAATATAGGTATGGAATGAGGGTGTACCGTGTTTAGTAAATAGATTTGTCCACTAAGATAGTCTCGGTAGAAATGCCTTTACTATAATAGAAATTATTGTATATTATTATTTATCAACCATAATTCCATGTTTTATTCTGATGTTATGCTTCAAGGGATTATGTTATTTATTTCTTTAGGATATATGCATTATGAAATAGCAATATTTATGACATGATTCATGTATATGATCATTGATATATAGGGTATGATCTTCTACTTTCATGATCACATTCTCAGACCCATTTTCTCATGATTATGCTTACATATCTCCCTTGTTTACTCTTACATAGTATTTGAGATCACCACATTCTTATGTTTTCTTTCCCCACATTTTGAAGAAAGGTATTATAGTCAAGTAATAGAGGTGTATATCTTTATGGGGGATGTTTAAGATCATTCACTAGGATATAATATTTTTTCTCCATGTTTCTTGATACAGCAAGATATTATAGTCCTCAAGCATGTATTTTTTTTAATGTATAGAATATTAATCTAAAATTATGTAATATCGATGTATGTTAATCTTGGTTTTCTATAATAGATACACCAAGGATGAATAAAAAAATAATTAGGCCCATGGTCCTTCCGAATTATACTAATGGACATTAATAACCTCAACCCATTAAGAAAAATTCAATCCTTGAGGTAATAATTTATATAGAATCCCTAACCCCAATAGTTTTGGCCACATTTTTAAGGAGTGAAACATACATTTTAATATTTAATTACCAAATAAAATTGGAAAAATTATCATCTTAACTATAAAGTGAGGCCAATATTCAATATAATGAGACCTACATGAGAGACCACAAAAATATTATCCAGAATATTGAGTCTCACATTGAACTGATTTTCCAAACTTTATCTAAGAGACATAAAACTACTCTATTGAGTGACATGGAGGTTCTAAGGGTGGAAGGAAAGGATTTTTCATCGAAAATTAGAATGTATTTGAAGGAGATAAATACCCACAATGAGAAATGGGAAGATAAGGGGAAGTGAGCAAAATGTAACCTTACTGTTAATCTTGAAAAAAAGCCAATGTGAAATATTATAGGCTAAAAAAGATACATCAGTTCTACATTAGGTATAACCTCACCATAAACCTATTAAAATTCTTTAGAGGAAGAGAAAATGGAAATATAAATATAATATAAAATTTTTATATAATTATTCAAAAAACAATACACATCAATATCACATCCATTGAGTTTATTTCATAAATATATATATATATATATCCCTTATTAGTCAAGGATATCATTTTAAATAAAAAATATATGACTTGGGTGTGATATCTATAAGTTATGAGTTTTCAACTACAGTTTAAATAAATCAATCACAAATAAATTTAGACATGGGTAGATTTTCTATTACATGAAATATTGGTTCAAGATCCTTTGAGAAATCCATTTTTTATTTAGGGGAAATAGTCAAACTTATAAAAATAAAATTTTACAACAAGCATGTGAAAAGTAATCTACATCCTAAAAGAGTTTCTATTCAATACATGGATTTATTTTTCAGGTACCCAATCTGCATTATAAAGGATATCTTTTTTTGTGTGTGGATAAATCAATCTTCACTATTGATTTTCTCATTCTATGGGAGAAAGAAATATAGGTATCATTTTTCCTTGGTATACCATTCCAAGCCCTGGGGAGAACTGATTAATGATTTAAATCTAGCATGGTTGGATTTTTTAGTTATATAGAAGAAAGTACAATTTTATTTTATATTGTTAGGGAATCATGGAGATGAAATCAATGATTTCCCTGAAAGCATCCCCAATAAGGAAAAATATGGATTTATTACGATGAATCAGTATGAGGAAAAATACATATTTTGATTGATCAATGAATAAGTGGAACAAAATAGTATAGAAATATTTTAGGATTTTGAAAAAGAAGAAGGATTAAATATGATGGAACACCTTTTAATGGGATCTTTTTCAAAACAAATTCCCTTTATTTTGATTCCATTGATGTTGGATCTAAAGAAACTCATGAGTAACTTAAGTTACACATTAATGGGAGAATGAGAAAACGTATTAGTGTAAATTATCATGAAAAGTTAAATAATATATTATTATTTGTTGGTTGTTGGGTAGATGAAAATAAAGAAGTCCATTACATGAATTATAACCAATATTAAAGGTATAATACCTTATTTTCACACCCACAATACAAGACTAATAGAAGGAATGAATTCGATGAGGCAATAATGAAGGAGTTTAACACCTCTAACGAAAAACATTATAAATAAGGGGTATTGAAAATAGTGGAAACTAAGATCATATAACAAAACATCAATAGAAAATAGGTCAACCCACTCTTTGTTTCAAAAAATAAAAGAGGTATGATAGTGGTCAAAAATTATTTTGAGTTGATATCAACTTTAATTATGGCGGGGGATAGTTTATATTTATTATAGGATGCTCATTGATGAAACAATGAAGGATCACATTACTATCCTATTTATTGAATAAATGATGGGATGTTTACCTAGACAATAGTACTATGATTTTATTGATATATACTATAGTTAAAAACAAATTTTGTTAGCATTGTAGGATCGAGGAAAATCAAACAATATGTACCTTAATGTCACATTTTCAATTAAAAAAATGCCATTTTATATGTGTGACAGTCCCACCATCTTTCAATGGTAAATCATAGACATCATTTATAATATTATAATGTCACTAACATTTATCATGGATTAATTTTCCATGAATTTCCACTCACTTGAGGTTCATCTCAAGAACCATGAATTGTTAGTTGAGAGATATAAAAGAGACATCCCAAGTGTTGAATTGGGAGAAGTTCAATTTCATGGTAATGAATGGAATTATGATTGGTTATTTAATTTCAAAGGATGAGATAGAGGGAAATCACATAAAAATAAAAGTGATAAATAAAACCCTAATACAGATTATTGTGAAGGAAATCCAGTGATATTTGGGAATTTTGGTTTATATTAATATCTTGTTAAATACTTTTCCCAAATTTATCAAACCCTAAATTATGTATTGAAAACGTATATCAGATTTTCATTCTACATAAGTTATAATGTGGCGTTAAAGGATATAAATATGTGATTGGACACTTCCCCTATAATATTACCTCTATGGTTATAGGATCCATTTGATTTGATGTGTGATTTGAGTGACTAATTAGTGATGATATTGACCAATAAAATAATATATTTTATTTTCCAGAATATCTATAATGACATAAAATCTCTTATAGAGACACCATTCTTTTACAACATGATGGATAGTGTGTTACTTACTATGGAATTAACATGTTTCATGTTTATATCTAACATACTTCTCCACAAAGGCATGGTTTACATCGATCATGGGATATTAATATACTTGCTGTGCAAAAAGGAGTAAAATATCCACTTAATTTGACTAGTTCATTTTCATTAGAAGTTTGATATTGAGATCAATGATAATAAAGGTTTAGAGAGTGTTCTTTATGACCAACTTTTGAATATTTATTTACAATACCACTGTGTATATTAGTAATTATACATTAATATTTCATTTTCATATAAAATGATTTTATATAAAATCTAATAAAACAATCCTGATTTACTAAAATTTATAATTACATGGGGTAAAAGATATAAACATGAAATTTCCATACCAATAGATGAAATTATTCTTATATAAAGTTACATATTACATTTTGGGATTATCCTCATATAGTGACCCATGTGTTGATGATTTTCATTGAGGTATTATTATTATAGATTAAATTTAGATAATTGGTCATTGGGAATAATGCCTTATTTGAGTATTTGGATTTTAAATAGGTTCATATTCTCTTTTGGGTCTCAGTAATTCATTTTACGGCTGCTTTAGGAAATGAAGGTATTTTTTAAATTGGTTTAATGTTTCATTCATTGTTTGGGAATTGAGTTACTCTAGGAGGTGGTTTCACATAAAGTTTAGATTTAAAAACAGCACTAGGTACTCATTATGGAGTAATTGGGTACCTGTTGTGAGAAAACACAACGGTTGGTGGAATAGAAGTTCCACCAGCTAGGTAATGTCCCTTTACATAGTACCTCAAAGACACGAGTCAAAAAAATTCAAGTGTGTATATTTTTTGATTCCCATTAAGCCCTTAAATCCCAATTTGATCTCTCATTAAACCGTGATTTTGTCATGTAATTTGAGATCCATCCTCATATATCCTTTGTTTTTTATTCAACCCTTATCATTATAATTGTTTTAGGAGTGATATATGGGGAAATGTTCCACAAATTTAGGGTATAAACATCCACTATCATCTTTTTTTCATCCTATGATATGTTTTCCTTTATGTTGGATAGTTATTTTGATTTTACATTTCACCAAATGAATGGTGAAATCACATATAAAATCAAGAATTCATTCTGTATTATTTAAGGGATTCTCCTAGGGGTTTTTTAAATTTTATTTATCACTATTTTTAAAGAAGGAATTGTTTTTTGATTTATTAATGTTTTTACTTTATTTAATATGAAATTAAGAGATAATTACGTTTTTATAATTGTGGATTTTTCTTGTTCTATTATTGGATGAATTATTGGAGTTAATTTTCTAGGTACTCCATTATATTTTGAAATTCTAAAGTTATGGTAATTATTTAATTAGATTTGTTTACTTATTTATTCATAGTAAATGATTATTAGATGTTTCTTGTAGTATTTGGAGTCTATTTTTGTGAAATTTGGAATTAATTAATCATTTTGATAGTTATGGTGCGTGCTCTCAATCATTTGTATATTTTATTACTGTATATAGAAGATTCCTAACACTTGTCTTATAAATATAATAATAATATGAATAAAATATATTCATAATTAGAAAAACAATTGTTTCTAGTACATTTTATAATGTGTAAGGTAATTTTAAATAGATTTTTAGGTGAAACTATGTGTTGGTTTATTTTAAACTTAATTTCCAAAAAACATTGTCATTACACCTTACATAATTTTCATTTAGAAAAGTATTTATTATTCATGTATTATTAAATTTGAATACATAAAATCTAGAATGTTATAAATTGATTGATTGTATTAACTATATAACACAACTATATATGTTTTCATATGGAATTCAGAATGTGATAATGTGTTATTTTTTCATGGTTGACCTGTTAAACATATGATCATTATTTCATAATTATGTAAATCCATTAAGTAATTTTCTTCATTATAACTCCAATTATATATAATATTTAGTAATTTCCTTGTATTATTATTGGGTTTTCTTGATTTCAATTAAATTATTATATATCCATTTTTTTCAAAGTTCTATTGTTTTCCAAAATCCAAAAGGATTTTTTTTTTGTTTTTATCTTGAAAAAAATATAAAGTGGATTATTTTTTATATATTGCTTGGGAAATGTGATGATTTTTAGGTTAGTCATACTCTTTAATACCTTCAACAATATTATTATATGGGTATCATTTCCTTCAATCATAACACTAATGAATTATAATCCAACGATTCATAAGTCATCTTGGTTAAGAGTTTCCATATGATTAGTTATAATGGAAAGATTAGTTAGGTGGAATTGAAATGAATTATTTTCTTAATTGGTTTAATTTTATACACTTGAATGCTTTGAATATTTAAAAACATGAGTTCACTATAGAACATACTTTTCAAATCAAATGTTCTCATGTTATCCATTAAAAAATATTTTTCATATTAATGAATTATTATTCTTAAAGTTAATTTTTTATGTGAAAGGATAATTAGAGTAAAAACTATTACTTATACCATTGAGTGACTTAATTTGGTATCAAGTTTAAAAGGAATTATTTGTATCATTATGAATATTCATTGGTTATAAAATTTTCCATACATCATTTTTACATCATCATCACCATTCATTTTATTAAAATCAAAGGAAGGGGAAACATCATAGTACACATGAATCATGAAAAGGCCACTAGAGGAGAGAGCATATGGAGGTCTAAAGTAGTGCATGCCAAGTGTTTCCCTCTTATCAGGATCTTCCCTTCAATTGGGAATGAATTATAATCTGGAGGGAAGAAAAAACGAAACCCTTGTGTTTCCATAGATGTAAGGAGGTCGTCCACATTGTTTCCCTCCCTCCAGGTGTAAGGAATCACAGGGTCATCAATGGTAAGATTCTTGTACCTTCTCAAAACATAGGATAAGGATTAGGGAGAATTATTAGTATAATTCATGGTATCATGGACAATAAGGGAGTTAGTATCAACCCAAATAAGAACAATTTTATAGTGCCTACAAAGTTATAAAACTATGAGCATAACCATTTCTTAATCCAGAAGGGATTCACATCTAGCGAATTGTGCAGAGAAAGAAAGAATAGCTTTCCCCATAGGATCCCAAAAAATACAACCACCTTTCATGTTATTCATGGAGAAATAACCATCAATTTTGATCTTTAAACATATAGGATGTGGGTACCATCTCACCCAGTGCAACATATAAAATTATGACTATCTTTTGTTGTGTTGAGAATGATGGTTGATATAATTGAAATGTTAGGTAAGAATTTATTTTGAAATAATTTATAGACCATGATGAGTATTATATCTATTTAATTATATCTAGTGTTTCTATAAATTCATTAATAATGATCACTTTATGTTATGGGTTTTAATACCCTATAACAGTATTCAATTTCCCTTTTCCACAAAATGTGTCAATAGTGCCTCGATTCAAGTATACACCTTCCCCATTCCATGAGATGGGTTTTATACCTTGAATAAATTGTTCAAGGATCATTAGGATGGGTATCTTAGTTCAACTACACTGTACATCATAAATCTAAATAAATGGTCTTGAATCTAGTTTATAAATATATCAATCCTCCCATAACATGGAGATAATATTTCTATTTAAAATAGTTCTATAATATGTTTTATTCATATGGTTACCATATTTTTTTATTACATGTAAAATTATATTAATATATTTATATAAATATGCAGACATGTTCATGATTACTCTTATTAAATCACTATTATGCTGATATAACATTTGTTGTTCAATGCTAAGTACTTTTTCTCACACACCGTATCAACACTGTTATAGACATATAGTCCCACATATTTTATTTTATGTATATTTTTAGTGTTCATATGTTTGAAATTCAATGGATATATGAAATTGTATAATCTAGTCTATCTTCTGGGTGATTTGATCATGGTGGTTTTGTTTTTTTTTTGACATTATGGCATGCCACATCATCCACTAATTTTTAGTTATGTCATATATATCTAGTGTCACATGTTCTTTATAGTATGTTTAATCTTGGATTAGGTTTTTTATATTTTTGAGTGAATTCATATAGAAAAATCCTTATTTCATTTATATTATTGTTCAATTATATTGGGGTTTATTTTTTATATTTCATGGGAATATCCAATTCTGGGTTGATTCATTCCAGTTTTTGGGATAAAATGATCATGACTTATTAGTTTAATCAAACTTCGTAAATAATTCCCCACATTTTGAACAAAAATCCATAGTGGTAGTCACCTACACCATTGGATAAGGGAATACTCTTGGGGATAGTGATGATTTGATTCAGATACAATTTTTGTATATGGGTTTGGATCATTAAACCTTTACACATTAAGTAGTGTAGGAATGAATTTATTTTTCCACATGTGTCTGATAAAAAGTAGAAATAACACCTCACAAATCGGTGAAAAGCATGAATTTCAAATAAAAATAGCCGAAATCCTTTATGAGTGACTATTTTGGATAACTCTATACTAAAATGTACAAATCCTAATGGTGGAAGTTATTAATTCAATTTTCTATATAAAATTTTGAAAAATATATGAGATTCGATAATAACCCATCATGGAGGATGATGTTTTTGATTATTAGTGGATATATTTTATGGGTAATTTTCTCAATTATTTCATCTACACATTCATACTTGTATATTTATTAAATATCTGAATGAGTAGAAGTGGAATCAACCTCAAATGATATTGTAAAGGTGAAGATTTTTTTTTCAATAATAACATATTTTACAAGTTTATAATTTCTAATTTATTGATTCTATATTATGAAAAAACCCACCAAAATACTTGTTATGTTTAGTTCAATATAATTATGATGTTTTCTACATTGAATGTATTATATACCACACAAAAACACATGTAAAAGTTGTGCTATAAAACTCAATGTTGAAGATGTTTCATAAATATTCCATTAATGAATGAAAATTAGATTGGGATTAGAAACTCAAAAATGAATTGTGGTATTAAAAATTACCTTACAAGATGCCATTATGAATGTCTTAATTCAAATTGGTATAAAGGAAATAGTGACAGATTTCGATAGAGATTGAATAAAAATTATATTGGCTGGTCAATGAAATAAATTGGATTGAAGAGGAACCCAGAAGAATGATTCATTTAAAAATGGAGCAGGTAAAACAAACTAAGAGATATATATACATTAATTCAACTATATACAATGAGAAAACAATAATGTGTGATTTCTAACAAATCTAAAGGAAATATGAATATCCAAGAGATAAGGTGAATTTATTTAACTCATCTCTATGTATAATACCAGTAAATTTATATCAGGATGATCAATATCTTTGTTGGTGATTAATTTAATGATAAACAAAGTTATAGGGTATGACTTCCTTAGGGAATATGAATTTTCATTTTGTGGGTGTTTTTTTAGTACCTTGACTCAGATTGGGATTTTGTGTGTTTGGACATCTTATAAAGGTGTCTTCAGTTTTGGTTTAAGGTCCTATAATTTCCATGGGCGTTTTTGGGGTTTTAGGAGTAGTGGTTGAGGACCCTGGATTTAAAATCGTGAAATCATATGTCATTCATGGTGTGTTCAGGTCATTTATGTCATGATTTACATTCAAAGGGAGCCTTCCGGTCAGGAATGTGGTGACTTGGAGAAGGGATCCCAATCTAGGATCCTTCATGATGTAAACAATATTTTCATCCCATTATTGTATTAGGGGAATATGAAGTCACCCTCTTCGTAGTGGATCCTCACAACTTGAACCACTACTAACTACTTGAACCATTTTTGGAAGAACTCTTTTGGAGGTGCCTTTTGGTATTTTAACTTTATGACTTTTTTTGGGAACACATCAGGTTCTTTTGGTTTTGGACATTAGAATGGAAGGGGGGATCTTTTTAAAACCATTTATACACCTATTCACACTTTTTATTAAAGTAATTTGGATATGTTTCATTATTCCGATTCAAGGAATGATTGAAACTTTTTATCCCTTTTTCTTACTCCTTCATTCTTCTTAGATTTGGTTTTACTGATTAGGGTTTTAGAGGAATTTTTTCACCGTAGAATTCTTAAATAATCATTGGAATTTATAATTTCTTATATATCTTGTAGAGTATATCCTATAAAGATGAAATTAAGGGTTTGTTTATTATTTATCTTAAGGTGAGTTTCATAGGGTATTTTTTTGAGAATTTGGGTGAAATTGGTCATTGGTTTTGGGTTATTAATTTGGGTATTTTGTGTTTCTTGGGTCTAGGTGTGATCCAAGAGTAGACCACACCTGATTTCCTATGGATATGGCATCATTAAATCACCTTGTTAGTTTGACATCAATTATTAAATTCTTGTAGATTGGTTTTAAAATTTCAATTAATTATTTTATTCATGTTTAGTGATTATATAGGTTCTCTTGGACTCAGAGGAGGTTGGTACAAGAATTATATGGATTATATGAGCATCAGTTGAGGTAGGGGGCTTGGATTTATTTGATTCTCTTAGTTAATTAGTGATTTTTGGATCATGTGACTTCATTATTTTTATTTTCTATATACTATATATCTTGTATGTTTGATTTCTCCAATATATTATAATGGTATTGAATTATCCTAACAGTCAACATGGAATTCCTAACACACTAAATGGTTTGAAGGTGGTACATTGGTTGAACGATCATCGATTTCCCGCATTATGATTTGTTTGGGGGTGGGGGGGTCTATAGAATTTTGGAAATCAAATGGATTTCATTTTTAAAATTATATTTTTAAAAGGGATCTAACTCAAATATATTTTAAATTGAAAAGTTGTGATTTTGGAATGTGGTTTGAAATGGTATTTATAAATGGAATTGGGGTTTTACAAAGGATATTTGGATGGGATTTGTGATAAGATCCTTATGTGATTAAAGTGGAATTTTATTCCATTTTGAAATCATTTTTAAATGGTGGATTTGAATTATCTTTTAAAAATATGATGGAAGGTTTTTTTTCTCAACATGTTTTCGGATGAAAAACTCATTAAGATAGTACCCTATTTTCCAAAACTTGTGTTTCTTTTGAGGTTGATTTCCATGTGTGTTATTTGTTTCATGATGATCCATGTTTTGTGTGTATCCATATGGAAATTTTTATTTTGAAATAAATGTTTTGGGTTATCTGGATGGAAGTAATAGAAACCCTATATGGTTGAAATGGGTATAAGGATGTGGTCCATACATAGGACTAGTACTTAAGGGACTAGATCCATGGTTGTGAGTTTGTGAGTTGTGTGATGGGACACATTCCCTATTTTTGGTTTCCCATGTGTTATAACTATTTTATTGTGAAAGGTAACCAATACAAATGTGGGAGAGGATCATGAAGCCCAAACTAGATAAGAGTGAGATGGTGTTGGATGAATCTCCATGGGATAGATGGGATCCTAGTCTGCATGATGTCAGTTCTTTCCCCGAGTGATAGTTCAGTGGTCACAAAATGGGCCTTTCCATGAGTGATACATTCTGTCCCACTATTCAATGAGTTAGAAGACATGTGTTGATATGTAGATGTGGGACCACCTTGAGTTAATAGACAAGTCTATGAAATTTATGTAGTACCACATCTAATATATTCAAGGAATGTATATGACCTTTGATAACACCCTACAATGAGTTCTAGAGTAAGGGATAGAATATGGGGTACACAATAACTTCTTTTTTATAGATTGGAGCCAATGTAGGTATGGTCAAGTGTTATAATGTCCTGGTTGCAACAAGGTGACCTGACCTGTGTGACAATGTGGGAATTATGGGTTATTTTTCTATGTGGGTGCACTGTATGAACATGAATAAAAATTTCGGTGTGAATATCATGCACACCCACTTAATCATTATAACATCTAATATTGTTAACTCATTTAGGATTATAACTTTTCATTGGAATAACCCCTACGCACATATACAACATGGTTTTTGATTCATTTTGTTAAACCATTTTTTCTCATGGAACAAGTATCACTTTGAGCTCTAAGTGTGGTTCAGTCAACATTTTGTTGAGACAGAGGATTTAGTACGATTATTATATGAGTTTTGTTGGAGGTGATTTGTACCTCTTTATTTGTTTCTCAATATTTTTTCCATTGTGCGGTTTACTTATATATGATCTCTGTTATAGGATGTTTGTTTTTTGATATTTCTCTGATATAGTTGATTCATCATATAATTACTTTTATTAATTTCAATTATGGAATATGAGGTTCCTTTGTATTCCATAATTTATTTTTATATGTTTTTTGGATGTATGAAATTTGTATAAGTAATGTTGAATTTTTTTATACATCCGAGAATAAACATTTAATTATATTTTTGAGGTCATAGTCTCCCCATGACTATGTTAGGCCTTCCCCACTAGTCAATATATTCTATCATATGGGGAAGAATTCATGAGATCATATAGAGACCCCAACATGAGTGTCATTTGGGTTATCCAGGATGAGGCATTAAAAAGTGGTATCATAGCTTCCTTTGGGATGGGAAGGTATAGTTACAGGTGGCTTTAGGATGTTAGGAATTGGTAGGTAGATCGAGGACATTCTCGAAAAACATGATATTGGTTGAATCCCATGTTTCTAGGGGATATAATATTTTTGGACTATGATCTCAATGAAGATTGAGATGTTAGACCAGACTGAGGATCCTAATGTGGGATGTGTGATACTCAGGATGAGTCATAATTCTCAACTAGGATCCTATGAGTTTCCGATGAATCATGATACTGGTATGTTGGGGGAATGATATATGTGGCTTTGTGTCATGTTTTTTTTACATTAAAAATAATCATAATATACTATTAATTGAATAAAATTATAAAATCATTTATGTTTTATCACTTATATTATAATGTCTGAGTAGTATAATAGTGGATTTGATGGATTTTTTATTGTTTAATTGGATGATTTTTTTGTGAAATGTTTTTTTTCTGCCATAAGGAAATGATTTTTGGAATGTATGAATTTTTAAAGAAACATTATTTTGAGAATAAAACATATTTGGTTGTATGAGGTATGCCTGTAAGGGTTTTTAATATTGGTTTTATTTTAAATGAATCTTGGAGATGATGGTTTTGAAATGGATTTGGATTTTCAGGTTTTCAAACCCAATAAGAAAATTGGGTTTCAAAAATGTATTTCATAATTAATTTTGAAATTTAATATAAAATGGTTTTGGAAAGAAGTATTGGTTTTTGGAAGGTGATAGGCTAGGTTAGGTATTTTTTTATTTTGATCTTGATGATAAACCACAGTTACCAAGGTGTTCCATAAAAACTCTAGTGAATTTTTTGTGTGTGTAAATGTGTTTTGAATGGGATTAGAATTAAGGGACTATGTCATGTAAAACATTTCTACTTGGATTTTTTTGTTTCAACTAGGAGTGACCCAAATGGTTGAATTCTACTATCATATTATATGTACTGTTTGTTTGGAAACCTCCAAGCGTGTTTAGAAGATGTGATATTGTTTTGTGTAGTTTCCAGAGAAGAAATCAGTGCCTAAGTAGGCTAGGATTGATTATGTTTTCTATGTTCCCCAAGAGATAACTATGTATTGGATTGTGTATTCTTAGGAATTTCCTAGTTTTTTATGTATTTCTACATGGGGTGGATCATGAGATAGATGGATGGTTTTTTGAGGCTTAAGTACCTGAATGTGGGTGAAGGTTCCTAGAGTAGTGGAAGCACTAGTGGTGCATTCCCAACATTGATTTTTTTCATAATTGATGAATAATTTGAGATGTACATTGAAAAATGACATCATGACCAAAATAACTGAATCAATGATTAATTGACATGATAATTAAAGAACACAATTCATTATCATCACATAATAATTTATAATTAATTTATGTAGTTAAACAATAACCTAACAATGGAATTTTTCTTCAATAAAAAATCTGAAAACATCTCTACATTGTATCTTTATTCCCTCATAGGAATCAAGTATAGATTCCCTCTTTTGGTGATCAAAAAAGGTATCATAATCCACTGTGTGTCACTATATGAGTCTCTGAATTCTACTTTAGAATATCCTAATGCCTATGTCATATTTCTATGATCACCACAAGAATCGCTTCAAACAAATACTCTAATTTATCTCCCTAGAATCAAGATAGGTAGTGGAAGAGAATCACAATCTATTCTTGAGAGTGTTCTTATAGGGGTTCTCTCTATGGCTTGTGGGGATTCTCTTTTGTCATTTTATGAAACTACCACAATGGATAGCATTAACATTAGGAATAATATAATTGGGTTTAAATAGTGCTAGGGTTAGAAAATAATAATTTGTTGCATGGCCTTATTATTTCATTAATACGCATAGATATCCATTTATAAATAATAAATATAATATTATTATATCTTAATTCCCAACACCAGTGAATTAACTAACTATTATTTCTTGAATAAATTGAATAAATTAATTTAAATATTATTTAATATATAGTATTACTCATTGGACATTTAATCTTAGTGTTCAATTCCTCTACGATATTTATCGAAGAAGGAATAATGATTATTTAATAATTAAATAAATATCACTACATTATTACTTAATAAATAAACAAATATTATATTCTCTAAATAGAAAATAAATATTTATTAAATATTTTGATCACATATATTCTCTTGTATAACTAGTGACTAAAAATTTGTGATCAATAAGACATGAATAATTATTAATCCTAATATGAGAATAATAATTATTCAACTTTCTAAATAAAAATAATATTTTATATTTAACTGAGGATCCAGATACACTTCGTGTATGACCCTCTAAGCCTCTTTCTCAATGGAATTAGGTGGCGCCACCTAAAATACAAGGTTAGAATCTTGGAACACACCATGGCACCCATAGAGAAAAAAGTTAATGTTGCAATGAAATACAAACACATATTAATTATTACTATGTAATATAATCCCTTTATCATGATATATCTAATCAAAAAGGTTGAATACATGTGTCATCAATCTATGCGCTTGATGTCTCTTATTTGAATTTTCAAAAATAAAAAATGTCCCAATTTTACCATATGCATGGATTTATTTATGTTTTTTCATTTCTATCGATTGGAATGAAATATAAACTTCCATCAAATAACTAAAGGAAAAAATATTTTCACGCATTATTCATTAATGATATATACTCATTAGATACTCAACATGATCTTATTCACCTGAACATATGTTTTCATATCTTTTATCAATAAATAAAAAACTTCAAATAACAAAATCAATTAATACTAATATTAATATATGAGGATGAATGCATAAAATAGTGGATGTGAACATTCAATGACAAATATAAATGTCTATTTACTACTATCAATTCATCTTCTCATAATCTCTTTCACTAGAAAATACCAAGGGCATACACCATGATAAAGTGTCTCAGTGTACTATGAGTCTCCAATCCTGATAGCCTATATAATTCATGTCCCATTATATGATATCATACATATATAGAACATATATTTTAGAATACTATAGTGGAACTTCAAATTTATCATCATATTATTGAACTATTATGACCTTTCAGTGCAAAAGTTTCCTTTAGGACATTGTCACATACTATATAACATGGAAGAATAATCATTATGTGATACGAATTTTATTAATATTCAAAAAAATGAATAAAGGTAATCATAAAGTATATAGAGGTTGTTATTATGGAACCAACTCCAATAGACTCGCACTTATAACATAGAAAACTGTTAACAGTATTTATTTCACTTACTCTCACATGATACACATGCTTCTTTTGAGATATATCTTTAGTCATGTGGGTTTCCATGTTTTCTTCCATCAAAACTCTATTCACTGAAATTTCACCCTATTGAGAAAATATATCAATAGGTCATACTTTCAATGTATTTATTTTTCTACTAGTGTGACCTTGAATCCTTTTGAAGATCCACAATTACATTATTATCACAGTATAATGTTATATGGTATTTAATGCAAGGTACCACACCAAGAACCTTTAAAAACCTGTGTATCCATACAGCTTCACCGTCTACATAGAAATTAGTTATATACTCAAGTTTCTCTATAAAAATGATTATAATGGGATAGACTAAACTCTTCTAGATCACAAAACCTCCTTCAAGACTGAATACATATATTTAATGTGACATCGTATCATTTTGATCTGTTTGAAATATAGCATCATTATTATCCCTGCTGACTAGATCATTCTCTACTCTATACACTAGGAACATATCCTTAGTTCTTATTCAATGCCTATGTATATCCTTAATAGTATACCAATTCAGTTCATGTTGATTGTATTGATATTTTACTACCATGATCAAGGTGAAGGCAACATGAGGCATAGTTCATTACCTTGAAAACATGATTGATCCCATCAAATAAGCCACTTTGATATAACTCATCATATCATTATCCTATTGAATCTAAGAACACATTTTCTTGGAAATATGTATACCATGTGACATAGTAACCAATCCTCTCTTGGATTATTCAATACTAAATCAATTTAGTATATGTTCAATGTATGTACCTTAATTGAGACCAAAAAACCTCTCTTCTTTATCACAAATGATCTTGATACCTAGAATGTGGGCTGCTTCACCAATATTTTTCATGGAGAAGCACATGATTAACTATTCCTTAACTATATATATGATGATTACATTATTTCCAATAAGTAATATGTCATCGACATATACTACATGGATAATACTCACAGTCCTACTAAACCAATCAAAAACACATGGATTATATTCATTATTTAGGAAACCAAATTATATTATAGATTCATAAAAACCAATAATCAATGACCTAAATGCATTCTTCAATCTATAAATTTTTCTATATGACTTCAATATAATTTTTGTAATTTTTTGAAATCACAAACACTTCTAGATATGTCAAATAATTTTCATTATAAAGGTTCTCATTAATGAAATCTATTTTGACACCAATCTTCTAAATTTAATAATCATGGTAAAATCTTGTAGAAAGTAAAATTATTATAAATTTATACATATCAATTGGAGAAAAAAATATTTTATAGTCAATGCATTTATTCTATTTTAATCCTTTATATTCTAACTATAATTTGTAGGTATTTATTTTAACATATATTTTCAATTTTCTATTGAATACTCATTTTCACCCAACATGATATATGTCAACTGGTGGATCGAATAAAACCCAAAAATGGTTCTAATACATGGAATCCATCTTAGATTTCATGGATTTTTCCATATCACATCTTATGAGATCTCTACTAGGTCTTTTTATGAGATATCTTCATTATATTCGGCCAATAAAAATTTGCAGTCTTCAGTGACTAGAATATCATATATTTTTTCTTCTCTTACATATTTGATACTTCTATGTACTAATTGTGTTTCAAGAAAAAATTCTTCCATGAGAACATATGGAATTTTTTCATGTACCAACACTTGTGTATCTTGATCATCAACATCATTTAAGTCATTCTTCTCCCAATATCATTCTTAAGTATATTCTCCATTTCAAGAAATACATCATGTATTGTGATAGATACATTCATGTATAAGGGGATGTATAAAAAATATCCCCTTGTATCATTGGGATTCCATGTAAATATTTACTTTGTTCCTCAGGGAGATATTTTTTTGCATGATATGGCCTTAAAAATTTCTTGTGTCCTTATGCATGAGTGTTTGAAAACATGTATTTCTTTCCATACATGAAGTCATATGGAGTTTATTTTTCTTACTTTGTTGGTATTTAGTTTTGAATGTGTGATGCATTATCTAATTAGTATACACAGAAGGATAATGTAAGATCAACAAGACTCATCATCATCCTTACCATGTCAAGAAAAGTATATTTCATCCTTTCACTAACACTATTCCACTGTGGATTATAATATGGACAAAGTTGGGAGATATTCCCAAATCTCATAGAATGTCAATAAAATATTGGTTAAGATATTCAACACCTTGATCAAACTGAATCTTATTTATATTCCTACTATGTTTATTCTCTAATTTATTCTTGAATTATTAGAATTTCTAAATGGAATCGAACTTATACCTCATCAAGTAAACCTAACCAAATCTATACAAGTCCTCATTAAATGTTATAAAATAAGAATATACACCTCTAGGTTCTACTATAAAATTTCCAAACACATCAGTGTATCTCAATCACGGAATCTCGGGGGAACTTTCACCCTATCCATATAATGGTGTTTTAGTCATTTTTCCTCATAAACAAGAATGACATATTTCAAGTGGTATTTGATCAAAAGAGTATAAATAACCATCTTGATGGAATGTTTTCAGAATATTCTTGTTTACATCACCATGATGATGATTCCATAAAAGGGTGGTAAATGGGTCGTGTGAACATGATTCATTATTAATTTCCTAAAAAATTATAATTTATACATAATGACTATTATTTAATTATGTCATGCCATAAAAAATGATTTTTTGTAAAATATTCATTCTTTATTTCAAAATTTTAAAATAAATCCATCATTTTTAGGGAGATAAACAAATATTATGTTCTTAGAAACACTTGGATCAAAATAAAAACTATTTAAATGAAAATAATTTCAGTTCTAAATGGAAAGTTGTAGTCTCTAATAGACAAGGTATCAAGTCTTTCTCAATTACGTACTTGAATATCCACATATCCTCTTCAAAAATATTTAATGTTACTTTCTTCCTTCATTTGGAAAAAGATGTGAGTTCCATTATTTATAATTAGTACCCAATATGTGGATATAAATATATAAAACTCAATAATGATTTCACCTTTATCACCACCTTTCTTCTAGGTGTAGTTCTTTTTATAGTGACATAGCTTTCCACATGAAAAACACATTTCTTCCTTTTCTTTCACATGCCATTGATTTTTATTCTTCTTTGAAGAATGGTTCTTGAGATCTTTAGACTTATATTGAGTCTTGGGACCATTTTCCTTATTCTTCCTTTTCTTAATCACCATTAGTATTTTGAATTTTTCATACCCTGTGTACTTATAAACTTTGTGAATGACAGTAAGACATTATAAAAGAGTATTTTATATATTTCTCGTGTTATAGTTTATAATGAAAATATAGAATATTTTTGGTGGTGAGAAAATGTTGATATCTTTTTATAGATCATATGAGAATTTAATTTCTAATATTTCTAAGGGATATTGGTATCCAATATATTCTATATATAAAGCTCAAAAGGCAATGACTCTCAATAATTTCATGAAAAACAATTACTTTAGATATCTTATATTTATTGTTTTCCTTTCTCTTGATAGAGATTGATAATGTGAGGCATCGTTATATACACATACATATCCTCATGTTGATTCAGAATCTCATTGGATGTGGATAATATCATGAAACCTTATACATATGTTGCATCATCCAAATGTTTCTCTTAGAAAGAACATTATTTATCACTAGAATCTTGGAAAGACAATTTAGGAATTGGGTTTTGTAGTACATATTATTTCTATTCATGGTGTACAAGAACATTCTGGTGCCTTTTCCATTATTTGAAATCAGTTCCAATGAGATTTTTATCTTTCTAATATATGTATCATAGTGACATTGTTACGTTCATGTGTATTTAATTTTCCAAAATAAATAAGATCCTAATTTTAATAATTTATCTAATTTAATAATTATATAATAAATATTATATATATCAATCTACCCCTATTATATTGAATCAAAATAGTACTCACCATTAGTTTTTAAATATTATACTACTTTAATGTTTTAGTAAAAATGATCCATAAACCACTTATCATAACCCATACAACGTTATGTGATGATATTTTATTGTATTTAGATATGAATAAATTTACAACTACATTAGCTTGCAACTCCTTGATATGTTGAGTAGAATATCCGATCTTGAATTCCTAAATTTTTATTTCCCCAAAACGTTTCATACTAGTTTCACTAAGTCTCAGAGAGGTGATCAACCCTTAATGCGAACTAGGACATCTGGACCCAAAATAGAAGATATAGATTCCTCGATAATTGAAACCACCCCAACAATGGTTTTGTTAATAACATTGAATTATAGTTCAATTACAACCAAAGTAGTGAATGGTTATAACGAATTAATATATATAGTTGAGGGATTCTAATTTTTATCGGTAAATATCCCATTTAATATTTATTACAATCTTGTTAATAATAAATTTATTTACTTAATTGATTAAATATATCATAGAAAAAATATATTCATAATCCAATTTATTATAGTTCTATCTGTCATGATTATTAATTAATTAATTCATTTGAATACGACAAAACAACCATAATGAAATTGACCATGTAATTTTAATAAAAGAAAATAATTACATAGGTATGATCACGGGATTTTTCTAATTGGTACTTTATCTGGTGGATGATAAAATAACCATTGGCCTAAAGAAAAATACCTTGAACTATAAGTGGTTTCGTGTTGTAGCATTCCACTTGTACTCCCATGTAACTCATGGATTTATTTCCCCTCATATCCAAACATAAACTACCTCCACTAGCTTGTAATATCCTCTAATTACATAATATTTTACTCACGAATGGGTAAGGGGAACAAAATTATTGGTTTAAGGGGCTTATATAAAAAACGTTAGGAACACATGCATTGACATAATGAAATGAGAGATGATTCAAATACCATAAATTTTAATTTATTAATAATAATAAATTAAAAGGAAACCAATCACTGACAATGGTTTGGTATATTCTCAAGATCATTCAAGTACATTAAAAAATAATGAATTTAATAATATAGTATTTAATATAAATCATTCTTAGTTAAGATAAATCATAATAAAATAAATTATTTACCTTTTTAATTAATCAATTATTTTATCTTAATTCTCATCCAATCTTACATAATATTCTCATCCATCACAATTTTAAATAAAATAAATAATTTTATTTAAAATTAACTATGTAAAAAATATTTAAATTGGAGGAAACTCGACAGAAACCTGTTTGAACTACCCAACATTTTTTATATGTATATATTGCTAATTGATGTGGAATATAGCATAAATTCATGATAAAAAAGATTCATGGTTTGTACTACTAAATAAATAACACATGGAACATGTTATTTATGTAGTCTGTTATGTTTTAATGAGCATAGAGTAATAACTATATTATGACTTTTACCCAAAATGTATTTCAAAATATTACACCAAAATTAATTAGATATTTAATATATATATTTAACCAATTATATTTTTTATTATTAAAATAAATAAAACATAGAACACAATCTGCAATGGTTTAAGTATTATAAGAAAATAATTATATATTCTTCATAAATAGATTATATAAATTGTGTATACTAGCCAACTACACATTATGCACTAATCATTACTATCTATTGGTGACACATGACTATAGATTAGTCATGTTTTCCTTCAATAGAAGTTAATGGAGTATATAGTCTGTACTAGGGCTACCTATCATGTGGTCTCTAGGTTACATAGTTACCAGTCACATGTGCTGTGTAAAAAAACACAAGGCTTGTCATTGAATAACGGTCTACACATTATGTACACAAGTTAAACACTGTGTAGTCTGGATAACCATGTTTCATTTTGGTCTAGTCAATATATGGTGTATTAAATACACACCACATGTAATAAATCCACATGCTCTAAATAAATATGTGATTTTTTATTTTTCATTAAACATGGGTACACTGAGTACACATACATGCTACACATTGTGTACTGTTATGATATTAGGAAAAAAATCATTGGAATGCCAAAATATGTAAATAAAATGTTAGTCATTTAAAATTAATACATTTATTGACTATACTTGTGAGGAAAAAGTGGAATAAGAGAAGCTCTCATGATTCCAATTAAATGATGACTAAATGGAAATTTAAAAATAATAATAAATGTGTAAATAAATAAACTATTTTTAAATAGTTTTAAATTATTATGTGATCTCTATGATAAAACATGAATTTTCTAGGTGATATAGAAGCACCGTTGGGGAATGCCCAACCTGTATTTTTTTACAATCAATGATTATTCTGAGATATATATCGATTAACAATTTCATGAAAAACTTAATTAAATATATGATTAGTTGACATGCGTACATGGGAACCAAAAAAAATCATTTTCAATTGATTTATAATTAATTTATGAAGTTAAATAAATTATTTAAAATTAATTACTTCTTCATTGATGAATCTAACAATGTTTCTATATGGTACCTTTATTGCATCACAAGAACCAAGTATAAATTCCCTCTTGTGGTAATAAACACTTATACCATGAATCTATGAGCATTGGTATAGGAATATGTGAGTGCTAGAGTGGAATATCCTAATGCTTTGATCATTCGTCTATGATCTCCATGAGAATCAATATAATTAAGTACTCTTCTTAATCTATCTAGAACTGAGAGGGGAGGTGGATAAGGATCACTGTCTATTCTTGAGAGTGTTCTTATAGAGGTTCTTATTGATATTGAGAGGAATTTTCAGAGTCATTGTGAACAACCCACATAATGTAAAGAATTATGATTAAAAATAATATAATTGGTTTTAAATAGTGATAGGGTTCGAAAATAAAAATTAAATGTCCACCCTTATTATTTCCTTAATCCCTGCAGAACCCATTGTCTAAATAATAATAATATTAGTATTATTTTATATTATTCACAAGAACAAAAAATTAACTAAATAATATTTATTAAATAAATTGATTAAATTTAATAAAATAGTATTTAATAGATATAATTTATCATAAAAAAATTAAACATGGTTATCCATTCGTCTATACTATTTAGAAAGAATTACTTAATGACAATTTATTTAATAAATAGACATTACTTCGTTTTTTCCAATAAATAAATAAATATATATTTTTTCAATAAATATAAAATAAAATTTTATTAATTAATGTTTTTATATATATTATCTCAAATAACTAGTTACTGAATAAATGGGAACAAGAAAACATTAATACTTATTAAAACACTAATTAAAAAACATTATTCATCATGTAGAGTAATAAAAAAATATAATATTTAATTGATGATCTAGATGTAGTTAGTGTGTCACCATCTAGGACTCTTTCTTTTTGGAATTCGACGGAAATACCTAAATTCCATGTTTAGCAACTAAAAACTCTCCATGACACCCATAGAGAAAGAAGTTAATGTCGCAATGACATACAACCTCATATTAATACTTACTATGTAATATAATCCCATTATAATGATATCTATAGTCAAGAATATTGCATGTTGGTTTCATAAACCTATGAGATCAATGTATCTTTGAATTTCTAGAAATGACCCTACCCATAGAACTAAAGGATTTTTAAAGATTCTAATAAGGACTATCAGATCAAGTGGACGAAATAAAAACCTTGTCTGAGGATCTCCCATGTAAGATAATATGAAACCTAAATAAAATATTAAAATGATAAATACTGTAAAACATGAATACCCTGCTCCATAAAATACAATACAACATTATTGTGTCAATATATGTTTGAAAAAAATTTAAAAAACTTGGAAAATGAATCCCACCTTCATGATGTATCCACAGGCTGATCTGAATCACTCAATGTTTGAGTAGGATTCTCCTTTCCCCACTGATGTGATATCATCTCAGAATGAAAAGGTAGAATAAGAAAGATATATTTTGGTTCAAGAGAGGCTCGTCCAATAATCATTTGAAGCACACACCCACATACCATCGTATTTTGGTAGGTTTTATAAAGACCTCAAGGATAGTCCTCTAAACTGCAAGCATTATTTCATGTTTTTATAACACATTAATAAATTACATAGCCTATTCATGCATCATATACATTTATTTCCCATTATTTTCATCTTAAGAAACATTTATTTTTTAATGATAGCCTTGATGGAGAATATTTCGGGTGTCCAACACACAAATAATATACCCAATGACTTTACATGAAAGCTGATATACATGTTATATATATATATATATATTTATATAATATATATATATATATATTAAACTTTAGGAAATATTCTAATCAATCTTTCACATTCACTAAATACTACTATACTTTGTTTCATTTCACCTTATATTGTTTCACATACAATAATAGGGAAAACCATATACAAATATCCATTTGGATATTGTCCAAAACTCTTTCGAAAAGTTATTATTAACCTTACATTGTATCACATAATATGAAAAACCTTATTAATATCCATCTAAAACACATTGATTAATTGTAAAAACTTTTAGAGGATATCTTAGATTCAAACTCAGTCCGCGTTCTATTGAACATAGAGTCTGGCCCAATTGGTATTTAATATATTGATAAAAATAAAAAAATATGGATCCATTAATGTAATAAAAGAGTGGACTATAGTAAAGAATCAATACAACTATGTATATAAAGGGACCTGACATTTTCTCCATCAAAACCATGTATCTTTATATTTGTGTCCACCAGTCTGCATCATTTTCAAACATGTATTCTCATATTTTCCCTTTTTTAAAACATCAAGTTACTACTGGTCATAGAACAAGTCAATCCCATTAAGACAACTCATCTATTCTCAACTCTCAAAGTATAGTATGATATAATCAATGAATATATCTCATATCTTTCTTCCTTATGGATAATCACAAAAAATTTCCGTTATCCAAATAGATATACAATATCTATGTGTGGATACAAACTGTAACATTCAATCTCAATCGAGGGACACGATGTAGTACTTGTCACATATGAGGAAAACTCTAATCATGCATAAGATCCAACCATTGAAATGATTTCCAACATACCCAACCACCCCCATATTAACTTATAAAATATGTAGCCTTTTGTGAGTAAGGTATAAAATTAAAAAGGTTCTCATAATAGATATCTCACCAATCTTGGGTTGTGGGGACTCAAATATGATCCATACACTCGTAGTATACCAAATAAATTTGTGTATGATGATCCATGTGGAATAGTTAGTAGATCATCCAAAATACACAAAGAATAGCATATTCTTTATATTTAGCCTCATGATAATGTTTTTTATCTCTATATAATAATACCACTCATGTTATCATTAAAATTTCATCATAACTTGTAATGCTCCATGATGATCATTATTTAGGGATAAACACAAAATTCTTAATTTTAGAGGTAAATCATCAATTCACTTCATGAAATGTATCTCTATATATAAATTTATGTATCAAATGTGAAAGATTTCTAATTAGTAGGTTACCTTTAGTATGATAGATTTAAATATTCTTTACTTTTTTAAGAATATATAACAAAACCAAAATAAGAACCTATTTTTCATACCAGATATGATAAACTACCAGATTAAACTTTTTATTATTACACATGCTATGTTTTGTTCAATCATTACATCATTTGTAATTACTATCACAACTCTATGTGACCATATAATAAAACACTCAAACTAAATCTTTAGTGAGAAACATATATAAATAAATCCAATATGAATAATGGTGTGATTTGGAAATCCTATTCCAAAATCTTCAATTTTTCAGTCAAAATTAAATCTTATATACTTAAAAACATCAAATTTTATGATTTTATCTTTAATTAACTACATAATAAACTTTATGTTTTCATAATAATCATCCTCAGAATATCAATCAATCAAACTCTTGAAATAATGAAACAATTTACATTATTGTTTGACAGTTCGGTTAAAATCTTTTTGAATAATGTGGAAAACACTTTATTAGAGTAAATAATGTAACTATTTTAAATTTTATTTACTATTATACTCTAAACTGTATCACACCTAACTTTTCATACCTAAATATTTCATCTTTTATATTAATATTAAATAAATTTTACAAATACACACAATAGGACCCTAATGGTTTATTTTCTTTTGATACTAGATACAGAATCTTATTATTTCATGAAATATCTTTAAACCCACCAATTGAGATCTCAAATATAAGTATTCTTTATAAACATACCCAACTAAACCCTTTCATCATAACTTAGGGATAGAAAAATAATAAGGGGTGAGCATAGATGCTCATTATGGCTAAACATGAGATATATTAATTTATAGTCATGTGAAAGAATAAGACATGAATAGGAGTATGATATCATGAAAATAACATACGAAGTTCATGACCAATATATTAAATATCATAAACATGTGTCTTTAAATTAAAATTTATCATTTCAAAATTGATGAATCATTAGATTTGGAAATAAATAAAAATGAATCATGAACCATAAGTTCATCTCTTAAAAGTGTGGAACCATCATATGAATATAAAACATTTATTATGTTAAGGTTAACCACTGAGACCATAAAATCATAGTGGATCAGTCATCCCTACCTATTTCATATATTATAATTGATCATTCATAACAACATAAATCCTATAGTGGATCAATAACACTGGGTTGTTTCCAATATTAGATCATGTACATCGACTTGCATCCCAACAGTTTCTCACGAGATATAATACTTTATCCAATGAATTAGAGGTTGATATAATTATATACCTACCCATAAAATGTTGATAACCAAAAACATTCATTCCCTAATGTCATTAAACATTCATTATATCATCATATCATAACCCGTGTAAAGAAAATACGTTCCATAAACTTTTTATCAATCCATCATAGCATAAACTATGGAAAATAAATGGGTTTTTATAAACATCTCATAATTAAAAATCATAAACCATCTAGATAAATAAAAATGATGGTATGATTGTATCATATCCTTAGTAAAATTTAATTAATACCAAACATTGTTGTTTTTTTTATGAATATAAATTCCAAAAAAAAAATAATTAAGCATTCGTAAGGAAAGTAATGTTTCTTCATTGTTAATAACATTTTTAATAATAAAAATAAAAAAATATTGTGGAAACACATATTATTAAATAATAATGGAATATTATATATTATTCCTAAAATCGTTGAGTGTTAATGATGGTGGTAAGTAATGTTTATGTCATATATGTTAAAGCAAATATTCCTTTAAAATGTTCGATAAAAAGATCAAAAAGAGCCTCGTTTTAAAATTAAAAAGAAGATTCATTTTAAAACTTTTTAAATTAGTCTAACATGGTTAAAATGAAATTAATAAATAATTAGAGAGTAGTAAAAACATTATTAAAAATTGTTTTAGAAATCATTGACATTGAACAGAAATAATTCTCTATCGAAGAGAGAAATAAAATCAATTTTCCTTAAAATCATTCTTTTGGCCTATTTAGTTATTAAAGAGATGAAAATGAGAGTAAAACAAGTATTATATAGAAATTAAAATATGATAATGAATTTTATGAGATTATTTATATTTATATTATTAAATTTCAACACCATAAGAATAATCAATAAAATCTCTATAAATAATTAGATTGTAACATAAATCTCGTACCACAATTCTCAAATTTTATTATACATGATGTAGCCTCATATATAAAAAATATAGGTTTATTATAAATATATTAAAAAACAATAATCATATATATAATACCATATATGATTTCATTATATATTTGTATCATGAATTTATTAACAATTATTTAATAAAATCACTATTCTCGTGGTAACTGGTTTGTTTCCTATGTATGTTTTCATTTAATAGTTCTGTTCCTTGTAATTTGATCATGGTTCCATCACATCCACAATGTTAATGATGATATAAATATAATATATATTAAATTATATAAATATTTAGATCCATATATAAAATTTTGAAATAGAAAAACCAATTACACCGTTCATAGAGATAGTAGGTCATACGTAGGCATGAACGTTGTTGTCATTTTTTAACAGATAGAATAAGAAAATATTGAATAATAATTCACCTTTATTTAATATTTATTATATAATATATATAAATATATTCTATATTTATTACCATCCATGTAAAAAATGGAATTGAAAAACGAATCACATCACTTCGTGGACGTGGTAATACACACATATACAAAACCGACATTATCAGTTTCCAATGGATTGGAAGGTATAAAGGTAGATGCCATATTATAATTACAAATGATTAATTTTTAAAAAAATTTCATATATATAAATATATATTAAATATATCAATATATCCATCCATGAGAGGCGGTAATGGAAAACTAATTGTATTAGTTCATGATTTGGAAATCGGTGGTACTCACGAACGACATTTTTGTTTCCCTTTTGATGCAAGAGGAGATAGATATAGGTTATTAAATTAACATAATAACATGTTAGTATGTGGAATATAATTTTTTCATTATTTCATAATAGTTTAATAATATTTAAAGGTGGTATAATATGAAATAAAACCAAAACACGTGATTAATGTATATACCTCTTCTTCAGACAAACTCTTTAGGTTTACACCTAAAGCATTTAGAGCATGTTTTTCTAATAAAAATGGGATCTTTGTCATGGGTATGGATTTAATTATTGTAATTGGGTGGGTAATGATAAATCCAAAAGGATAATTAAATGTTTATAGGATATAGGTCTCCTTTTATAATTGAGGTGTGTGGGACACTTTTATTTTTTCAATGTTTTAAAACAATTTAAAGACACATTCTCAGACCCAAGGCTCCAAAATGGATGATATTAAGTCTTAATAAGTTTAATTTTAATATAAAACCAATTTATGTGTTTTTAAAAAGTTTTTACCTCTTTTAACCCTTATATTTTTAGTTTAACCACGGTAAACAAGTTTTGACTTTATCTACAGTAAAATATTTTTACTATATTTAATATTCATAATGAAAAAAATTAATTTCAACTTATTATATAATATTAATTATTCTTATTCAAAATATGTAATAAATGTTATCAAATTAATTTCAAATATGTGATAGAATTTAATTTAAAATTTAACCTATAAATGTGATGAAGAACTGGATTTCAAAAGTACATGTTTTCTTAAGTATAAAAAATTTTCATTTCAAAATTATACATAAAACTATTTCATAATAATAAAATTGAATTAATAATAATATAATTGACCATATTTTAATTTTAAACCAATTTTTAAACAAATTTTAACTTTTTAAAATCTTTAAACGAAATGACAATTTTATTAAAACAATCTATTTTTCATTATTCATCGAAAATTAAATATTTTTCGAAAATTATAAAGAATTAAATATAATATAATATTGAAATGTTTACTTAAAATACAATATATTTAATAAATTTAGTAAAAATTTATTTTAAAATAAGTTTTCAAAACATGACGACAACATTTTTTAAGAAAACACAGTTTTAAGAATCAAAGTAGATTTATTATCATCCAATGCTGAGAAAAAATATTATATGACTACTAAAAAAATGATTGAATATTTAATATATAAAATTAATTAAAATAATTCACAAAAAGATATCAATTCAGTATTTTAAAATAATCACACATTACGTGCATAAAAACTATTTTTCATAAAAACATATCTTTTATTTTCAATTGGTTTTTATTTTTAATTATAATTAATTTATTACCAAAAAAATCATTTTATACGTATTTTAAAAATATATTTATCATATTTTTTTTATTCTTATTCGTACCTTCTAAACTAAAAACTAATAAATAACTACAACTTTAGATAATAATATATTAAAAGTATATTGTAGTTTGTTTAAAAAAATTATTCCGTGTAACACATGCTATGAAAAAAATAAATATATTTGAAAATATGTATTCCATAAAATACCATGGTGTTACATTCTATCCCCCCCACGAATATATCCCTAAGAATTATGTTATATTGATACAAACAACTGAGTATTATTCTACCTCATCATATCCTAATGTTCCCATGTATCTTATTTATTTTTGGGGTGTTTCCAAAAAACCCTAATCATGTGAGTGGTTATTTTTATAGAACATTCTATATATGATCTATAATCTCCAATAGTTGTTCAATATATGATATATCTTTCTCAAGTGGTATAACCACTGAGTTTATTATATATGAAGGGTCAGGTATGTTCTTCCCCAGGATATATACATGGAACACATCATGAAGTTGATAAAGGTTTGGTGGATGTTCGAAATGATAATCTACCATCCTGAGTCAATTAACAATATTGATGGGTAAAATTTACCTAGGGATACGTTTTCCTGAGTTTATATATCCCATAAACATCGTTCATAGATAAATTAATTGAAATTCCTTGTTACCAACTTTGAACTCCTTCTCTCATCGAGTATTTTCAGTATTAATTTTCTATTAACATTGTTCTTCTACTATGTGTTTGTGAATTTATATGTACTAATCATCCATTTCATACACTATCTTAGTTCCCAATACCTTGATTTATCTAACTACATTCTGTCATGTTGGATTTTTACACTTTGTTCCATAGGGAGACTAATAAGTGTCCATCTAAATACTTTAGTGAAATCAATTTTTTTGTAAAAAACATGAATAGAAGAATGTGTTGAATCCATCCACCTATGAGTTCCGAATAATAAGACCTCAATATAACCTCTAGTGTTTTAATGGTTCTTTAATACTGATACACTATCTAAATATTATAAGTAGTTTTGAAACTTAACTCTATTTTTAGATCCTACTGAAGACATTTCCAAAAATATGAGGTAATCCAAGGATCCCGATTAGATACAATAAAATGTCGCACTCCCTGAAATATTACCACTTATTTAATGAATATCCTATAAATTTTATCAATATAGAATCCATTACTAATGTAAATTATGTGTACTAACTTAGTAAGGCGACCGACTACATCCTAAGTAGCATTATTGCCTTTAAATGTGTTGTGGAGTCCGACAAAAATATTCATGATGATGTTTTCCCATTTTATTCTAGAATGTGTAATAGTTACAAAACAACCTCAGAATATTATATCCCAAGTTTAATTTTTTTTTCATACTATTCACTGAGATACAAATTCCTCAATATCCTTTTTTATGTTTTCCCACTATAAATACTCTTTCTGATCTATATACATATGCGTATATCTATGATGAATAGAGATTGGTGAACAATGATCTTCATCCAACAATTCCTTAATCAAATTACTAATTGAATAGAATCATACAAAATCCCTTGACCTTATCATTTCATCATAATCATGGTTAAACTCAAGGACATATCTCACCCTCTTTTGTAGCTCTACATCTCCTTTATGTACATCTTTAATACTTACATGGATAGATAGTTGAACATTCATTTCACCAAGAAAAGATTTATCCTACTACTTCAATATTTCCATATCAATCCTTTATAAATATAAAAATATTGAATCTTTTTTTATATTAATCATAGATAATTTCTCTTGATCCTTTCATAAAAAATCTTCTTCTATCTTGTTCATTTTTTCAGGGTGGTAATGTATTAAGTAGTCAAAATAATTAATATTATCTAACTATCTTATTTGGTTCAAATTCATCTAATTTTTAGTGAATATATAATTAAATATTTTATGATCAGTATATATATTTCATTATTATTCATAAAGATAATGCCTTCAAATCTACTTTTCTAAAATTACCATAGTTAACTCCAAATCATGTTTTGTGTAATTTTTCTCATGAGATTTAAATTTTCATGAGGAAGATGTTATAACCATTCCATTCTACATTATAATTCAACCCATTACCATGTTCTATGAATCACGATAGATAAAAAATCCTTCTCCGCTCTAGGTTCATGTTATCATATGTTAACTATAAAACCTTATCTTCATTTTATTGAAACGTCCATCCCATTAATCAATCCAAAAAAACTTGGATCCCTTCTGAGTTAACATGGTGAGTGGATTAGAAATACATGAATATAAAATACTATAATATATAAATACTACCATAAATTTTCTACGTAATCTATAATGACTCTTTTCATTAAATACATAATGATAGTCGGCAATTTGTAAGACCAAATAGAATCACTATAAAGTCAGAGTTTCTATACCTCTTATGGAACATTGTTCTGGGCATGTGTTTATTTTTTGACCCTAAACTACTATTACAGATATCAATGATCAATCTTGGAAAAGTATTTATATAATCTTAATTGATCAATAAACCGTTGAAGTGGGTATATGATACTTGTTCATGATAGTGATCTTGTTATGTTCTAGATAATCAATACAGAGTCGCATTAATCAATATATCCTCTTATCAAAAAGAACTAGTTCTCCCCAAGGTGATTCACTTGGAAAAATAAATACCATATCAATATTATTCTAGAGTTTCATTTTTAATTCCCATTACTCAATTGGGGGTATTCTAGAATGAGTCATTGAAATTGTTGTAGCACCAGGTATGAGTTCTATTGAAAACTCAGATTCACGACTCATAGGAAGACTATGCAATTCTTCCTTAAATACATCAAAAAACTCCCATACAATAGTCATATAATTGAAATTTAATTTTTCTCCAATAATTTAATATAAATAGACTTCATGTATAGGAATTAAGACCCAAAATATAGAAGTAATTTCTATAAGAAAATTTTATTGATCCTCACAATGATAAATTAGAAGGGATTAATTTTGAATATGAAATGTGACTTACCTTACCTGAAAATTGATATGGGATACATATAAAGAAATTTAATAAAATCCTATAATTACATCAACCTCAACTAAAGGTAGAATCACAATATTTACAGGAATCACTTTCCCACATACTTCAATCAAAGAGTAACTATATACTTGATATATAACCCTCATACCATCAGGAGTTTTCACCAATAACACATTATCTGATCATTGATATAGTATTTCAATACCCTTAATATGTTCATTAAATATTAATTTTTGCGTAGAGAAATAATCAAATAATACATTATCTTTTCTAGAGTGGATAATAATTATACCTTTCACCACATCATTCTTGTAACCCACTTTAGCAGTCCTGATCGCGTGAAAATTTTATGTTCCATTGATCATAATAGGATTATAATATTTATCAGCATCATAAACGTTTTTATTCATACACTTCTAGAAATATTTCACATACTCTTTACATTTTAAGCATTGGATAATTGTGGGGAATAATTTTACTTTATCTTCCATTCCATTTCATTAAATAGAAAGGTCATTTCCTTTGAACATTTATGTTCATTATGAATATAATTTCCACATTAAATCTACCAAATAATTGATAAATTTTTATTTTAGTTATAATGATTAAACTATAATTACACCTTATATGTCTTATAAAATTTTCCTTATGAGTACCAATGTATTCGTCCTCCTTTTTCTTAAGCTCAAGAAATTTTATTTTTATCTTTTTATATAGAATACATGGAAATTTCATACAAAAAAACCTCATAAACTCATAACATTCCACATAATCAATTCATTACTCTTATCTCATATTAATAAAAAGGTTTTACAACTGAGCCACTTCTCCCTCCAAACGTTAAATGATCAGGACAACCACTTCATGTATTGATCTATGGAGAAAAAAAATAATATGTTTTCAATGGTTTTGATACATATCCCAACTAATAATTTATCATAATACCAAAAGGAATAATGTGGATTTTTCCCATGAAATTATCAACAATACATTGTTCCCTCGTTTGATCATTTGGAATCTCATCATGATTCATGGACTAAGAAATTTTCATGATCATAGAAATAAGTTTTTTCATTCCATATCCAAAAACATTTTTTTTCTCTGGAGTATTGTCATTATATATTCCATCACATTTTTTGTTGGAATGATGTATTGTGGTTCCAACCATTAACTAAAAACAAAAAACAAAGTATAAGAAAATATAATCCTAGTGTAAAAATAAATAATCATGAAAAACCTATGGGGCGTCCAAATCATGACACATTATTTTCATCCCATGATACCTTAGGTTTAAAATACTTCATCCATAATCATTTTTTATTCAAATACTTCAAAATTAAATTTAAAGAAAAAAATTTGAATTAACTCAATCATATCCCTAGGAGTATTAAAACATGTGTGTATTAAGTGCACAATCACTAAACATGTGAATGATGGATTATATATACTCAAAGGTTAATTTTTAGGGTTGTTATTCCTAGATACATTTGTGAAAAAACCACATCCATGTGTAGTATATAGATAGGGTTGTTTTTCTAGGAAAACCAAACTCTTTTCTTTACCATATCTTGGGACGTTCTCTTATACATAGAATTATACTATGTTTTGTCATAAATTTTTTTTAATACTAGTTTCTAAAGGATAGTTAAACCTTTCCTCTAATACCATCTATAGAGAACATGGGTTTTCATATGTAAATAGTACAACATTTTATATGATTATTCGTTGAATTTCTCAAATACTTCTCTAAGGACCATAAAGATTTATTATTTTAGAGAATAGATATAAAATATACATATTTCATGAAATATATTAAAAAATCCCATATAATGACTTGTGTTTTTACCCTAAGGACTTTGGGATATTTTGAAAAATATTTTGGGAGCTGGGAGCTGGGTCGAAAAAATAATCTGGAACCTGAGGTGCCTAAATGCAGTGACATTAAAAATATTATTTATATTTTGTCACATGCACATAGTTTATCCCGAAACATAAAATAACTTCCATTCATATTCGTGGATTGGATTTATGATACTGATGTTGAGTTTGGAATGTTGTTTTTACCCTAAGTGTGACCTAAGCCTGTTCGCACAAGGATTTTCATTTAGAGGCCATTTTGGGTGACATGGCAATGAGAGGGGAATTAATTAGTTTATTTTTGTTAAACATAATTCTTCCCCCTAAAATAATCAAACATGCATCAACCCAACCAAGGGGAGCTGCGCCTCTCCTCTATCATTAGTGATGACTAACCACCACAGAATCTTCAAAGAAAGGTGTTGTTGATCCCCATTTCTGATGCAGAGCATCGTGAAATTGAGAAACAGAGTGTTTCGAGCACCATTATTCAACTGAAGCTTTTGAATTTTACCATTGAGGTAGGAAAATTTGAGTTTTGGTTCTGATTACCTTGATTACGCATGATTTTAAGGTTCTAGAGCCCATATAAAATTGCTAGAGGTCCCTTCTAGGTAGATCTGAAGGTTTTTGGGTAAACTAGGGAAACTCAGGGCATTTTGTAGGTGATTCCCAACTAGAATAACCATCTACATGGCATGTAGTTTAATGAAACATGTATTATAGCTCTTCATACTCAGGAAGATGAACTTTAGGGACTTAATGTCATGTATGGGTGTTGCACACAGTGTGGTTCCCTAAACCGTGTGAACATGGGACATAGATTGGGCTAGCCATGTGAAAAGACATTTCCATGTACTAACACATGGTGAAAATACATGGAAATGAGGTTTGGTACATAGATATGGAAAACCTACATGGGCGGGAGGTTGTTTATCCAAAAATTTAATTTGTTATGGGATACATGGAGTGTGAGGGACACAATCCTCCATTCCATGTAGAAGTGGAACATGGCCAAGGTCTGGGAGATGAGGGACATGGTGTGAACCTCTTTTGCACGTTGTGTACCCCCATAGGGGTTAGAACCCATGTGGAAAAGTTACACGAGGAGGTTCTCGAGAGGGCTCACACGTCATGTGTGCCCTAGTGCACATTATGAACATTTAGTAGACCCCCCATGGATATTTGGCCGTTATTATCTCCTACTCAAGGGCTTGGATTCAAGCTTGTGAGTATTCTATCCATATAGGTTTTCCACGTAGATCATGATGGTGGCCTCTGTTATGGATTATGAGATATGAGGTGGTGTGAATCAAACACAATGCTTGTGGAGAGGTAATGAGTCAGAGTTGGAGATCAGTGTGGTTCATATAGAGAGACTCTTTGACTATTACTCCCAAGATAGGCTGGGGTGTATATTTTCTTTACCTATATGCTTAGGTGGAGATGGGACTCCCCACATCATGGGAATTGCTTCGTTACCTATGGGTAGTTTCTTTAGGTGTTGTTACTCCCCTGATGGACAAGGGTGTAGGATTCCCCATGAAATTCATGAAGGTAGTGTAGTTACTCCACTACTTGGTAGGGTGTGGATCCTCTATTATAGGATTTGGTACTACCTTGTCCTTTTGGGGCGCGGGTCCTCCATAAATATTGTTCTGACTGAGTTGGTACACTCCTACCATTTCAGGGATCAGTTCCTCAAGCCTGGGTTCAGTACACCCCTACAGTGTCCATGTGCGGGTCTCCCATAGTGAATGGGTTGGAAGAGTTGGTACTCCCCTGTTTTTCTCAGGTGAGGGTCCTCTATCCACTGAGTAGTACTCTCCTACCGAGATATGGTGTGTGTCATCTATCTTTGAAGGGGTACTCCCCTTTCATTTCTAGGGTAGGGTCCGTCATGAGTAGTACTCCCCTGTTGGATCAATGTTTGGGTCCTCTCTTACAGAGTAATACTCCCCCATCTATGAGTAGCAGTGGAGAGGAGGTACTCCTTTTTATTTGGATCTACCTAGTTTGTTGGAAACTATTATGAGGAGAAGGGCCTTCCACTTGATGTGAATAATACCCAGAATAGAGCTAGTGCTCCCTTGATGAACTACGGTGTGAGATACTCCTTACAGAAGAGATATAGGTTTTGTAGGTTAGTTTGGAGTATTACTCACTTGACTTCATGTCAATAGAGAGGTGTGAGTCCCTTCATTATCTATTTTTTGAGAGGATACATGCAGTGAATAGTCTGGAGTAGTTCCGCCTAAACTGTGTACAGTGGTGAGGGGTGGGCCACCTCACATGGTTTTCCTTATCTTGTGCTGGGTGTGAGGTAGTTATGACAGGACCTCTTGTTTTTGGGCACTAGATCATGACCAATTTAGTTGTTTTTATGGATCAAGCTCTCTTGTACATACCATTAGGAATGTTAGAGTTGTTCTCATTGGAGTGAATATCTTGGACGGGTTCCATCTGGGATAGGTGAGGTCATGGAGTGTGTTCTCCTGGTTTTATTTTATGGTTAGAGCCTAAGAAGAGAATCATTTTTCTAGCTATGAGGTAGTAACCTCGTGAGACGTAGTGTCTGAGATGAGTATATTAGAGTGATTTCAAGGATTCCTTGTGATGTTTTTTCTTGTCATGGTTGACACTTCTTGTATACTAAACTAACCCATCATGTATTGTCGAGGATGGTTCAAGATGGAGTTTTTCTATTGATTGGGTTTCCCTCTTGCTAGGTCAAGTAGATTTTTTCCTTTCATTTTCTCCCTTGTTATTTTGAAGTTTTTTGGGTGACTAGTGAGCGTTTTTATACTCACCAATACATATTATTTACTCACATAAGTTTTGGGACTGGTCCATACCACAGGCCATTTGATGGAGTCCACAGAGGTCATGAGACTGGCAGAGCTTAGTGAGCTAGAGAGACCGTGGTATTTACTGGAGCTTGGATGAGGATCATTTCGGTAGTTGTAGTTTAAAGTGATCCCCTCCTTCTGAGATGGTTATAATATTTTATAGTTTTCATTTGAGGTCATTGTTTTTCTCCTTTTATGCTTGCAGTGCTTTTGTTGTACTCCCGTTGTGGGTTATAGTTGTATGCAGGAATTGATAGATTTTTATTCTTTTACATTTCAGTATTTTTCGATCTATTAGATATGTGTGTGAATGAAGGTTCTTCGGAAATACCTCCCATGTTGGTGATATTTCTTCTCATCACTAGTCGCCAGCCCTTAGCCTATTGGAGGTGGGTTTGGGGAGTTGTGGCATGGGCCCCATCGGGTCGGGTCGTGATCGAGTGGTATCAGGGGTGGTTGGTTCCCCATTGGGACCGTAGTGTCGTGAGATTGGTTTGGGTTGCATTGCAACACTATTAGGATATCTCAAGTTCGGCTCTAAGGCCATAGGTTCTGGTGTTCGTGCAGTGGCCGACATATCCATTCACCAAGACTATGATAACAAATTTTTAGACTTTATACATTAAGATATTGGATGGTGGGAAAATGGTACATTATTCATATAAGATGGGGTTTTCATTTTTCATATCCTTCTTGAGTAATCTACCTAGATTTACTCTTTTATAGTGGTACATCTAGATCCTATTTGCGGATTACTCCATGAAGATAGCTAGATAGGATTCTATAGCATGATCTGGATGAACATCTGCTCTGTGGTGAGTCATTAGTGTACAGAACTGATTTTGACGAGTTACCTCCTGGTGGACTATCGATTGTGCCACCTATAGTAGACAATCAGGTTTTATCGGTAGATAAGGCCAAGAAAACACGTAGGATGAGTGCACTACACGAGTTCTAGAGGTAGTGAAATTTAAGGTATCTGGGTGATCCAGACCCCTAAGTAGTAGATGACTGGCATAAGGTATTCATGTAAGTTTCTGGTTTCATGAGGACACCTTACGATCAGATGGCGTTCCTATCATAGAGCCTTTTGCGGGGTTCGTTCGGGCGATGGTGGAGTCTGGTGATGCAAAATCATGACAAGGAGACGCTCAAATAAGAGGATTTTGAGTTACTCTTCGACAAGATTTTTACAAAACTATATTGATATTAGTGTGTATCCAGGAGATTATATAGCTTTGGTAGGGTAGAATGACCATGGAAGTGTTTTCATAAATGATCACAAAATTTTCATGATACTCATTGGATATGGTTCGGGATCCATTCTTCATAGCATGGAACTTTGAGTAGTGCTTGGGTCGGGAGATCAGGGTATCCGTGATTCCACTACGTATTCCAACATCTGATGGAGTTCTGGAGCGATCTATAGTGGTGGAAGGTTTCCTAGATGAGGAATATGTGGACGTGACATGAAGAATTGGTCACGAGGCAGAGTAATCTGCAGAAGCTGGAAAACGATAGGTAATAGTGTCATGGCATAGGAGGCAGACACATGCCCATGCATATACGCATGGGTCTACCGTGTAAGAGAAGCGCTGAGGATCTGGTCAGCAACTGAAGAGGAAGTGAAATGCTTACGACGGATGGGGACATATCAATATATATTGTGCAACCCACTATGCTACTATGAGGGATTTGGATGATGAGCCACCTTGGAAGAGATAGTTCTTCAAGCTAGGAGTTCCTCATGGTGGAAGATAGGGAATAGGAGATGGAAGAGGGGAATGCGCTTTAAGATTGTTAGAGGTGTTTCCACCACCACCACTTGGTGGTCCATGACAAGATCAAGGAGATGGAGGATGTTAGTGGGGACAACAACAGGTCATGGAGGCCTTTGATCGAGAAGCTACAAGGACGAATAGAGGTACTCCTTGTGTAATTTATATTTTTTATTAGAAATTGTTAGACACTATTGTGGGTACTCCTTTCTTTCTTCTCATGCTCAAGGTTTTACCATGGTGATGTGGGGAATTAGTAGAACTCCGTGTTGGTATTTTTGAATGGGGCCCCGGTAAGACCTAGGGAATGTTTGAGAAACCCTTTGGTCTTTATGGGTGCCCTCATGTTTTTGGTGTCATATTTCTATGCAACACGCTCCAGGAGGTGGTGGTGTAGTTTGATATAGATTTTAACTCACGAGTGACGGGGGATGCTTTCCTCGTTGAGATACATTTTTTTGATGCGATCAGAACTTCGTGGGTGAGTCGGTGCCACCCAGAGGAGATATTATTAAGGTTTAGTGGATATGTTCATTATACATGCATGTTCAGGGAGAGGTTATGTGATCATGTGTCACAACAGGTCTTAGTCCTTCCAGCAGAGTTTCCCTACTCGAACCACTTTAGCTTTGAGGCTCTAGGAGAGGGAGCGCCTTTCTTAGAATCATTCTATAGAAGAAAAGTTAGACCCTATGATGTTTTTGTAGTATGGATTGGTTTCCTACAATCTATACTCAACTAGGATGCCACTAGTGGGTTTTTTTGGTGTTTTTGCTTTGGTGAGATGTGTTACAACTAGAGGATTGTAGATGGAGGGCCTCATAAGTCCCAGTGTTTACTCTTGGGTAGCCTTATTTTGTTTGCGAACTACCTCGCATTTTCATCATCGACCTGGAATGTAAGATGCATGGTAGGATTTTTGTACAGTCCATCCAAGAGTGTACGGGAACTGTAGGGTTATATTAGTATTTGTGTCAGGTTAGCATGGTGGTGTACCACTATACCTTATGACTAAACATGGACCATAGTTCTTGGTGCATTACCACCTTTCGCAACTACAGAGACATGTGCCCGTTGGTGCGGAATGTTGACCTGGTAGAAGCAAGAAAAAATAGTGGTTTGATCTTGGTGGTTCCTCTATGTGTATTCTGGTAAGCAGCACGACAACCCTTGCTGAGCTTGCTGGAGTGGGTGTCCATTGGGGAGCTTAGTTTCTTCCCTTATGCTAATCCTTTTTATTTTTGAGAATGAAAATCCATAAGGTGGGGAGAATTTAATCACTTGGGTTTTGACATGAATCACTTTAGAATATTTTTTAAAATATTTCCACAGCCGAGTCCTGAGTCTACGTGGGAATCTAAGGCCCAGGGTGCCTCGTTGTGGAGATATTAAAAATATTTTATACATACATACAGATATATATATATATATATATATATATATTCACGCACACATGGTTTCTTTTTAAACATAAATTACTCCTGTTTGGAGCCTCAGATTGGATTTTTGAGACCTGGGTTGAGTCCGAATCGTCGTTTTTACCTAAGGCATGACATATGGTTGTCTAAGAAGGGAGTTTCCTTAAGAGATCATTTTAGGTGATGTGGCGTTGATAGAGGAATTAATTGGATTATTTGTATTAAACCTAATTCCTCCCCCAATAACCCTGATATTCACATCACCCCAACCAAGGTGGTCTGCGCAACTCCTATCTCTTTGGTGATGAAAAACTACCCCTGAATCATCGAATCAAGGTGTTGTTGAACCCCATTTTTGATGTAGATCACCATATAATTGAGAACCAGAGCGATCCAAGCACCATTCTTCCACTGAAGCTTCAGTTTTTTTCATCTAGGTTGGTGGATTTGTGTTTTTTCCAGATTCTATTTTTACACATGGTTTTAAGTTTCTATATACCATATAAAATTTCTAGGGATCCCTTCTAGGTAGATTTGCAGGTTTCATGGTAAAATGGGGAGAATCAGGCTGTTTTGCAGGATATTCCTGACTGGAATGACCATATACATGGTGTGTACCTTAGTGACACATGTCATGTAGCTCTTATTTTTCAGGGAAGATGAAATATTTGTACTACACATAGTGTTTTGGTGTTACACATTGTCTAGTTCCGTAAACCGTGCGACCATTGGACATGTCTTGGGATATCTGTGTGAAAAAACATGCCCGTGTACAGACACAAGGAAGAGATACACATACACGGGGTCCAGTACACAGACACGGGAAAACAACATGGGAATGAGTTCATTAATCTGAACACTCCATGTTGTATGAGGTACACAGCAAGTGAGGGACACTGTCAGTAGGTCTGTGTAGAAGAGGAACATGGCCAGGGGCCTACAAAAGAGGGACACGATGTGAACCTCCTCTACATGATGTATCCCTAACATGGATTGGAACCTGTGTGGAAATGTTACATGGGTAGGTGCTCGGGTAGGCTCACATGCCATGCCTTCACCGGTTAATGTCGTGTTCTAATAAGAGATACTATGTGGATCCTCTTCCTTCTCTGTGTCCTTCTATGGGACTCGAATTTAGGATTGTGAGTAGTCTATCCTATTTTTTCACATAGGACGTTATAGTGGCCTCTGTTATGGACTACGAGATATGAGGTGGTATGAATCGAACATGAGGCTTTTGGAGTAGTACTAATCCAATGCTAGAGATCAGTGTGGTTCGTATAGAGAGATGTTAGGACAGTTACTACCCTAATGGACTAGGGTGCATGTTTTTCTTGCCTCCCAGCTTAGGTGATGATTTGACTCCCCACATCTAGGGCATGGGTTCATTACCTTTGGGTAGTTTCCTCAGGGGGTGTTACTCCATAGATGGACTATGGTGCAGGTTTCCCTGTTATTTTTGTGAAGTTAGAGTAGGCACTCCCCCACCGAGAAGGGTGTGGGTCTTCTATTACAAGATTTAGTACTCCCCTATGTTCAAAGGACACTAGTCCTCCATACATTTTATTCAAGTAGATTTGGTACTCCCCTGTCATGTCAGGGATTAGTTCCTCATTCCCGGGGTTGGTACTCCCCAACTGTGTATGGGTGTGTTTCTCCTATAGTGAACGAGTTGGAAGAGTCAGTACTCCCATGTTGTTCCAGGGTGTGGGTCCTTTAGAGACTAAGTAGTAATACACTGCCACGTTAGGGTGCAGATAATCGATCTATGAAGTGGTACTCCTTTGTAATATCAATGCGTGGGTACTTCTTGAGTAGTAATCCACTATTGGATCAGGGTTTGGGTCTTCGTTTATGGAGTAGTACTCCCCCGTCTCTGAGTAGTAGTGGGGAGCGAGTCCTCTATTTGAGTTGGTTCTCCCACAACTATTGGATATTTTTATGAGGAGAGGTACCTTTGGCTTGATGTGGACGATACCTAGATAGGATCTAGTTATCCCTCGAAGAATAAAGGTGTGGGATACCCCTTATAGGAGCGATAGAGGTTTCACAAGTTAGTTAGGAGTAGTACTCCCTCGACTGTGGGGCAGTGGAGAGGCATGAGTCCCTTCATTATCTCTTGTTATAAGGGATTCACACCAGTGCATAGTCTGGAGCAATGATCCTTTAAATATGTGCAGTACTGAGGGGAAAGCCTCTTCACTTGGGTTTCTTTAGCTTGCATTGGGTGCAAGGTAGTGATGACTGAACCTTTTGTGCTGGGAACTAGACGAGACCTAGTAAGATGTTCTAATGGAGAATGTTCCCTAAGATGAACCATTAGGAATGGTAGAGTTTTTCCCGATGGAGTTAATATCTTAGATGGGTGACATCTATGATTGTTGATCTCATGGAGTTTGGTCTTCGGGTCTTATGTTATGGTTATAACCTACGAAGAGAATATTTTTTCTAGCTATGAGGTGGAAACCTCATGAGACATTATTTATAAGATGAGTACATCTAGATGATTTTTGGGAGTCCTTGTGGTGTTCTGACATGTCAGGGTTGAGAACCATTGTACACCAAACTGAAATGTCATCCACAACAGAGGATGGTTCGAGATAGAGTTTCTCTATCTATTGGTTTCCCCTCTGTCAAGGTCGAGTGGACTGTTTCCTTTCACATTCACTCTTTTTCTTTTTGGTTTTTTGGGGTTCCTACTAATTATTTTTATAATCACTCCTATTGGGGTATTGCCAACACATATTTTCAGTCTTTTGAAGAACATAGGTCTTTCGACAAAGTCCATGGAGGACCTGAGAAATGTATATCCTAGTGAGATAGATAGACTGAGGTGCTTATCAGAGCTTGGTCGAGGAGCTGTCCAAAAGATGTAGTTGACAATGATCCCCTCCTTCTTAGTAGGTTTGGCGCTTTTAAAGTTTTTATTGGTGGGTGTTTTTTCCTTTTAAACTTTTATTACTTTTTTTGTACTATAGTTGTGGGTTATAGATGTATGCAAGAATTGTTTACCTTTGTTTCTTTTACATTGCATCATTTTTTTGAGTTTAGAGATCTGTTTTTTCATTCAAGTACTTAGTCAATGCCTCCCATGATAGTGATTTGTCATCTCTCTATTATTCACCAGCTCCTGGATTATTAGAGGCATGATTGGGGAGTTCTATCCCATTCCCCATCGAGTCGGGTCATGAAATCTCACAATAGTGTTCGTTCATAGAACACATTCTATACATACCATACTTAAAAACATTATTCATAACCTAGGGAAAGTAAACATAATAAAGGGTTAGATCATATGTTTAGTAAGTGTAAACCTAATATATATCTACTAATTATCATATGAAAGCATAAGATATGAATAAGGGTATGACATCATGCACATAAAATAAAAGGATCATAACCAATATTTCAAGTATCATAAAGATGATATATTAAATAAAGGTTAATAATTTCAAAATACATGAATCATAAGGGTGGGAAATGATCATAAATCAATCATGAACCATAATTTTAGGTCATAAAAGTGTTTCACCATCATAACTATAGACACCATTTAATATGTAAAGGTTAAATAAAAATACAATCAAATAATAGTGGATAAGTAATATTTACCCATTTCCCATTTCATGACAGATTAGTCATCACCACATGCATCCCATAGTGGATAAAAACATAGACTTTTTTTCCCATACTAGATCAAGCACATCAACTTTCATCCAAAAATAATTTCGTGAGATATAATACAAAACCAATGAATTTGAGTGCTATATAATTCCACACCAACACATCACATTATGAAAACCAAAAATATGTTTGACACAAGATCATTAAACATTAATCATATCATCATATCATAACATGTGCAAAGAAAATGGGCTCTAAGAACATTTCATTAATCCAATATATCATAACCCATAGAAAATGAATGGGTTTCATAAAAATATCATCATCGATAATCATAAACCATATAGAGAAATAATAATGATGGTACCACTGGATTACATCCCTTATAAAACATAATCATTACAAAATGTTTTTTTCATTTATTAATAGAAATTCTATAAAGAGACCATTAAAATATTCTTAAGTAAAATAACCGATGTACTTTGAAAGTACCCTTTTTAAAACTAAAAGTTTATAAAATATTTTGAAATCCCATTTATTTGAAAATTACCTTGTATAATTATAAAACATTCTTCAAATAATTGAGTTATCATGATGTTTGGAAATTCCTTTCATTCCATATATGGTAAAATAATAACTCCATTCATATTTTTGATTCAAAGTTTAAAAGTACCATTTTCATAAATCAACATGAAGATTTCATTTAAGCCATTTTTATAAATTCAAACATGGGTAAAAATATATTTATTCATTCTTTTTAGTTTAGTGAAAAAATTCTTGAATTTTTTTTGGAAAACAAGGACATGGGTGAGAATAAATTTTGGATCGAAGATATTGATAGAGTCAATTTTCCTGAAAATTATTCTACTTCTCTATTTAGTTTGAATATATAGTAAAATGAAATAATTGAAATGAATTCAAAAAAAATAACCAGTTTAGAATAAAATTCATCATACTTTTGAGAGGTAGATCAATAAATTTCATCAACGGAAGAATAATGAAAACAATCTCTATAGATAATGAGATTATTAAGTAAATCCCTTACCTCAAGTCATGACTATATTCATACACATATTAACCTCTTGTATAATAAATATAGGTTTATTATAAATTTATTATTGAAGAATAATATTATATATCATACCATATATTATTTACTTATAACATTTTATTACTCTCTTATCAAAAATTCATTATTAAAATCATTATTGTTTGAGATAACTGTTCATTTTCCAAGTATGTTTTGGTTCGAAAGTTTTGGTACTAATATGTTGATAACGATTTCATATCATATATAATTTTATTAATGATATAAATATAATTTATATTCATTATATACCTACTTATATTCATCCATAAAATTTACGGATACATAAATGATTTAAACTGCTAATGGAGACGGTAGATCGTATGTATGCATGAACACTATTTTCATTTTTTTACAGATGAAAAAAAAGAAAGGTAAATAGTAATTCACCATTAGAGAATAATAATTATATCATATAAATCATATATATTTATCCAATACATTCTTATTTCCATCCATGTAAAATATAAAATTAAAAATATTTACATCACTTCATAGAGGCGGTAGTCCACATATACACACAAGACACTTAATCATTTTCCAACGAATTGTAAAGTAGGTGGTTAATTTTTATATTATAATAATAGAAGAATTATTACTTCACATATATATATATATATATATATATAATATAAATTAAATAAAACATTATATGCATCTTTTATATTCAGTTATGGAAATTTAATTATTTATCTTCGTAAGGTGTTAGTCTGCCGTACACGTGATCAACGGTTTCATTTCACATTTTAGGGAAGTAGAGATGGATATACGTTATTATATTAGAATTATAAAATATATGTATATTTAGGATAATTTTTAAATTATTTTATCAATTTTTATTAATATTTTAAGTATTTATAACAATAAATGTAATGAAAATGGATAGTTAAGAACTATATCGCTTCTTCAGAAAACCTCTTGAAGTTTATACCTAAGGCATTCGTACGATTGTTTTGTCGTCAAAAAAGGGACTCTATGTCTTGGTAAGGAATTTAAGGAATGTAATTGGGTAGTTATTTTCTTATTAAAAGTTTTCTTGATGTGTGAATAGAATATGGGATCAGGCATTCTTTTATAATTGAGGTGAGTGGCGCACTTGTAATTTTTCGATGTTTTAATATTATGACAAGTATATTTATTGAAAAAAATTATATAAAATATATACTATTAGAATTTGATAAGGGAAATGCTTTTATCTAACCAACCAATGTGGTTTTATAATATTTTTTGAAAATATTTATCCATATCCTTTTAGTTTAACCCCTAGGTAAACATATTTTAACTTTAACTATAGAAGCTGATTTTTACTTATTTTACTGTTAATTATGACAAAAAATTGAGTAAAAATATTAATTAATATTAATTATTATGATTAAAAAAAATTATTAAAATTTATTTATTTCAATTCATATATGTGTAATAATTTAATTTAAAATTATACAATCAAATGTGATGAAAAAGAGGTTTTCTAAATAAAATGTTTTCTTAAGTATAAAAGAATTTAATATCAAAATTTAACATAAAATTTACCCCAATGACTAAATTGGATTAAAAATAAAATAATTGAACTAATTATTCTTCTAAAACCATATTAAAACCAAATTTTATTTTTTAAATTCTATAAACAAAAAAGACAAGTTTAATGCAAATCTCTCTTTTTTCATTATTCATTGAAAATTTAATCTTTTATAAAAATTAAAAAATTTACTCAACGATAGTTTTGAAATTTTTATTTCAATTATGAAGTTAATTTTTTAATATATATTTACTAAAAGTTACAAAAATTAAGTTTTAATATAAGTGCATAAAATAGAATGAAATATTTTTTAGAAAAATACCGTATTTGAGCATAAAATTGAATCTGTTCTTATCTGATGCCTAGAAAACATATTAGATAAATGGTAAATGTAACATTCAAAATTTTTTAAATTATATTATTTTTTCATGAATAAATTTGTATTATAGAGAATATTACACTCAAAAAATATTGAGAAATTGAAAAAATTTAATATCAACATTAAATATCATTACATTAATCAACAATGGAAATAATTATAATGACAAACATTACAACTGGATAAAAATATAAAATATAAAAGATAAAATGAGAAAATAAGGATAATCCCAATATACAAGATTCATCAATCCCATATAAGAACACTATATAAATGAAACAAAATATTTTAAAAACAATCAACATCTTATGAAATGAAAATATAACTTAAGATGAATTGTAGTTAATTTTGAGTGAAAAAATTAAGAGTTATTTATGTTGTTTGAAGGGATATGTTACAGTAGGTATTTGACCATTATATTATCATTTTTCAATATGATCATTGGTAAATATGAAAGTTGGAATCTATTCACCTGGTTGATAATTTTATCATTATAATTAGGGTTTATAATTAGTAATAAAAAAGGAAAATTGATATAGAAATAAGAATATATTTCCTCAACCAGTAGGGTATTTAATCTTAAAACCCATTTGTTCAATAATGGAAGGCATGTAGAATCACTAGGGTTCTCCAATGACCAAGACATAGTCAATATTTAATAGGTAAATCTTGAATGAAATTTCTTATAGGATAAGTTCAAGTTAGGTGAGATTACCACCCATTCGATGTTAGTCGATCCACCCCATGAAACTATGACTGCCACACACCTTACTCTTTTGGTGTATGAAGGTGAAATAAGGGGTTACATTTTCTATAATTAGTTACTTAAATTGTAATTTCAATTGTATAAAAAAATTCTTATTCTGTATTTTCTTTTTATGAATAATTTTTCTGAATATAATATATATTTAATTGATATGACTTTAAGAAATTGATTTTTGGACAAAAAGAAAACATAATTTTATTTTTATAGAAAATATATACAATTCTATAATAAACTCACGTATTCTAAATAATTTTTGGCTCAATAAAAAATCCTTTTAAAAGACTCTTACCTAAATATATATGATTAAATGAATTTATAATGGCCTAGAAATTTCTTGGAAGTCTTAGGAATTTGATTATACCTTAAAAACTCTTATTTTTAAATAAATACGGTTTTTAATATTTAGAAGTTAAAATTCCAAAATTGAAAGAATTATTATAGAAAACATAACATTATATTTTAAATCTGTACATATAAATTAGGTTAGGATAAATTTATATGAATTTTCTAAAATAATTTATTTTCTCATGTATAGTAAAAATACATTTTTGTGTTTTAGTATATTTTATGGCTTAATACTTATATCATAATGTTTTAATAATTAATTAAACCAAATTAATGACCTAATATTTGTTATTTTTTTTAATATTAAGTGTTTTAATATATTTTAATCAATTTCTAAAACTATAAGTGACTTTCCAAATTCTCAAATGGAAAAAATGGTTTTTAAAAATATTACCTTGTGGAATATTTACTTTTCAATCCCAAAATAATAAATAAAATTGGGGTTCAGTTCGAGTAGATTAAAGTATCATAAAATGTGACCAAACTTTCCAAAACCACTATAAAAACCCATGGGTAAGGCAATGGTTTTTCATTTTCCATAACCTAGATTTCCAAGACCTATATTTATATATTATTAAACAATTCCTGCATTTTAATATATATATATATATATATCCACCCATTTCACCATTACCATTCACTCCCAAACCATTATCCATGACATTATAGTGATTTGGACTACCAAGGATCCCCCCCAAGGTTTCCTCGTTCCCCCAATGTTCCATCCTCACGTTTCAAGAAAAACTCATCAAAGTAAGGGAAATCCCCACTTCTCTTTTCCATTCAGGTTCAATTTTAATTTGGTATGTATTATAATTTACAAAACAAGTTCTTTTTAACACATTATATTATACCATTACTGTAAGAATATAATTATATGAATGGGATCCCCTTTTGCTTTCTCTTTTTTCCTTTTTCTAAAACCATATTTTATACCCATCATGTTTCCGAATTTACTTCTAAAATTTCTCTCTTTTACATGAATATTAACATTTACTTTTTATTTAAATTCCAAAACCTCTTTTCTTTTCATTGGGTATTAAAAATACGTAAACAGTATGGGTTTATGCGGTGAATTACATATATGGATCTCTCATTTACTTTCACTGGTTAAAAATGATGTAACGATCATGTCTTTAAGAACTTTTGTACCCCAATATTTTGATAAGAACCTCAATAATTATTATCCATGGGTTATTAATGAAATTATTTATTATGATATATTTGGATCACATGGAAGTAATACCTTTGAATTTTGTCCCCTAATAGTGCTCAAATTCCTTGTGTAATGAATTTAATCTCTAGATATTGCATATTTTATGATACCTCGGAGAATAAACATGGTAATTTTTATTTACGATGCCTTAGGGATTAACCATGGTGATATGATTATGAATTTATAATTTTAGTGTTGTATCCATATTTCCATTTTATGGATCTTGTTCTTATTATTATGATATAACTCTCTCTCATTCTTTATCATTATTCCTCATTTTATTATTGATATGTCTAAAGATCACATGTTATATGTACCAAGGGGTAACACCCAAAAACACTACATTGAGATAGGTTTGATCAAGAATTGGTCCATGACAAGAGGCCTTTCTACACACCTGGTTTGACACTACCATGGGATATGTTCGGTTAATCCCATGATTTTTATAAACCATTATTAAGGATATATAGAAAATTTAGTTTTTATTATAGGAGATTAATAACATATTTAAGAATGATTCTTTAAGACATAACATCTATTGGTCAGAATAGGACACTCAAGAGTGGGTGAATTGAGTTCCTATAAATATTTCTGTTAAAAAGGTTATTTAAAAGATTCCCCTAATTAAAAATAAAATAGGCTAGTTATCCTAGGTTATAAAATTATAATATCTTGAATGTTAAAGTAGTTTTAAAGAAGATTAATTAATTCTCAGTAATAGAAATATAAGATATTGATACAATGTTTCAAATTATTCAAATAAGGCAAAATAGTTATAACTATTTTCCAAGAATAACTATTAATGTAAAATTTAGTTTTCTAAAAAATGTGTTAAAATATAGAAATACTAAATTGAAAGACACATCCGATAAAACAAGTGGTTCAGTTTCATGCCAAGACATAATCCACTCTACATAGTGATCACCTTCCACCAAGTAATATATAAAATGCTTTGATACACACCTGAGATTAGTGTTTATAAAAGTAAATGAAACTTTCCAGTTCAACAGACCTCTTCCACTGTTCTATGTGGGAAAAATAACATCGAGGTAACATAGGACATCATCCATAATTATACATGGGTGAAATAAGGTGTAGAAATATATTTGAGTGAGGATATATTGTATACTCCAGTTCGGTGCTGGAGACAGTGTGTTTTTTATTAGATATACACACACTACTAGAAAAGTAATGAAAAAGTACACAATAGAGAAAAATGTAACGATATAGTGTTTAGAAGGCTTTATGTGTTATGAAATGCTGCTTTAGATTCTTTAGATGCAGTATATGCAAATTTCCAGTCTTCTTCCGAAAATAGAGTTCCACAAGATCAGTATTCTATTTTTCAGTTTAATGACATGTTCCTATTATCATTGGAGTTTCTTAAAGGATGATTTCAAGATGGTTCAAATAATTTTCTTATTTATTTACAGCTAGTTGGAATTTTTTATTACTCATTTTTTTCTTGAATGTATGGACGTTCTTCTCTCTTTTCATTCAATCTACTGCTTCGTATTTCTGCTATACTTCCATGCTATTATATTTATTTTGGAAGCTTGTGTTGGAGATTACATGATGCACTATCTCTACACCTCATACCTCGTACTTTCTACTAACAAGACTGAAAAATAACATTAATTATATAAGTGTCGTTAAAAAATCAAATATGACTATTAGAAATATATTTTAAATTTAATTTGAAAAGACAAAAAAAATTGTTATTTATGGAACAATGTCACATTTTCGGTGAGATTTTCATGGTTCCATAGTTGTTGTAAGACAGTCATGGTGAGTCAGTCACGGTGAGATCTAGAACTAGTAACAAAGTTGTTGTGTCTAGTCCTTTTCAAAGAACTGTGATCAGTATCAAGACTACGTTGTCCGGTAAACAATGTATCAGGTAACTCTTTCTAGTCCTTTTGTAAAAATTCTAAATTGTGTCATATTATAGTGTCTTGGAAATGGTAGCAAGGAAACAATGTCAGTTCATTTGGGAAAATATGGAACCGATATTAAGCTTAAGATGTAACAGACTTTTGGAAAATCTAGAACTAGTAGAAAACTTATGCTCTTAGAGACTTTGTGGAAATCTGGAACCAGTAGCAAATTTAAGGTTTCACAGACATAGCCAAAATATATATAAGCTGTCTTGAGAAGAAATATTAACATAATGGATTAAGATTAAACATAATCATAATGAAACATAATAAAACAAGATTAAACATAGTTTATAATATTAAAACATAAACATTATTTGTAATATGTGAAACATGATTTGTGAGCATTAAAACATGAGGTGTCCAACAATCTCCGAACATGATTTGTGAGCATTAAAACATGTGAACTCCAAAAATCTCCATACATTATTTCTGAGCATTAAAACATGAGGAGTCCAACAATATACCCATTTTATATGATCACAAATCATTGAATTTATAAACCATATATTTTATTAAGGATAAGATATTTGAGTATATATGTGATAGGTTGTATAAAAATAGTTCTTCTCCCATGAAGATCCTTCTTTCATAAAATCTTTCATAAATTCCTTGTCTTATTTCTTCCCCTTTTGGTATTATCAAAAAAATAAAAATAAAAAGAAAATTTTAATGAAGGTAATTAATATAATAAACAACAAAAATACACATTGTATTGAATAGAATGAGAAATTTTATTACAAGAATGAGGCAAAATACAATACAACCTTATAAAAATACATCTTTAACTTATCTTCAAAGCCATCAGTCATTTCTTTTACATTGGAATAGACATCATGAGGATCCATATGAGAAGAAGTAGAAGTGTTATAAGGGATTGATCCAACTACTAGAGAAGGAAAATGAACTCTTTCAAAGATAGAGGTTGTAAGAGATGGTCTGGTTGAAGACCGAGGAAATTATTTCTCAATAATAACAGTTCTGATTTGGCTCAAAGGATGAGATAAAGACATGGTAGCAGGAGAAATGGTAGTGGAGGAGGAAGGAGTTGGACCAGGCCACAAATGGGTAGCTGCCGGAGCCACAATTGAAGTACTATTCACATGTAGATAGGGATTTAACAACTTAATGAAATTACTGATGACCTCACCTCCATACAACTTAGCCTCATCAATGTCATCTTTGTTTTCCAGAAATATATTCATAGTGGGTGTGAATTCCATGATCTTCTACACTTTATCCTTAAAGCATTTAGTGAGTGGAAGTATTTTCAAATTCTCTACAAGATATTTGATGTGATTGTTCAGGGAATGCATGGAATAAATTATCATAAAGTTGTAGTCCACTTTCTTAGATATTTCTTCCTAAGAATAATTAGAGGTATTTCAATGGATCCTCACTAAATAAAGTACAAATTCACTATTCTTGATGACTGTGGAGATGATTTCCTTATCAACCCCACTCAAAACTGACTGAAGATCTTGTTTAAAAATTATTCTAGTTAAGTCATTGTCCATAGTTCGATATGGTTTTATAGATGAATATGAAGTTTTAACTACTAATGTGAGAGACTTATGTTGATTTAGAACCTTTTGTAAACATCATTTATATTCATCAGTCAGCTTATTGAGTCCAGTAACAAGGGAACACATCTCGTTTTCTATCTTGGTGTTGTTCTCAACAACTTTTTTCAGATACAGTGATCGGTTTTGGTTGAATTAGAGAAAGAAACTTCTGTAGAATCTTATTAGAATTATCTTCACTAAGATGATCAATATGAGCTTGAGCAGTTGGAAAGATTTTCTTCCATATCTTCAGCCATAGATTTCAGAGATTTCACCTCATCACACAAAACCTTGTTCTCAATCTGAACATCCTAAATTTCATTAATCATATTTGGATGAATCTGTCAAATAATTTTCTATAACTGCAGGGTATCATCTCTTTCACTGAGATTAGTCACAGGGGCAGGTTATAACATCATGAAATTTTCAATCAAAGATATCATGGTGTTTCCAAAGACTTTTAAATCATATTTACTTACACAATCAATAGGTTTTTGGGTATGATCAGATGTAGGAACTAATACAGGTTCTGATTCCTCTAAAGGTACAATTTTTGTAGAAATTATTAGTTTTATTTTAAAAATTACAGAGGGATCAATTTATTTAACTAAGACTCCTTGAGAATCAATAACATCAAAATTCTCTAGAAATATGTACCAGGTATAAACTGAACTTAAATTCATAAGGTTGGTCACTTAAATTTTTCCAAACTAGGGTTCTTCTCCCCCTCAATAGGTGCATCTATGATAGGACTAAGAGACAGAGTCTCCTGAGTTACTTCCACTTCTTCTATACTATCTGACTTAGTTACATTTTTATCCAATTAAAATTACTTCTTTATCCTCTCCTCTATAGATAAAATAACTTCAGGTTCTATAGGTTCTTCTAAATGTTCCTCAAGAATAGCATGTTATTCCACCTCAAAAACATGGGCTTCTTCAGCAATGATTTCATCCGTAACTAAAACATCTACATCTTCTTAAATTACTTCTTTTGGAATAGTTATCCACTTCCTTCTTCTTCTAAGACAATACCATCCTCAGGTAAAACTAATAAATCTTATACCTCTTCATTTTATTATTCAACAACTTCATAAGTTTCCAGACCAGGGTATGATACATTTTTAGGTCTTGAAGGTTTTTCAAGAGGGTTGAAACATTCATAAATTATTTCAGTATCTTCCCCCCATGATTTCATCCATGGGTTCCTACTAATTTTTATCCTTCTAACTATATCCTTTGAGATACCAAACTCATAACTTTCAACTACATATTCATTTAAAAAAACTACTCCCTTGGATAATAACATTGTAGAAATTAACCTTGAATAAAATAGAGAAGTTGATTTTGATGTTTTCTTGATCATATCACACATGTAAATTGTAATATAATTACACAGATTGATCTTGTGCCCATTCTTCAGAAGATGTATCAAGAACACATCAAGATACTAAAGGGTGGTGAAGTCCCCTTTCTTTTTAAAAAAATATGTTGAATAAACATAAACAATAGTCTTGTCTCACCATCTATCTCAGTTGTTATCAACCTTATTTTCATCTTATTTCTAGTCAAACATTCAAGAGCCTCTTCTAAGATAAACACGTCACTAGGTAGAGGAGGACCTCTTTGGTAATCCTAAAAAATCCGTTCATGAAGTACTTATATACAGGCCTCCCAGAGCCTCGACGAAAGGTACTTCTTTGACAATTTACCCAGCTTATTACTATAATATCATCTTCAGAACTGAACATAAACTTAACATAATTATAAAACACAACAATTAGCTTCAGATAAATGGATCTTTACTTTTTTTGAATGAGTCAAACCATCCATGTTCATTTAATTATTTTAAAAAAAGAAACTTACATGTTAATAGCCACTTCGGACAAAATTATTTCTCAAGATCTACTACTCGATCAGAATGGCCAGGATTCAATGGTTTATCATCAATTATTTTCTGAGCCTTTTTCACTTTCTTTAGATACTAATGCTTCTAAAGAGTTTATGAATACATATGCTTCATTTTGGGCATCTAATTATGGTTTGATAAGGAAGAAAATTTGAAAGAGTGCTAACAGTTTGAGATAGACGGGTTTTGGTTTTAAGAGAAGAGAGCTCGAGTGAAGAGAGGAGTTGAAATATCATGATTTTATAATTTAGGTTTTTCAAATGTTGCAGACATAAACATGCTGTATAAAATCAATAAAATAATCAATATAGTGATACGAAGAGAAAAGAAATTCTAAAAAAGAATAAGTTTGAGTCATTGTGGTGAGATCAGAATAGGTAGTCACGGTGTCAGCATTATAGCGTGACTCTAAACGGTTCGACCATATCATTGAGACAACAAGTATGAGACAATAATTGAGTGACAGTAATATAAGACAATAACTTGTGAAATCGTGAATCATGAAATCATAAACTGTGAAAGAGTAAATTGTTCACTTAAGGCTTATCATCCCTAACTCATGTATGATGTAATTTATACTTTCAGAACTTAATGGACTAGTGAATATATCAGCCATCTGATTTTAGTTCAAATGAATTCCAAAGTGATATCACCTATTTAGTATTGGCCTCACAAAAAGTGATGTCATACATCAATATGTTTATCCCTGGAATGTGAAACATGATTTCTTGAAATTTTAATAGCACTTTAATGGTCACAATTTTTATGTACATGTACGAATTGATATCCATAATATAGTAAAGTGTGTTTCATCCACAAAATTTGTGTGCAACAACTACCAACAGCTATGTATGCATCCTCGGTAGTAGATAATGCAACATAATTTTTCTTTTTACAGCACCATGAAACTAGTGACTTTCTCAAAAAGTGGCATGTTCCAGATGTTCTTTTCTACCTAACTTACAACCACTAAAATCAACATCTGAATAGATAAGTAATTCAAATGATAGTCCTCTAGGATAAAAAACACTTAACTTGGTAGTATGTTTGAGTTATTTTAATATCCTTTTAACGGTAAGAAGATGTAACTCTTTAGGATTTCCTTGAAAACAAGCACACCTATACACACTAAACATAATATCAGGTCTATTAGTAGTCAAGTAGAGCAAATGCCCAATCATTCCTCTGTATGTGGTTTGATCAACCAATTTACCATTCACATTAAGATCCAACATACAGGTCATACTCATTGGAGTATCACTAATTTTAGTATTATGTAATCCAAAACATTTTAGAATATCTTTAGTATATTTAATTTAATTTAAAAGAATACCAACATTATTTTAAAATACTTGAAATCTAATAGTGAATTTTAGTTCACCCATCAAACTCATTTCAAATTTAGTTTTCATAATATTTGAAAATTAAATACATAAATAATTTCTTAATGATCCAAAAAAATTCATCTAAACAGATTTTAACAACTAAAACATATTTATTTATTCTTTTCATAAAGAGAGTAGGATCAACTATACCTTTTTTAAAACCTTTAGAAATAAAAAAACTATTTAGTCTATCATACCATTCCCTTGGAGGTTGTTTTAAAACATATAATGTTTTTATAATTTAGAAATATTATTTGGAAAACGAGGGTTTGTAAAACCATGGGGTTTTCCAAAAAAACCACCTCAACTATATAACCATTTAGGAATGCACTCTTGAAATCCATTTGATATAGTTTGAAATTTAGATGTTATCCATATGCAAGCAGTGTTCTAATAAATTCATGTCTAGAAACTAGTGCAAAAGTTTCCTCATAGTAAATCTTTTATTCATTACTATAAAATTAAGCAACCAATCTAGCTTTATTTCTTACTATGGTGCCATATTCAACAACATTATTTCTAAACACCCATTTTGTGTCTATGGTCAAGATGTATTTAGGTCTATCCATATGTTCCCAGACTCTATTTCATTCAAACTAATTTAATTCTTATTTCACAACCATCACCCAAAATTCATCATTGATTACCTAATTGGTGTTTTTTAGTTCTTTCTTTGACAAGAAGTCTTGATGTTCAAACTGATATCTTAGAGAATCCCTTCCTATATCTAAATCTCCAACAACATCATTTAAGTGATGGTTCTATAGTTTTCTAATAGATCTAGAAAAAAAGTACTAGTAATTTCATATTCTTTAATAGGTTCGGGATCATTATGGCTCGAATCTAGAGAAGTTCCAGAACTATAAGTATCAACAGATTCCTTCATAGGATTGTCAGATGATTTAGCATTGATGTCAAGATTTGACATATCAACCTCATGATTTTCTATTGAGGTATCAGGTTCATGTGGATATATTTCATCAAATTTGATGTGTACAGATTCTTCCACACATTTGGTTCTTCTATTAAAGACTCTTCAGGGTTTACTAGAAATTGAATATCTAAAAAAAATTCCTTCATCACTCTTGGAGGAAAATTTTTCCAGATAATCCTCACTGTCAAGGATATAGACTTTTCAACCAAAAACATTGATGTAGTTAACCTTGGGGTTTTTATTGTTCAACAACTCATTGGAATTTATTTTAAGGATTGATCTAATTAATAAAATATTGATTATATAGCATGTTTTATTTATAGATTCTTCCCAAAAGTAGATAGGTAGGTCGTACTCACTAATAATGGTTCTATCAATTTCTTGTATGGTTCGATTTATTCTTTCTATAACACTATTTTGATTACATATAATAGGGGTAGAGAAGGTATGACTAGAAATTTTGTGTGAAAAAAGTTTCAAATTTTTGGTTCTCAATATCATGGACAAGGTCACTTCTTATGTTTTTAATTATACGAAAACTATGATTTTCAACAGTCATAGAATACCTGGTAAAATGAGATAAACCTTTACTTTTGTGAGCAAGAAAGAGGTTCGAAGTATATCTAGAGTATTCATCTATAAAAAAATACAAATAGTGCTTCCCATTAATACTTAAGACTCTAGAAGGACCAAAAAATCCATTTTAACCAACTTGGGAGGTTGTGAAGTTGAAACATATTTCTTTGGTTTGAAATATATTTTTTGTTGTTTGTATTTTGACAAGGATTATTGACTTTGTCAATTGGAAACTCGTGTTTGGGTAGATCCGTCACTAAACATTTTCTAGTAAGCATTCTACGAGAGTGTGTATTGTAGTGTACAAGTATCCTATGCCAAATCCAATATTCTTTGTGAAATAGACATAATCTTGAATGTTTCTGAGAAACTAAAGAATCTAAGTTAACAGCATAAACATGTTCATTTCTAAAAGAAGAAAATAATAATCCGTTCCTAGAATTTAGAAAATTGAACCATTATTTTAAAATTTAACAATAATAAAATCATCACATATTTTTGAAATACTATGCCTATTATATTTTAATCCATTAATAAAAAATACATTCGATATTAAAATGGAGTTAGAGTTACCAATCTGGCCGAGGCCGATTTTTTTCATTAGGATTTTCCCCAAAGGTGACATGCCCTCAACAATATTTATTAGGTTCTTGAAGCATGATTAATGTACTATCATGTGTCTTGAAAATACACTATTCATGTACCATAATCATTTATAGGATATCATCAAGCATTTTTCCACAAAAAAAATTAGACAAGAAATGATTTTGGTACCCATATTTGTTTGGGTCTAGAAATATTAGTATTAAATGCTTTTGGAACCCATACATGCTTCATGGGTTTCCTATAAAAAAAATATAAAGAAATTGAGATGTAAAATTTATTTGTTCTTGAGAAAATAGAATCATTAAAATTGTTTATACTACTGGAACATGATGAATAAAAAAAATTTCCAGATTTTTCAGTAAAGATACTTTTTCCAGGTTAACATCCCATAATTGTTGTATATCTAGGATCTACATGTTTACCAAGAATTTGTGTTAGAGTATTCTTTCCATTTGTAAATTTTTCTATGTTTTTTTTTAATTTCTCATTAGATAATTTAAGTTCATTGTTTTATTAAAGTAGTTGAGAATTTTTCTGTTTTCCTACCACATGTTCACAATTAACTGAGTAGTCAAGGAATGCTATTTATTTAATGATTTGTATTTATATTTTAGTTAATTATAGGTTTCCTATATCATTTGGAATTATTAAAACATTTCATCATTGGTCATATTTTGATAGTCACTTTTATTTTTAGAATAGTAATGATTTTTTATAGGAGACTCAAGGGTTACCTCAGTTGTGTTTTCCATAAATCACATATTGGCTTTGTTATACTTTTCATCAGTAGAAGACTCTCACTCACTTGAGAATTCCTCAGAATAACATAATGTTGCCTTCATGGAATTTTTTAAATTTCAATCTTTGTCCTAATACCTCTTATTTAATTTTAACAAGGGACAATTAGCCTTTACATTTAGCTTTCTCTTACATTCCTAGAATATTATTTCATCGAAAGTATCACCTTTCTTCCAATCCTTTTTCCAGTTTCCCCTATTATCATATTTTTCATTATAGTTAGGATTCTTGAAGAATTTCAGTCTTTTATAAAACTTATTATATAGTTTATCTAATTTATCCATTTACTATTCACTATCATATGGTGAATCTTTATTACTTTTACTATCAGAATGAGGTTTTATCCTTTCCTTTTCTTTAGTTTTGGAAATAGTGGTTTTGAATTCCACTCACATTATCTTTGGTTCATCTTCCTCTTCCTTGTGGACATATAATTATTCCACATACATCATCAAAATTTCTATCAACTCCTTGACTAGGAGCTTTCTAATATCATAATATTCTCTAATTGAGATCGAGGTCCCACTCCATCTATCTGGAATGAGTCTAAGTATCCTCATGATTTTTCCTTGGTTGTAACATCACTTCTTAGAGAGATCATATTATTCACAATTTCATTAAACCAAAGATACATGTCGGAAATAGGCTCATCAACATTCATTTTAAGGTTATCATATTTAATAGAATATGTGTTAAGTATTATTTCCATAACACAAGAGGTTCCTTCATGTGAAATATATAATGTAACCAAAATTTCATGGGTGGTTTTACATTCATAAATTATGTTAAACTCATCATCTCCTAGAGAATAGTATAAGTAATTCAAGGCTTTTCAATTATTTTTATAAGCAGCATTAGTTGGGTCATCCCAATTATGCCTATTTGTGTCATGGATCTTATATAAATCTATAATTGAAGACCAAATCCCAAAACTGATACTTTCTAGGTGAATTTTCAATTTAGTTTTCCATATTTTATAATTAATTCCATTAAATAATGGAGGTCTGTTGGTAGCATCACCATCCAATATTTAATCCATGATAAAGAAATAGTCTTTTAAATAACTATAAATATAGAACTAATATAAATTTAAGAAACTTTATAACACAACTAAAATCACTATTGAAAAAGATATTTAAAATAGATTTATTTATTGTTTCGAAAACTCTAACATGAAAAAAAATCTTTGATACCAAATGTTGGTCGGAGTAAGAAAAGCAAGAGGGGGTGAATTGAGTTCCTATAAAAAATTTTGTTAAAAAGGTTATTTAAAAAATCCTCCCAATTAAAAATAAAACAATATATTTAACCAAGGTAGTAAAATTATAATATCTTGACTCTTCAAATAGTTTCTCGAAAAATTGATTAATTCTCAGTAATAGAAATATATGATATTAATATGAGTTTTGAAATTATTCTAGTACGTGAAAATAGTTATAACTACTCTCCAAGACTAACTATAAAATTAAAATTTATTTTGTTGAAATTTGAGTTAAAATAGTCAACATATTAATTTGAAAGACATTGTAGATAAAACAAGTGGTTCAGTCTAAAGATGTGACCTAATCCACTCTACTTGGTGATCACCTTACACGATGCAATATATAAAAATAATTGATCTACACCCTATATCAGGGTTAACAATAGTAAATAAAATATTCCATGTCACAATACCTCTTCCACTATTATATATGTGGAAACTAATAGCTAGTTCACACAGAACCTCTTCCACATTTATATGTTGGTGAAATAACATGTTGATAGATATTTGAGTGAGCATATCTTTTATCCTCTAGTTCAGTGCATGATATAGTGTCTGTTTTAATGAAGATACACACACTTATCAAAAAGTAATGAATCATTATACAATATTGAAAAATGTAACTAGATAGAGTATAGAAGTCTCTATGTTTTATGAAATTAAGATTTGGACTCTTTATATGTGACTAATAGAAAGTTCTAGTCCTATTCTAAAAATAGGGTGTTGCTAGTTGAGTGTTTTATTTTTCTATGTAGTGATATGTTCCTCTTCTCCTTCATGTTGTTCAAAGTACTCTTTCAAGACGTTTCACAGTAGGTTATTCTTTTTTTATAGACAGTAGGATTTGTACATTCTTCTTTCTGTGTGTTCTTGCATGTATGGTTGTTCTTATCTCTTTTCATGAAATCCACTACTTCATATTTTTTTCTCGAGTGCCAAGATTTTATTTTTATTTTGGGTGGTTTTGTTAGAACTGACTACATTCACTATCTCCTAATGACATACCCCGTACTACATACTGACAGGATTGAAAAATAATAATAATTATAACTATGTCATTAAATAACTCAAATATGAATATTAGAAATAACATTTAAATTTAATTGAAAAAGGCAAAAAAATAATTATGTATAGAACGATGTCACAGTTTCGGTGAGACTGTCAAGGTGACATAGTCATGGTAAGACAGGAACAGTGAGACAGTCACATTGAGATCTCGAACCAATATCAAAGTTTGGGTGTATGGTGCTTTTCAAAAAAAAACTGGAATTACTAGTAAGACTATGGTGTCTGGTAAATGGTGTCTTTGGTAACAGTGTATACTCTTTTGTAAAAATTATGAAATGTTTCTTATTACGGTGTCCTAGAAATAGGGGAAAAGAAATGGAGTTAGGTCCACTGTGAAAATATGGAATCGGTAGGAAGATTACGTTGTCACAGACTTGGTAAAGATCAGGAACCAGTATCTAACTTATAGTGTCATAGACATTGTGAAAATATAGAACCTATAAGATACTTGTGGTTTCACAGACATATCCAAAATATATATAATCTATCTAAAGACAAAATATTCATATAATGGATTAATATTAAAAATAATCATACTAAAACATAATAAAACACTATTAAACATAGCTTACATGATTCAAACATAAACATCATTTGTAATATGTGAACCATGATTTGTGAGCATAAAAACATGTGGAGTCCAACTAAATCCCATTATAATTATAATAATCTTAAAAGAAAAAAATTTATCACTATGCTTTTCTACTTTTAGAAAAAAAAATTGGAAATTGGAGGAACTATGTAAATTATGAGTGTAATAGATGATGCATTGATGGTGTTCCAATGGAATATGGAATGTAAAACATCATGAGGATGATGAATCAACAAACTCGAGTTATGAAAAATAACTTAAATTAATTCAATAGGTTGGATTCTATAGAGAACCTCTCTTTTCAAACATTAACATTACATACCTTTTTCAGAATACTTAAAAATTATACAAATAGACACCCAAAGACCGTATTCTGTATAGTGACTTTGGAAACATGAAATCATAAAAACCGGTACATATGTGAGCTAAATCATATCCCACTAGGTTCTTCTTGACTATAACCCTTCTTATACTCATCAAACATATTAAATATCATCATAACCTAGGGGAAAGGAAACAAAAGAGGGCTGATATCAAATTATTAGTAATTCTAAACAAAGGGACACGTAATTATAAACATGATCATAAGGGTATGAGAATGTGATCATGAAAATAAAAGATCATACCCATCATATCTAAGATCATAACAGAGGTCCTGGTATAATTATTGGAAGTTCATAATATATGAATCATAATTGAATATATACAATAATCCATGAAAGCATAATGTAGCAATAAAACTTGGAATTATGGAAAACACATAAGCATATAATGATTTCCATTGTAGCCAAGGCATTGCTACAAAGACCATCTTAGTAGTATGGGTTCACTCCCCATACCATCATAGTATTAAGGGATCACCCTATGGCCATCATAGTTGAATTACATCACTCCTCATACCATCTTAGTAGTAATTTTTTACAACTATGTCCATCATAGTAGTCAGGGTTACTCTCATGACCATCTTAGTGTATCACATGAGATATAATATCATACCCAATGCATTGTAGTAAAATATAGGTCTCACCCATCATATAATGAAATCATTAATACATGTTCCATAAGATCATAAATAAAATACCATAACCCATAAAATGAAATATGTATCATAAACAAGTAAACATATCACAACATGTGAAAAATTTATATGTTTCAAAATCATTTCATCAAAATCATAACCAGTGAAAGAGTAACAGATTTCAAAAACATATTTCCCATGAAAAAGAAATGGGTTTCATAAATACCATGAAAATAATCATAACCCATTCACAGAAGGGATATTAATGGAACTATTATATTGGCATGAGTAACAACAATATATGTCATCATAGATAGAAAATAAAATTTTAATATCTTTTAAAAAACATTTCTTTAAAAAATATCCTTTCTTGTATGAAAAAATCATTTTAATACATAAAACCATTTAAAAATATTTTTGTAGAAAATACCATAAATTTTTTTAAGATGGAATGAAATCATTTTGAAAACATTTTTTATGAAAACATATAAAATAAGCTACAAAAAAATTTCAAAAACGTTTTTCTTCAAAATCACGTTCAAAAATTATAAAAAGTGAATAAAAAAGTTTTGAAAACCATTGTACTTGAAAACTTATAAAAAAAGAATGAAAACATTATCAAAACCATTTTTGATGAGACATTAAATAATAAACTTAAAAACATTCTTAAATCCATTTTCATTGAAAATCTATTTAAAAATATTTTCTTACATCATAATATTTTAAATATAAAAATGGAGCTTTGAAGAAATGACGGTGGGTAAATCTGTACATGTCGTACGAGGTCAAAAGATCAATCCTTTTGTTAGAAAATTTCCTTGTTCCGAAAGTGACAATAATATTCCCTTTAATATACTAGAATAAGACAAATAGGATACATATTTATTTTACTTATAATAGGATAATAGTATAATATTCTCTGAATCCCTTTAAAGAAAACATGGTTTTCCGACCTAAGAAAGGGTAAAGATAGGCTTTCCTAAAAACACATTCTTAACTATCTTATGTAAAAAGGAGTATAATATGGTACCAATACATGATTATATCCTTAAATAAGATATTATGAGTAAACGCATGAATATTCTTGAGATATTTATCATAATATTTCATTAATGGATGTATAAATATAAATAATCTCCAAAAGCCATGAGATTGTCTCAATAAACTCTTATAACATGTTATCTTGGGTTCATACTCTCCATGTAAGGAAATTAAATTAAATTAAACATATAATATCATAAAAAGATTTATATTATTTATATTTCATGAAAAATTGAAATATATTCAACTTAAAGAGTTTAGGTGCATAATAAAACATGAGTCTCAATGAAAGAAAATGGAGAGAAAACATTTTATCGATTTGGTAACTATTGAAAGTTAAACCCCATGAAATAAGGATCATAAAAAGGAAATTTTAATGAAAATAAATTTAATTATAAGATAAATATAATAATATATGGTCAGTAAAAACACCACACAAAAGTAAAGAGTGGCGAACATAACATGTATCTCACGGAAATTAAAAGTGACATGAAATCCCCTTACCTTTTGACTTGACAATATATACTCGTACATTCTTCCTACGTAATTAATATAAATTTATTATACCTATTTTAAAGAATAATATTATTATATATATTACCATATATGTTTTTATTATGACATTATATTACCCACTTGTAAGCGGTCCTATGTTAGGGCTACACTTCGGGTATTATTCGCTTTGTTTTTTGCATGTGTCTTAATTTGTTATATTGTGGGTCCTTATACTGATATCATGGATACATAATGAAAATAATGATATAAATATCATGTATATATCATATATTTATATTATAATATTCTATATCATAATGAATTATGAAACCGAATACACTGTTCATGTAGATGGCAAGTCGTACATACACATGAACGTTGTTTCTATTTTTATTGTCATATTGAAAGAATGTTTGTAAATGATATATATATATATAATTATTAAATTATAATTAATATATTATATATATCATATAATTTCATTGAACCCATACTTAATACATTCCATGTGGTGTCTGAATGAATCACATCGCTTTGAGGTGGTGGTAGTCCATACTTCCTCAAACATGATTATCGTTTTAACACCAAATGGGAATTAAAAAGGAATGTTTTGAAAATGAATACATAATATTAATTAAAAATATATATATTATATATAATATATATAAATAGATTTTCCATCATAATGGCCACCCAGATTATTGGTAATGGAGAAATAAAAAATCATCATTTTGTGAGGCAGTAGTTCGCCGTAAACGGAAACAGTATGTTTGATATCCATTATATGGAGATGTCTGTAATTTTATGTTGCAATATTTGCATAAAAATATCCTATTATATATATGATACTGCATATTTAAAACAAGAATGGAATTTATAGATTTTAGGGGGTTAATAAGGGAAATAAATCAAAGGATCTTGAGAGAAGATGTTACCTCTAAATTGGGTTACTCCTTTTAGTTTATTCCAAAAGCCTTACTTGAGAGAATTTATGCCCAACGGGATGCATCAAGGTATAATGGACTATTTATATAAAGATATTTGGTCATATATTGACCTAACTAAAGTGGTTTTTTTGTGTGAGGATTGGGTAGAGGTGGTGGCCTTTTATTATGGAGGAGGAGTGGCACTCCTGTAAATATTTGAAAAGAGAATCCCACCAAAGTTTCTCATATTGAAAGTAGATCCAATAATAATCCAAGGTAGATAAAAAATTATTATAGGGTATAAATATAGACATAAATTGGGTTTTGGTAAAGTTTCTAGGTCATTTTGGGTCTTAAATTTAACTATTGGTACTTTATTAACACATTTTTTCTCTTAACCGATGTAATTATTTTTAACTACTTTCACTACAATTTTTTGTAAAAAACCAATTAGGCCTTATTAGACATTATAAATTTTGATTATTCTAAATATTAAATTAATTTCACCAAATTCTAATAAAATACGTCATCGAAATAAATTTAAAATTAATCATGTTGTCGAGACGACACTGCGGGTTTTTAAAGTAAAAATGATCAAGCATTTTCTATGTTTTAATATCCAATTTAAATGTGAAATCGGTTGAAATGACCTTCATTTGATTAATTTTCAATAATATTATTTAAATAAACTATTAAACCATTTAAAAAAGTAGTTCAGAAATAAAATCCAGTATTTTTAACTATTCATTAAATGATGAAGCCTTTCCTAAAAATACAAAAAAATTATCCTAACATAATTTTTATTTTTTATTCCAAATATGAATTTTATTTTGATATATTAAATCTATAAAATATAAAAAATTGTATTTTAAATGGATTCTCCATTAAAATCCGTTAAAAACACATTAATAAAAATATAGGTTTTTAAGCATAAAATTAGGTTTGTTCTTATCACACATATATTGAAGATATTGGATAAATATCTATTTTTCTTCCCTCAAAATGTGTGTTCTGATTAGGAATCAATACTTCCAAGTAGTTTCCATTGGAATTATTTATGGAACATGAAACATCCAACAGTAGTTTATCCCAAGGGACTAGATTTCCAAAGATAGGCGTTCGTTAGGTTTAGACATACGATACTTAAAAACATGCATTGGTCGAGATGATGGGAAGTCGGACTCATAAAACACTTTTGGTGGGAATTATTGCCTTATCTAGGAATCTCTTATAGATTTGAGATATTTTCATTAATCATTATTAATTCACCATGTATAACATATTTTTCCCCTGGAATTTACAATCAATTATTAGCTTCTGTGAAATTTAGAATCATCTATATGTTTTCATGTTTCTTCATTAAGGGATACATAAATATGTCTTCTAGGTTCTCCATCAATGGAATCCTCTCATATACTATTTAGGGATTATTTTAACCATTTTTTATGACAATACATGTTTTTAATCTACTCAGTAGGTCACTATATAATTTATTGTCATCCAGGGAGACATAAGTTAGTTTTGATGTTGGGATCATACCCATAAATGGGATACCAGTGTATCCTTGTGAGAGGAATAAGAACCCTCATATTTCTCTTTCTTTTAGTGGGATACATCATACCTTTTTAGTTCATGTGATAAGGACCTAGCTGTATATTTTAATGTCACGTGGTATGTACATCTAAGCGGAAGGGGATTAGTCAATGTTTGGTGTGGGAATTATGTGTAAGAAGCCCGAGGAACTTTGAAAAGATATGAGATTCCAAGTTGGATTATACATTGTTATTAATATGTCCTAGGAAGATAAGGGTTGTTTTTGAGTGTTGGGATTGAACCCCAAAGAGGATTCATACATATCATATTCGGATGGGAATCAAAGATTACATAGCTCATTGAGTTGCATAGGAGAGTGTAGTCCTTTGAGAGAAATGGGTTCGGTTTTACTTCCTGAAAAGGATTCATTTTTTAGGGATAAAATATGATGGAACTTGGGCCTTAGTAAGGCTTCCTACGTATCCCAGTTATGATGGGAATTAGTGTTCTCATAGTTCATTGAGTGGATTGTGTGGTTGTTGTGATCATCACAGTTCTCTAACCCATGAGATTCATGCTTGGTGTGAGAAAAAAGATGATGTGAAAGATTAAAAAAACCACACACTCTCTATTTTGTTGATGGAAGAGGGTGGGCCTATGTCTAATGAATTTGAGGTGACGATGGGTGAGAGTGTGGAGTAACGAACCTTTCAATGTGGTATGACATTGTAGGTCATTCCGCTAGAATCTCAAAAGATTATGGACTTAACTCAGTGGAAATGCCCTGTTATTTCTGGTTGGGTATTACTCCTAAGGAGGATTACCATTTGAGGCTTGTTTGGGTCTTACACTTGAGTAGGATTCCCATTTGAGGTTTAATCTGGAATCAGAGTCAGGTCATGAGGTTTGAGGAGTTTCTTGAGGAGTGTATGTACTCATGGTATTCATGTAATCCATAAGGAGTGTCGAAACTCGTAACATATGAAAGGAACGAAAACGAGTAAGTTGAATCATGTAACATCATTGAGTGTGATGGAGAGTCTCAAATCAGGGTATTCCAAGGTTGTAAGTTGTACCACATAAAGGGCGCAATGAAAAATTTCATCGACCCAATCCGAAATGCGCATGGTGTGTCTCTTCGTTTTTCATTAGGGTTAGCGACAGAAGCGAAGGGACCGGCCTGATGGTCCAGGACCATAGGCCATGACGGATCCTTAGTAGGGGCGCGGGGGAATATCCCCTATTGTATGGACCTGTGGGGTAACAAATGTGTGTTTCTTAGGTTCTCCACATAGGTGCCCCACCTAGGCGTGTCATGAAGGTGCTCCGCCTTGGTGTTTCATGTAGGTTCTCTACGTAGGTTCTCCTTGTAGGTTCTCTACATAGGTGTGTCACCCAGGATCTCCAGGCAGGTGATCCTCCAAGATGTTTCATAAAGGTACTGCATGCAGTTGCTCTGTGTAGGTTCTCTACAGAGCTCCAAGTGTTCTAGACCCTAATTGGAATTTGAACCACCATTCCCCCTTTAATTATCTCTTCTTTTAGGTTTTGGATAATTACATGAGAGTTTTTGAGAACATGGTAAAAGGATCAACTCAACAGGAGCATCATGAGTCCTTCCAACTCCCCCTTTTAATGGGGACCCCAAGGTTCTGATTTATAGTCATGGAGGGGGCTAGTGGAATAGCGTTTGTCAGCACGAGTGCTCCGTGTAGGTCCTGGGCGCAGCTCTTCCATGTTGGGGTGTAAAACATACACATCCACATAGGTCCTACGCATATATCCTCTGCATATATCCTCTATATAGGCCCTCCACATAGGTCCTCTATTAAGCTACTCCATTTAGGTCAGGCATATCCCTTTATAAAATTTATTTGTCTCCTAAGTTCCATAACTTTTGATCCGTAAGTCCAGTTGGTTTCCGTGACCGGTCAAATCGAATCACATGAAGAGATATTTTCATCATCGATCTTGGAAATCCACAGAAAACATCTTGAGGGGCTATCATTCCCCTTCTACCTAATTTTGGAGAAGTATTTTGGAAGATAGAAATCCAAACTACATCTTCATTATTTATGTTGAAACATCATTAAAAATACATGACATTTTTTTTCTATGTGAGAATCATATCTTCAATTTTTCAGAGAAGTGCATGAAACAAATTTTGTGGTGTAAAAAATATCCTAAATATATTGTTGAATATAAAACATTTTTATTAGATTAATATTATATACCAATTTTAATTAATTTAATTTACTAGTTTAAAATAACTTTATGACTATAATGATATTTTCCATTATATTCAATCGGGTTTCATATTCATTTATAATTTATTGGTAACCTAGGAATTCATCTTTTTTTTGGTAACCCACATATTTTAATAATATATTTAATAGTATTCATATCCATCAACTTAATGGCTAGTTTATATCTCATTATAATAATATTTTTAATAATATATTAAAGTTAGGTAACAATTGATCTTGCGTGTTATGGAAGCTGTCGAGGAAGGTAAATCTTACATATAATGTATGTTATACTTGTTGTTCCATGAAATGTATTCAATGTTGTGATTCTGTGTAACATACGCCGTGTTGGATCCATGTGAAGGATTTTTCAACTTAGTGAAAATATATTTTTAGTGTTGTGTGAAATAAATAATATCAAATGATTAAATTAATTTGAAACAAAATAATCAAAATCTCAGGGTGTTACATTCTACCACCCTTAAAATGACTTTCATCCCATAAATCCATCTTGGTTATCAATGTTTTAATACATGAATGTTTCATTCATAGAAACCCACATCGTAAAAATGGATAATTAAACTTCTCTTAAAAAGACAAATTTGGAACAATAATGTTTACACAAAATAACATAAAATTTGGTTTCCACATAGGATAATATTGGATGAAAGTGAAGATTGTAAAAGTAGGAAAAGTGTAAATAATCATATGTAGTTATTGAGGTCATTAATCACAAACAATTGATTTCTCAAAGGAAAGTTGAGGGCCTCAAATTCATAAATCTGTTGTGATTTTAAATTCCATCATCACAATGATAATTAAGGTATTGGGACAACATTTTTTTATCACTTTCATAACGTTGAGTAATTCTAGATAAATTTCTATAAACAAAATTTAATTCTTGATATTTTCTTTAAAAAATTTCTAATACACCCATTCCCTCATAGAATAAATGTCCATAAATTAACATTGATTCTAAAGGAATAAAATAAAATTTTAACGGATCTTAAGGACCATAAAAGAATGAAAATGTTTAATTATTTTTATATTTAAAATCAGAATACATAAACATAAAAATTAACAGTATTGGTTCATCATAAATATTTATTCACTAAAAATAAATATAAATTAAACAGGACATCACGTAGGAAAGTGGTAGGGATGAAACCCTTATCATATTTTGGTCATAGGTTCAATACCCACATCCTTCCCAAACATGATTGGTTATCAACCAACATACATGATGTAATATAAAATAGGGACATCCTTGAAATAAGGTTAATAACTAAATATCCTTTTAACCATGTTTTTAAACACAAACTCAGTGCTAAAATAATTCCTCTAAAGTTTAACATAATATTTTCATAAACTCTTAAACTTATAACCCTTATTACATATGAACATCAAAAACATTAGAAAGAGAGTCATGAAATTAGATTAACATGTATTCCCCTATATAACAAAAAGTACCTCTTGGTTGAAATATTTTAGACATGTGAATACCTTCATCATATATTCTCTTAAAACATGGTAATAAATTGAATTAACATAAATGATTTTAGAAAACATGCATGCTTCCTTATTCCAAAGTATATTGGATCTATTACTTAAATAAAAAACTATAAAATTCATCAGTGATAAAATGAACCACCTATTAAAAAATCCGTACATAGTTCCAAGGTAATAAATATAGTCCAATTTACTTATTCATATCCCACATATATTTGTATTTAGAACATTGTCTTAACATAAAAAACATATTAAGGGTTATCTTCCCTTAGTCAAAAACCACCTTGTCATTAAATCACTTCACTAGTCCATAGGAAAATTTCATCATAAACTTGTAAATACTGAGTGAAAAAACAAAATTATAACAATCCTTGTATATTTCGTCATTCAGAACATTTGAATCAAAATACATAAATACTTTTACTATTACACTTCATCCTTATGCCATTAACAAGGCTACCTCATCCTATTACACAACACCTATTTCTTTTAACATTTCTTATATAGTCTCATCATCAACAACAATGTAACCATTACTCACACCACCCTACTGATTCTCATCAAGAAATTTCCTCTTGGGTCATTGAGTTGAACAATGACCATTTACTCCACACATAGAACACTTATCATTCGATGATGAATTAGGGAGGCCAATATTATCATCCATTTTGTTAACCAAACTGTTCATTTTTTCATTATAATCACTTCCTTTGTGTCCTTCTTTTCTACAGTCAAAACAACCTATTACTCCTCTAAGACATTCACATAGGTGATTCCTTCAGCATTCTTGAAACAATGTAAAATTAATCTTCTTTACTCCATGATCTCCATTTCATTAACTCTCATCCAACTCCTTCTTTCTCTTCCTGGGTGAGTTTAAGAGTCGGTTAAGGTAAACAATTTCAATCATGTTCCATAAAAAATGATTAGGCATTATCGGAACATCTTTCAATCTAGTGATCATACCACTTGACTGCTAATTATAAAATCATCAATCCCATTCAATATTAATTGAGTTCCTTCTGGTTCGCACCGTTGACTAAAACTGGAAGCACAGTCTGAGAATTACATATCATGGCATAAAACCACATAGTCATGAAAATAATTACTTATAGGATATATAAATCATCACACCATCCTTAATCAATGACACATTAGACTTATCTTAGGTTATTCATAGCCAACTTATATCTAAATCCTTCATAATGGTTCATGAAGAGTTTTTGAATTCCCACAGTATGTCCCTCGAGATTGTCAAACCATGTGTGCATCAAGGTCCATTTTTGTGCACTAGATTACCCTGAGTCAAGACAAGAAAATATTGTCAGTGTTGTTACCCCTAGGTACATATGTGCTAGAGCCACATACACTTGTAGTATTCAGATCGGGATATATTTATAGGAAACCACTCACTCTATACCTTCCCAAAATTCAAGGACATTTTTATAATTGTTAACTCATGCTTACACTTATCCTTAGATACATCCCTAGACATGTCCTTAGAAATATACCTAGGGATGTCACTAAAGTTCTCTCATCCAAGATTCCAAAGGATAAATATACCTTTTCTCTAATACCAACTCAAGCTAACCTCTCTTTTAAAACATTAACATTACATAACTTTTTCATTATTCTTGAACATTATACAATCATATACCTAAATACCGTAGTTGGTATATTGCCTTTGGAAACATGGAACATAAACACTACTACATAGTTGAGCTACATAATCTCCCACTAGGTTCTTCTTGACTAAAAAACTTATTAGACATATCAATCATAGTATATATGATCATAAATTTGGGAAAATGAAACATTAATGGGGTGATATCAAAAGTGAATTAAGAGTAAACAAGGGTGACATGTAAGCATAAACAAGAGCATAAGTGTATGAGAATGTGATCTTGAAAATAGAAGATTTGGCTCTTCATATCAAATATTATAACATAGATCATATAATCAATATTAATAGTTCATAATAAATTAATGATAATGAAATAGAGAGAATAATCCATGAAATAATAATGTCGGAATAAAACATGGAACTGTGAAAAACACATAAGCATATAATGATTTCCATAGTATCTAAGGAATCACTTTCAAAACCATATTAGTAGTATGGGTTCACTCCTTGTACTAATATATTATTCAGGATTCTCTTACTTGGACATCATAGTAGCATGAGTTCACTCTTCATACCAAATTAGTTGTCATGGATCACTCTCATGGCCATATAAGTGGGGAATGTTCAATCCCAAGACCATATTATTTTATCTCATGAGATATAAAGATTTACCCAATTCCTTAGAGAGAGATATAGGACCCCTTATCACATATTGAAATCATACATACATGTGATACAAGATCATAAATAAACATGTCATAACCCATGAAATGAAATTGGTATCATAAACATGTAAACATATCACATCCCGTGAAAAAATTATAGGTTTCATAATCATTTAATCAAAATCATATCCTATGAGAGGGTAAATAATTTTATATTCATATTACCCATGAAAGAGAAATTGGTTTCATAAAGACCATGAATGTGAGAATAACCCATTCCTTGAAAGGATATGAATAGAAGCATTAAATTTTCATGAGTAGCATCAATTGATGTCATCACAGATGGAAAATCATTTTGAATTATATTTTAAAATACTTTTCTCAAGGAAAATAGCTTTTCTTGTTTAAAAAAGTTAGTTTAATACATAAAAAATTTAAAAAAAGTTTTTATTAGAAAATAGATTGAAAGTTTTAAAGAAGGCATGAAATCCTTTTTGAAAAAAAAATTTCCTTGAAAACTTATTAAATAATCTTCAAAAACATTTTAAAAACCTTTTTCATCGAAAACTTTTTTAAAACATATAAAAATAGCTCGAATTTTTTTAAATCATTTTTCATGAAAACTTCAAAAAGAAACACGAAAACATTATGAAAACCACTTTTATTGAAATGCTATAAAAGATAGTTGAAATTTTTTTGAAAACAAGTTACTTTACAAATATATTTTTAAAAAAATCATAAAGATTAAAATTAAAAAAAGTCAATGGGATATTAGAATAAATGACGATGGGTATATATTTACATGTTGTACGAGGTCAAAAGAACATTCCATTTGTTAGAAAAGTGCCTTGTTCAGAAAGCAACAAGATGATTACATTTAATAAATAGGTAAAAGAAAAAAGGTTAAAAATTTATTTTAATTATTATTGGATAATGATATAAGATTCTTGGAATCCATTTTTAGAATACATAGATTTATGAAAGAAGAATCGGTAAAGTTGGGATTTCCCAAAAACACTTTCTTAACTAACTTATGTACTAATGATTAGAATATGGTACCAATACATGTGTATATATTGAAATAATATGAGATAATGAATCTAATTAATATTACTAAGATATGAATCATAATATTTCATCAAAATAATCATAAACATAAACAATCTCGAAAAGTAATGAGATTGTCTTAATAAACTCTTATAAATTGGTATATTGGGTTCATACTCTCCATGTAAGGAATTTAAATTAAATGAAGAATACAATTTCATAAAAATATTTAAATTCATGATATTTCATGAAAAAAATAAATATATTCACCTCAAAATTAGATTTTAGGTGCATAAAAAAACATAAGTCTCAAAGAAGGGAAATTGAGACAAAACATTTTACAGATTTGGGAAATTTTTAAAGTTAGAAACCAAGAAAGAAGGATCATAAAATTCCCATTTGAATAAACATAAGTTTAATTATATGATACTTAGAATAAAATAATGGGTAGTATATATACCACACAAAAGGAAAGAGTGGTGAGCATAACATGTATCTCATGGAAATTAATAGTGAGAAAAAATCCCCTTACCTTCTGTATTTACACTCTCCGTACTCATACAAGATTCCAATATAATAAATATATTTTTATTATTAATATTTTTTAGGGGAAATATTATTATATATATTTCCATATTTGTTTTTATTATGAACTTATATTACGCTCTTGTTAATGATCATGTGTTAAGGTTTCTCTTCGGGTAATATTTGCTTTGTTTTTCTCATGTCTCTTAATTTGTTATATCTTTGGTCCTTATAATTATATCATGATTACATAATGTAGATAATTATATAAATATCATGTATATTCATTATATATATATTACAAGAATCTATATCATATTTAATTGAAAAATAGAATACATTGTTCCTGGACACAGTAAGTCGTATGTACGTGTTAACATTGTTTCCATTTTTTATTGTTGTATTGAAAGAAAGTATGTAAATGACATATATATATATGTGTGTGTGTATATATGTATATATCATTATTCCCATACCATTAATTTATTATATATATAATATAATTTCACTAAACCCATCCTTATTACATTCCATGTGGTGTGTGAATGAATCACATGGCTTTGAGGGGGTGGTAGTCCACACATCCTCAAACGAGATTATAGTATTAATACAAACTGATAAGTAAAAAAGTATTGTGTTGTAAAAATGAACACAGAAGCTTAAATACATAATATATATCAGATATAACCTATATAAATAGATATTCCTTCACAATGGCCACCACGATTGGTGGTAATGGAGAAATGAATAATCATCATTTTGTGAGGAAGTAGTTCGTCGTACACAGAAAAAATATGTTAGAAATACATTAGATGGAGGTTGGTGTAATTTTAGGTAGAAATATTTTCATAAAAACATCCTACTATATATATGATATTTGTTTTTTTACATAATAATGTAATAAAGAGAGTGGAGTGGGTGAAGAAGGGAAATAAAGGAAAGGAGCTTGAGAGAAGACCTTACCTCTAAATCGGGTCACTCGTTTTGGTTTATGAGAAAAGAATTCCTTGATAGGACTAATAAACAAGGTTAGGATTAAAATTATAATGTATGATTTTTGGGAGGAAAGTTTTTCTTATCTTCTCTAATTTTAAATGTTTTTATAGGTTTGAGGAATGGGTAGAGGTGGTGGCCTTTTATAGTGGAGGAGAAGTGACACTCTTGTTAACATTTGGGGAGATAATTAGACCCACGTTTTTCATGTTGATAGTGGATAAAATAATGGTAAATTTAAGATAAAATTTATTATATGGTCGAAATATAGACATACATTGGGTGTTGGAAACGTTTCTTTATCGTTTGTGTCTTAAATTTAAGGTTTAGTACTTTATTAACTGAATTTGTCTCCTAACAGATGTAATTAATTTTAATTACATTCACTAATATTTTTGGTCAAAAACGAATATAAAATAATTATAAATAATAAATTATTCTTATTATAAATATCGAATACATTTTTACAAATTGTAATAAAATAAGTCGCAGAAATCAATTTAAAATTAATCCCGCTGTTGGGATGACACTATAGGTTTTAAAGTAAAAATGGTCAAAAGTTTTCTAAGTTTCTATATCCAAATTCAATGTTAAATTGGTTCCGAAGGCCTAAATAAGATTAATTGGTAAATATATTATCTAAAAAAACTATTAAACCTATTAAAAATATAATTTAATCTTATAAATAAATTTGAGGAAAATCAGTTTTGAAACAAAATCTAGAATTTTTAACTATTTGTTAAATGATGAAACCTTTCATAAAAATTCCAAAAATGTATCCTAAAGAATTGTTACGTTCCTATTCAAAATATAACGTTAATTTTGAAATATTAAATATGTAATTGTTCCAAAAATTGTATTTTAATTGAGATATCCATTAAAAGGAGGTAAAAATGCCTTAATAAATATATAGGTTTTTTAAGCAAGAAATTTGGGTTTGTTTTTATCTTATGTCTATCGAATATATTGGATAGATATAGAATATATTTTATTGAATATATAAAATATTTATTATTTTAATATCACTTACAAATTTTAATTAATTTAATTTACTATGATAAAATCTCTTTGTGACTATAATGATTTTTTCTATTAAATTCAATTGGTTTCCATATTCATTTATAATTGATTGGTAACCTATGAATTCACCTTGTATTTTTTTCAACAACATATTTTAATAATTTGGTCTTAAAAATTCATATACATTAACTTAATGGTATGTTATACCTCATAATAATAATATTTTTTATAATTTGTTATAAATACATAACACTCGGCCTTGCGTGTTATAAAAGCCATTGAGGAAGGTCAATATTTCATATAATATACACTATCCTTGTTCTACCCTGTAATTTATTCCAAGTTTGGATTTCATGTAACATACGCCAAGTTGGATCCATTTGAAAGGAATCTTTGACATAGTAGAAATATGATTTATGTGTTGTATGAAATGAATAATATCAAAAGAATAAGTTAATTCAAAAAAATCACCAAAATCTCAATGTGTTATAGATTCACCTTGAAGGTAATTTTTTTATTGCATCCATTATGCATCAAATCCCACCTTCTTATAGCGTATCTATTAACCCATTGATTTTAAAAAAATGATAATCCCAATATAAAATATATTTTATATACTCCATTTTTCGTAGTAAGTGAAAGTCACCCTAGAAGTATAATACTTTGAAGTAGAATATGATCAGTGGTTTCCACTGATTATAAACATGACTCCAATAATAGTGATAGATGTTATGGAGAGGTAATATCTCAAGGAAATATTTTTCAATAAATATTTTCCTTGTTTTATGTGAATTAAAGTTGATAAGGATTTCCTAGAGCTGAAACGGAATGAAAATTAATCAATGGGAATCTATGAGATAAAAATTACAAGAATTTCTCAATACACATCAAACATTTTCATGGATCTTAAGGGAAATTTTTATATATTATTTAGTGGTCTAAGACACCTTCTACAATGGAATCAAACAAATCAAGACTTTAAAAACAATGAGGAGATAGTGTGGAGTGCTATGAAGGATGAATTGGAGTTCGGAGTGAAGTGGTCACATAGATCTAATGAAAATAATATATAAATTGTTCCATACTCAGTGAATAACTTTTATCATTGAATATGGGGATAGAAATTTCAACTTCCTACATGCAATAAATGTTGGAAGATTAATTCATGGAACTACTTTCTTGTGGGTGGAAAGTGATGAAAATGTGGAATAGATGCGAATATAGCATGAATATTTCATGGTGAGGTGAATCCTGAACTTCTAAACGCTATTGTAAAATGGAATATGTTGCAGGACAAAATGGAATTTCAATGCTCCATGTGTGGAAAGATAGGTAACCTTCCTAATAAATTTTCGAATTATAAGAGAAGTTATGGTAACCACCATCATCATCAACATTGGCCAAGGGAGAGAGGTTGGGAATTTTTTATAACAATAACAGAAGTAGAGGTTTCAGATGATGTGGTGGTAGGTACAATCATCACGATCTCAAAACTATAAAATACTTTTTTTATTCATGTTCTATTCATTGATTTATTTCGTGAATGTTTGAAAAGAGTATAGAATCAATCCCATAACTTCTAGATGTAGAGTTGTTAGTAATGAATCCTAGAGGGATTATCCTAGAATCAACAGTGTATATAAATTGTAGTATTAACTTTGGTGAGTATAATCTCATCATAATCTAGTAGTCATTACCATGGTGTAATTCGACATTATAGAATGTATGGAATATCTCTCAAAGTATAATTCTATGATAAATTCTATAATAAATAAAATTTGAGTAATAATTAATGGAAAATCTACTATCATTTTCAAAGGATAGATATCATGGACTGAGAATTGTCTACAAGCAGATCCCGTAACTTTATTTATGGAGTGTAGGGTCCTGAAAATTCTGCAAGGAGGAAATCCAATTACCCCAACACTTGGGAATGGACCGAACCGGTCCACATAATGGCTCCCAGCAACAGTACGCGGCCGGTTCAGCGAATCGCAATTCCTCGGACCAGCATCATCCATGAAGAAAAGGCAGGGACCCACTGTGGGCGTGATACAGGATGGCCGATGGCCGGTCCACCGTCACAAACCACCCTAGCTGCGAAGCGCGCCAACTGGCCCATTCCGTGCGCGCCGTTGTTCGTGAAATAGAGGTAGAGTGCCCATGCGGCTGCAGACCGCTGTTTTTCTCAGAATAGAGGCGGAGTGGTGCACAGTTGTGGACCGCTGTTGTTCGTAGAATATAGGTAGAGTGGTGCACAGCCGCGGAGCAATTCCGCGGATATCATTTCCAAAGCTCCTAGTTGACCAAGTCATCCGCAGGTGGGGATTCATTAATGCACTTCCGCAGAAATTGCCATGGGCCCATCGATACAGCCTCCCTCATAACTCTATAAATAGTCACCGAGGGGCACCAAAATTAATGGGGGAACGGACATGGGAAAACCCGTGGGGAGATGCTAGAGAAAACGCTCCCAGTGGAAAAGTTCTACGGCCATCCACGGACCCCATATCGTCCGCGTATGCACTCTTCTTCATAGAAGAGAAACAAAACCGCGAACAGCATACAACCATCTCTTACGCGGATAGTCCCTCCATGGCGACCCCCTCCACGGACCAGTGTCATTTGTGAAATGGAGAAGGTAATCCCTCTGTGGGCTTGAAGTAGGATGGGTGCCAGCTCCTCCGCAGATATCCTTCGTAGACAACTAAACCACGAACCACATGTGGCATTCCCTTCGCGGCCATTTCCTTCGCTGACGTTCTACGCGGCCTGCTCCCTCACGGCTAGCTCCCTCGCAGCCCGCCTCCTCTACGACATGCTCATCCGTAGACATCCTTTGCGGACATATCCTTCATGGAAAGCTCCATCACGGACACCTCCTCTGTGGCCACCCCCTACGCGGACACCCATAGTGGACAACCAAACCACGAACCCTTTGCGGAAAGATCCTTCGTGCACAACCCCATGCCTAAAAATCCCATGCGCTCACTAGACCATACAGCGGGGGTTGCACCCCCGCACACCCACTCGGGTTCAGTGTTAGGATACGGTCCAAGCCCTCCGAGCCGGTCCCTTCACTACCGTCACTTACCCCCATGAAAAATGGAGAGTCGCACGGCGAACAGTTCGGTCCGGGTCAAATGGTATTTTACATTTCACCCTTATGTCGCCCCAAAATCCTTCTTATAAATTCCATGAGTCGAGCTACTCCTCATGAGACTCCCAAAACCCTATTTACTACCTCCTTCTGCTAGGTTCATCCAGAAAGGGCCGCCCTTGCGTAAGTCCCACACCAACAATTTCTAGGTATCTCTTACCTAGTCGTCCTGACCATATGACGTTAAACTGTATGGCCAACGTCTTGACCACATGATGTTAAAATATATGGCCCTAGTCCTATCCATATGACATTAAAATATATAGAAGCATTCCTCTCTACATGAATTTAAACTATAGTATTCCCTATCATTCAATAATTGGATGCCTCTTGTTCCATTCAAGAGATGTCTTATTCTATAAGCATAGGATGCCTCATGCCATGCTTACAGTGGCATAATTTCAAGAGCGTTGGAATCCGTTCAAACATTCCATCACTCTACCCCAGGCTTTGCGTATCCTTAATTTGGATCCTCATACTCTTTCATGTATGAAGGTACCCCCTAATGGCCTGGTCCCATGCCGTCTCGGCTCACCTATCGTCCTGGGCCAACGCCCTGGAAGACTTTTGACAAAACTTTGAGTCAGGTCCTCTGTTTCGAACACGGTCAGCAGTCGACCCTCATTTGTTTTTCCCCATTTCAGGCTAACACGATATGGATGCTGTGTTTCAAATACGGTCAATAGTTATCCTCCATCGCTCTGCCACCCTCATTGCGTTCTGAATTTCGGGCATGTAATTCACACTTTTCATCTCCCTTTGTTCAGACTGATTCCAACACCCTTGGCGTTATCCCGCTTGTGCACTTGCGCATAGGCATTGACCCCCATTATATTGCTCAAACCACCAATGGGTTGGGATGCCCTCATTTCCATACATGAGGAAGACACCATGGGTGTCCACCTAGGAGTAAGCCCCAACCTTATGGGCTGCTCAAAGCGTAAGCCCCACTCCATTCCTCACAGGTGCACCTTTTGTGACAAGATCGTCTGGTCCTTGCTACCTCTTGTTTCTCACACCGAGCATGACTCACATGGTCTTAGATTAAGAATCGACCATGACATACTCCTATAGGCCCCCTCAGAGTGTAAGCCCCAATTTTTTACTCTAGGCTACCTCAGAGCGTAAGCCCCAAGCCTATGTGAACTATGAGGAATTTGATCCCTGCCTCCTAAGTGGGGTATATAGGAAGCCTCCAAGAGGTTCAATCCCGATCACCATCGGACCGCCGGGTCCAAATTCACGTTAGTTCTCCGATGTTCTTATGTGAACTACGAGGTCATTGATCCCTGCCTCCAAGGCAAGGTACGTAGGTAGCCTCCAAGAGGTTCAAGTCCACCACCTGGTCGTTTCGACAAAATTCACGTCGGTTCACCTTCATCACGCATGACGATAAACTGTATATTTGAACTACGTGGACTTTGATCCCTGTCCCCTAGGTAGGGTACATAGGAAGCCTCCATGACGTTCAAGCACAACAACTGATCAATCTGACTGTCCTCAAGTCGGCTCAGCACGCCGCTCCTTGTGCCGCCTCAGTGAGTCCAGACTCCCCGTGGTCATTTACCCAATGAGGGATAGTAAACCTCAGGCGTAAATGATTCTGAATCCCTACGTCCTGCGGACCAATACTAACCAGGAAAAATATGTGGATACTATTTTTGGGTATAAACCAAAGATTCACGAACATATGAATAAGTATTAAATCTATAAGAGAGTCCCAGAACAGGAAATAATTTCCCCTCAAAAGGGTGTGATTAGCCCGACTTCCCATCCTCTCGACCAATGTGAGTTCCTAAGTATTGCTGGCCAAACCACCCAGCGGACGCCTGCCTTTGGAAAGAAGGTCCACATATCGTTGGATATGGATCCATTGGGTGTTTCGAAACTAATACCAGTGTACTCGACTTTAGCAATCGAGCAAGGTTCAACCATCCATAAGATCGATGGTTGGGCGTGTTGGTCTGCCATCTCCCTAGAGGGAAATAGATCAAAACATGGAGATATCAGTGAAGAGGGAGAAGGAAATGAATGTATAAATATTGAGAATGTCCCCATCATTTTGGAATACATTAACATATTCTTGAAGAGGTACCTAGTCCTGCCCCAAAAAGAGAGGTAGAGTTTTCTATTGAAAGTGTACCTAGGTCCAAGACGATATCAAAGACCCTATATATAATGGTAAATATGGAGTTAGGGGAATTAATGAAACAAATTAATGGTCTTTTTGATAAGGGATTTATCCGACAAAGCTTGTGTCCTTGAGGATCACCTATTCAATTTGTAAATAAGAAGGATGGATCAATACAGTTATTCATTTATAATAGAGAACCTAATGGGATCATAGTGAATAACAAGTAACCTGTCATAAGGATTGATGATTTATATGATTAGCTTCATGGGGCTCAATTATAATCCAATATTGATCTCTGATATGAGTATCATAAATTGAGGGTGACGAAAGAAAATATTTCAAAACGTACCTTTTAAACAATATTTTTCCATTATGAGATTGTTTTAATAACCTTTATCTTGACAAATGTTTATACTATATTGATGGATTTGATGAATATATTCATTATGTACAACCTTGATAAATTCATGGAAGTTTTTATTAATGATATTAGGATATATTCAAAAATTCAAAAGGATTATTAGGATCATCTAATTATATATTCGGAACTCTGAGGAAGGATAATATATTTAGAAAATTCATAAAATGTAATTTTTTTCACAAAAAGTTGCATTCTTAGGGCACATTTTTACCAATAATGGAATCTTAGTTAACCCTGTGAAGAAACAGGGTGGAGAGGAGTGGTATCATCCTATAACTATAACATAGATTCATAGTTTTCTTGGTCTACAGGGATATTATAGGAGGGTTTTGAAAAACTTTTCCTGAATTTTTAATCCACTAAAGAAGTTAACTTGAAAAGGGGATATGTTAATCTAGAAAAAGGAGGGAAAATAATGTTTCCAAGAATTAAAGAATATATTGGTTACTATACCTGTGGAAACTCTACCCTATGTCATAAAAGGATTCATTATTTATAGTGAGGCATCTTATAAAGGGATTGGTTGACTCCTCATGTAAAATAAAAATTCTATTTCTTATGAATCTCAATAGTTAAAGCCTTGTGAGCAGAATTATTGTAAAAATTACCTAGAGATAACTGCGGTTATTTTTTGCTATAAAAATATTGACAGTCTATCGTTTATGGGATAAATTTGATATATACATAGACCACTAAAGTTTGAAGTATATTTTCACACAAAAGGAATTGAATATGAGAAAAATGATATGGGTGTAACTTCTTAAAGACTATGACTATTCGATTCATTATCACCCTAGAAAAGAAAAAAAAGTCACCAATGAATTAATTATGAAAGACCATGTTGTGCTAGCAATGGTGAGGATTAAAGGATATACATTGATCAAGGACCTAGTAAAATTATATATGAGAATCATAAGGGAAGGGACATAATTATATTTATTCCAAATGATTTCTAAACCATCATTACTAAAGAAGATCCTGAATGATAAAAGAGAAGATCATTTGCCACAAAAGAATATAGGAGTTCTGAATAATGGGGATTTTCTCGTGTTCTATATTCGTCAAGAATGTATATTTAAATTTCATACAGGGAAATGTGTTCCATATACTCCAGAGATAAAGAAGAATCTTATGGATAACGCTCATATATCTATATTCTCTATACATCCTGTAAGAACTAAAATGTATAAGGATCTTCATGTTAATTATTGGTAGGACAATATGAAAAGGGATATTTCTGAATACAATGGAAGGTTCTTCATGTTCCAACATGTAAAATAGGATCAACAACTTTCTAAAGGGGTATTGAAACCACTACCCATAACAACATGGAAGTGGTAAAATATAACTACGGACTTCGTTAATGGTCTCCCAAGAACATCCCATGGAAAAAATGTGATATGGGTTATAGTGGATCAACCCACCAAGACTTTCCATTTCATCCCTATTCAGGAAGATTTCCCTCTTGACCATCATTCCAATATTTATATAAAGAAGGTTTTTATGTTTCATGGGGTTCAACTTTGTATCATTTCTGATCATGATCCAAGGTTTTCATCAAAATTATGGATAATTCTTCAACATGCTATGAGTACTAAATTGAAATTTATTATATCTTATCACCACCAAATTGAAGGACAATCTTAAATGAATATTTTGACACAGGAGGACATGTTGAGAACATTCTTAATAGAATTTAAATTTTTATGGGATCTAAACCTCCCATTAATTGAGTTCTCATAAAACAAAATCTTCCTCTCAAGTATTCAAATGGAACCATATGAAGCTCTATATGGGAAGATATTTATAACTCCTATATTTTGGGATGAAGTTAGTGAGAGAGAGCCACTTGGGACCAATATTTTGCAATAGATGAAAAAAAGGTTCATTCCATCCACCAACAAAAAAAATGAATCTCATAGTCGACATAAGATTTATGTTGTAATCCTTCGAAGGGATTTGCAGTTTAATGTTGGAGATAATTTTTTACTTCATATATCACAATGGAATAGAGTCATGTTATTTTGAATGAAAGGGAAGTTACACCCTAGGTACATTATCAGCTTTGAAATATGTGATATCATCGGAGCAGTGGCCTATAGGATAGCACTTCTACCAAATATCAATAATGTTCATAATATATTCCATGTATATATATTGAGGATGTAAATACCTGACCACTCACATGTTCTAAATTCAGAGGTGGTTCAACTAAAACAGAACCACTCTTATGGGGAGAATCTAGTAGAGATTTCTTACTATAGATACAATGTTCTATGCAATAAGAATACCCACTTCATCAATTTGTTGTGGATGAACCATAAATATAATGAAGTGATGTGGGAACTTGAGGACACAATGAGACATTATTACCACCACCTTTTCTCAACTGATACAGTGATTTAAAATTTTAGGGATGAAATTTTATTTGGTGGAATGAATTTAATGACCCAAACTATTTAAATGATACTTTATATCTAGAATAAATGTGTGTTACATATAATATTACACATAAAAATATAAATAAACCAAAAAAATATAATATAATTACATTAGTCATCTATGAAACCAATTAAAATGAAAAACATTATCACTATAAAAAGGCATATAAAATATAAAATAGAAAATAGGAAAATAAGGATCACCTCAATATGATGGAATCATATCTCCCACAAAAAAATCTATAGAAATAAAACAAAATATTATTAAACCAATATTCATCATATGGAAATTAAAAAATAAAATCAAGATTAATTATATTGAATTTTGAGATAATCAATTATGTAGTATTTATAGGGTATAAAAGGATATGTCACTGTTGGGATTTAACTATTATATGACTATTGGTCAATATGACCATTTGTCAATATGACCATTTTTCAATAAAACCATTGGAAACTAGACCCTTTTTTGATAATTTTACCATTAAAATTTGTGTTTATAAGTTGCATGATAAAGGATAATTGATACAAAAAAAAGAATCTATGTCAAAAAATAGTGGAGTCGTGTTATTTAAAGAACATTTTCTGAACGTGGGAGGGAGGTAGCATCACTGGATTTCTCCATTGATGAATCCCAAGCCAAGATTTAACTAGTGTATCTGGAATAAAATCTTCTATAGTATGAGTTCATGTTAGTTGATATTACCACTCAGTCGATGTTAGTTGAACCACCCCATGAAACTACGACCATCACACACCTTTCTCATAGGGCGTATACAGGTGTAATAAGGGGTTACATGTCTAGGCATTAATTACTTAAAGTGTAATTTCCTTAATAAAAATAAAATTATCATTCCACCAATTCCTTTTAAGAATAGTATTCCTTAATAAAGTTTATGTTTAATTTAGATGAATCTGATAAATTGATTTTTGGATGGAAGTAAAACAGAATTGAATTTTTATAGAAAATATATACAGTTTTATAATTAAATAAAGTTTTTTGAATAATATTTTATTTAATGAATTATTATTTTATGACAATCTCACCTATATATAAATGACCAAATAATTTTATAATGTCCTAAGAAATTATTTATAAGTGTATAAGATTTCACTTTCCTTAAAAAATAGTTTCGCTAAATAAATAAGGATTTATATATTTAAAAGTAAAAATTCTCATATTTAGTGAATTATTCTAGAACAATAAAAATTATATTTTAGATCATCATGTTGAAATTTGGTTATGGTTAATTTATGAGAATTTTCGAAAATATATTATTTTTTCAGGATGGGTGAAAATATAGTTTTGGGTTTTTGATATATTTTATGACTTCATACTTATTTCATAATGATGTAGTAATTAATTAAACACAATACACAACCAAAAATGTTTTATTATATTAATATTAATTATTTTAATAGTTTTTAATAAATTTATAAAATTACTAGTGGATTTCTATAGTCTAAAATGAAAAAATTGTTTTCAAAAATATATCTTTGTAGAATCGTTACTTTTTCATGCCAAAAGAAGTATTAAATATGTTGTTATGTTATGTTGAATTATAATATCATAAAATTTGACCAAATTTATAAAACCTTGTGAAACCCCATGTTCAAACCAATAGTTTTTTTTGACATCTTAGATTTCTAAGACCTATATTTGTTAATTATTAAACAATTCCTCCACTTTTTCTATAAATAACCACCCATTTCACCATTATCCATAACTCCGAATGCATAAAACATGAATTTTTGGAGATTCTATCTTTTAATGAGTCCCCCATGGTGTTATCAATACCCCAAGGTGAAATCCTCATGTTTTATGAACAACGCATTAAGGTAAGGGAAATCCCCACTTCTGTTTTCCATTAAAGTTCACTTTTCATGATGTATCTCTTCTATTCCAAAATAATTTCTTTTGATCACTATATATTAAAACATTATGATACGAATAGTACTTTATGAATTTTATACCCTTGTACCCTCTCATTTTTACATTTTTTTAAACATTGTTTTTTACCTGTCATGACACATAATTTACTTCTCAAATTTAATTCGTTTACCTACGAAATTCTTCTTTTATATTAATTTGAATACCCAAAAATAATTTATTTTCAATGGGTATTAATAAATATGTAAAAATTACTATTTTATTTAGTTATTTACCTATATTAAACTCATATTTCCTTGTGTGGGTTAAAAATTATGCAGTGATCAAGTATTTATCACTTTTGTACGCCAATATTTTGATAACAAACTAGTTCATTATTCCCCATAGGTTATTAATGAAATAATTTGTTATGATCTATATGGATTGAAATAAATTAAAACATATGAAGTGTGTTCCCTGATAGTTCTCTAGTTCATTGGTTAAATAATTTAGTGTCTAGAGATTACATGTCTTACGATACCTTTGAGAATAACCTTGGTAATATTCATTTACGATGCCTTTGGGATTAACCTTGATAATATGCTTATCAATGTATAATTTAATTTTTGTAGCCACATTTCCATATTACAATTAATGTTATTATTATTATGATATTCCCCTTTCCATGCCTTATTTTTATGCCTCATGTTCATATTGATATGTCTCAAGATCACATGTTATATGTCTCACTTGCTTAATCCATTATTGGGCTTCTTGATCACCCATTCCTTTGATGTATATCCCCAGGATATGAGATGTTGAAAAAGTAACATATATTGAACCCATTAAGATGTCCTAAAAGTTGTTTTATAGGAATTTTTTAATTTTTCATTGATTATGTATCTCATTTCCAAGAAACTAAACTATAAATGATTCTATTTTTATACAATGGAATGAAAAGTTAGGTAATAAAAAGGTGGTATTCCATAATAGACAAATTTTATTGAATATTGAATATATATATATATATATATATCATTATAATAATTAACCAAAATTTTTCAATTTAATATATTAAGATAAACACACATTGAGTTCATAAATACAATTTTTCATGAAAGTATATCCTTCATTTTAAATTGGTTTTTATTTTTCAGAAAAATATATTTAATTGATAACCAAAAAATTTATTCTCGACATATTTAAACCATATTATCTCATAATTTAGTTATTCCTATTCATAGTTTCCAATCTAATGGATATTGAGAAACATTCAGATTAAGTATTAATATTTTAAGAGTTTATTTTGGTTCGGTTAAACTTGGAGTTGTGTGTAATGTAATCTATCAATGAAAATAAATTTATTCAAAAAAAATATTCTAATAAAATATCAGAGTGTTATATAATCTATTTTAGGATATCAATAGTAATTTAATTATTATTTGGATAGGTATAATCCTTCAATAAATAATTTTGTTCATTTTTAATGATAAATTAATGTAACTCATTTTGTTTTTTTATCCTCACATATCCTAAATGATTTTAGGATATTGAGTGAAAAAACATTATCTTAAACTGATATAATATTGACATCCACTTTATGAATGGAAAATAAATTTTACATTTTACATTTCTATTTACCATCACATATCCTAAACATTTTAGGATATTAATTATAAAATATTTTATCCTAGTATTAGTGTTATCCTTTATTTATTTATTTTTAACTTATATATTTCCATACATACTCACATAATACTTCTACCACTACATTCTTTTCAGAATATCTTATAACGATAAAAAAACCATTTTGAGTTCTGAAATAACGTTTATTTATTTTCAGTAGTAATAATAAACAAATAAACTATTGTTTTTATATCACATTTGATATTTTATGTGTTTAGAAAATTTTTTATTAGAAAATACAACTTTATTAAAATATATCATCAATTGATGGTGTGAACACATTTCCTCATATCTTCAAAAATACATTGATACATATTTTACCCATGATAAAATAATTCTTTCTTTATCATCACCACAAAACATTTTACAGAAATAAATGAATCATAAAACATGTATTTATAATTAATTATCTCATAATTGTTCATAAAATCACTTTATTATTGAAAATATTCTCTTATCATATAATAGAAATGGGATGAAGATAAACATATATTATATAAATTCCTTGGATCATGATAAAATATTTCACATTCAGTCGTATGAACTCATTTCTCCATAAATGTAGACCATAAACATAGAAAATTATTCCTTTGATTTTTTTAAATACCATATATATACAAAAAAATTACAAATAAACATTAAATATCAAATAAACTTCAAAATAGAATAATTAATTTCCATACCATCTATAACTTATATGGACAATACATGGCGTTTCACAAACTCCATCAGGTATTCCAAAAAATATCATCATATGGAATCATAATTCTTCCATCTTTACAACCCTAGGATTAAATGACATTGATTGGATTTTTGAAGAAAAAATGTTGAAATTTTCAACTAAATTTTCTTTTACTTGAAAAAAATCAAGACTCCATTCATTTATCTTTATGACTTTTTATATATTTACAACACATTACAAATCATATAATTGATATCTTATATATGTGATAATAATAAAATTAATTATTATCAACAATAAATATTTAAAGAAACCTAGATTTATAATAATTCATTTATCATATTCAATCATATTGAATGGAATTTTATATACCCGATCATATTGAGTATATTAGACTAAAACTGATGTACCCTATCATATTAACTACATTAACGGAAATTAATATTCCTTTGGACATTATGCATATAATTTCATTGAAACATTGAATGAATCACTATATTCTTCTATAAAAATATAGATTTCTTTGTTGAAAAATTTCAACACTTGGTTATTGAGGGATGAACTATTTTGACATGTATAATTTTCCTTAGTAATTCTTATTAAATCAAAAATATTACATAAGATTTTTTCTTAAGTTAATAGTCCTAGGATTATCATACATTAATATTTTCATTATCAAGTATTATTCAAAAAGTATATATTTATGATGATGATGATATTATATATAATAGAAGTTTTTATTCGATGATTATCATGTATTATTAACCATATAGTAATCAAAATTATTAAATGGGATCCCACTAAAATGATGGCCCCTTTTTTGAAAAATTCATCATTACCATTTGTTTAACAAGAACTATATTTCACTAAGAAAATGATTATACTTTATAATTCCTCTCATAACATAATTATTTTATTTTGGAATCATCCCAATAATATAATATACGAATCTTAAATAGTTTAGTGGATAAACCTTTATCCAATCAATCATTTGGATAAAATCAACTATATTACTTCTATAACATAATCATCTTTTTGTCTCTCAGCTAGTGTCACCCAATGAAAATTACAAAAAATCTAACAAATGACAATATTAGGGAATCCTACATTATCATGACCTACTCAATAGGACAATATAAAGTCACTTATTACTTTTTTCTATATATAAGGTAATCTAGGGGAACCATACTTTAACATGACTTACCTGGTTAAATGATTGAGGCCTTGAAAATTCATGTGTTGGAAAAAAACCAACAATTAGTATTTGAAGGAGATTTAACCCAAAATATTATCTCATGTTATTGTAATTTATATATTATGTCTTATAGTAATTTAGTTTGGAATCTTATTCCCTCCACCTGATAAATATGATCAAACCATACTAAAGTGTAACACTTTAGAAAACCTACAAGTTTTTGTCACTAAACTAAAAAATAGAAGTTAAACACATTGATATATATCTAAATGAATAATATGAATAAGATATATAAATACTTAATTTAAAGGAATATATTTATCCTCAGGAGTAATCATTGAGTGATATATAGCCAACTCATTCACTGGAAAAGACAAGGCATAATCTTCCACATAGATAGGTAGTTCGGCCCCAACTCCTTATACTCAATGATACTTTACTAAATATATAATAAAATTCATCCTAACTATTAAACCTAATATATATATAAAATATTCAATAAAAAATTCAATTTCATAACATTAATTGCATGTTGAGGTCAAGGGAGATGAAAAACTAAATTCATTATCATACCTAACATATAATGCAAGGCTCTATTTGGATGTAGTTTAAAAATTATACAAAGTTATAAACTATTACACATATAAATTGTTTTTAACTATGAATAAAATATGTTATATATTTTAAATAATTGAACAATTTGAATTTTTAAACATGTGATAAACATTTATAAAAAATTCTTAAATAAAAGCTAACTATGCACCCTTTTATAATTTTAGCATTAACATTATTGACTCTCTATTATTATGAATTTAAAAAATTTATATTTATTTCAATAATTTTTAATATAAACACTTTATATTACAACAAATATGAACTATTTCATTTTTATCAACATATGGCATTTACATTTTTAATGTATCAAATTTTATAAATTATATAAAATATAAAATTTTATTTCTACTATTTAAAATTTTTACATAATATAAATGTCAAATACATATTTATGAGTTAATCCATGATCATATAAATCATAAAAATAAATTTTTATGTGGCTTAAATAATATCAAAATAAGGCTCTTTTTATTTTGAACAATTCAATATAATCAATAATGAAAAATTCCTAATTTAAATATAACTATTATATATTTTGGCCTTATTTTATAATTTATAACCCATTATAAATAGGAATGTTTTTCTATATCATAATAATTGACATATAATTTGTTAAAATGTAATTAAAATATATACTTTTAATACTTGGGAAAAATAAAAGTTTCAAAAAAAATTATTTATGTAATTATAAACTATTTATAATGTATTTATTTATTTATTGACCCATTATAAATTAAGTATTCCCAAAATAAAATTTATAATGATTTATAAACACTTTATAAACACTTTAATAATTTAAACCAAATTTTAAAACATTTTTTACCCTTACACAAAATTTGTATTCTGTATAAGGGTAACATTCTTTAAACCTTACATAGAAACACTGCATAGGGCTAAAGTAGTTCTGGAGCCCTCATTTAAGGGTAGAACTCCATGAACCTTACATAGTACCACTACATTAAGGTAATACCTTTACACAACCTTCTAGAATAATTATTTAAAGGTATCAAAATCGTTACCTTTACGTGGTGTTGAGAATTCCCACTGTGTCTTGGTAACCATTTTACATTTATGTTACATTGAGAAAATATTGAATACCCTTATGTAACATGTTTACATAATGTATAACATTTAGGAAGCACATTGAGTACCTTTAAACATCAATGTTTCATGTAATGGCATGTTACAAATTACCTATACACAGCCTTAGGAAATCCATATTTACCCTAATGTGGACCCCTTCATGTAAATGTAAGAAGTGGGAAACTGTTACGTGATGAATCACATATATGAAATTCCTTGGTTACAATTAATTAGTTTATCTACATTGATTTAATGACTTGGTTACCTTTAAACAACCCATATATATAAAGTTAACTACTCAGTTACCTTTATATGGCCCATCTAGGTATGGTTAATCCATTTAAAAAATTCAATTTGTAGGAAACAAAAATATAACTTTTTTTATTCTATTATTCATTTCATTGCGAGTTTTATTAATCTTAAACATGGATCTCTGATACCACTGAAGGGTTTTGAAGGATTATAAATAAAATTATCAGATCAAGAGGCATCAATTAAAATCCTTTTAAAAGGATCTCCCAGGAAAACCTACATTAAATAATGAAATGAAGAAAACTATAAAACATGCATACCATTCTATATAGAATCGACTAAAAATAATGATCTCCATATACATTTGATAAAGATAAAACATGTGTAAAAATCACCCTACCTCTTTTTTACATCGACGGGTTGATCTAAATCAATCAATTTTTGAGGGAGGTTATCCTTTATCCCCTGATGTTAATGAATCTATACACGAAAGAAATAATAAGGAAGGGAAATTTGGGTTCAAGAGAGGCTCATATAAGCATCATGTAATGCACACACCCAAAAACCATCGTATATTGGTAGGATTTATAAATCCCTGAGGAAACTCTTTAATAGTGAAATAATTAATTCATGAATTTATAATTCATGAATAAATTCCACATCTATTTCATGTATCATATGCATTTAACTCTCACTTATAACATATTATGAAATATTTATTTTAATGATAGCCTCGATGGAGAATAATTCTTGTATCCATCACAATGGTAATATACCCAATGCATTTACACGCAAGCCAACATACATGTTATATATATATATATATATATATGTAATGATTTAGGGAATATTCTCTTAAAAAACACCATCACCATGGATTTATTTATACTATTTAATTATCATCAAAGAGTGTGTGATATAAAATTCTCTCATAGAATAGTTGGGAAAATCATTTCTCTGATTATTCATTAATGAAAAATTACTCATGACGGACCCAAACTATCATAATTCGCTAAAAAAAATTATTTTCATAGTTTTAATCAATACATCAAATTAAGAAAATAATAAAATTCAATAAAATCATCTTTTTGTATAAAGATCAATACACACATCCACAGATAGAAACATGTGAAAAAACAAATAAATATTGGTTTCCTATTGGTGGGACATGTTCTCACAGTCTCTAGAGCTAGAAATTATGAACGGAATACACCATGAGGAGGTACCTCAAATTATGTGAGTATCCACCCCTAACAGTATATATCCTTTTACCTATCAAATAATATATTTTTCTATATAAAATATATATAATAATATATTCATTACATTTATCAACATATCAGGAAACTGTAAGAACCTTTTAATCTGATAGTTACTCTTAAGACGTTATCACCTACAATATCACATATAAGAACAACCAGGATTGGATAATAAGTTTATTAATATTCAAAAAATTATTATTATAGTTAATCTTAATGTATATAGAATTTGCTTTTTGGGTAACAACTTTAACAGTGTGATGATGGGTTCATGGGATAAACCCCCTAATGAACATATTAATGATTTTACTAGTTGTATCACTTTGATTGTGATTTCTATAGGAAATTATTATTCTAGGGATAACCATCCATTATAATTGGTTATTGGTCATAGATTGTTATGATGTGGATAACCATAATTTTCATTTGAAAATTGTTGTTAAAACATTATTGTTTAGGATCAATAATTGAATTTGAGAACCATATTCACACTTAGTGATCGGTGTTTCAGGTTTGGTGATTGATTGCGAGTAGTGAGATACTACCAAATCATTAAATATGGTAACATATGAGACATTGATGGTGGAGATTAGTTGTTTTGGTTTTGTGATTCGATGATAAGGATACTCCTTTTTGTGGGAACATTAAATTGATTGTGGTTATGAAACTCTTGTGTTGGAAGGGTATTGGTAATAATGAAACTAATTAGTTAACAATTGAAATTATAGTGGTATGCTGTTGGATGATTCATCCCAATTTGGCAATTTGGGTTTGGTATCGTATATAGTCTATGTTTTGGAAATTGTCTTGTGATTATGGTAGGGTGATATGAGACTGAGTGAAATTAGTGGTTCATATGTGATCATTAGTAGAATGTGAGGATTGAATATTCTAGTTGAGAATCTAATTATGGGGTTACACGAAGATTGATGTTCTAACATCAGTGTGGTTTTTAGGTAATATTGGTGATTCCTTCAAGTTATAAGGCATTTTATTAGGTACTGTGGTGACGTGTTGCTGCATAAATGGGGGAGGCTGAGCATTTTTTGATGAAGTGGTCAACTGTATGTTGATTGGTGATGGGGAATGGAATATAATGTTGTGTGCTAGAAACCACATCAATAAAAAAAATTTGGGATGTGCTTGAAACTCTTTTATAATAATAACATGATTTTTTAGAAAATATATTGTGCATAATTTTTGTGTTTTAATTTTCATGGTGAAAGTATATTGGTTGATTGGGGAGGAGACGATGCAAGTTGATCATTAATTAATGATCGAGGAAGGTCATAAGTCCAGGATAGATAGATATTATTGATTATTGGGGACATATGGAATTAATGTGTAGATTTTCTAACTACCCACATATTTATGAGTTTTGAATTCCCAATGGAATTTGAATTTATTGATTTATAGGTGGTTCATTTTTAGAATAAGCACTCATATTAAGATTTTGAGTGTTTGGAAATACTAAAAAGTTGATTTTCTAATTTTGTTAGAGGCATGATAAATGTATCATGTTTTCAAGTGGATGTTATAGTAGTTTTTATAGTGTTTTCCTACTAAATATTATAGTTACAGTCTATTTATGGAATGATAGGGCCATTCATATTGTTTCTATCCTTTATAGTTTTCCTTCAGGATGTGAATGAGGTGGCTTGGAGAAGGGGTCCCTATTTAGGATCCTTCATGAAATAAATACTTTTTTCATGAGTTGAATTTATTGGGGGTATAGGGGATCCCTCTACATAGGGGTTTTTCATGGCATGAACCACAGTTTAGTCCATGACCATCTTCCTTTTCCCCTCTTTTGCTATGTCGTTTTGGTATTTTCTTCAAGGGTCTTCTTTTAGGGATCCATTAGGTTCCTTCAGTTTTTTACCTATAAATAGATAGAAAAGATCCCCTTTGTCTCTATATTTCTACCCATATTCAACAACTTGATTCATATCATTTGAAAAAACATTTTCACTATGATTCGATATAATATCCCTCCATTTGTCTCCCTATTTATTCCTCCTTTATTATTCTTTAATTTTGGTCATCTCTCAAGATTTTTATTGGATTATTTGAAAAAATCATGGTGAAACATCCATGATCATTGGGGATTTAATTATTGGATTTTAGAGGATGTACAAAGCGATGTAAATCAATTTTTATTCATCATTTACCATGAGTTATGTTTCTCGGTGAATATCATTTGGTTTTCTAATGAATATGGGTGAAATTAGTAATTAATTCATTTTATTATTTGCATTATTTTATATTTTTAATGAATATTTGTCTGTTTGGAGTGGAATACACCACATTACTCATGGATTTGTAATTATGAGGGAACCTGGTGAGTTTGGAGTTATTTATTCCATTCTACGAAATAGGTTTTGAATGCTTAATAATTATTTTGTTTGTGTTTTTTGATATGATAGGTATATTTTGAATTATAGTATTTAAGTATAAGATTTTTATATATTACTAGAACATTGGTTGAGTTAGAAGAATTAACATTACATTATTCTCTTTATTAATTTTTTATTTTATGTTTTTTTTACTTTATCCTTATTTTTATGTATAATATATAGCTTGTGTCTGTGATTTATCCCATAAATTGGATTAATATCAAATGATCCTAGTAGTAAACATGGATATCATATCTTTCTTAATGGTTTGATGGTGGTTCCCTGGTTTAATGAGTGTTTGTGGACCTCTTAATGATTTAGTTTGGAATTATATTATCTTTTTATAGTGAAATATATTTCTATTTTAAATTTTAATTTTAAAATGGGGTTTAACTTAGATAGAATTTCAAGGAAAAGAATTGGTTTGACAATGGGTTTTGAAATGTTATTTCAAAGTATAAATATAGTTTTCTAATTTATGTTGTGATGGGATTTGGGCCAATATAATGGTTGGATTAATTTTCCATATGATTCCATTTTTAAATTGTTAGTAAAATGGGGATTTCACTTCGGTTTTAAAGGAAGTTCAGGAGGTTTTTTATTGAACAATTTTGGTATGTTTTACATGATGTGGGTTATTTGATATTTTTTTAAATATTATGGGCTTCTTGACTATGACTGTTGTGTGTGTGTTTTGTTTCATGATGATGTGAAGTTTTTTGTATAAACCTATGAGAAATTTTCTTTTAATATCAATGTGATGGCTTGGTCTGGGTGGATATAGTCAAAACCCTGTATAGTTGACATGGTTATCAAAGAATTGTTGAGATGTGGGACTAGGTATCAACTTACTATCTCCCTACATGTGAGTTTTTTTTGTTTTTTGATGGGTTTAATTTCCTATTCATTGATTCATATATATGGTAATTGTGTTCTTTTTATAGATGACATATTCTAGTGTGAGACATGATCTTGAGGCCTATCTTAGCCATGAGTGAGATAGTGTTTGTGGGAGATCTGTAAAAGACATGGGAACCTATTATGAATGGTGACAGGTCATATGTTAAGTGAAAGGGATTTGGTTATGGAAGGGGCCTTTCCATGAGTGATATATCTTGGTATACCATTAAGTTAGTGAGAATATATGGGTTCATAAATGCATATGATATTTCCTTGAGTGAGAAAGATATTTTATTAATGGATGCAAGACAATACCCATCACCTTTAGGTTGAATTTTTAGTCTTGGATTACACCTTACTATGTGTAATTGGGTATAGGCTAAGATATATGGTATTTAGTGACTTCTTCCTTTTGGAATGGAGATAAAGTAGGTAGGTTCAATTTTTGTAGTGTCTTGTTGATCACATGATGATCTAAGGTTCCTAACATTGGTTTCATTGTCTGTTTTGTTTCTAGGTGCATTCATTTCATAGAAAAAAGTAAACCTATTTATATATATTTCATTCACATCATCGTGCTGAAATCTTCATGTTGTGTCCCAGTTATTTTGGATTCATTCACTACTGTAAAATGACCCCATACCCATGGTTTTCAAAAATCCATGGGTATAGGGATTGAATGGTATCCTATACCTATAGTTTTATTAAATCATGGGTATTGGTCGGAAATTCCAACCTATACCCACAGTTTTCCAAAAACCGTTGGTATGGGGTTTTATTAAAAAACTATACCCATGGTTCTCCAAAAAAACATGGGTATAGGTCATTCCTATACACATGGTTTTGGAGAACATTGGGCATAACTTTCCCATGTTAGGGTGCGAAAAAAATTATATCGGACAAAAACAAATTCCAGCAGGAAAACCTATTTCTTGGGTTTATAACCTATATCCATGGTTTAGATAAATAAATATAAGTAAATATATATATTTATATACCAACAACCCAATTTGTTACAGTGGATAAGTGTGTGAATTGTATATAGGTGGTCAAGGGATCGAAACTAGAAAATCGTGGTTATAGTGTTAATGACATGGTGGCATTTAACTATTCTCGTAGTTCATAACCTTGGGTATATCATTTTCAAACTATGGTTATAACTCTGAGAAATATTGACAGCTTTAGATCCCACAGTTCTCCGAACCATGGGTATAGCCTATACCAACGGGTTTTGGGATATACCCACAATTCCAAACTGTGGGTATAGGTTCATTTTCCAATAGTGATTTTTTTGTTGATATGTCAATATGTGCTTGTTGGAGAGGTTTCTTGGAAAAGATAGAGTGAAGAGTTTTTTAGTAGTTTATTCAAACATTATTAAGTCCAATGATTATTTTATATTCTGAAAAGTTTCTTATATAATCCGAATTATTGTTTCCATGATTCCTTGATGATTTTTTTGAAGGAATAAGTTGGTAAAAACATTGTGGACCACGTATTCTGGACTATGTTTTTTGGAATGAAGTTACAAAAAAAGTTTCATTATAATGAGATTTCCATATTCAATTTATATTGAGAAACTATAAAAAGTTTGAGTTGTGAAGTAAAAAAGTTGCAGGTGAATAGAGTTTGAGTTCTATCGTGGTGAATTAGTAGTTGTCTAATGTTTGAGTTATGATTATATATAGAATAATAAAATTGAGACTATGTGACTTAAGTGGAAGACATTCATCAAACATAGATTAACAGAATGAAATTATTAGTCAAAGATGATAAAATGTAGTAAGGTATGAGGATGTTCTATACAAATAATAGATTGAGTACCAGATAGAAGAATTCTGTGAAAAAAACAATATAGATAAAGTTGATTCTATCAAACAAGAATTTGTGAATCCATCATAAGGATTAATCCTAAGGGAGTAACCCATGAAGAATCACCAGATGAAATTATACTAGGTAGAGAGAAAACTTATGATATCACTAGATATAGAAATGTGATTCTCTATGAACATAGAATCAAAAAAAGATCCTTGTATATAGAAATATATGAAATTCCTAATAGTGAAATGTTTTCCTACCCGACAGAGATATGTCAAGTCATTATATGAAGATTCATCTATTCTTGTAAACTAAAAATATGAGTTTATAAAATAGAGGGTACCTAATAAAAAAATCACTATATGGAGTATTAATGGATGATGAGGTTATTATAAACAATATTAGATAATTTAGTACTATATGGATCATTATAGGATAGAGGAGATATTATAAAGATCTCTAGAAATAGAAAAGTAAATATTACAATATGGATATTCCAACATGTTTATTATCTCTCAAAATTTTGATGATGCAATGTTTTACATTCAAGATTTGTTAATATATTTGATATTTTAGAAATATTAGGAGAGCTTTTAATATTTATATTAGAGGAAACTTTGATGAAGAATGTTGACATAATTTTCGTCGATGGTTTTTAATGGTTGTCAAATGAAGTAAAAGTTGAGGGGTAAATTCAAACATGGATCCCTGTTTATTATCTAATTTTTAATGGAATAAAATATAATAATAAATGGAGAGAATATATTTTTAGTTGGTTTTTGGGTTGATGAGTCTTAAGAGGATTTATTATCAGTTCGGCATGACATTTTTTCCTGACCCAACCGAATATATGGCCCGAGCTGCCCCCAAAGGCCCTCCTCCAGCAGACTCCCAAAAGGCACCCCTCCTCCATAGGCCAGGGGCTGGCATATATCACCGACTAGGAGTATCACACACATGGGAGGACATAACCTATCATATCTGTATGAAAACACCCACATACACCTCCCTAAAATAGTGAAGAGATATATAAACTAAAATGAAATGCATGCATACATCTATCAAAAATCAGAGTACAACAGAAGTACACAAATAAGAAATACAAGGCCCACCAAAGGAAAACATTAAGAGCATACAATTTCTCATATGGAGGGTATCAATATCAAATTAACCCTCCATAATTATCCTCATCAATTCTCTATTAAACACACTGATTGGTCTATCTCACTATGCTCTTCCATATCTGATTCCTCCAAAGACCCATCAAAAGGCATATAGTCTACACAAGACACAACACGTGCGATAAAATCCCATGATGGGGTGAGTATAAATATACTCAATAGTCACCCCAAATACACAAATGAATGTGAAGATATATAAAGTAAATAGTCCACTCAACCCATCCAAAAGTTAACCAAATGAGAGAGAAAGTGATAGAGAAACTCCATCTCGAGACCATCATCGGCTATATATGACTAGTCATCTCATATCCTATGGTGTTTCAACCAGTTTAAGTGACCCTAGCATAAGGAAACCAAAGGATACAACCCAATAGACTCATCTTAGACTTCATGTCTCATGAGGTATCAACCTCAGATCCAATGACTTGTTTCTACTCATGTATCTAAAGAAAACACTCATCCTAGTGAGAACACTCCATGATCTCTGTCATCTCAGATAACACTCATCCAAGGGATACAATACATTGGGTAAAAATCTACCATCCCTGATCAAACCTCTAAGAGATACTACTCAATCAGGTATCCCAAAGTTGATAGCAAAAGACCTCCATTCCCAAAGGGATGCACATCTGAGAGAACACATTCATCAAATATCACTGCCAAGATACTTGTTGGAACTCAACATATCTCGATAATAAAATAGGAGATCTCGCCAATCAAAATCAAGGACACTAATAACTATGTTGGAACCATGAAAGGACCATATTGCTTAGAAAGGGGATAACTTCTAGGATCTTCTATGGGACACTACAAACCTAATCTAGAAAATATGACCAAATCTCCTTGGATAGTGGATCACTCCTAGGATCCTCTAGGCGACACCACAAACCCAATCCGGTATCACAAGGATCTCAGTAAGATAGGGAATATTTCATAGGATCCGCGGGGGAACACCATAGCCCAATATGACATCATGGAGATCATATCACTCAGATAGAGGATCGCTTCCCTTTCAGTGTTTTTCACAATAATTCCAAAAAACCCATCAGGTATAACTCATGAAGTAGGCGATCGTATATCTGATGATGCCACAACACTACCAAAACAACGTGCTACATATGGGATCGTACTCTCAAAGATACCAGAAACCCTACTGGGCTATCCCACTATATAGAGAATCATCTCTCATGTTGTGTTGGTCAAGATGATACCAAGATCCTGGTATAGGGAAATAATATAATAGATAATACCACCTCTACCGCTCTAGAGGGATACAAAAACTCTAACATGATGATAGAGGATCCCACCCCAACCACTTTGGAGGGATACTAAAACTCTATCCACGGTCACCCTATCATGGGGATAACAATGCTATACTGAGGACGTAATGTCATGCCTACCTTCATAGTCATAGAATAAGGTAGTTCAATCAACCAATGTTGGACCATTTAACACTAAAACATTGGAACCACAACATCACCACACCTCACATCTTATGGGCCCAAACGGTGGCCACCATCACGTTCTACTTGATAAATTACTCAGGATAGGATATCACAAGCCTACATCTGATACCATAAAGAGGACATACACTGGGAGAGAAATCCTCCTAAAAGATACTACAAAATATGTATGGGGGTCGACCCAACTTGTGACCCCTTCAAAATACCTGGCTGTGTCCTCTGATGTAGGGATTGGATGGGGATTTTGGCATAAATGTAATTTACTAGCAATGCATGGTGTGTGTCACCTCACCGGACACCATCTATATCCTACCTCCACATAGATCAACCAACAATGTCTCACACATGGCGTGCACCACTTGGTACATGGCATGTCCTGACTACATAGCCTCCCTGGCTGTGTCATCTGCCTATTTCAATGCCTGGAACCCCATTACCATGTACTCTAGATGTGTACATTCACACGACTTCCCTGGCCATTTCCTCATGCCACAAAACAAGGGGGGACTGCACAGCATGTAACCCTCAGTGCATGGTGTGTAGTCCCCAAACCTCATCTTACACCAATGGGATGAACACAGAGTGTGCTCCAATGCATTACACGCTATGTAGATAGGAATTATATTATGAATTAACATGAGAGCATCCCAGATCACCCTTGTTCACACCGAAACACATTGATCAAACCTCAAGGGGTCCCGAGTAAGAGAAGTGATATACAACCTTAAAACAATTCATACACAATGGTATTTATAGACATAAAACTCAAAATACAAACCTCGTGCCAAAATGATAAATCTTTGAGGTCGAATCAATGCTCAGAAGCTACTACTGCATGATCCTGGAGTGATCCCCATCAAGATCAGAGATCAACTGTTCCTCATTTCCTCTATTTGGTCCTCGAGTTGTCTGTTGGTCGAGATAGGGAGAGCGGGATTTGGATCCTCCTGTAATGAATGCCAAAGGGGGAAGGGATGAGTAATATTGTTTAAATTTTATTAATACAATATCCTTTATTTAACTCATCTTCGCAAACTCACCACTCAACCGAACACTTGGTGTCAAAGAACAATGTCACACCTAGGGTAAACACGATGTTCTAAAGACAGAAACGGTCATAGAAATCCTATTTGAGACATCACATGGGCGTTAGTCACAATTCCAAAATAAATATTTCACATGTGATAAAATATATTTTATATTTTTAATATCACTATGTCATGGATCTCCAGGCCCTGTAATACTATGCCAACACAATGCCTCGATTCATAAATTTTCCTAGAAATAATCCAAAGTCTTACAATACAAAACCTAATTCACTACATCCTCCCCACTATAAGTATTTTCATCCCTCAAAAGAGAAAAAATAGGAACATGGGAATGAAATTGAACTCTCAACTTGGATTCCCATGCCAATAATCTCATCAAGACTACTGCAAGACCACCAAGGGTTTGAGTGGTGCCTACAATCATGCACTCAAGAGAACCTCAAGGCACAACCACACCCAAAATCTAGCTCATCATGTTGAAAATGTGTAACCTAGAGGGAAAATGTCTCCTTATATGCAATAGGTGATAAAAACACCAAAAACCTTTCCCATTTGAAATCATAGGGTCTATCCATACACCACCTCTCTAGCCTAATGCAGATACCAACTAAAACCTACTCCAAACACAAAATTTAAATGAATTAATCTAGTGAACATCGATATTATCCTCTTTTTGAAGAAAGGACTCACCTTCATGGTCTTTCCTCACATCACAAGAACATGTATTTTTTCGGGAAAGGGTTTCTAATTATTTTGAGTTTGAAGCCATGACCAACCACGAATTCTTCAAGAATCTCACATAAAAAACTGATGTCGAATTTGCAGGGGTACTAATGAATGAAATAGCTATTTTCAAGCACACACACCGAGGATATTACCAATACCTTAGCACAAATCACCAATACACAACCCCCCCCCCCCCCACACCCTCTAGAACACACAATTTTTAGGGACTCTTCCACCACAACTCGACACTATCTATATTTGGAAGCACTGAACCTTCCTTATGGTTTTACTCACATCACAAAAAAAGTGTCTCAATGGGAGAAAGATCCTTCTTCATTATGCATTAAAATCTACATCAATCAAAAAAAATATAATGTCTTACCAATTCCATGCATCACCCTGAACAAAACCATAGAGTAAAAAGAAGAAAACAAGACTACCTCACAATTTTTTCTATAAATATTATTGTATAAAGTAAAAAGGAATCAGGGTGTACCTCTTTCCTCCCTCAGATCCTCTGGTTCAAAGGCCTCTACATCCTATGGCTGACCTCGACCCTATTATCCCGCTCCCTTAGCCTAGCATGGAACACTTGGGGGTGGTGGTGGCAACTCATACCGTCTGGGACCTACTGCTTCTTTACCCACTACTCCACCATGCCTTCCACATTGAGAGCCTCTACACTCAAAATGTTCCTTCTACCAAGGTGGTACATCATCCATCTCTCTCTCAACAACTCAGCAGGTTAGAAAATCTCTAGTTAGATGTCCCTAGTTGTTGCAATCATAACATCACCACTCATGTGGCTCGAAAAAATGATCCTGGAAGCCCTTAGCCTCATACCTTCCATACTATGATTACCTCATAAAGCACCTTGTATGCCCAGATCCCTAAGAATGCTATCGGCTGATAGCTACTGAGGTCTCAACTCCCATATTCCCAGCACTAATGGTCAGAGTATGCTCAGCTAGAAATCTCTCCACCAGTAAATCCTGCTCCAACACTCTAGTATATTTGGGAATGCAAGACGAAACCACATATGACCTGATATCTTGGTGTAAGCCCTTCTATAAGTTCCATGTTTTAAAAAAAGGATCCCAAACTATATCTATTGAGTAGTGCAATAGGCCTGTGAACCTCATCAAAAACACTATCATGGTAATGTTATCCTTCCAAAGCTACCAAATCTCATGGATACTCATCCAACTCAACATGGTCAGATAGAACTCCTCCCTAAAGAGCCACACAAACTTTTCCCAAGATAGCATTGCCTCATCGTGGGCCTATGTCACCAGACTCCACCATCACCCTGGTCGAACCCTATAAGTTTCTCACCACTAGGACCACCATCTGATCGTTATGTGTCCTCACAAGGAGGAAAACATGTGTTACTACCTCAATCCATTAATAGGCTACAATGGGGGTCTAGATCACATCGGTAACTTAGAGGTCACTACCTTTGGAACTCATGCAATGCACTCAGCATATGTGCATACACATCCTACACTGCTGGAACAACCTACTACTCGATGGGTGGTGTCTCAACTGATAGACCACCCAAATGTACTATGTTAGAACTAGTTTCATTTACTAAATCCACAAATTAGGGTGAATCTTCAACATAATCATGATGCAGAACCCTGTTTGGCTATCATCATGGGTGGATCCTGAAATAATATCACGGTGCACCACAGTCAAAAACTGTATCTGGGGAGATACCTCAAAAAAGAAAAGAAAAACCCAAAACCCAGTCTTATATGATACATACACAATTATTTCACCTATAACCAATTCCCTAAATTACTAAGTTAAAAATAAAGTTATTATAGTCTCAATTAATGGATATGTGGGCCTCCTCACCTACACTAGTGTCCTTGTCCTGAAATCTGAACTACAAACACCCTCACCTTGTCTCTATGCAACCCAAACCAACCTCACAGCTTGACAGACTACACTTTATGTTCCCAATGTTGGAACCACCTCTAATACCACTCTTCCATGACCCATCATAACAGGTACTGATCCTAGACTCCCCAAGCCCGCCCCCATAGGCCAGGGGTTGGCATCTAGTGCCGAGTAGGAATATCACAAACATGGGTGTCTTAGCCCATCTTACCTATTCACATGCATACACATACACCTCCATGGAATAGTGAAGATACATATAAAGAGAAAATAAATTCATTCATACGTATATCCCAAACCAAAGTACATCAGAAGGAAAAAAGGGAAAATATAGGTCCCACTAAAGGAAAACTGCAATAGTTTCCAACCACCTCAGATGGAGGGGATCAATGTCAAATGTACCCACCAGAAATCTCATTATCCAAAATTTGGTAAACAACCCAGTCAGTCTAGCCTAATAATAATTTCATGTTCTAGATCCTCCTGAGACTCTCTTGAAAGGACCATAGTGTAAAAAAGACACAACACGTGCGGTCAATGCTCATGTAGGGGTGAGTATAAATATAATCACTAGGATACCCAAATACCCAAAAGAAAACGGAGAAATTCACAGGAAATAGTTCAGTCGACTTAGAAATAGGGAACCCAAAAAATAGATAAAATGACAGAGAAACTCCATCTTAAGAGCATCCTCGTCTATACACAACTAGTAAGCTCATACCACATGGTGTGTCAACCAAAGAAAGTGAAACCACTATAAGGAAACCCAAAGATACACCTAGATATACTCATCTCAGACTCCAAGTCTAATGAGTTCTTGACCTCCGATCCAATAATAGGTTTACACTAAATCCTTTAAAGGTAACACTAGTCCCATAGCACACACACCATGAGCTCTATCATCCCATATTAAATTCTTCTAATAGATACGCTCCATCAGGTACATCCTTACCATACCTAGTCACACCTCTAAGAGGTACCACTAAATTGGTTATCACAAGGTTGATGGCATAATACCTCCATCCAAAAGCAGAACACGTCTTCGAGAATATGCTCATCGAATCTCACCACCCAGAGTCTCTCTTGAATTTAGTGGATCTTGACACTTTGGTAGAGGATCTCACCAATTCATGTTGATGGATGATACTAACGCCACTAAAACCACGAAATGGACTCATTAATCAAAAATGGTATCACTATTAAGATTGTCTAGGGGACACTATGAATCCAGTCTACAAAAAAGGACCACATATCCTCGGAAAGGGGATGAATCCTAGGATCTGCTAGGGGACACGAAAAACCAAATCTGGTGTCACTAAAATTTCACTAAGATAAAGGATCACTTCCATGAACCATTAGGAAACACAAAAACCCAATATGATGTTTTGGAGATCATATCACACAAACAGGGTATCACCACCCATGTAGGGTTGGCCACATCGATTTCAAAAACCTCTTCTGATATAAATCACGATGTAGTTGATCGTATACCTGATGATGCCCCAACCCTACTAAAATTTCCTAATGTTTATGGGATCATAATATCTATAACACCAAAAACCATAGTATTTAACCTACTATATAAGTTATCATTCCCTCGTGTAGTATTATTCATGACGATACCATGAATCTGATCTAGGGAAATGATATTCTGGAGGATCCCACACCGACCACTACAAATGGATAAAAACCCTAACAAAATGATAGAGGATCCCACCTAGGCATCTCTAGAGGGATACAACAACTCAATCCATGCTCATCCTATCTAGGGGATCACAATAATTTACTGAGGACATAATTCCACACATACCCTCATAGGGATAGACCAAGGAATTTCAAAAAACCACTATTGTCCTACACGTTGATAACCCAAGTGATCCACAACATCATCACAAATCATGTCTCATAATTCCAAATTGTGGCCACAAACGCATACTATGTGGAAAACTAATCAGGATAATATATTTTTAATCTTGAATCTAATCCTAGAAAGAGGAGATAAGTGAGGTATAATCTTCTCCAAGAGGATACTAGACAACATGTAAGGGGGACTACACGACATTTAACCCTGCCTAAACACCATGTCGTGTCCTCTGTGACATGGCTTGTCTTGGCATGTGGATTTACATGGTGTGTACCGATTCTATATGATGTGTATCACCTAACTCGATCCTCGTACACGTCTTTCCTCTGCACGGCTCTGCAAACCATGTCTAACATACAGAGTGAATAACTTGGTACACAACGTGTCCCAACTATATGGAACCCATGGATGATTCATCTACTTGGGTCGGTGTCCAACACCAATTTCTTGTGTACTCTCTCTATATACCTGAACACATTCATGTAATTTTACATAGATTTCCCAGCCATGTCCTTCGGCCACACAACAAGGGGTCACTACATGGCTTGTAACCCTCGGTACATGGCTTGTAGTACCCGAAACTCATCACCCCATAATGGGAAGAAAAAATGGTATGCTCCACTATAATACACGTCATGGAGATTGTAATTCCATTAGGAATTCACTTATGTGTAGCCTGGATCACCGTTGTTCACCCTGAAACACACAGATCGACCCTCAAGGGATCTCTTGAAAGAGTCTAAGGGATCTACAGCCTTAAAAGGATGCATAAAAAAGTGTATCAAGACTTTATAATAAAAAATGTAACCTCATTGAAAAACGTTGGAGCTTTGAAGTCAAATAGATTCTTAGAAACATCGATTGCATGATCTAGGAGAGATCACCGTCAAGAACAGAGCTCGAAGGCGCCATTATTCCTCGATTTCATCCTTGGGTAATTTTTTGGTTGTCAGGGGGAGAGGGGGATTTGGATCCACCTAGTGTTCACACCAAAGGAGTGGGGGAGGTGTAATACTGTTTATATTTAATTAAATAAATCCTCCATTTAATTCCACTTCTCCAACTCTACTCTGACCAAACACCCGGTGCCGACAATGTTTATGTCGTACCAAGGGTAAACCCGACGTTTTGAACTCAACCATGGTCTCAGAAATAAAATCTGATACTCAGTTAAGTAGTTAATGATTATTCCATTAGAAACATCACACCTGTTAAAAAATATGTTTAATATTTTTAATATCATTGTGTTGATTCTCTTTGGGTCCCATAATACCACGTCGACGCAGTGCTTGGCTTCCAAAATATTCCTTGAAATATTCAAAAAAAATTACAATCAAAAACCGAACTCAATTCAAGTTTCCATCCATGAATTTTCTTTTTTATATATATGGATAATTAGATTAAATATTTATGAACATAGATCATCTTGATAGTGATGTTTCAGATAGAGTTGTTCTAGATAGAGAAGTTCTGAATATATGGAGTGTCACATGAAGTATCACCAATAAAACTCCGATATCATACCATTTCAATGCATATGTACCAGAAAGAGAAAGACCAATGGACTGAGGTTGAGTAGGTAATCATATATATATTGAGAAGAGTACCAAATAGATTCACACCAGACAAAGTTTTACCAAACACTGTATTATAGATGAAGGATTTCCAAAAGGAAAATCCCTAAAATAGAATGTGTTATAAAAATAAATTTTGGAATTTTAAGAATTTAGTATATCTATTAATATAAATATTAGGAGGATTTTTCAAGTCCAGATAACTCTTTATAGATATTTTGAAGACCGTTATTAATTTATACATAGGTAAAGGTGATCTAACGTGCTTATTGAATAATTTCATCAGAAGAAGAATATATTTAGGCAACTGATCAACACTGAAGAAGGATCTTATGGTTGGGGGTATAAATATTTACTGAAGATGATCATGGATAGGGTATATAACCACTCAAGAAGGAATACGATAAAAGAAGGATAGTTTTTAAATATAACCAACTATTGAAGAAGATTTGGTTTCAAGGGTGTAGAACCATGGTCAACTAGAGGAATGATTATTTGGTTTATAATGTGATTTTACCTTTGCCTTTGTAATATTTCAAAATATTTAGTGGAAAATCCATGCCGGGGGGTCTAACCAACATGGAAAATAGTAGTTATTTATACTAAAACATAAAAATACTTTTGATTCCGTTCCTTGTATCATTATTTCACATGATGTGAGTTTCAAAGACTATACTTACAGGATTTATAACCTTTACATTTTCAAGATATTTAATTAAATGAAAAAATAATCATGATATAAAACACCATTAACCACCACCCCTTATGGAAAATTTCATAGAGCGCTATAAGTGGTATCAAAGGGAAGAGTAGCCATTTAATGATATAATGTTTTCCCTAATTGTTTTTAATTCATTTCGTGAAGTGTATATTTCAAGGAATGGTTTGATTTCATTCATATAGAGAAAAATAAAAGTTACTCCCAATGACAAAAATATAGATATTTAAGAAAGGAATCATACATAAAGAAGATAATATAGTCAAAGAAGATGAATATGAAACCTCAAGAAACACCACTAAATATAGGTAATGAGAGTGGTATATGTTTCAATAATACCTTTGATCTTGATTATTTTATTGATGGTTTTATAAGTTTTAGTGGTCATATATCACATAGTGAACTGCATTTAGAGATAAAATATTTTCTAGATAATGTTCCAAAAGATGTAATTAATTCCAGTATTAGAACTACCATGTTTATTTAATATGAAAAAATATAGTTATTAGAAGAGGATGAAACAATTTTAAAAGAATTAACTAAATAGGACGAGATATAAAACAATATCACAAAACTCATAAGAGGTAAGGTTGAAAAAATATCTATTTTAATTGAAATAAATGTTAGAGATATAGAATAATTAAAAAGAATTTTCTTTTACAAATATTTTGTTGATATCGTTTTGGTGGAAAAATTACATGCACTTGAAAAATGAAATAAAATCACTATGGATTTCAATGATTCTTAGTTTTCAATTATAGAAAAAATAATCAAATATCATTAAAATAATTTCAAAGAATTAAAATTATCAAATAAATAAAAATAAAAGTAGATGAATGAGGATTGGGAAAACATGATGAGGTCTATTAAATATGAGATAAACTCTCTCGAAATGAAGTTCTTTGAGGTAAAATAAGATTAATGAATCAGTAATCACTATAATCTATAACTTCTCACACTTTTGGAAAAAGATACGAAAACTCACAAGTTTTCATTGATATTTATTACTCCATGGAGAGCATGCCGTTATCCTCTAAAAAAGGAAATATCCACCAAATTTAATGTATACCATAATCTAGAAACAAATTTATATGTTAATAATACCCTATTTTATATCAAAAATTTCTAACCAAATAATAAGAAAAATATGGATTGGGAAAAATACTAAAAAATACACATTATCATTAATGGTGGATGTGAGAAGATGTATGATGATATGTTCCCCAAAAATTTTCCAAAAGAGTGGTGGGTTTAGTCAAAAAAACATGATTCATAACCTATGAATTTTAGATAGAATATAATAGAGTGTAAGATAAGAATAATTGAATTCTTTTTTCGTTTTAATGGATGTTAGGGAAAAATATCTTGGATTGATTTCATAACTTTTAAATTCCTGAAATATGATATTGATATAATTTATATGGAGAAAATTTGGTGATGATAGAAACCATACTTATCAAAAGTAAAAGAAAAAAATAAAAAACATTGATTAATCCTTGAGGATTAAACAAAATAAAAGAAAATTTTTTGATCAAAAAACTCATATGATGTTAATGAATTAAGGGAAGATGCTGATCAATGGAAACTTCATAATGAGAAGTGACTTTTTTTAATAGTAAAATATGTTATGATATATAACTATAAAATAATTGACATGGTTTCCTAGATAATTGTAACTATTTAAGAATAAATTGAAATCTCATAATACATTATGTGATCAAATAAATATAGTGTAAAATGAGGTTTCACATAAATGAAAGGCTTAGTAATGAATAAAAGAGTTTCCTATGTGGGGAAGAAGTTATAAACCTATGTGTTACATCATAGAAACAAATAGGACCCTTCTTATTCTCTTTTCTATTCATTTTTTACTTACTTATATGGATTGAAAGACATGGGTGCTACCCTTGATGTGGATCATTCGCGAGTTAATGATATTAAATATTTATTATATATTGAATGTAGAAATTTAGAATAGATTTCAAAATTTGGAAGATAAGATATGAAACTCACTCACATATCCCTATAAAGGGGGAGTTGATATTGAGTAAAAATGGGGGATTTATAATCTTTACATATTATATTTTTAATGTGATTTGTTGGATTATTTTAATATGAATATATTACATGATTTTACTATTTTTATAGGTCAAAAATATGAAGAGTGAGTTATCTATGATTCATATCATATAGAAAAATAATTTTCATTGATAAACTTAATTACCTTGATTATAAAAATCTTTTTTCTATATTGGGTTTTCTCACAATTACATAGAGTTATGTAATTAAATTCACATTCTTTATAGAGTCATGTGATACCATTATTATATTGATGAATGATTTCAATAACCTAAGACAAAATATATGAATTTAGATAACCTATATGTATCCCTTTACATTTGATTGAAATTATGGAGGAGAAAGAAAATGCACACACATGTGATGTAAAAATAATTGATGACACATATTAACTTCACATATGTGTTGTAAAATCGACAAAAACAAAAACATATTTATAATTATATCCATGTTATTTTGGATTAATTTATTTTCTATATGTGAAAATGGGTTTTTATTGGAAAATACTTAGATAAGTTCTAGAGAAGAGTTTTCACTTAGTCTGGAGAAACATTATCATGTAAGATGATGTTTTCATATTCCTCAGTATTTTTTAACTCATGATTATTAAATATATCTGGATTCCTATATGAATGTTTTCAAAGGAATAGGTTTGTGAAAACAAGGTAGTCCTATGTTTTCTAAACTGAGTTTTCTGTAATGAATTTACTAGGTGAATGCTATCAGACTAAGATTTATGGATATATTTTGAAGTTATAAACTATAAAAAATTAGTTATGATGTAATGAAGTTGAAATAGAAAAAATTATGATCTATAAAGTGATTAAGGTGTTGTTGTACACATTTTGAGTTATGATCTTATGGAGAATGGTTGGATATAGGCTCTATGACTCCAGTGGAAGGAAGGAACTCAATTGGGTTTAATAGACCAAGATTATTGGATATATATGATTGAATGAAGGAATGTCCAGGGATTTTATAAAGAGAGGAAAATATTAGTACTAAATGGATCATGTTTATAAAAATTTATAAATTAATAATGTTTTCTCTACTAGATGAACATTCATGAATCCATTATATAGAGAAATACATATGTAGTAACCTATTAAGAATCACCTAATGAAATTTTACTAGGATAAGAAAACTCTTTTGATATACTAGATAAAGAAATATAAATCTATCCAGATAAATAAACATAATAAGATCACATGATGAAGAAATATATAAATAAGAAACATTTATATTATTTCCAACTAGATATAAATGAATTAAATCATCATATGGAGAAGATATCATATTCTTAAATTGAAAACATTAGTTCATTGATCATATATTGCATGAAAAATATGATCTGGAAAAGGAAGCATTAAATATACTATTACTGTATAGAGGATTTATTATGAAGAGGATCTGGATAAAGTAGTTCTAGACTGATCATTACTATATGGTTGAGTTCTTATAAAGATCACTAGACAGAGTGAAAAGTTAATATTACTGGATATAGTGTCCTACATGTTTATAATATTTAATCATTGTTATGATGCTGAGATATTCTTTCAACATTCTTAAATTTTGATAATACTTGAGTATTTTTATTATTTTTTATTCTAAAATTTGAATTAAATATGATTTACAATGATGAATCCATTTTCTTCAATGTTTTATGAAGGTTTTCAAATTATGTAAAATTAGAGTGAGAAATTAAAACATAGAGCCCACATTTATTCAATTTTTTTAGAGGATTTTGACCCTATAAAATATTGAGAGATCATTCAAAGTTCTTTGATTTTGTAACAAGAGAGGAACTATTATTGGTTCAATGTGATTCTCTAACAAATAATCTACTTGGGTAAAGAAGTGGAGAATCTAATGAAAGAGTTCTAAGAAGAGAGGTTATGGTTAAATTTAATCTGAAAGGGATGTTATGAATGGATAGAGCAACAAATCGAGTAGTTATGAGAATCTTATAATATTTTACATGGTTTTTGAAGATGTGTAAAATGAAAAAGAAGTAATGGATGGAATATGATAAGATAAATTGATAGAAGCTGAGAGGTGTATAATACATAATTACACCAGAAAAAGGTGTATCCGACACAACAAAAAAATGGAGGATTACTAAACGAATAGTTTTTAAAGCTGTAAGAGTCACAATTACAATGCTTAAAAATATAATAACTAATTAGATCTATGTATTTTGAGGTTATGAGGAATTTTCATGTTTAGAATACTCTTCAAAGAGTTGTTTAAGACCATGAAGATGTTATACACAATTAACGGTGATCCAAATATCATGTGGAGGAATACCATATGAAGAAGAACATCATTCTACCTTTGATCATAATTAGGGAATGAGATTTTGTATGGGTGTTATATCCAGTTTTTGAAAAGGCTATTTGATGGGATTTACAACTGGTCGAGAGGTAATAGGAGAGGAGAAGAAAAATTTAGTGTATAACCAACTATGATAGAAGAGTTGGTGGCTGGGGTACAAAACCAGGGACAATTGGAGGAATGATTTATGGAGGTTATAACAGGTTTCTACTTGTTCCATTGTAATCTTGATGATATTTTCAATGGATAATCCATATTATTGGTTATAACCAATACAATGTGTATTCTTCCTTCTTACCAAACCTTCTAAATGCTACATGTTTCTTTATTTTATATCATTATGACATAGGGGGTGAGTTTTATATAATATATTGAGTGGCTAAATAACATTAACAATTTAGATAGGTTGTATTATAAGGTAAATAATTCATAAACCAAACCTCTAATGACCCCCCCCCCCCATCTGTGGTCAACTATATTCAAGCACTTCACAACACATAATATTGTTTATTCATTGGGGTCTCCTACTGGTTCATTTCACTCATTCCATGCCCATATAGATGATATGGGTTTTTATTTATAGTGGTAGAACTTTTTATTTTTTATTAGGATAAATGTATCATTCAGATTTGGAGTCATGGTTTAATAAGTAGGTTTTTGAGCCCAAGGATTTGGAAATATGATGATGTGGGTTTGTATGGAAATCATTTGTTCCTTTTTTTATTATCCATCATGTACTTGATAGTGTTCCATTTATCTATATATATGGTCTATTATACAATTTTTATTCATTGAAACTACTGTGTTGTAGTTATTTCATCATATATTCTATTTTATTTCTTTCTATTCTAGACTGAGGGTGCTAGTTTGGATATTTATTTTATCTCAATAGGTTTTTGGGATGGTCGGCATATGAATAGATCATGCCAAATTCTACGTCTATTTAGAAAATCCCTCAAAATTTATTTTAGATGGAATAGTCTCATTGTGACTGTCTTAGAACCTCATCACTATTCAGTAGCCTCTAGCATATAATGATGTGCACCTGAGGTCAAGAAAAAACCCCCTCTTGGGTTTTTTTTGATCAATATAGGCTTGGGTATTACTATGATGACCATTACACTGAGATCTATAGAGATTTAGAGGAATAAAGATACACCCTTCAAGGTGAATGGGAAAGGCCTTGATCGTTGCATTGAGAATTTACAAGTTTGGAGTGTCTTTACCTTTTTTTGGTTGAATACATTTAGGTACATCAATATTTTTTTCGTTCAATAAAGCACTTACATGGAGGAAACCAAAGTATGTTTTCTTTTAATTTTTCTATTCATTGTCATCATAGGAGATAGGATTTAGGATATTATTCTTTAGGATACACAATTCACTTAGATATGTTGAGGTAACCTACTGTGGTTCTTAATTTTGGACACTCAAATATCCCCTACGAAGAAAATAAAAAGATGTGAAACTGAGATATAGAGGAAATGTTTCGATAGTAAATGGAAAAAAGGGCAATTCCACAAAATAAAATCATAAAACTCTCTCTTCATCCATACCTCAACACCTTTTATTTTGATAGCTACAAGTTTTACTCACAAATCAAAATTATCTACCATGACCCAAGATTGAGGGATAGAAACATCAAAGGTGCACAATGTTTTTAAAGGGTCATGGTTGAACCACAATATAACCATGGAATGGAAGAAGCATACTTCCATATAATATCTTTGGACACTACATATAATTATATGATATAATGCATTTTGATATTAGAGAAAACATAGATAAAATAATCTTACGGGGTCCCCCATGATAATATAGTGGTACCTAATGAAGGTACCCATGGAATAGACATGATAACTCATGGAAAAATATTATTATTTATGTTATAGGTGCCTAATGGATGAGGGAAAACATAACAAATAAGAAACATTGGGGTACCCTCATACCGTAAGCCTTCATTTGAGACATAATTGTAAATTTAATCATGTGGAATTTTCTTCATGACAAATATTTTTACGCTACAATAAATTAATGATCGCATTTTAATAAAAAATATTTGTTTAGAAATCATGAAATCATGTCACAAAATTAAATTTAATGTGATAGTGTAATAATAGAATAAAAATAATCTAGTATAAAGCATAATTTTCATTATGAGATCATTTCCCTCATCCTATATCAGTTCTTACTCAAACTGACCCTAATCTAGAAAACGTTTCCCCCTAAACACTTAAATATTTATGGTAATAATCTATTGATTTTATTGTGTCAATTCCATACTCTTCATAAAACATCTCACACCCTACCATCACATGTGTTCCCCTATCAAAACTAATTATCCCATTTTCTAACCTGAACCACCATCACCCTTCTCAAAACCCACCAAATGAATTTAAAAAAATCCTTAAACCCCTCTAGGATCTATTCAAATAAACCATACCACGGTTCATATAAAAAATAAATTCTCCTTCCCAAAAGATAAAACATCATGCTCTTAAGAAAATTGAGAAACTTTCATTCAAGAAGGACAAAAAATAAAAATCCAAACAACCCGCTCCACCACTGAAACAATACCCTAGAATATAGTCTTTATCACAAACCCCAATCTATATAAATCCCTCATTGCCCACTCATCTTTAATTATGGATTCATCCCAAATTCTTGTCCACATTTGAATACAATTGAATTATCTATTTCACAAATAAAGAAAGAGTAATATTTAAATGAAGACGATTTAGACCATCAGGATTTTTGATATGCAGATCATAGATAATATTTTTTTGGATATGAAATTAATGGTGTTACAACATTCCATATATCATGAACACTATATCCAAGTGTACAAGAAATAATATATAGATTTTACGTCAATTATTAAAATGAGGATATATTATTATCATGAGGAGGTGTAGTTAAGGCTTTGTTATCAACATTAGAACCTATCTTGGTAGAATTTGGGGTTTGGATTGGTATTTAAAGTCATAATATTTTTTAGGAACTAAGAATATATTGATATTATTTTGGAGATAAAAAATAATAATTTATATTATTAGTACATATCAATAACAGCTAACCTAAAATAAATCCTGACCCAATAAAGTATGATAATGCATAACTGAAGAGTGTTCACATGATTATTATAGGTCATGTTATCACTAATGTTTGGATTAACCAGGAGATATCATAATAGATTGTGTGCTAGATTGATATAATTAATTTCAATTCCATATTTAGGAGGCTAGGAATCAATATGTCCCAGTTGTATCTCCCCAAGTTCTTAAATTATATATATTTTTAAAACCTAATGTGTTCAAAAACATTATTCACACGTAATAATAAACGAAAATGAACTTTATAAAGTTATATAACCATTAAAATGTAGTTGTACAATTGGGGGTAAAAATACTGGACAAAAATATGAAATTTTATGTAGAAAAAAATTAATGTCATTATTAATACTAAGGAATGTATGAAATGGAAATTAATATATCTAAATAACAAGTAAGACTGATTTATAAATTAAACTATAAACATTATAAAAATTGGATTTTATGTATTTTCATAGGAAAGTAAATATTTTAGGGATAATATATATTTTTATATTAATAATATATTAACAATAATTTTATTAGTAATAGATATGAAATTAGAATAAGAACAATTAATGTTTAAAATGTTATTTTCTTATGAAAACAATATTGATTATATATTTATGTTTTCATTTAAATGTTTACTAATCAAATTTTGGATTTTAAATTTCAAAAATTTATTTAATTTTTTTATAATAAATGAATTATTTTATAATGAATTTTTGGGATTTCAATTAAATAGTTGACTTTTATGTGAATAGTGAAAAATATAGTTTTTACCAAAAACAAAACATCCTACGACATTAACATAATATAATAAATACCTATAATAATAAAAAGACTTTTAATGGATAAAATATACATTTAATGGGTAAATATAAACTTTTTAAATTACTATAGTAATTTATAAAACCTATTTTTAACATTTTTTAAATGTAGATAATATTTTCCAATAAGAGAAACTATTTTTCATATTTTCATATAATATAATATAATTTTTGTAAAATTATTTTTTTTTCCTATATTTTAAAGCCTCATAACATTATATTTTTATTAGAAAAAAAATCATGAAAGAAAATATTAATAATTTTATGCTGCACATTAATGTTTATATTAAAAAAAATCTTTTTGAAAAACATGTTTTTACATGTTACGTGTGATAATATTAAAATAAATTCTTCTTATAAGTATAAATGATACATTATAAAATATATTTAATATTTTGAATTAGTGAGTCCAAATTATGTAATATGGCCCATTTTGTTTTAGTGATTGAAAGTAAATTACTTAGGTAAAACTTAGTTACTATAAAAAACTGCAAATGAAAAAATGTATAAACAAATAGTAGATGAATTGAAAAATGTTTAAGAAATGTGTAATAATTAGTTATAGAGGCTTTCTAAAATTACATTACCCAACTTATGTTCCCTTTTAACCATAATTTATCCTAATCCCTTCATTTCTGTGGAGACTTTCAAGATAAATTTCAAGGTAGAAAAGTGTGTATTTCTTAATCCTCGCCCTTTAGTCATAATCATTCAATTCAAAACCTATCCAAAACATTGAAATATAATTATCTCAGTATAATTAGTATACTTAATTTTAATTATATTAATGTAATAAGCCTTAATTACTAATTTCCATCCACTATGAAAAACAAAAGAACGTCGATTGAGTGTTTGTACAGACAACATTGTCTGTGAAAGAAAAGCTTTCATTTTACAGCATGGCCTCTATTAATTAGTTATAAGGATTTAATTGAAGAATAAATATGACATGTATAATATATTTATTATTATTAAGATAATAATTATAATCCACCTTCATTCCCTTTCATTCATTGGAAAAATAAAAATGATAAATGTGCGTTGTGTGAACTACCACCACCACAAAGTAACACATCTAATTTTTAATCTTGTTTCATTGTTATGTTTTTAAAATAACATAAAATATAATACATAACATTAAAAATATCTAGATAATATAGTTATTATTATTAAATAATGATATTATTACAAAAGAATTTTGTTTCATAACCATAACCATCAATTAATTATTTTATTTACATATTTGGGTCGGATTGATCACCTACCAAAACAATGATATAAAAATATACTAGGGATGAATATGTCAACATGAATACTAATATTATTATAATATCATATGAAAATATATATTCTTTTATGGTTTTAAAAATCTTAAATTAAATATTTTACTTATTATTAAAATATTATCTTTGATCGCTATAATTACCGAAAAAAGCCAACATTGATCCACCTTTCAAACATCATAACTAAAACACTTGTGGAATTATGTAATAAAATTATAAATAAATATAAATTATAAATTCATTTAACTTAACGAATATTGTAATAATGAACATGGTATTAAGGAATGGGTATCAAAATCAACATCATAAATCATGCATGAAACCATTAAAGTTACTAACACCTTATGTTAAATATAAGTGATAATTTAAAGGTATATTTTTTAAAAATGGTTTTAAGAGAATTATATAAAAGTAAATATATTTGAATATTGTTCTGAAATGGAATATTAAGATAGATATTTTTTATAATATGTTTTAGAATCCCACTAGGCATCGTTATTTTCGTACGAGACTAATCAAAATATAAAATTTAAAAAAACTCAAACAACTATAACTAATTAATTAAAATATATTATGTGGAAATATAGAGGTCAAAACCCTAAGATTATGATTTATTTTATTTATTTTTAAATGAAAATAATTTTATTTAAATTATTTTATGAAAAGGGATAAAAATAATGGGTTCTTAAATTATTTTGAAAAGGTAATAATCAAATATAAAAAATGTTCAATTATTTGGAAAATAATTTTTATAGTCATTACTATTTTTTGTAGCCTTTAGGATTTAGGTTTAATTGTATTTAGTAATTAAATTAATTAATTCATTTCTGGCATCAGATCTGATATGTGGTATACTCAATGGTCATGAAATCCCCTCCCTAATATGGCATTCCCCCTTCTACCCTGGACACATAATTTAGTGCATTACCAAATCAAGTTGGTATCAAGACCATTTTTAAACCTATTTACCCTAAATGCGAAAATGGTCATACATAATTTCAAGTAACCAATTGTGAAATTAAAATTTAATTTCAGATTATCGAATTAATTATCATGATTAAAAAAATAAAGAGATTAGAGTTTTATTAACAAATTTCGAAAAACCAATGCATTAATAAAAATAAATAAATAAATAAAACGGATCATTGCCCCATTAGCTAAATTACTCAAGAGAAAGGTGTTAATAACCCTTTCATCCTAGTTATTAGGGATTATGTATAAAGGTGAAATGAAAAATAAATCCTGATGAAAGTGGAGACATTGACTGTTGAGAACCCTGCATAGTGCAGATTCTCACATCAAGATTTGGTCTCTGGAATCCTTCTCTTATAGAAGTATCATAGATCTAAATTTATATAACTCCATGGGGATCTTATTTCATTTATTTCATCATTAATGTGTCTAATAATGGAGTTTTTGTTCATGTGTGGTAATAAATGTTCATTTTGGGACATTACTTATGAAGTCACTATTGAAAATTTTATTAAAACACTCACTAGGTATAATTGGAAATTGTTATGGCATGAAAGTTGGTTTCATATTTTGAAATTTCATATTCCAACTTTATTTTTTCTCATGTCGTGCATTTTTTTGACACCTTGTAATATTTTTAGTCTTAAACGTTTTATATGATGTGACTCATAAAATTCTAGATCTAGAAGCTTTGTCTCCCCCAGTTTGATCACTTTCATGCCTCAAAAGTGTTTCATATGCATCCAACATCATGGGAGTCCATCAATAAGTGGAAATCATTGTCTAATTTAGCTTATTGTACTCATTTCCCACAACTTATTTTTATCCTTCCACATATAAATAAACCATTGAATTTGTTTTCAATAATTTACAATTAAATTAAAAGATAAATGTATTTATATATAAAAAATGTGTGCATGAAATTTATTATTCAAATCCTTCCAGCATAAATTCATACTAATCCTCATTGAAAAATTCTAATCATACTATAAAGGATTATTACCTTACCATTATTTAAATTTAATTTCAATAAAAGCAATTAAAAAATGGGGAATTAAAATCTTCAAGCATCACACATGAAAATTCATAAACACCTCACTTTATAAATAAAAAAATAAACCAAGTATTTTACTTTTCATAATTTAAAATAGATAATCATTTTTATCCATTCATTGCCATTTTTCAATTCATTACTTACGTTCATGTCAATTTTAATTTAACTCCCTTTGAATATTTTTTCTCATTATGAAGGTAAAAATGTTAATATTGTTCACCGAATACCTCATGAACATGTCAATTACCATAGGCTTGTAAGACATCTATAATATTCACTACATAATGATATATATATATATAATTAATCATGAGGTCTTTTATCAAGGATAAAATATCTCTGAGGATTTATGTAAGGTGGGTGATGATGTGAAAACAAATAAATCACAAAAGGGAGGTTTGAATCTAAATTATAGTGCATGATATCAAAAGATATGATCAATAAAAACATCCTTTTAAAAATATCATCTATTTATTCCCCCCAAAAGTGAAAATTTGGGTTGTGAAACAAGTAATAATAATGAAGTAATCTCCATATATTTCGGTTTTTTTTAATTTTTTCCAAATTTCAAAAATTATGTTTAATACTAATCTCACATCCACCACCTAACCACATACTCCCAAAAGATTATGGTTCTGGTAATTGTTATTTTTTATCCTCCTATGATAGAAATAATTTTTTTTATAATTATGCAATGTGAATAATGATAAAGTATAATGAATAATAACATCACCTCTCCCTAAATCCCCATTATAAAATTGAGAATTTTATTCTCAGTGAAATATATTCCAATCCACCTTACAAACTATCTCTCATTTCTGATTCTTTTAAATATCTTGAAAAGTATTTAGAGGAATATAGGAATTAATAAAACAGGCTTGTAACTCAAATAATTTCATAACAAGGTTGTTCATGGATTCTATAGTCATAAAAATGATTAATTGTAGGTGGTTATAAGGATAACATGTTAACAAAAAGATGTATTCATCATATTAATAGTGATTCTATTCAGTCATACCTTTGATATGATACCAAGAATGTTCTAGAAGAGAATAAGCTTGAGTCTCACAAGAAATATACTATTCAATGAAATAAGAAGTATTAGGCTCAGAGGATGTATAATAAATAAGAATGAAGCATTGGGTCAACTGCTCATGGAAATGAATAGAAACTAATAAATTAATTAATGAAGATATCTGAAGTTCAAAGCATGGCCGAGTCCCAAAAAATTATTTACAAGAATTATCATTCTTCATAAATCATGATTTTCAAAAACCATAATCAAATTCTTATCTCTACTTATTCATTTCCCCATTTTCCGTATTAAAATTTATTCAAAAAATTATTTCAAATCATTGCATGGTACACATACTATCCAGTTTATGTCTCCTAATTTATTTGAATAAATAAATAATCAAATGTGGGCATGCAATTTTCAGTGAAATGTACTAAATAAGTTAAATATGGGAATATAATAGAAAAAATCAGAATTTAAATTATTAATAGCATTATAATTATGTTTAAAATATGGTTTTTCATGTTCTACATGTATTGGATTCATGATGTAAATGAGTTTTATGACATGTATTTCCTTGAATTCACAATATGAATTGGGATCATGATGTGTAATGGTATAATAGCTTCTTTTCATGTTGCTTACTTTTTCCTTGATTATCCTAAAAATACAAAAAACTTGAAAGTGAAAGTACATATCTTTTTTATAGCGACCTAGGATTTTAATAAATATACATTACATGTTTCTATATGAATATTAAATATATTAAAAAAATACATGCCTGAGGACCATAATAGTTTATTGTGTTTTTGAGACTATGTATGAAATATTCTAATTTTCTGAAAGATCTTCAACATCTCCGAAGAATATATTCCCCTTAAGTAATCTTCAAAAATATTCCATACTTAAAACATTTATTTATAACTAGTAGAATGGAAACATATGAAAGGGTGAGATTGGATGGTCAGTAAGGGTAAAAAAGGAGATTTGTACACATAGAATAAACATAAGGGTATTAGAACATGAGTATAACATATGAAAACCATACCATGCATATGTAATATTATAATCTTAATTCATGGAATAAATATTGGTAGATTATAATAGTTTAATCAAAAGGAAATCAAAAAAAATTATCCACGAGAGAATAACACTCGAATAAGACATGGAATTATGGAATACAACTAAGCATATAAAATCATTTCCACAGTAGTCAAAGATCAATTCAATGGTTATCATAGTGGAATGGTTTTTCTCACCAAACAATAATATTAGAAATTTTCCAATCCCAATACCATCATATTGGAAAAATTCCCTTACTAAATTGGGTTAACACCCACTTTTAGTCATATTTATCTCATGAGATATAAATCATTACCAAATTTATTGGAGGGAGATATAGTTCCCATATATCATATAATGAAAATAATATGTGTGTGTTCTATAATATCATAAGACATTCATCATATCATAAATCTTGAAATTAAATGGGATTCATCAAAATTTCATCATATCATAACCTATGAAAAAATATGGATTTCTAAATCATTTCATCATTTCATCATTATATATCCCATGTAGAAAGAACTGGGATTCATAAGAATTTTATCATGTTTTAACTCACATAAAATAAATGGGTTCTATTATAATATTTTCAACATAAATAATTAAAATATATAATAATAATATCCTTGCTTCATATCCCCATCAAAGCATAAATTAAATCAATTATTGTAATCTTAGATAGAGAATTATTTTGAAAAATAAATCACAAGGAATGTTTCTTGAGAAAGATAACATTTATTTGAAATCTATTTTTTAAAACTTTGAATTCATAAAATATTTTATAAATACATGTATCTTAAAATAAACAAGAAAACATATAAATTCTTTAAAAATCATTTAAAACATTTCTTGATGAAAATATATTTTTCACTTTGAAATGTAATTTTTAAAAAATAAAACATTTTGAAAATAATTTTGTTTTAAAATAACATTAAAAAACATAAAAATTTGGCTTGAAATAAAACAAATTTCATGACGGTGTGAACATGTTTTCATTTCCACACATTAAATAAATATTCCAATCACATTTTTGGGAAAATTAAAATTGGCATTTTTTGAATTATGATATAAAGATTAATTTAAAACAAAATTTTAAAAAATCAAAAGGGGTAAAAATTTATTTAATAAATCATTTTATTATTAATATGATCATTTTATAACATTTTTATAAAACATGGTTTTGGATTAAAAATTTGTTTCAACCGCAGAGAAAAATAAGGATGATTTCTCTTAAAAACATTAATATGAACTATTGAGTACATAAAGATTGGAAAATGAATAGAAAAAATGTATTATATAGGTACCACCCAATGAGAATAATATACAATATATTCTTTAGAGTTTTATCATAATATGTAATCATTGGAAAACTAATCATGAGAAATACTGAAAAATGATGAGATTGAAACATAAAAACCCCACAACTTTTGTAACACTGAATTTTTTGCCCCTTGAAATAATAGAATTAAACTAATATAAAAATATCATGAGAAAAAAACCATTATATTACATTTAAAAGAGGTTTTTTATTCACCTCATAAAGAAGACAGGTGCATAAAATGACATGTCTCAAAGAAGGAAAATTGTTACAAGGATCCTTTATCTCTTGGGTATCTTTTTAAATGAAATAAAATTTAAAGAAAGATAATAAATTTTATATTTAAATATAAATAATTTTAATGAAAATATATATAAAGTGAATTTATGGATATTATATACACCACATATAAGAAATAAGTGGTGAATATAGCATATATCTCACAAAAGTAAAAAAGTGAGATGGAAATCACTTACCACTTTAGTAATATTTTGAATCGTAAGACCCAATAAAGTATAAAATAAAATAAAACATTTAATATCATTAAAAATAAAATATTAATTATATAAAATTTTAAAGGTTCAATATATACACCACGCAAAATAAATGGGTAGTGAATTTGCATCTGTCTACTAGAAGTAAAACAGAGACTAGAAATCCCATAACTTATGACACGACTTCCTTCATATACGTTCGAACCTCTTGTATAGTAAATATAATTTTATTATAAATATTTTAATGATTCATCCATATATATATATATATCATAACAAATATTATATACTTATGACCTTTTGTTACCTATTTAATAACTATTTCTTTTTAAAATCGTGTTTTGAGTAATGATCCCTTTGTTTTTCATATATGTTTTGATTTTTGATTTTTTGATTTCTTAATTTGATAATGGTTAAATAATATCCCAAATAATTATCATATTTATATATTAATTATACTATTAATAACATTCATTAATTTTTTCTGAGAAATTAAGTGTGTTGCGATCATGGAGACGGTAAGTTGTATGTACCCATTAGTAACATTTCCATTTCCATTTTCCAAAGATCATTATAAAAAGAAGGTAAGAAATAGTTCAACTTCATAAAATGATAAAAATTTCATAAATAATATATAATTTATTATATATACTTATACATATTATCCATTTTGTTTGGTGATGAAAATAGGGTGTTGCATCAGTTTGTGAAGGCTGTAGCCCACACATACATGAATGACGTTATCGTCTTTTAGTGTGTGAAAAGGTAAGAAATAAAATGATATATTGAATTTTAATAATTATAAATATGTAATTAATATAATAATTATATAATTTATATATAAAATATTCATTAAATTAAGCCTTATTGTCTTCCCTGAAAAGCTTTAGTAAAAAACGAATCACATTTCTCGGTAGTCCATTTTACACACAAATAACGTTATCATATCCCCTATATAATGGAGAGTAAAAAATATATATATGTTTTAATGAATCCAGAGGTATAATTATATTATAAATATACTATATATAATTTATCTTCATCATCATACCCAACTATGATTGGTGGAAATGGAAAAAATGAATGACATCAGTTCACAAGAAGGTGGTCTGTTATACACAAAAATGATGATTTCGTAAACCATTTAATGGTAGTGGATATGGTTTGAGGTAGTGAACATAACATAAAAGATATCATTATATATAGTATACTTATGTTATGTTATCTTCAGGTTTTAATAATAATTAAAGGTGGTGGAGGAATAAATAAAATAAAAGTGCTCATTGAAGAATGTTACCTCTTCTTTTGGTATCCTTCTTAGGTTTGCAACATAATACTTATTAGGTTAGATTTATTCCCAAGAAAAGGATTATTAGATGAAAGGAGGAAATTTTTTAAGGAATTTTTAATAGTATTTGTTGATCAAAAAGGGTTTTAAGGTGTGAAGAAGAGAGGAGAGGGGTGGTATTTAATACGTGAGGTGAGTGGCACACTTGTAATTTTTTAAAACGAAAAAGGTGTTCCCATATTTCTATCGTGTCCCAAGAATCCAAAATTCAATATTATAGATAATTAAACATTGAAGGGTTTAAATAATTATATAAAATATATTTTTTAAATTTTTTAGGTCATTTTAACACTTATACATTTAGTTTAACCCCAAGAAAAACCATTTTTTACATTAACCACAATAAATACATTTTAGTGTTTTTATTATTAGATATGGTAAAAAGTATTATTTTCATTATTATATATTATAATTTAATATTATTAAAAATATGGAATCCATTTTTCAAAATTTCATTCACAAAAGTAGAAAATTTTAATTTAAAATTAAACATCTAGGTGGGACGAAAAAGCAGGGCTTTCAAAGATAAAACGCTAAATATTTTAAAAAGTTTTTATATAAAAATTCCTTATGAAAATGATTAAAATTTCCTAAAATGGATTAATGTATATATATTTGAACTAATTTAAATTTAAAACAAATATATAATATAATTTATCTTTACAAATAATTTAAATGAAAATACAGTTTTCAATTAAAATTTAGTATTTTTACTATTCATCATGAAAAATAATATTTTCCAAAAAATCTCAAAAACATACACTAAGGTAATTTTAAACTGATGGATTAAAAAATAAAATTTATTGTTCAAGTTAATTTTCTAAATTTTACAGAAAAATAATTTTAAAATAAGCGTAAAAAACTCAACAAAATAGTTTTTTTAATAAAGTATTTAAGTGTAGAATTTGATTTATTCTTATCTCTAGTATAGAAAATCAAAATGATGAATGGTAAAGAGTTGATTGAATATATATTATATAAATTTCATTAAAATAATTCTCCAAAAGTTTTTTGTTTAATTTATTGAGGTAAAACATTTTTTTTCTTAAAAATAGTTATTTAGAAACTTATTTCCTTTGATTTAAAATAGTTTTTATGTAACTTTTTAATTAATTAATCACCAAATAATTCATTTTATATACATGTATAAACCATATATTTTTATAATTTATGTAATCTTATTTATAATTGAAATTCCAAAGGCTAGGTGATAACTATCATATTATAATGTTATAATATTATAATAATATTTTACATTTTGTGTAAACTCAGTGTTGTGTGTGACACAAGGTAAACCTAGTGTTACCTATAATGAAAAATATTCAAATGATTAAATTTATTTTTAAAAAATATGTTTCTTAAAATCTCAGGGTGTCAAATTTTTCAATGAAATTTGGAATGATTTAGGGAAGGGTGCATGCGCCTAAAAACAAATAAAGGAAAATCCTAAAAACATAGGTTTACTACTAAAAACACTTTTTATTAACATCATTGGCTCAAAATTTACCTCCTTTAATCTCATCTTAGATGATATATGATTGTATATAATTTTCCCAGTTGAGGTTTGGGAATGATCTCAACTATAACCTATCCACGTAGGTCAAACCATTTTCATCCTTTCTAAAATACTTAATTCTTTATACCGGTGTCTCTTTCTTGATTTACATCTATCTGGAACCTATATTTATTCCTAAATAATGAAAAATTAATTGGAAGGTCAAGTATAATTCATACCTTTGGGTCATTCTCCAACATGGTGTACTTGATTGATCCATCAGTGTCAATGGTCTGGCTCTTTAGATTTATTTTCTTTGTCTTATCACTTTTAATTTGATTATCCTCTTGTATAATAGCAGGTACCACGTTTCTTTCTTCAACTTTAGTGATATATTCAACATCGGTTATTTTCTTCTTCCCTAAACAGATTTTATTATCTCACGTGAAATTTATTCATGTTCTGGAGGTTATTCAAACTTACTTGTTCACAACCATCTCTTAGAAATACTTATCCACATTGTACGTTTATCATCATGTGCCCAGCGGCTAAAAATGGCCTCTCCAGAATAAGTTGTGTCTCGTCCACTTCTATATCTATTACTCATAAGATAATAGGGAAGTATCATTTTTCGAATTTGATCATAATATCATTGATGAACCCTTAGTGGTTCTTCACTATTGAATCTAATAATTGAAGTGAAACTCTTATGGGCTTCTGGACCTCTAGTCCCAGACTTTTGGAAATGGGGTATGACATGATATTGATACTTACACCTATGTTATATAATTTTTTTTCTAAATTTATTAGCTCCAATAAATATAGGGATTGAATAACTCCCTATATATTATTTCTTCTTTGGTAGGTTCATCGATACCACCATTGAACACTTTCATGTGAGTGTAATGGTGCCAATATCATCCATCTTCTTCTTATTAGTCACCATCTCTTTCAGGAATTTTTCATAGGTAACAATGTTTGAGAGAGCCTCTACAAAAAGAATATTAATTTGAAATTTTTTAAAGTGTTTCAAAATTTTACCTTTTTCATGATGATATTCACTTATACTGTTATTCTAGAAATTTTATCCTCAGATTTCACTACGATGGTTCTAATTTTACATTTTATTCATCAACATGTTCCTCGCTCTTTTCCATCTCTTATTGTTTTTAGTTATGAAATTTTATGGATTTGGGATGATCCTGAGTGAATTTTCTACTCCTTATAGCAATAACATTTAAATATTAATATGGGAACACTTTGGGTAATCTTTCTAGTTCTCCTTGTGGCATATCTCTATGTAATTATATGATTTGTCATACATGATGTTATAAATCTCACAAAGAATCCTTTTAGATCATTGATCCATCCTTTATATCTTTGATTACCACACTGTTTCTGGTAATGAATGTGGCTAGTGTCACTTCCAATGTATAGAAATGGGTCATCAGTTTGATCCCTTAGGGTTCTTGTTGTTGGTATCCATGTGCTCTTTGATTATACAAATTTCCTTATTATTGTTCTGGCCAACAACCCTAAAATTTATTTTGTGTTTTATAATCAAAAAAAAATTATCCTCTATATACGGACCTTCTGGATTCTTTATATCCATTGTTGTATGCATTTTTTTCATAGAATCTATTTATTATTTAATCTTTTCATTATTGTTATTGATTATTTGGATGCATCTTACTTTCATCCCCTCACCTTTCCACTAGAATCTGTTGTTTGAAATATCAACCAGTAGGTTGTAACTCTAATCATGCGATTTATTCATCTGTAAAATTCTAGCTATAACATCCATAATTAACATGTTCCCCTATGAAAAACCATAATAAAATGTTTGGATTAATATCCATTTCTCTATATTACGATGAGAAAATTTTTAATTCATATCTTTGTAACATTCCCAATAAGTGTATAGTGATTCATCCTCAAATTGAAAAACGATAGGAATATTTTCCAATATGTCCATTTACATTGAATTTTGTAAGAATATAGTTCTAAAACTCCTTCCAAATCATCTCAAGTGGTGATGGGACGAGCAGGCAGGCTCTTTATCCATTCACAAGATCAATCCCTCAAGGAAAATATAAATATTCAAAGCCTTTCCATGTCACTAAAGTCAATATGGAATTGGAAGGTGTCACAAATCTCAAGAAAGGTTCCCCAATGTGCAGTTCAATATTCATGAGATAGTTTAGTGAATTTTATCTTTCTATAAATCATTAGAATGATGGTAGGTTTGATCTCAAAATAATATTTTGTAATGGGAGGTGTCTAAATTATCGGTTTCAGACTTGTGTATGATGGCCACCCATAGTCAATGAGTGTACATATCCCCATACCACTTGGAATAGATATGTCAGCAACGTGATTGATCTCTACACCCACTATGGTCATAGTGAATTTTCTCATTGGTCTTAGTATAGGATCAGTATTTAACTCGATGATGTCTTTTCCTTTTCCTGAGTGTTATAGTTGTGAATTTTATTATTTAAAAATATGAAACTTTTTGTAAAAAAATAACCACTAAAAAATATCAAAAAAAATTATAAATAGAAATAAAATTAATTTAAAACCTATAAATAAGAAATTATATCATATCCAAGAAATAGTGACGTTTTTAAAACCTTATGGGGCATTATTATTATCCTATTGTTCTAATTAAAATGAAAATTTTATAAATTATCATACAATTGTAATAAATTAATTAAATTATATTATGCAGAATGTTTGAGGTGAAACCTATGATACAATGATTTAGTTTATTTAGGTTTTTAAATGAAGAAATTTTATTTACTTTATTTTAAGAAAATAGAGATAAAACAGATTGGGTTTTGAAATTATTTTGAAAAAATCAATAATCGAAGGGGAAGCAAGTTGATTTGTTTAAAAAAATACTTGACGGTGTACATAGTTTTTATAGCTTTTAAGATTTTAGTAAAATTACATTTAGAAATTATATTAATTAATTCATGTCTGGTGTTTGAGTTGAGATAAGGTGACCCAATAGTCATAAAATCCCCTCTCCAATGTAGCAATATCTCATTTTCCTTATTCTGTTATTTTAGGGCATTGTTGAATCATGTTTTTATTGAGACCATTTTTAATCATGTTTAACCTAAATATGACATTGGTCATGCCTAATTTAGGCAAACTAGTTGTGACATTAAAAGGTACTTTCATATTCACCGCACAATGGACAAGATTAAAAAAAAGGAATAGATTTCTATTTTGTTGATGAATTGTGACAAACCAATACATGAATAAAATAAATTCAATGGAACCTCCCCCATTTGGATACATTACCATAGAACAGGGTGGTAATTACCCTATCAACCTAGTGATGAATGTGTAAGGAGAAATGAGGAAATGAGATTAAAATATGAAGAAATAAGATACGTCTAACGGTGTGGATCCTACACAATGCAGATTCGTGACCCCAAAATTTGGTCTTCGGGATCCATCTCGGGTAGTAGTAGTATAACTCTCAATTTATGGAACTATGTGGGGATCATGTTGCATTTCTTTCATCATTAATGTGGATAAAAATGGAGGATCAGATCATTCCCAACATTAAATGGTCATTTTAGTCTTTTATTGGTGATGTCATCATTGAATATCCCATTGAAACAGTTCTCACTAGGTCTACTTTGAAACGTTCGGGGTGTAAAAGTTTCATCCACACCATGAAAATTCATGATCAAAATATAATTTACCTCAAGTAATATTTTTTTTAACACCATGTAATAATTTCACATCCTGAACTTGTTACATAAAGTAAATCAACAAATTCTATCTTTAGATAATCCAATTCACCCTGGTTCTTCAGATTCATTCCCCAGAAGTGTCTTATTGTCATCTAACATCGTGGGAGGCCATTTTTAATTGTGAATCATGTTTTATTTCGGATTATTTTCATATTTCACAAAAATTATTTTAATCCTTTGACATATGAAAAAACCATTTAATGTAATTTCAAGAATTAATAATTAAATTATCATAATAAATGAATTTATATATATTATGAATCTGGGAACAAAAAAGTACTTATCAATGTTAGAGTGTATTCAACTAAGCTATAAACTAAGTTAAATGTTTATTTCATTAACTTTCACCCCATGAGACATATTTCTTATTATAAACCATGTTTCCTTTAGTATGGTTTATCCACTACCTCTTTTTTTACCGTGATCCTATCACTATTCATGGTATCTAATGTCTTATTCGAAATTTTATCATTCAAGGGGTTTGATTCAAATTTTTGAAAAATCATAAGTGTTATTTGTCTTTATTTTCAATTCCATGAGACATGACTACTATTACCAACTATATTTTCTTATATGTGGTTTATTCACTTCCCTATTTCATTAAAGAGTAATTAAATTATTTTATTTCATTATATTTAAATTCTATGTTATCCTTATTTGGTTATTTTTATTGTTATGTTACCATTTACATAAGGGTGTTTAGATCTTAGTTTTTCCTGATTGGGATATATTTATTTTTACCACTTGTTTAATTTTTATTTTGTATATATTAACATTGAGTTACCTTCTAAATATTGTCATGATTTTTTATTTTAGGGGATTAAGCTCATGGAAATCCATCACTAGCTTTTTCTTGCAAACACCATCCTCTTTTATAAATTTGACTTTTCTTATAATGTATTTCCTATATAAATAAACTAATTTTCAATACACTATTTAAAGATAATTCACTCTAATATACATAAATTGACTGATTTGTAAAATTATTTACATCACAATGTTCCATTACTATATATGGTGTTAGTTTGATGATGGTTACATAGAATTATTTTCCACTTATTAATAAGTGAAATATTAGCAATTGGAATACCTGTTATTCCCATAAAAATGATATTTGATTAGTATGGAATATTTATTATGTATTTTTTAACCATTAACCTTATTTCTATGGATGTATTATATTTATTTATTTATTATAAAATTATATCCTATAACCCCCTTTCATTGGCTTGGTAAGGCTATCAGATATTAATTGGACTTCTACTACATCACCAAGATAGAAAATGCTGCAAAAAACATCAAAGGGCTTCATCAATAGTTCAGGGATGATATTACCTTTGAAAATTAAACAACTAAACAAAGTATACAATAACCAAAAACCACTATATTTTTCATGATAACAATGTGATACAACTCATGATAAACCAAACCAAACACTAAACAAAACTATACTAGAGTCCAATGTGAATGATAAAGACAATAAATCTCAAAGAATACAACACACCAACTCAACAACACCAAACAAGATCCATGCTCAAACTCTACAGTTCATGCCCATGTAATTGTTACTAAATACTAAATAAATGAGATATCTTTCCTTTACATGTGTCTTGATATAAAAAATATTTAAATCAACCAGAGTTTCCATGTAGGGTGTGAGTATAAAAAATAGTACGTTTTCCCAAAATAACATCCCTATACATGCCAGCAGGATAGAACATGTTAGAAAATTTATATAAAACAATTTAAAATAGTTTATATCAAATACGAAGATTTTTTCATACCAACCAATTTCTATGGTAAGAAAACAAAAAATTCATTAAAAACATTTCTCAAATTCCATTTTGGCATAATCTATTCTATACCACATAACCAAAAATCCTACCATGCATGAAACCATGGAAATCCCTATACACATGAGTGGTGAGTCATAATTTAAATAATCATTACATAGTGAACCATTTTGATATGGAAAACATAATTCCCTTATCTATCCAATTCGTTTTATGGGTGAAAATTAACACATCTATCCATCCCAAATGCACATGAACACGTGCCAACCATTTATGCCAAAAACTAATCCAATACAACTATTAAAAAGAATTTTAAAAAAATAATCCTTCTATTGAAAAACATTTCCACCTAATTTTCCACGAAAAAAATAGAAAAAAAATTTAAAATCATTTAGCAATTTCACATTCCCCCAAAACAACCAGTTTCACAATTCCATAAATCACCACCAAATAGGGTTTTTATCATGGTTTTCCCAAAAATTTCACAATTCATTTAATTGAAATAAATTATTCAAGTTATAATATTTTGAGTCGGGAGGGAATCCACTTACCTTGAAAACATGGGTGAAAATGAATAACGACATAAAATTATTCAACAAATCGGGTTGAAACTCTAAAAACATGCATTAGATATTGTTCCCTATTAAGAAGAAAACCATATCTCAATGTGACTGGTATTAAAAAACATAGATTTATCCACAATTTATTAGATATATGAATCCAAAATAGGGAAGAATAATAATCATAGGGTAACCACAAAGAAAAATTACTTATCGAGCAATCCGGGCCTCCGACGCCCTAATAATTGCCAAAATATTGCTCTTATATCAAGGGGAAGGGTCTCCACAGCCTTCAGAAGGATAGGAAATCATATTATGGTCTATTTAGGGGGAATAAAATTCATTAGGTGGATAATATTAATTAAATACATAATTTTAAAATCTTATTTTAATTGGTGTATAGATTAGGTTCATAGTTAGTAAAACTCTACGTCAACCACTACCTCTAAACACTGCTCACATAGTTGTATTGCATGGTTAGGAAAATCATGCACAAAACATGATCAGACCCTCAATTCAACATCACATGGGTTAACCTGGGTGGCGGTGCATTTTTTCAAAACTGTGTGTCAACCTTACACTTGCACAGTGAACCCTATTTCCCCTTACACAGTTTCATGGAGGGGTTTCATGGTACCTCCTAACCATTCTCAAACAATGCACCTCTATAACCCCCCCCAACACTCCAAAAATCCTCGAAACCTTTCCAAACATAACCCAAAAACTTTATATACATAAAATACATAAATAAAGGGTTAATTACTTGAATATTTGTGCCCTAAATTCAACCCACCATTGGCCTTTACTTCACTGAAAAGTAGAGAAGAACCATTTTTTGAAAGAGTTCGGGCCAATTCTTGACCATGTCCTTTTACCGCTCCCAAGTTTATTCCTGAATCAGACCATGTTTCAAAAAACTCTGCACTAAAATGATGCTTTTTCAACACAAGAATTTCTCTTTTATATCCATAATTCGAAAAGGCACGTGAACTAATGAATCATCTGGATATATGTCCACATCATCCCATAAAAGCACATGCTTAGGATTATGCTGATGCTTTTTCAAATGAGATACATGAAACACATTATGCACTAAACTACCCCTTGGTGGATATTCTAATAGATATGACACCTCACTAACCTATTCAAGTATCCCACAAGGGCCTATGTGTCGAGTAAGTAACACTCCCTTGTTCATGAAATTATGATGCTTATGACATGGAGAGATTATCAAGAACATGTGACCACTTACCTAAAATGGAGACATTCATCGATGATGACCCACATATAACTATGATGACTCTAAGCCATCTCCATCATTTTCCTAATCAACTAAGTCTTCTCTATTTTTTCTTGGACAAGGATGAGTCTAACTAGATAAGTATCACCTATTTCCACCCAAAAAAGTGGATAATGAAAAGGATTACCATAAAATGCTTCAAAAGGATCCATATATATCAAGTTCTAAATATTTATTTTATAAGATAACTACATTAATGGTATGTGACCCTCCCATGATCCTCCAAAATCCATTACACATACCATAAACATGCCTTCTAATGTTTGTGTCATCCTTTCAAATTGTCCATATGTCTGAGGATGATATGTTGTACTCATATTAAACTGAGTCCCAAGGGATTAATATAAGGATTTTTAGAAAAGAGATGTAAACCTTAGATCTCAGTATGTTACTATCAAAATTGTTATTCTATGCATCTTTACCACTTCTTGAATATAGATTTTTGAAAATTCCACTACCATATGATATTCACATTTAGCAAGGAAATTGGAAGAATTTGTGAGGTGATCCACTATCACCCATTTGGAATCATGTTTCTGAATCATCCTTGGGAGACCTATCACAAAATAAATAGTTACCTTCTCTTATTTCCACATAGGAATAGGTAAATACTGCAACATACCCACTAGCCATTTCTACTCTTCCTTAACCTTCTAACCGGTGACTCATATCAAAAAAACATCAACCACGTTTTTTCATTCTAACCAAAAAAAACATTGATTCCATTTCCTTATACATCTTCTATATTCTAAGATGAGCATACCATCTTGAATGGTGGTAATAATTAATGTGTTATTCTTCACAAGACAAAGGTATGCACATCCAATATTGAACCCACAAAACTAAACTCTCATCTTGATTCCAACCCTCAATGGTCTCCCCACCATTGAGTTTTATCCTTGTAGAAACACATTCTAAATCAAATTTCGGTACCACTTCAACTATCTCAACCAAATAAAGAACAAAAGAAACTGAGAAAAACCGAAACACTGCCTCGTTCTTTACAATCCATGTGCATTTTGGCTATCACTAACATCAGCTACCACTGGTCTGAAGCTTCTTTTTCCAAATGACCATAATAATTTATACAAAATTTATCCTCAACCAAATTACCATTACCCAGTGTATACATAAATTGTATGTAAAACATTTAGATATACTTCATCAATCATATTTTTCTTAAATTAAAATATCATTGTGAGAAAATGTGTTTCAAACTCTTATGATATGTAAACTCTATAAATTTCTCACCAAATTGGTAATGACACCATGCCTTCAAATGATGGATGTAAATAATTAATTCCAAATCATGTGTGGGGTAGTTATTATCATGAAACAATAACTTCTATGACCCATAATCAACAACATGATATCCCTGTATGAGAAAACATCCCATCCCTGATCCCAAATCCTCATAATACACCATGCACCCTTTTCTTGATTCTGGTAATATCAAGATTGATACCGATGTAAGGAAAATATTAAGCTCTTGAAAAGACTTATGAAATTATTCAATCCATTATAATGGAAAACCCTTCTGTATCAATTTTATCATTGGTGAAGCTAGTCAATTAAAGTCATGAATGATTTTTTGGTAAAAACTGATAGTATAAGGAAACTACATATCTTAAAAAACTATTTAGTGGTTTATAAGAGATTGTAGCCTCTATCCTTCCAGATCCACAGAAACACCTCTTTTATAGAAAACATGGACAAGGAAATGTACCTCTTTTATCCAAAAATCACACTTTGATAGTTTGAAATATATATATTATGATCCCAAATAAAATACCAATATTGTTTCCAAGTGTTTCTCATGCTCATCCCTTGTACTTGAATACACTAATATGTCATCCACACAAACCACCACAAAAGAATCCAAATCCCATTGAAATATCTTATTCATCAATTCCATAAATATAGTTGGTTCATTTTTAAGACCAAAATGCATAACCACATACTCATAATGGTCATATCTACGCCTAAATGTAATGTTTTCAATATCCTCCTTTCATGCCCTCAATTTGTGAAAGCCCGGTCAAAAGTTGATTTTAGAGAACCACAGGTATCCAATAAATTGATTGAATATATCATCAATTAATAGAATTGGATACCTACAATTTTTCATAACTTGTAGAGGATTATGATAATATATACACATTTCAAGAGTTTTATCCACCTTTTTACAAACATACCTAGTGCAGCCCATGGAGACGTGTTAGGATGAATGAACCCTTTACTTTCAACTCTTCCTATAGGACTTTAAATTACCTTAATTATATTGGTTCCATCCAGAAATATAGAATGGAAATAGTAGTGGTCCTTGGGAGGAGATCAATCATAAACTCCACTTCTCTTTTTGGTGGAAACCCTAATAAATTTAAGGGAAAACATCCAGAAACTGATCAATAATTGTTGGAAACTGTTATTCCTGATATCATCCACCGATTACAAGGTCAAAGCTTCCAACATTTCTGATATATATATAACTACTTGTTCCTAAAAGAATTATTTACATTCGTTTACATTCTGGTCTTCTCTAAAGAGATTCTCAATGCCATCCTTAGTTATAAAACTAACCTATTAGATATAACAGTCAATGTGACCTTTAAACATTGACAACTAATTCATACATAGGATTATTCTATAGTATTCTAACTAAATTATAAAGAAATACCATTTCAATTTAACCCCATCAATAGTTATAGAATATTCATTTCCCAAAAATTCTTAACATTTACTTTGTCCAATAGAATTTTCTTGTATCAAAATAGAAGGAATCATCTCATATTGCAAACCCATAAGATAAAGATAATGATCAGAAGAAAATTAAGTTGATATGAATGTATCCATTAAATATTTCATAAGGTTAAAATTGAAAAGAATCATACCTCTCATCATTGATGGTCTAAATTGATCATCCATAATCACTTTTGTAACGTCCCGGCTCTAGAAGCCACCAAGAGGCACCCCATACCCTGTTGGTCACATAGGCTCAAGTGCATTTCCCTGAATTACAGAGGCTTCCGACTAGCAGCGAGAGCCTTGGGTGTGCTATTGGGGAAACTATGACCTCATTGGAAGAGTAACACGGCAGAAGTAAATTAGATATACAATAGTGGAAGCAGTAATGACAACATACAACAATAAACAGTGGAAGACTAGAAGTAAGAAAAACTCGAGCACATATATATAATGATGCATGATACATATGTATAGGAAAATATCCAAACAGATCATGATGCTAGAAAACAGTACAAAACCAAAGTACAAAAGAAAACAGATAAACAACTCCTCAACATCACAAGCCTCAGCTTGGTCACATGCTCTCTAGATCCAAAGTATTCAAGTACCTGAAGTAGAAGGGCTCTTTCCCTTATATATACCTGGAATAATATAATCTTTTTGGGCCCAAAATCATGACCCAAAATGGGTGTGAGACTAAATCCCAGTAGGAAACCACCCAAATATCTATTCCTAATAGTCAGTGAAAATATATATGGTATGAAATAGAAAAAATAAAGCATCCAACAAGGAAATACTCAAAATAAAACAATCCTAAAGTTACAAAGCATTCAGGGTCATGAAACAAGAAAGTAGATAACAAGAGTAGGTAACCCTCTAGGAAGTACACACATCATATCCCCTCTGGTTCAGTTTACAAGGATATTACAAAGACTCTCTGGGGAAGCACTCACCGTCAATTCCCCTTATAGTCTAGTATAATCAAAGACTCTCTGAGGAATCACTCATCGTCAATTCCCCCTATAGTTTTTAGTGTTAACTACAGACACTCTGAGGAAGCACTCAACGTCAATTCCTCATGTGGTATCGTAACGTATCTATAGACACTCTGAGGGAGTACTCAAAGTCAATCCCCCTATGGTCTCACAGTGTAAATAATTATAACAAAACCTATGGAGAAGCCCTCAACATCAATTTTACCTATGGTCTCACAACACCAGGTTCCCACAGCCCCGAGTAAAGAAATTGTACATAATAATAATCATCAGAAAAAGTAAACCTCAAGAACTACTTGGATAAATGAACTAGAACATAACAGCATGTTAGGTAATAAGATCACCCCATCCTATCCGCACTAGGAATAGAAATCCCAACAGCCTAAAAGTCTAAGCAAGACCAAACAGCCAGAAACAAACACATGCAATGGAAAACACTTCCAAATCATAGAAAAAATCCTTATTCTCATTCAACCAAACTCTACTCAAGCATACAGGCATAGAAGGAAATTAACAGGGCTAAAACCGTAAACACACAATACCCCGTTCAAGGGTATTGGGAACTTTTGCTCATATAATTCAAAGAATTTCTATATGAAGGCACAAACCACCTACCTCGGAGTTAAGAGATTGTTATACTTCAATATAAGTCATTGAATCGCCCAAGAACACTGTAGATCTACAAAAATGTCTAAAGATTTCAACTGAAGATAACGTGATAAAGAAGTGGAATCATGAAATGAAGCTCCAGAATTAGGAATATCTTACCAAGGTGATCCCAACGCAAACGACAGTGGTCGAATCGGATATCGGATGCTCGATTGGGGGCTCGGATAAGGATCGCGGTCGTACGGGCACTCTCGTATGAATGAGGTCGAGAATGAGGTGTTTTTATCCATCAAACACGACCCCAGTATGTTTAATAAAAAAAATAAAGTACACGTCGTGTACTTGACCTTACCAATCCCCTCTTTAGGAGGCCTCCAGATCACCGCACACGGCCGTGTGCATGGCCATTACACGGCCAACACCTGGTTATCTGCGGTAACCAAGTACACGGCGTGTACTCATAAAATACATGGAATGTACTTAGGAAATTTCCCAAAACTCATATTTTACTCAAAAAAATCAGAAAAAGGAAAACATACCTACAATGAAGATTCGTGTTCTTACAAAGTTCCCCACTTAATGAAATTCTTCCCCGAATTTCCCTAGAGAGGCAGTGTAGAAGAAGATTCCTCGAACAACTCCAGCCATTTTGATCGTACATCGATCTCCCTCTACCAAGTCTCTTAATGTACTCTCTCGTGCTTCCATAGCACTCATACTAGAGGAATAGACCATCCACAGAAAACATTCGTAATTTGTTCAACAATATAGTTAAGATGCTCCTCGAACTAGGCATCCACCTCTAACTCAACCTCCCCAGGTTGGAAAACATGAGACGGGTCTGAGAAGTAATGTCGAAGATGAGAAATGTGGAAGAAATTGTTCATAGACCGGTACATCTATGGTAACTACAACTGATAGGTAATCATCCCAACCCTCTCCAAGACCTCAAATAGCCCGACGTACCTCGGCGAAAGCTTACCCTATCTCCTAATCCTCCCGTGTCCCATCCTCAGTGTGACATGTAGGAAAACATGATCCTTGACCTTGAACTCTAGAGGTTGTCTCTGTCAGTTAGCACAAGACTTATGTAGAGACTGTGCAGTAGCCATCCTCTTCCGAATCAACTCTATCTGCTCGGTGGTCTCCTAGACAATATGAGGTCCCAGCATAGCTGCCTCTCCTGCCACTATCCAACATAAGGGTGATCATCATGACCTACCGTACAAAGCCTCATAAGGTTCCAAATGTATAGTTTCATGAAAACTATTATTTTATGAAAACTCCACAAGAGGTATGTGCTTCTCTAAAAAACCTCCAAAATCCAGGATTCATGCCCAGAGCATGTCCTCAAGCACATGAATCGTATGCTCCTACTGGCCATATTTCTGGGGGTGGTATATTGTACTCAAAAGTACCTATGTACCCAAATACTTATGAAGCCCCTTCCAGACCCATAAAGTAAAACGAGTGTCCCTGTCTGAAACAATGCAGTGCAAAACTCCATGTAAATGCAAAATCTCAGGAATGTACAACCATTCTAGCTCATCAACACTGAAGGTTTATTTGATCAGCATGAAGTGAGCATCCTTCATGAGTCTGATGATGAAAACCCAAAGTATTTCATTCCCACGAGGCGATCTCGGAAAACCTTCAACGAAGTCTATCGCTACATCATTCCACTTCCACTTGAGAATCGGTAACTCCGGCGAAAGCCCTACTAGTCATTAATGCTCCGACTTCACCTACTAATAGGTGGAACACCTCAAGATGAAATATACAAAATCTCTCTTCATACCTGGCCTCCAATACTGACAATGTAGATCACGATACATCTTGGTTACACCAGGATGAACTGCCCAAATTTAGGAATAAAAGTCATGTATCATCTCCCCCCGTATGTTTGATAACACCCATATGTGCCCATGAAAACTCAAGATCTCATCCTCACCTATGGTCCATCCAAGAATAGGGTCCTCTCCTGGAACACTCTCCCACAGAACTAGGCCTTCAGAATCTGATAGCTGCCTCATTCGCACTTGACCAAGAAGAGTTGAGGTAACAGCTAAAGAATAAAGAAACGTCTTCCCATGTCTGTCAGGAACCTCCAAATTCATCTAAGAGAACATATCCATAAACTATCACTCACTTATGGCCTCCTGAACTTCTTGTATCTAAGTCCTCCTACTCAACGCATCAGCCACTGCGTTGCCTTTCCCAAGCATGTTGTCAAGCTCAAAATCAAAAGACTGAAGGTACTCAACAAACCGTCACTTTCTCAAATTTAGGTCACACTGAGTGAAGATATACTTGAGAATTTTTTGTTTCATGAAAACCACAAAATACTCTCCCATAAGATAGTGTCTCCAGTAGTGTACCGGATGAACAATAGAATCCAACTCGAGATCGTGCGTCGGGTAATTCCTCTCATGTGGCCTCATCTACCGAGACCTGTACGCAACGACTATATCTCCATGTATAAGAACTACTCCCAGAATGATACTTGAAGCATCACAATACACAGTATTGCTCTCGACGAACTCTAGAAATACTAGTATCGGTGCTGAAATCAACCTCTGTTTCATCTTCTTAGAGGCTGACTCACAACAATTTGAACCCAATAACTTTTCACCCTTCTTAGCCAAGCCCGTCCGTGGCACTGCTAAGCATGAGAAGTCTTGTATGAAATATATGTAGTATCCAGCTAGCCCTAGAAAACAACATACCTAAAAGTTGTTCTTCGGATGCTCCCAGGAAACTACTACTCTAATTTTCTCTGGGTCTACTGATACTCCAGTCTATAAGATAACATGACCAAAGAAGCGAATCTAGTCCATCCAAAAGTGTCATTTTTAGAGATTAACATATAAATGATGCTCACTTAGTGTACTCAGAATGATCACAAGATGTGTGGCATGGTTGTTTTTAGTGTGATATTACACCAATATATTGTCCATGAAGACAACCACTAAAGAATCCAACTATGAATAGAACACTCGGTTCAATAGTTCCATAAAGACTGTAGGCATGTTTGTGAGACCGAACAGAATAACCACATACTCATATAGACCATACCTACTCTGAAAGGCTGTAAGAGGTATATCAGATGGTCTAATGTGCAAATGATGATAACAGGATCTCAATTTAATCTTCAAGAACACCCGATCTCTTCAAATCTGATCAATGAGATTATCTATCCTCATTAAGGGATATCGGTTCTTGACCATCAACTGGTTCAACTTCTGATAATCCACATAAGGTCTGAGGGTACCGCCCGCCTTCTTCACAAATAGGACAGGCGAACCCCAAGGAGAAGTACTAGATTGGATGAAACCCTTTTCCTGCAACTCCTCCAACTGCATCTTAAGATCCTGTAACTCTAGTGTAGGCATCCTATAAGGAGGAATGGAAATCAGTTCCTCTCCAAGCACAAGCTCAATAGAAAATTCCACCTCTTGCTCCAGAGGCAAACCTAAAAATTCCACTAGGAAGACATCTCTAAACTATCCACCACTGGGGGAAAGTTCATCTGTGAAGTCCCCTGGTCATCAAGATATTGACTAGAAATTTGGGTTGAAACTCCTCGAAACCCATGATGCTCGGGTCCCACTCTACTCGCTTGTACCTCCCTTTCTCCCTTATAAAGAAACGATCCTCTCTATAGTGATGTGAAACTCGCCCTATGATAATAGAAATCGACAACTACCTTGAAGGGAACTAACCAATCCATTCCAAGAATGACATCATAGTATGTCATTTCTAGTACATAGAGATCCCAAAAGAAGTGACACCCACCATCCTCTAAAGGTAACTCCGTGAACTTCCGTACACTAGTCGTTCTTATCCCCAAAGGAGTGTCTAACATCAAGACATCAGTAGAAGAAAAGATACAAAGCCCAAGGCTCTCCACAACGGCAACAGATACAAAACTATTGGAAGCCCTTATATCGAAAAGAGTATAAGATAAAACTGAAGAAAATATGATCATACCTCAAACTATAGAGGGTTCGGGATCCTACTCTTTCTAGGTCTACTCCAATGCAATATTCTGGCATGTACTGGGGCCCTATAACATTTCCTGACCACTCTGAGATGATCCACCCTGCAGTGGCAGAATGCCTAGAGACTAACTACAATGGTTGTGACATCCACATCATTTTGAATGGACGGAAGAACTCCAGTTCCATGACTGGTGAGAAACTGGTGGTGCTTCTCCTGAAAAAGGAGTAATTGAAGAGCCTATGTCACCAGCTGCAGGTGAGAAGATCTGAAAAAAGCACTGAATATGACTCATCTTGCCGTAAGATCGACACTCCACTAGGTCTCTCGGGCAGTGTGGTCTCATATGCCCGACCTTTACACACTGGTATCATACCACCTGGATACATGAATATGCATCGTGCCTACTCGGTTCTCCACGTGTGTTCTCCCTACGGCGCTTCCTAATATCAGTTGGAGTAGCACTATCTTTGGATGTTGAACTGCCCTAGCACACATCTGAAGAATCCCTCAGATTACGCTCTGTGATCAGTGCCTGGTTGACTATATAAGTGATATAAGTCAGACTTAAGATGTTCACATGATCCCAAATGTCCTTCCTAAGACCGTGCTTAAACATCCTTGCAAGGAACAAATCATCTACCCCTAGAAAGGGTGTAAATTGTTGTATCTCTGTGAAGCGAGAAGAATACTCCATAACATAAAGAGTACCTTGCTCTAAACTAATTAACACTTAGGCTCCATCGGCCCTCAAATTATCTGGATAAAAGTAGTCAAAAAGGTATGTTGGAACTCTTCCCTTTCCATATCCCACGGGCTACCCGCCTATGAGATCATGTCCCACCATATTTTGGCGGAATCCTGAAGAATATATGTAGCTAGCTTGACCCTCCTCTCCGGAGGCATCTCAAGATGCTCGAATATTGTCAGCATGGCTTCTAGCCACGACTCTGCATACTGAGGTCCTCCTTCCACTATGAAAGTGGGAGGATGTTTCTTCTGAAATACTCGCATGAATTCATCCATCAACGGGGAAAGAGGCAGTGCTCCTTGGAAGGTATGAATCTTCCTCATAAAGCCCTATTAGAACTGTACATCGGCACCTGTGTCCGGAATGACAGTTGGTTCCAAGACTGGAACCACTGGAGGATCTGCTGGTAGTCCCTAATCAGCCATGTCTGGTGTCTGATAAACACCTTGTAACTGGCGTACAACTGGAGGATGTCCTGGTGGCATGACTCGGCAAGGTCAACCGCACACCTTAGATCAAGATTATCAAGGACTGAAAAACTCGAATTATAAGAAGGGAACAGGTGAAAGAAATCATTCAAGTTTTTTAAAACATAACTACATTGTGTGTATAATGACTACATGGCATATTCCCTTAAGCCTTAACATGGGCATGTACTCTTTCCATCCCAGGTCGTGTAACACCCCAACCACACGGCATCTTGTCCTAATACATGGCGTGTACTTGAATTTTCGTCCCCTGCACGACTTCCCTTACATGGCTAACCCACACAGTTCTCCTAAAAAAAATACATGGAGTGTTCATGTCAGACACGACATGAGCTACACGAGCTTCCCTGACCCGTGTAGCTAGTGACATGGTCGGATATACGGATCACACTACACAGTGTGTTCCATATGGACACAGCGTGTACAATAAAAGACCCCACCAGCCCGTGTTTGTTAGCTACTTGGCCTGCTGCACAGGTTAAACTACATGGATTGTTCTATACTAACACGCCATGCATAATTAAGTTTCATAAATCTATGTCGTTAGTCACATGGGTGGACACATGGTATCTACACAGGGTGTGCATGTCCGGTACACGACATTTCCTACAATGAAAATCCCAACCTTGTTTCTCTACCCACACACCCTGTGACAGGGTTAGATACTACAAGGTGTGTAATTACTATACACAGCGTGTACTTAAGAAAAACTATTCCTTCCTGAATAGAAGGACACACAGCATGTGTTCATAACTACATAACATGTATTCTGGGTTTTTTTGGACATTAAGCCTCAAGAACTACTCCATAGCCCAGAAAAACACTGAAACGAACATTAAAGTGCCAAATTACGATCCTTGATGGCCCATACTCCCAACGGATCAAAGATTGGAATCTTATATATGTCATAAACAAGAATAATAGTGCAATGATCCCCCAAATTCCGGTCCACGAGGGCCCATAACACGTCAAGAACCAAAGGTTGACGTTCATTCAAACAGAACCTTACACAATACAATAAGTTAACAAAAAATAGGTATTCTATCAAACCATCTATAACAACATCATGTATATCTATCACAACATCTATCACAAAAATATACAATACCCACTGCACCCTAAATGGCATGGAAAGAATGCGTGACATGTGATTTCTATAAAGTTCCTATATGATGCATGGGATAGAATACCCTCATCTCATCGGGTTTCAACAGAAATAGAACCTCAATAACATCAATTATAATAGAATAATACATGTGAATCACCCAATGGTTAAATCAAATCAATTGTAAAATTGTAAAACCAGAAAACAAAATTGCATTAACGAGGTAGATTGGTTTTTCCTATACGTGGGTTATCTACTCCCGGGCACAACTTATTATCAAGTACATATTCCATATTATCCTTGGATATAGACTCCAAACAGTAATCCAAGAATAAAAGAATTCATATGATACCACTTTATAACATCTCGGTTCCAAAAGCCGCCTAGAGGCTCCCCATACCTGGTTGGTCACATGGATTCAGGTGCATTTCCCAAAATGCCAGAGGCTTCCGACTACCAGCGAGGTCCTTGGGTGTGATAGTGGGGAAACTATACCCTCGTTGGGAGATTAACACAGTGGAAGTAAATCAGATATACAATATCAGAAGCATTAATGACAACATGCAACAATAAACAGCAGATGACTAGACGTAAGAACAATTGGAGCACATATATATAATGATGCATGGTACATATGTCTAGGAAAATAGCCAAACAAATCAAAATGCTGTAAAAAAGTAAAAAACCAAAGTACAAAAGAAAACAAATAAACAAATCCTCAGCATTACAAGCCTCATCTTGGTCACATGCTCTCCTGCTCCAAAGCACTCAAGTACCATAATTATAAGGTCGCTTTACCTTATCTATACCTGCAATAATATAATCTGTTTGGGCCCAAAAGCATGACCCAAATAGGGAATAAGACTAAATCCCAGTAGGCAACCACCCAAAGATCTGTCCCTAATAGTCAGTGAATATATATGGAAAGCAATAAATAAAAGAAAGAAGTGAACAAGGAAATAATCAAAAGTAAACAATCCAAAAGTTCCAAAGCATTCAGTTTCACGTAACAAGCAAGCAGCTAACAAAACCAGGTAACCCTCTAGGAAGTACACATAGCCTATCCCCTCTGGTTCAGTTTATAAGTATATAAAAAATACACTCTAGGGAAGAACTCACTGTTAATTCCTCTTATAGTCTAGTATAATCAAAAACTCTCTCAGGAAGCACTCATCATCAATTCCCCCTATATTATTTACTGGTAACTACAGACACTTTGTGGAATAACTCAATTTCAATTCCTCCTATGGTCTTGTAATGTATCAATAGACACTTTGAGGGAGAAATAAAAATCAATACCTTCAATGGTCTTGCAATGTAAGTAATTATAACAAACACTTTGGCAAAGACTTCAACATCAATTTCCCCTATGGTATCACTACACCAGGTTCTCATAGCCCAGTGTAAAGAAATCATTCATAAAAATAATCAGCAGCCAAATTAAACCTCAATAACTACTTGTCTATACAAACTATATCATAACACCATGTCAGATAATAAGATCACATCAACCTATCAACACTAGGAATGGAAAGCACAGCATCCTAGCAGGCTAAGCAAGACCAAATGGCCATAAACAGAAGAAGCATGGGAAAACACTTCCAAAGCATAGAAAAAGCCTTATTCTCATTCAATTAATCTCTACTTAAGCAAACAACCATAACAGGTAATTAACAGGGCTAAAACTGTAAACACGCAATATCCTATTCAATGGTATTGGGCACGTTTTCACATATAACTCAAATAATTTCTACAGGAAGGCACAAAACACCTACCTTAGCGTTGGGAGATCATTATATGTGAGTCCTAGGCCTTGAATCGCCCATGAACACCGTATATCTACAAAGACGTCTAAAACATTCAACCAAATATAACTTGATAATGAAAAGGAATTATGAAATGAAGCTCTTGAAGAAGTAAGATCATACTGAGGCGATCCCAACGCAATTGATGGTGGTCTAATCGGAGATCGGATGCTCAATCAGGGGCTCAGAGAAGGATCATGGCCATACGGGCACTCTCGAATGAACTATGTTGAGAAGGATGTGTTTCTGTCCATTAGATGCGACCCGAGTATGTTTAATGAAAACAAAATTACATTGTGTGTACTTTCCCCTATCGGGCCCTGCTTTAGTCGGCCCCCAGATCACCACACACGGCTGTGTGCATGGACATTACATGGCCAGCACCCGACTACCTACTGTAACTGAGTGCATGGTGTATACTCATAAAGTACTTGTCATGTACTTTGGAAACTTACAGAAAATTTTCTTTTTCCACAAAACACTATAAAAATGAAAACATACCTGAAAATAATATCTAGGTTCTTATAACATTGTCATCTCCATACAATTCCTTATTCACAACAGTTTAGAATTTATTACCTTCTTGAGTTTTCCCTTGTGGAGGATGCATGGTATTCCTAGAATCATAATAGCTTCCTCGGTTTTGCTAATGAGAATTATTCTGCTGGCCTCCTCCCATCGAACCATACGACAATTGTGAAATGTGAGATGATTCTCGAGCACCCAACCATGGATCACTACAACAATAGAACTTAAGATTCCTTATATGTTTGAAATTGATGGATTATCTAAGTGGTTTCATACAATCTAATTTCATGTTATCAAAAGAACCACACTAAAAGAATCTAGGTTTCCCCCATGGTTTTAGAGGAAGATTCACTAATCAAGTTGTCTGATACTAAGTCATCCCACTACCTTGGAAATAGGATTCCCTCTCCCACTTATTCCCAGCATTATATTTCCCACTATTTCACATAGGTATCACCATGCTTCCTCCACCGGTACTAATTATATGTCCCTTTATTCCATTATTTGTATATTGAAAATATTTTTATAATTGGTTATATAAATCATGACAATATTTACGTGAATATCTGGCCTCAACTGTGATTCAAAAATCTGTGCCAATAGGGATTTACATACAGAAAAATCAGGTGAAAATTGACTAAATTAATATATTTATCCACATATTCTATTACTGAGTTATTATCGTACTTCAAGATGAAAAATTCATTCATTCAAATATGCCTGAACATGTAAGGGTATTATTTTTTGTTGAAAAATTACTCAAAATCCTCCAATGCAACGCCCTAGTCTAATCTATCCTAAACTACTAAATACCACCACTAACATGCTAGATCATCTAGAATAGATAAATAAAACATGACATTTTTCTAACCTAGTGTTTCTAAGAAATCATAAACTCGATTCACCATATTCTTCCACACCAATTCTTTATTTGGTTCCAAATTACACCAAAATATGGGTAGATTCTATATCTAGAACTAAAATAAATGATCCACTAGTATTGGTTCATCCCTATAGTTACCTCTATACATAGCATGAAAATCATAGATAATACTATGAACATGTTTTTGGTTCATATGTGTCCTAGGTGCAACCATATTTTCAGTATATTTCCCCAATTAGATTCTATAATGCCTACTAGGTTCCATTTTCTATAACTGAAAAAAATAATATATATTCTCACTCTATATAAACTAAAAAAACAATTTTAAAGTTACCATATCACACATATCCCCACAAGGCTTTCCAAAATTAAAATTTTCCAAATTTTAAACATTTTTTTAAAATTCCACAAAACTGTTAAAAATCAATCCATTTTCAAAATACCAGTACCATGCCATTTGAAAATGTTACATTTGAAAAAAAAAATTGAAAAAAAATCTTCTAAACTAAATCCTAAATCGTTACTCAAAATGAAATATGAATTCCGAATAAGAAGTCATTTTTATAAATGTAGGTCATTATCTTCTCATTAGCTAAACCCATGAAAATGAGGTAAAATCTCCATGAAGTGTCTTAAAATAATAATTTACACAACTACTTGGTTACTTTAGGCCCATCATAAATATTTTAGTTATGCCTCTTTATGCTCTACATTTCAAGTTCTGATGATCTTAATCCTTTCTACAATCCCAACTCAAGGTCAAACCAAGAATTATTTTCCAACTCCAATATCTAAAAACTATTACCATTTTTAAAAACATCAAATATAGACTGGCCAACAATGGTACCATTTTCAGAATCCTTCCACTCTTCATTATCTTGTAAAGGTGGTGCGATATTAATTTGCCTTAGGTTTCATCCCCAAGACAAAAAAGGTTGGAAATAAATTCAAAGATGTTCATCAATAGTTGGGGGATGATTTTCCCTTTGAGAATGAAAGAACCAAACCATGTATTCAATAACCAATCAAACACTATATGATTTATGAGAAAAATGTAATACAACTAAAAATAAACAAACCCTCCACTAAAACAAACCATATCATAGGAAAATGTGGAAACTAAAAGTAGTTAAACTCAAAGACTCTAAGATAGCAACTCAGTAACTCCCAACAAGCTCCAAGATCCAATTCTACAACCCATTCTCAATGTATCATGATGCATCACTAAATAAATGAGATAACTTACCTATTTATTGATATATAATATATGAAAATTCAAAAAAGTTCCCATGTTGGGGTGAGTATAAAACTCCATAGGTTTTCCCAAATTGACTTTCCAACTCACGCAACTAGGATAGACCATGTTAGCACATTTATATAAAGTAATTTATATAAAACAATATAAAGTAGCTTATCTCAAACCCAAATAATTTTCCAAACCAACAAATTTATAGGGAAAAGAAACCAAACAATTCGTTAAAAACATTACTAAAATTTCATTTTGTCATAATATATTTCATTCCACAAAAACACCCGACCATGCATGCAACCATGGAACTCACTATACTCATGAGTGGTGATTCAAACTATCACTAATCCATCACTTAGTGAACTTTTTTTATAGTGTAAACATCATGACCATATCCATCCCGTTCTTTTGATGTGGGTAAAAATCACGCCCTTATCTGTCCCAAATGGACATGAACACACACCAACCATTTATTCCTAAAATCAAGCCAAAAAAATTGTTCCAAACCATTTAAATAAAACATTAATTTTATTGAAAACATTTTCAAACCAATTTTCCATTCAAAAAAACAAATCAACCATTTTGAAATAATCATTTTAAAATAATGTTACAATTTCACTTTCCACCAAAATAACCAATTTCACAATTCCACAAAGCATCACTAAATAGGGATTCCATATATACATGAAAAAATTAATAATTCATTTAATTTAAATCAATCTTACATGTTCTAATGTGATTATTAAATAGTGAATCTACTTACCTTGCATACATAGGTTAAAATGATGAACATCAACAAATTCTTCAACAAACGAGGTTGAAACTCTTGAACCCTACATTAAACCTTATTCTTTATCAACCAAACAATCATATCTCAACATTATTAGCCCAAATAAACACATATATATATATATATACCTAATGGATTATATATATTAATAGAACATAGGTAAGAAGAATAAAACCAAGTGAAACCGCATAGAACAAGCACTTACCAAGGAATATGGGCCTCCAAAGCACCAATAAATGCCAATGGATCACTCCTGGATCAAGGGTAAGGGTATCCACAACCTTTATGAGGAGTGAAAATAATATTGGGGTATATTTAGGGTGAAAATGGGGAATTCATGGTAAAATACTAATTAGATTCACAATTTTTGGATCTTATTTTTAAGGGTACACGATTAGGAAAACCCTGTTAAAACCATTCACCATCCATTACCTCAAAACACCCCATGCATGGATTTCATTCACAATTAGAAAAAACATGCACAAAAAATGCTAATAAATGTGTTAAAAATCACATGGTTTTACTTGGGTGGCCTCACGATTTGGCCAACTTGTGCGCTAACTATGCACCTGCGTAGTGAACCCTATTTTCCCTTGCATGGTTTTATGAAGGTGTTACACTATTTCTCCTAATATTTATAAAATCATTACCCTCTATATAATCTCAAAAAAACACCAAAACTCTTCCAAACCTTCCCAAACATAACGAAATATCCTTATATGATTAAAATACATAAATAAAGGGTTAATTACCTGAACCTTGGGGTGCTACAAAAAGTATTGATATTTCATATGTTTTTATCTCAATACTATACTGATTAAAAAAGAATATTGATTATGAATTGAATTGATATTTATATAATTCACGTGATTAATTAATTGGACATAATGAGTTGATAGGTGGGGGCAATATTATTTATCCCCTTTATGCATTGGTTGGTCTCCTGAGACCAATGGTTTGGGTATTTGGTGTATGCCTACAACTATGAAGTCTCAGTTGTGACCATAGAGACAAGAATGATATCTTTTTTACAACCTTGGTGGCAAGAATGATATCTTTTATTTAACATTGATGGAAAGAAATTTTTTTTATATGAGGCCTTAATGGTAATGATCAAGATGTTTGACATTATGAATTCCAACACCATGAATTTAGTTTTTATTATCTGTGTGTTTATATATATTTTTAATCATGGATTTTTTTTCCAGATAATTTGTTCAGTTATATGTAATTATTTAACTCATATTTATTACTTCCATTTTATTAATTCCATGATAACTTGTGATATATTGTTTCCCATACTATGTTTTTTAGATCAACCTTTTTTATTTCAATTTCCCCATGTTATAAAGAAAAATATTAAAAATGGTATGTCTAGACAAATATCATGTATAGATAATTGGTGGGTGATATTGAAGAATTATTATGGATTAATTAGTTTCTTGTTATAGTGGTAAACTATCATTTAATTTAGAAAGTAATAGGCATTATTAGTCAATGTTTTTTCGTAATTCACTAAATATTTCAACCTAAAAGGTTATGGGAATATATATATATAATTATATATAATATTTTATTTATTTCATTTATTTATGGGGGAGTTACACACAATAATATATTGTTAGTTTATGAGATAGTGTTTAAAGTATTTATTTTGAGCACTAAATCTATGAGTGAGGTATTAGGGAATTGTACTTGGTAAAATAGTAGGGTTTAGAGAACTTTATAGCTAAGTATGTTAGTTAAGGATACTTTATGGGTTTATTAGATAAGTTTTATCATAATTTTAGAGGTATATATAAACCATTTTAGTTTTTTGAGGTATTATTGAATATTTTTGTGATGGGGATAAGAAATATTAAGTTAAAACCTTTAGTATATGATTAAGGGAAAAATCTATGTAGAGGAAAACAACATGACGTTTTGTCAAAGTAGAAATTTTTTTGTTATAGAAGAGATTAAATCCCAACCATTATACTATAAAGTGGATGTTGTGGTGTAACATAAGAACCTAAGTCTAATCTCCCTTAAAATGAATGGTTGAGTATTAACTAAATCTTGACACTGGTGTACTATGGGTGTGAATATTATTTCTATAATATCCCTTAAAAAGATAGAAATAACTCAAGATAAATTAATTTTTATAATTAATATACATATTATTTTATTAAATATATTTCATATTTTAAATTAGTGATTCCAAAATATGTAATAATTCAATTTTTTATTTATATAAATTCAAAGTAAATTCCGTGGGTAAATATTAATTTTCTTGGAAAAACATAAAATTGTAAAATGTAAAAAGTAATGATAAATTACTTGAAACATGATTACATATGTGTGAAAATGAGTCTTAGAAGATTTATATACCCTTTATCACCCATAAAATCTATTATTTCTCACTTTTGGATCCATTTACCATTGAAAAGTTTCATTCTATTTTTGAAAAATAATTGGTGTCCACAAAAGTGCATTTTTATCACTTATAAAAGGGGGTAACTTCCACCCAATAATATTACAAATAACCATGGGAATTTACTTGAAACCCAACCCAAATGTAATATACCACAATTACCTAAAATTAATTAAAGATTATTGACACCATTCATTAACATACACCCTTCATTTATAATGAAACTTTCAAGAGAAAATTTATGGTCCCAAACTGAGTATTACATAATCCTTATCCTTGTATTCTAAATATTTCTCTTCCAAAAATATAATAACAATAAAAATATATTTAACTCAGTAAATTAGTATACTAATGTTTTATATATTGATGGAAAAATAATTTTTTAATAGTTTCTATCTACTAAGAAAAAAAGAACGTTTGTCGTGATTTTCTGTAAACTACCACCTTCATGAAGCGATATATTCCTTTTTTTCTACACTAATTATCTTAACTAGTTATAATGAAATAATTTTCAAATAAATGTTAAATTTATCATAAATTAATTATTATGATGATTCAAATTATTGTTCATATTCATTACCTCTCATTCATTAGGGAAATCAAAATGATTACCTTATGTTTTGGGGACTACCACCTTGATGATGTAACATATCTCAATATTTATTTATTTGATTTATTATTTTATAACATCTCATAAAATATTATTTAAAAACAGTAAAATGGATAAATATATAAATATGATTCAATAATAATGATATTATTCCAAAATAAATTACTTTTATTACATTAATTATCCATTTATTATGGGGTGTTCATGTTTTGATTGGTATAACCAGCTAAATGAATAATTCTATAAAAACAATCATGGATGAATATGGGAACATAAATAATTATATTAATATAAGTTAATAGTAAAATCGTGATAATTTTATGGTTTTTTTAATTTTTTATTTGGTATTTAACATATTATTATGATATTATCTTCAATCGCTCAATTCACCATAATAAGACAACATCAATTCAACTTATACAAAGCATAACTAAAACACATATGGAATGAGATATTAGATTTATAAATAAATATAACTGATTTATTCCAATGAATTATATTTTCTTGGAATAATGAACTTGTAATCAAGGAATGGGTACTGAAATCGACATTGTAAAGCATGCATGAAACCATTAAACTTACTAACACTTGATACTAAACATAAGCGATAATTAACTAATATATTTTCTCCAAATGGTTATAAATAAGTATATAAAAGTAATTATATATAAATATGGGTTTTAAATAGAATATTAATATATTTAAATTTTTTACAGGATATTATATAATATTCAACACTGCCAAGAAAAAAGGTAAATGTTCCTTGTGTGAAATTTCACACCTTAAGACGTATTTCTTATTATAAACCATGATTTATTTTTTATGTTTTATCTACTACCCATTTAATATTTTAAATCATGATATTGAAATTATTAATTTTATTAAATGTATCATTTTAAATTCAATCCTTGAAGGGGGTTTGATTTGAATATTTCAAAAGTCATAAGTGTTATTTTTCACTATTTTCAATTCCATGAGACATGTTTGATTTTGTGAGACATACTATCTTTTATATGGTGTGTCTACTACATTATTTACTTGAAGTATAATTAATATCATTTTATTCATTATATTTTAACATCAATTTTCTTTCTTATTTTCTTTTTATTCTTACCTTACCTTTACTATAAGCGTGTTTTTATCTCAATTTTTCTTCATTGAGATAATATTTGTATTCATCACTTGTTTTCTTTTTATAGTGTATATATTATCCATGGTTTAACTTCTAATTCCCATAATACTATTTTTCCTTAGGATATTAAACTTATATAAATCTATCATTGCCTTTGTTTTCAAACCATCCTCTAGTATAGGAATAATTTTTCTTCATATTACATTCCTTTGTAAATACTCTATTTTTAATTTAATTTTTTGGGGAATTCACATATAAATCCATACAATGATTGATTTGGAATATTTTTGAATTATACATATTCCATTAGGTTATATGGTTTTAGTTTGATTATTTTTATATAAAAATTAATTCCACTTATTAATTTGGGAAATATTGACTATCGATATACATGTTGTTCTAATACAGTTATTTATTGATTACTCATGAAAGATTATTATGTATTTTTTAACCATACTCCTTCATTATTTGGATATAATCAGTTAATTTATTAACTAGAAATTATCTGTATTATGTATGTCTATATCTCAATTTGTATATTTATTGATTACTAAGGAATGTTGATTATGCATTGAATTTATATTCATATCATTCACATGGTAAATGTATTAGAATTTAATAATTAATGTTTGGGGAAAAATATTTATAGCCCCTCGATGCATCGATTAGTCTCATGATACAAGAGTTTTTATTATTTTGTGTATGCCAACCCAATACATGAATTATATCTTGCTTGCATCCATGATGGAAATAATGATGTCTTGGTTGTGACCATGACAACATGGATGATTTGTTTGTTATTTCCTTAATGGCATGAACAATGTATTAGCTATGGTTTTAATGGTAAATAATAAGATGTACAATATTATTCATGCCCTAACTATGAATTAATTTATTTTCATGCATGTATTTATTCATATTTTTAACCATGGATATATTTTAACCTTGTGTTTTGAGTTATATAATATTATGTAATTCATGTTTATTCCTATAATATTATTCATGTCATGAAAGAATCTAATATAATATTTTCCTTAGTATGTATTCAATCTCAGACTTCTTATATTTCCCCAAGTTATAAATAAAAGTATTACATATGATATTTCTAGATGAATGGTATGTTTTGTGACATATTATTACCTACTTTTAGTTATTTCATTCTATTATATTATTCTTATTTTTAAATGGGTGTGTCTTGGGACTCTAGAGAATGGAGGATATTTTCTTAGAAAAATGACATAATGTTCATAGATGCATGTTTGTTTCAATTAATGGAGTCTTGTTAAATGTTTAATGGCTTTGTGGGGTTCTCCATGTGTTTGATAAATTCCTAGGTTAGTTGTTGTTTTTGTGTAATAACCTATAGTATCCATAGTATACAGAACAAATACATGAACTGTAATGGGATTGAACAATGTGTGAGTTCTTTAGGTAAGATTCTTGAACCTAGTACACCATATGAATGGATTATACACTATGTAAATTTTTTATGTTGTGTAATGATTAAATATTTATTTTATAAAAATTGATAATTTTTTAATGTATCTGAGTCCCTAGGATTACATTATGTGTAAATTGATTACGTGCCATGTAAATGTCATAATGTTGGATTTTAGGGCCCTACCTCTGCTAAAATTTATCATCTATTAATTCATTATTCTTGATTCTCTCAAACTAGAAGGCTTCTCTTGGAATTTTTGATTCATCCATTCAATCTGTATTGATTCATTCGAGGATTGATCACTATTTCATTTGGTTAGTATCTCTATGGGTGAGTAAGCCTTTCTACTTCTACATTTCATTGATCATGGTATAACAGGTTTTTTGTGTTATCAGATCTATTGACCTGTGGTAATGTTTCTTCTTCATTATCTTTATATCCACTATGTAATTTTGTTTTGAGGGTTGTTTCATTTATTGGTTTTGGTGTGATGGGTGTGCATTCTTAATATATGTGTTGTTTCCCCTTATCATCAATCCCTTAGTTAAATTGAATAAATTCTAATATGTGTATATTTATTATAGGTAATTCATTATCATTGTTACATTCTTCTTATTGGCGGATCCTTTTGTGGGTAGGTGGGACCACAAATTTTTATGTAGGTGGTTCTATATCTAGAATGTGTTGGTGAAGTAAATTTCTCCAATTTTTTTTAAATAGTTTTACTAAATATAATGGAATTATATGACTATTTTTTGTTTGTGTGGATTTGGGTTTTTATAAAATAGGCTTTTCCCTTAGTTTTGAAAAACTGAAAAGGGTTTTTTTATGAAAACAGGGTGTAATTGTTTTAGGAAATGGTTTTTAAGGAATGAAATGATGAAATGTTTTGATGAACTGGTTGAGAAGATAAATTACATGGGAGGCCTTGGGTACTTAGATAGAATGTATATTAAATGGTGTTATCCAATGTTGGGTTTTTTTCTAATGGGGATTTCCTCTTATCCCTACGTCTGTTGTTCTAGGGACTTGTTATACCTATTGGCGGGTACACTTCTGGAGGTGTTCCTCATTCTCTAGGCTTGATTCATATGTATAGTGTCATGATGAGTACATTATTTTCTCTGTTAGGTATGAGTGTCCTAGCTATCCTAACCTATTTTCCTGACATAGTGTAATCCTTAGCATGATGTTACATGTACTTATTGACCAATTTGGGAATATACTTTTGGATTATACTATTTTTTTACTACCATGGATATGATATGATATGTGATGCATTTTTTGTTTTAACCTTATGTATCAATTTTTATATATAGATATGAAATACATTGAAACTAATTTACCTTATTTATTTGGAAATATGAAAAAGGGGGAAAATAAACTATTTTGAAATGCTTTTGATATAAAAATTATTAAACATTATCATGACCTATTTTATTTAAATTTGAGAGTGCTTGGATTATTTTTCAAATAAATTATATGGAACACCTGGGTGAGACCCTACAAGCCTGTTATCTCACACCTTGCACACCTCTTTGGTGGTGCGTAGAATCGAATATGTCATTCAATGGAGTGAAAGGCAGGAACAATAGTGAGGAAGAAAGTATTTCTATCAGCTAGGTATTGGGTATATGGTGGTGAGATGGTGGGATGTTTCCCATATTATCAAATGGAGTAGTTGAAGTAGCAGTTTTGTTTTTTGTCCTTTCTGGTTGGGCTTGTCACTTGGAGTTTCTTTACTACCTTTTTATATTATACTGATTTTGTTATTCTTTATATATTGTGGAATATACCTACATAATCTGTTCTTTATTTATATTATTGGATTATATGACAAGTTTTTGTCACTTGAGTTTGAGAGAAATCATTCCCCTGAGTTGTTTTTTGATTTCCATGTACTAATCCCTAGCTACTAGGGATTGGGAACACCCTAAATGTATGTGAAAGATCGGGTCTGGTGCTAGTTTGTGTGGGTATTTGTGTCATTTCATTATAGTTTGGTATCAGGGTCTTAGTTTTTAGAGTTTTTCCATATCTTATTATGTTTGTTATACTAAAAATAGGACATTCATGACATGAGAGGAAGATTGCAGTGAGTTCCTAGATAGCTCTTGTTGTGATGAGACTCAAGTTAATATGAGATGTTGGTATGTCTGTCACTTATTTTGTGTTTTAATTTTAATATCAGATTTTTATTTTGTGTTTCTAGTTTGAACTAATATTATATTTTTTCTAGTCATTTCTATTGTTTTTATGTGCAGTAGTATGCCTCAGAGATGTGCTCTGCGAGTTCCTCGAGTAGGTGTAGACGGTGCTCAAGGTAAGGTGTGAAACATTCTTACATGAGAAGACACCGTCGTTTAAAGGTATGAATAAACCTTAGGAGAAGAGTATTTTTTTGGTAATAGATATTAGATCTTTAAAATCCTATATACACCTAAGAGTCTCAATGTAAGGTGTGAAACATTTATACTTGAGGGTCCTAGAAAGTGTTAGTGGGATTCCATGGTACATGGAAATGTGTATGTGGGCTAAGATTGGAAGGGTTTCAATACAATCTTCTTCCATCAGTTTTATCCAGATTTGATGATGAAGTAAAATTATATAATGTTCCTAACTTTATAGTAGGGATAGCATTCAGTGTCAGTGTACAATAGCTTTTTGATGATCTAGTTCATTTTTCACCATAGTTTTTAAATAATGACTAGATGAAAGCTCAGAAGTGAATACATGGTTTTCGATTGAATATCAGATCATAGATATTTATACTGAATATTTCTAACTATGTGGAGATAGTTGATAGGGATATCATGGAAGAAATAAATATTTCTGGAAAGGTTGGATATTCCTCCCCTTACTTTCCACCTAGTGGTATCTTTTTTGGTGCGTTAGGGGAAAACAAGAAGTGGCGGGATCACCATAGAAGTGGTGGAGGTGGTTATTGGTAGAAAGCCTCTTCAGCACCTCCATTTATTTCTAGTGGTGTGCTAATATCATTATATCAATGTATAATTATCTTAAACACATGGAGTTCTTATTCTTCACCTAAAAATATGTGTAACAATTTCAGACATTATAGTCAATGATAATGTTTCTTTTAGGCTATGTCTATTCCTTAATATGGCTAGGGATCGTCGACTCCAATGGTTAGAGTGGAATAGTCAAACTCATCAAACACTATATGGATCCATCCACAAGCCTCAGTAGTAAACTTCCATCACTTATTAATAGAGTTTCCTTTGGAGGTAGACACAGGTTCGGCGACAGTGAGAGGATCCATATTTATTTCATCCTTAGTAGCGATTCCTTTATTTTGTACTTGTTCTTCCAAATTGTTTATATCTGGTCATTTTTTATATGATTAACCTTCTAATGGAACTCATTCCCTTTAGTATAGAGTTAGTTACCCCTCTTAGGAAGAGGAAAGATCAGGGGTTATGGTGTCTATCTTGTGTGTTATTGATAGATGATGTAGAGTTAGGTTGGGATTTATGTGTTCTCGATCTAGATCTATTTGATGTCATCATCGTGGTGGATTTGTTTTTTGATCATCATGATGAGGTTGATTTTGTTCATCGTACTTTCTCATTTCATAGAGAAAATGGGAGGTCAAATGTGTTTTAGGGAGAGTGGGATCCAAGGTCTAGTTGTGTAGAACCATCCCACCAAAAGCATATGATTTTGGTGTTTGTTGTTGCAGTTTTGTCCGATGATGTTTCTTATGTTGTTGATCTTCACACTATTGTTCTGTATTTTGCTGAATTTTTCCTAAAATATTTCTCTAGCCTTCCTCTATATGGGTATTTAGAGTTTATAATTGACCTGATTCTACGTACGTAGATGATATCGATACCTTTTTATATTATAGATCAAGAGGAACTGAAATAGATAAATATTCAGTAGTATGACTTGGTGGTGAAGGGTTTTGTTCTCACCGGTGTTTATCCTTGGTAATACCCTTATCTCATTTCCAAGAAGGCAGACAATTCAATATTATTATTCATGGACAACAAGAAGTTGAACTGAGTAATGGTTAAGGAGAAGTATACTTTTCCTTATGTTGAGGAATTGTTTGATCAATTAAATGTGGAAAAGTGTATTTTAAAGGTTTATATTTGGTATTGTTTTCATCATCTCAGAGTTCTAGAGTGTGATATACTGAAGATGGATTTTAGGACCAGGTATGTCTTTTATGAATATCTTGTGATTTCATTTTGTATCAATAAATCTATTAAAATTTTTATGTCTTTGAGGAATCATAAATTCCATTATTATCTCGATGATTTTTTGGAACTGTTCATAGATGATATTTTCATTTAATCGATATCTGAGCATGAGCACGACCACCATCAGATTTTTTTTTTGAAATCTTGGGGAGTGACCATTTGTATGGAAATCTTTCAAAATGAAAATTTTGGATTCATGAAAAAAAAATTAGGGCACCTGACTTTTGAGCATGGCTTATCAGTTGATCCTAAAAAGGTAAAGTATGTTTATTCCTGGTAAGAACCATAAAATGTATTTGAAATTTGGATCTTCCGTGGTCTGGTTGGATACTACCAATGTTTCATAAGTGATTTCTCAAATTTTTCATCACATTTGATTTCTCTTACCAGTAAAGAGGAAAACGTCATGTGGGATGAAACGTGATAGTCTTCTTTGGACGAGATGAAAGAATTATAACATTAGATGCAATTTTGATCTTACCTGATGTCGGTGAGGGGTATGTGGTTTTCTATGATTCATTCATAATTGGTTTGGGTTTTGTGATCATTAAAATTGATCAAGTGTTAGGTTACAATTATAATCATCTTAGACCTCATGAGAATAATTACCCCAATCATGATTTAAATATTTCAGCAGTTATGCATGTTCTAAATTGTTGGAAGTATTATCTTTTTGGGTAAAGGATCACAATATTTTATAACCATAAGAGTTTGAACTAAATATTTTCTCAGAAGGACTTTAATATCATAAAGAGTTGGTGGGTAGAATACCTTAAAATATTTGAATTCAATGTCTCCTTCACCCATGGAAAGGGAATTTCGTTGCATGCTCTCTTAGAAGGAACATTCCATCACAAGATGTTTTTTTATCAAAGGAAGAGTGGAAACTTATTGTGTGTTTTTCTCAGTTATATATGGATGCTCATGAGGATGTTTTCGGCATGGTCTTGACCAATGTTCAGTTATTATCATCTCTCCCTGAGTCTATTCTATAGAGTCATTAGAAATGTGTCGAATTCAATGGAATTTGAGAAACCCTATATATTGGGGAGACCATTTCTATTTGGTCTCTATCAATCATATGGTATTCTCAGTTTTGGGGAATATTTTTATATCCAATCATTTATGTGGATCATGTTTTTGTTTTATTGTCATAGTTCTTCATGGGATGTTCATGCGAGCATTACAAAGATATATTATGACATGAGATGATGACTCTGGTGTCCGGGAATGAAGTGTGTAAATGCTGATTATGTGTCTCATTATTACACCAACCAATATATAAAGGCAGATCTTTTAAAACCTTTTTGTTTTCTTTAGCCTCATCCATTGATATTTTTGTAGTGGGATAAGTTACTCAAATAATCCTTTATTGGATTAGCACACTCTCTAAGTGAGAAATTCTATTTGTATTTTAATTTATCATTTGAGAATGAAAATCATTTTATTCTGATCAATGATGTAATGAATGTTGAAGATGGGGGTATGTTGTATGTGCAAAAAGTTGTGAGGTTACAGGGCTTCCTTCTGATGTTGCTTTATACAACAATCCAAGGTTTACCTTGATGTTCTAGAGAAGTTTCTGAGAGGTTATGGGGAGTCATTTCATGTTGAATACATCTTATCATCCATAGATAGATGGTCATATGGAGTATGCTATTCATATTTTGAAGGGTATTCTCTCCACATGTGTCTTCGATTTTGGAGGATCTTGGGAAACCACATGTAACTGGTTGAGTATTATTATAACAATAATAATCATTTCTCAATCAAAATGGATCCTCTTGAGGATTTATATGGTCACCCATGCAGATCACTTCTTTATTGGGAAGAGGTGGGAAAATATTTTTTTCTAGGATTGACTTTGGTTACACCTCATAGTTGAAAAGAAATATTATGTGGATCAATGGAATTTTGAATTGGAGTTTTCCATATGTGATAGAGTTTTCTTGAATATTTATCATTTGGGTCATCATCGAATTGGAAAATATAGAAATTTGTCTCTGGGATATGTTGGGTCATTTGAGTTCATTGAGTGGCTAGGGAAGGTTACTTATTGGTTGGAATTTCTAGATTATTTGATAGGAATTCATGATGTTTTCCACATATCATAGCTCAAGAAATATCATCCCAAACCTCTCACATTCTGAGTTTGGAAGTGGTTGAGTTAGAGCCAGATGTCTATATTGTTGAACAGCCAGTTCATATCATTTAATCTCATGTGAAATTATTGAATGGGAAGTTCAATCCATTGGATAGAGTTTTATGATAGCACAAGTTGGATTATCATGAGAGTTGGGACCATGACTCATTGATAAAGGAGTCCTCGCCTATTTATCGGATATCATTATTCTTCATGACTTCCCATGTAAATAAATTCTTATGATGGGGCTTTTTTAATATCATGTTAACCAATTTTATGTATTTTCCATCTCTTTTCTTATTTTACTCTTCAATTTAGTGTGCTTTGGTATTTCATATGATGGAGAAATGTTTTAACAAAAATGATCTAATGTTCAAAGATGGATGTTTTTTGGAAATAATGGAATATGGTTAAACATGTAATGAATTCGCAAGGTTCTCCCTACGTTCGAAGAATTCTTGGGTTAGTTTTTGTTTTTATGTAAGAACCTGTAGTTTTCATAGTATGTAGGAGAATCAAAAACCATGTAATCGGAGTACACGATGAGTGTGTTCTGCAGGGTAGATTCTATAAACCAAGTAAAGAGAGTGAATAGATTACACATCGTGTAAATATTTCACATCGTGTAATGCTAAATGATTAATTTTGAATAAAAATACAATTTGTTTTTAGGGGTATCTAAATCATGTTGATTATATGTTGATTAAATGGATTATGTTCCATGTAAATTTTGTAGTGTTGGATTTCAAGGAACTACTTTGACTAAAACATTTCATTCATTCATCCACTGGTACTATTTCTCTTAACCTAGAAGGCCTAGCTAGTGATTTTGTGAGTCTCCATTCAATAGAGATTTATTATTTTATTTATTGGTCATCATTTTAGTTGGTTTTAATCTATCTTAGTGAGTAACCCTTTCTATTACTTCATTTCTTTGATTGTGGTGGCCCCGTTGCATTATGTTATCAAAGTTTTTGACCTATGGTGATGTGCCATCTTGATTATCTCTAGATCCGTTGTGTGATCTTGTTATGGGGGTCATTTCCATTATTGTTTATAGTGTGGAAAGTGTTCATTATTGAGTTATGTGTCATTTCCACCTCTCCACCAACACTTTTGGTTAAATTGAATCAATTATAAGATGTGTAGATTGGTTCTAGGTCCTCTTTTTTGATTATTTCATTCTTATTTTTGTTGGATCTATTTGAGTGTGTGTGTGACCTTGTGTTTTTAGGTAGGTGGTTCCATCTCTAGTCTATGTTGGTGAACAAAATTACTCTTATTTTTTATAAAAAAAAATTATTAAATGAAATGTTATGATATAATTTCTTTTTTTGTGGAACTTGGTTTTTATAGAAAAAGGTTTCCCCCTAGTGTTGGTATATTGAAATGGTTTTTTAAGGAATTGAGAAATTGTTTTCTGAAATGTTTTTGAAACATTGAAATGATGAAAGAGTTTGATATAATTGGTTTGAAAATAGATCACATAGGAAGCCTTTAGAACATAGTCTTAAGGTATAGTAATAGGTATTGTCCACTATTGGGGGGTTTTCTTCGTTAGGATTTCCTCTACTCCCTAGGACCATTGTTCTAGGGGCTTGTTAGACCTATAGTATAGTTCATTTTTAATTCATATTCTCTCTAGACATGATGCATATGTCTATTGGATTGAGGCATATATGATTTTCTATGTCGGGTATGAGTTTCTTAGCTATCATGATCAAGTGTGATCCTTGGCATGATGTTACCTGTGCTTCTTGGATGATTTGGGATTATTATTTTGTCTTGAATAGTTTTGTTATATGACATGGATTTGATATGATATGTGAAGTATGATTAGTTTTTAAATGAAAAATGTGTTTTGATATATTAGTATGAAATTATTTGAAACAAGTTTAGCTGATTTAGTTTGAAATGTGGAAAAATGGTTAATTTATTTTTCCATTCTTTTGATATAAAAAGTATTAAATTGTATCATGCCTTGTTTTAATTAATGTTAAGAAGTATTTTATTATTGTTCAGAGACATTAAATGGAACACCTGAGTGAGAATCTAATAAGAATGTTATCTCACACCATGCACACCTAATCTGTTGTGCATAGACCCAGTTATATCTTTTGGTGTAGGGAAAGGGAAGGTGATGCAGTGAGGTATCGAGGTTTTCTATGAATTGGGTTTTGGGTAGTTAGTGGTGAGATGGTGGGAGGTTTCCCATGTTATCACATGGATATTTTGGAATATCTATTTGGTCTTTAGTCCTTTGTGGTTGGATGTGGCACTTTGAGTTTGTTATCTACCTTTTTAAGTTGTATATATTCTGTTGTTATTTATCTTTTATGGAATATACCTATATATTATATTTATTATTTCTATTGTGTGTATATATTCCAATTTATTTTCACTTCAGGTTGGTATAAATAGTTCACTCAGGTTGGTTTATTATTCTTGGGTTCTATTCGCTAGCCCATGGTGATCGGGAACGCCTTTCAAGTATGTGGCAAATTGGACTGGGTATTAGTGTGAGAGGGTATTCGATTCAGTTTGTTACATGTGTGGTGACTTTTTGGGAGATGTTAAATAATTTTTAGGCATTAATTAGTTTCTTATTATAGTTTGAAAATTTTCCATTAATTTAGAAATACATCGGATTTATTAGTTATTGTTTGTTCCTCATTATCTAAATCACTAAGCCCAAAATGTTGTTGGAATATAGGTAATGAAATATTTTCTTCAATTCATTTAATTATGGTAAATTTATGTCCAATAATATATAGTTGTTATTAAAAAATGTATGTAAATTATATGTTTTCAACCTCAAATCATGGAGTATGTCTTTAGAGAACCACACTAGAAATTAACACCTTATGCTAAGGGCCCTGGAATAAGGGAAAGTGAATGATCATGGGTGGTAATTTTATCACTCATTAAATAAATCAACAGGGATAAATTGATCCATATATTTCTCTAAAAACACATGGAATGATTTAACTTATGGATTTAAAATTATTGGCTAAGATGAGACTTGTGAATAAATAAGTGAAACAATAAGAGTGGTGAATGGAGTATCAATTCCTCATGACATACTCCCTCTCCACAATCGAGACCTTCTCAAGATTAGGTTTGACCTTCCTCTATTTTTCTAAAAATACGAATAATGAATATTGTGTTGTTTTATTATAATATTGAATTTCTACAATGAATTTTCCATAAGATACTTATTTTTATATCCCCCACCCATTTGATCCCTTGCCCATGTACTTTCCCCACCACCATGTCATCCATACCATTCACCTTAGGGGACAACACCAAAGTTCAGTTATACCCCCCATTTTCACCCCAGACATCCATCAACAATCACTACACAAATCAATATACGTTATATCAATTTTTAATACAAATTTTATTAGTGGAAGTTTCCCACTACATATATTGTACAGGAGATACCAGATACCCTACAAGATTCTAGTGTCCACTTTCAGTTAGAGCTTTAGGCCCAGTGGACAAGTAATGGGAAAATGATAAATGTACCCCATTAGCTATGTTTTATTAACCATGATGAAAAGTATATGGAATCCATCTAGATAATGGGTAGGTAAATATAGGACTACACTCAATAGTATTCCATCCAAGCTCATGAGATAATGGCTACTATAAGTGGTATTGAGTATCTTCAAGAGATATCAGTTAAGATAACATCCATTCCAGAAACTACTACTCCTGCACCATCTTCCCCTCCATCTAAAGATGATATTATTAAGGGACTGGTGTTAGATCATGTTATGATGATTGAGTATATTCCATCTTCATAGACTATAGTGGTACCCAATTCCCTATAGGGAACTACCATTATTCCTTCCCTAGTTGAGTGAACATATCATTATTAACCAATCGAGAGGGAATTCAATAATATATTACTAGGAGAGTATGTGGTGGTCACAAAATTGTGCAAGGAGACTCTTTATGAGTATATAATTTCTATTTCCCAATACATTGAGGATTTAGTATAGGGAATAGAGGATCCTATTAGAGAGGATGATAAGGATACCAAGGAGTCTCAGTATATCACTGTCTCTTAATTTTTCTTCATTGAATTTTTTAAATTTTTACTAATATTTTATACTAACCATGAGTCCCTTTTTTACTTTTTAAAGTGTTGAATATCATTTTTTTCTTTTATTAAAATTTATAGAATATGATCTTTTGATTAAAACTACATTTTTGAATATAATTTCTATATCATTTTTCACAAAAACATTTCCATGTGTAGATTGTTTTTGTTTTCAAAGATCTAGAAGCGTTTTAATATCCAAGAAAGTTTATGTACATCAATGTAATCAATTAATTCTGAGAATACAAGGAAAGATGCTACATAAACTAGAAAATATCTCTATTTTTTCTTATTTTGTATACTTTCTATTGATACAAACAAATTTATATTCACAAAAAACTCGGTTACCATAGTAAAATATATCGATAATGTTTAATTCAAGTGTGAGGGAGGGATATTTGGAACATATTTCAATTTTACCACATTTTAATGTTGGATACATCATCTTATAGGAAAAACAAACTCGCCTTTAAAAACGTTATTGATCATGATCATTACTGATGAAGATATAAGTGAAAATTTATAAAATTTTCATTATCATTTTAATTTTGAGTTGTTTTCAAGTTATTAATACATTGGTTTTAATTCCTAATTCTAATTCATGAAAATTTTAATTACTTATACTAATTATTATTATTTATTATATAATTTTATTAAAAAATATTTTCTTATTTCCATTCATAAGAGGTAATCTAACACCTTTTTCATATTATTTCATGTACCCTATTTCTTGAGAGATTATTAAGATATATATCACTATTTTAACATTAATTTTAATTTACATTGAATCTTTATGATATTGAACCAAATTAAAAACATTAAGTCCATATTTTGGATACATATTATCCCTTTTGATTTAGATATATCCTATGTATCTGATATTCCAATAAGCCCATGGATACTATAAATTTTATTATACAAAGCCACATTACATGAAAAATTTTCATTATTACCCTAATTCATTGGAATTATTTCATGAATCATATTGATAATAAAGGGAGAGTGTATGTTATTTAATGGTGTTTATGGTATTTTATTCATCAAAAAAAAAGATGTGTGAAATTATCACTTGATTATTAGGTAGATTTTTTCATAAGATATATTTAATGGTTCTAATATGGATCATCTAAATTTTATAAAAACATAGAATAATGAAGTCACATTGGATTACCCTTAGGATATCCACTTTATATAATCTTATTATAATTATTATAAGTATTACTTTGATAATATTGATGGTGGAGATAAAGGAGTGAGTTTTTTTTGACTTACTAGGGTGTGAGACCCATTTCATGAAAAAATTTATTAAAAAAATTAAAGGAAATAATTGTTAGTGAAAATAATAATTTTTCATTAAAATTTTCAAGGATTATGTTGTGATACTATAAATATAATAGGATAAATAAAGAAGAGATTTATGATTTTTTTGAATATAAGGACAATCTACATTTCATTGATCTTAACTAAATATCACGAATTATGATTTAAGAATTCAGCCTCCTTTTTTAACTTTAAATCTTTTTTTAATATGAACCACCTACTTAAAACCATAGAATGATACTTGAAAAAGTTACATTTATTATTATGGTATGGTATCTATGTAAATATTTAGATAACTTGTAATCATATAGATATAGTGTGTAGACTTGAGATTATTCATAACTTAAATTAAATTTTGTTGAGTAATAATTGATTTTTTTGGTAAAGTATATATTATGTTTTATGGATAAAGTGTTAAATAATTTAGGTATAAAGGTAAATGTGGTTTGAATTAGAATTATATATATATAATGATTCAAAAACTCTTCATTAGATGATTTTTGTTCTTTTGGAATTCAAAATTAGGACTTTATATTTATATTAATGATAAATTTATTTATTCCATTTTTAATGTATTGATTATTTTTTATTTTTTATTATGTTTTATTTCAGGATAAGAAAATTTTTATGTACAGGTAATTTATATAACCTAATTGTTTTATAATTTTCCCATTATTTTCCTTGTGAAATTAGATTGATAGTACATAATTATAATTATTATTTTGATTATTTATGGAATGATGAAGCATGATGATAAATTTTTAGATCATTAGATAAATTTCCAAAATATAAGGGATAAATATATCGGGATGAAAATTAATAAAGCATGGTTATTTTGAGGGGAATTTAAAGATGAAAATCAATAGTAATCAACACACAACACACTTAATTAATCCCATAATGATTATTTATGATTGAACTCTTATAAGAATTAAGTATGAAAACTTTTCAGGGGGAATATACATATTACTCAGAAACAAAGAAAAGAAAATACATATTATTATACATTTTCCATAAACAATAATAAAGCACTTGTTATGATTCAAATAGTTAAAATTATTTTAGAAAATATAAAGGATTTATTTAGGTATTTTTTTGATATTCAAAGATATATGGGTGATTATGGTAAAACTGAATGACTTATATCTTGATAAAAGAAATATATGATTTAAAATCATGGAAAAAATGACACCTAATGGATGAAGGGTGGTTAATGGACATGGGAGAAATGTATTATACCACAATAGAGGTCCTCAAAGTATGATTTCAAAGAAGAAAGTGGAAAATGAATGAATAAATAATTATTTTTGGGGAAAATAAAATAATTTATTTAATATTTTTTTACCTTCATGACGATTAAATTTGGATAATTTTCAAAATTTAGATTAATTAGAGGTGTATTGAAAACGTTATTACCATTTTAGTGTAACATGGTGGCATGTAATGGGGTAAAACATGTGGTAATTTTCTATGCCACCACTAAATATTTTTGAATCTTATCCTAACCATCATCATAGTTGTCACAAACCAACACAAGTCAGGGATCAAGCTGTAACAAACCCAAGCCTACCTCCATAGGCTAGGGGGTGGCAACCACCGTTGAAGGCATAAATAACTTAAGGACACCTTTTCTTAAGTACCCATATGAATACATACAATCATATCAATATAAAAGTGTAGAGGGAGTAGAAGTAAAAGAAGAAGAAATATAACAGAACAATAATGCATGAAAAACCTCTAGACAGTAGAAGAGTATGATAGTGTAAACTGAAGGTAAATTGTAAAAATATATTTCATACTAGAAATATGTTCTAACATTAAAAAACTATAAAGTATATTACATAGAGGTCATATCTAGATCACCAATCTACAACCACCGTACGTGGCCCAAAGTTCCACATATCCCTAAGTCCTTCTGAAGTCACCATCGACCTTTCCTTTGTCTTCATAAAACACGATAGGTTCGGGCAATGAAACAGAATAGGTCAACCCAAACCAAGAGAGATTAACCTCATATAAGTAAAAGGGGCTCAAAATGATGTGTAGATGAACTACATTTCATGTCCTTACCACCCATAGTAGGATATTAAACTCATCCAACCATGAGAATCTAAACATGGAAAGCACATGGCATACCCCGTGCGTCGTCACATCTCATGGAAATAGAGTAAGAAAATAAAAAGGTGTGGATAAAATTGTGTGCCTATATATATATATGATCTGTCAAAAGTATCCCAAATGAGATATAAAGGGGATCTACATCTCAGAGCTCAGCCCAAAAAGAATAGTATCCAAATGATCTGAAATTTTATCCATGATGCCCACTATCTCACATCTCTTCCCAGAAGTAATCGTTCTAGTCAAACCATTCTTTGTTGTTCTGATGAAAATTGAGGGTTAACAATCAATAGGTAGAGGAATAATGCATCAGTATGATAGGAGGGTTCCAATCTTATAGGAATAGAGGAACCATGCCCTACCAAGAAGGAGGGTTCCACTCCGGTGGTAAAGGACCCATTCCTAGCCCAACATGTGGGTTCCACTCTATAAGTCGTTGAGGAACCATGCCCAGCTTGACTAGAAGGTTTCACATGGGAAGTCATTGAGGACCCATGACCTGCTCGAATATAGGGTTACACTTGGAAATTCATCAAGGACCCATGCCCAGATTGACTGAAGGGTTCCACTAGGGAACTCAGTTGAAGACCCATGCCTTATGCTGAAAATAGGGTTCCACTCTAGTCATCGAGGACCAAAACCCAACCCTTTTTAAGGGTTCCACTCATAAGTCTGTAGGGGAACCATTACCCATATTGATAGGAGGGTTTCACTCTTGGAGTCTAAAGATGGCCCATGTCTAACCCAGTTGGAGGGTTCCACTCTAAAAGTCTTCGAAGAACAATTCCTAGCTTGACTAGAGGGTTACACTCATGAGTCTCTGGTGATCTTGAACAATCATTGTCATCATTGAGCATCTCCTAACAAAGATCCATGCCCATAAAATTCCACATCATATCCCGAAATACAAAATTGAGGGAACCATCACAATCTATATGAAAAAAACTCAGTACAACTTACTCATGGTCCAAAACATGAGTCCAAACAATGGAGATATAATAACTTGAAGTTTCCACAAAATGAGCCATGTGATACCTTGCATGTGAGGGGACCCACATGGAATGTAGTTGTGCTCCTCTAATTGGTCGAGTCCCTAGAAAATACATGGATCTCTTCTCATGGGCTACATGACATGTAGGGAGTCTATATAGCATGTCCTAGAACTCAGGTCCTATCAGTGCACCTTGGCCATGTCTATGTACATAGATAAACAATTGTGTGCCTGGATATGTACTTCCACACATGGTCCTTCAAATTTGATCTTATACATGATTCATCCTCCTAGGGAAAAGTTACATGACATTTATGAGGGATACATGCCATGCCATCTTTATTGATTTCCAAAACCCAAGTCACCGTAGCCAGGGGTTACATGTTGTGTGTTCATCATCATACATGATGTATAAGTGATATTTTTATATATTTTAAGATCCAAATACCATGAAAAGAATCAATCCATTTCTCCAAATATCCCCTCCTCGTTTGTACTTTAAATATGAGGATCTAGCTGCTGTTCATCCCTTCCAGTTTTCGTTCATTCGAAATTGGATTTCCTCATTCCTTGATGGTATTATCATTCGACCCGTACAAACCGCATCATACATTAATGATGATTTTGAAATTGATTCTTGAAACAATCCTATATAACCTGAAAACATTTATTATTTGTCTGTACATTATATATTTTTCCCTTTCTCATGAATTTTTCATTATTCTGGGGGTCTGATCGGGCTCGATACCGCCTAGAAATATCAAACCTGGACTATAGGGTCCTACTGGAGAAGAACTCAATGCAATAGAGAGACAAAAGCACAAGAAATTTTTTTTAAAAATTTTTGTCCAAGAATTATTTCCCAATAATTAAGAGCAAGTATTTATGAGTCACAAAACCAATGAAACAATCAAATGAATCTGTACCGAGGTGCATGAAAAGGCTACAGTTTGCGTATATCCAAAATAGGTATATATCTTCTCAATAAATTTAATCAAAAAAAGGTGTAATCACAAAATTGACGAGTCATACCTGGATATTGAATCATTCATCATCAAATAATGTGTTTTACAATGATTCAAGGACTTTTCTGCGTTCACTACGCTCTGATTTGACATTCTATCATCACCCAAGGTGATTCACCAAAAAAAGTAGGAAGGATAATCTCTTGGAAGATCTCAATATTACAAGGATAACCCTGGGAATATCACCATGGTATTATTCATATAGAATTAATATTAGGTTAAATTAATTAGTTAATTAATTAATTATTCCACTGAATGTACCACCAATGAGTTAAATGTATGAACACCCCTCACCGATGTATTTTAGGTTGTGCCTAGGGTAAACATGGTGTTCCAAACTCAACTGTGGTCTTGGATTTCTGATTTGAGCAACTTTTTATGATTTATACACTTTTCATTTATAAAATTTGTGTGTTCAATATAAAATATATTTAATATTTTAATATAATTAATTTCAGGTACACTGGGCATCAGAATCGTATGTTTTTTATGCCCCTATATTTGGAAATATATATAGAAATATCTAAAAGTCTTAAAAGGAAAAACCCAGGTCTCTACATCATTTTCTCCATTAGTATTTTCATCCACAAAAAGAAAACAACTCAAGATACTAAGCTCTTACTTGGCTATTCCACTCCTAGGAACTCTCCTACATGTTCTTGTGCTACAACAACATGTGAACTACGGAGATGGTTTATCCACAGAGGGTCCCCTCAGGTCGATCCTCAATCCCCATTGGGTGCCCCAAAAAATTGGCTCCATTCTCAATTTTCATCTGTCCCTAGTTGATGAAGTGCATTGGATTATGCACGTATCTTCTCAACTATGACATGTGGAAGATGTCATGCACCCACTCCACTGTGGGGGTAGGGTGAGGTGGTAAGAAACCTCACCGACCCTCTACATGATCCCAAACATCCTAATTAACCTCTAGGATTTCTTTCCTCCTTGATCGAACCTTTACAATATTCCTCATGAGGGAACACTCTGGAAAACATGGTCTCGCTGCTCGAACTCCAAGGGACTATAATAGAAATCTATGTAAGATGTCTTCTCTATGATGTCCTCATCTGCTCATGAATGACCTGGCCCTTTTCTGTTGTCACCTATATCATATATGGGCCCACAAGGGATGTCTCACTAATCTATATCTCGAACAAGGGTGAACTTCATATTCTCCCATATAGGGCCTCAAAAGATACCATGTTGATGATATACTGGTAGTTGTTGTTGTATGAAAACTCTACCAAGGGGAATTGATCCTTTAAGCTCTAACCAAAATCTATCATGGTAGCCCTTAGCATATCCCTCAACACCAGTATAGTGTGCTCGTTCATCCCATAGATCCAAGGGAGAAAGGTTGTACCCATCCACATTTGGGTATTGAATGCCTCCAATAGGCCTCTCCACATTCATGACATAAACCACACGTCACAATCAGAGAGAATCATTGAGGTCACCCCATGAAGGTGAATGATCTCCTGTATGTAAAACTTCCCCAAACACTCCATCAATCTCTATCCCCTAATAATGAGGAAGTGTTCCAACTTCCTATGTTAGTCAACTATCACCCGTATGGTGTCATGGTCCTTCACTGTCCTTGGAATCCCATTGAAAAATTCAATGGATATTTCATCCCACTTCCACTTTAGGATCTCATGGAGCTTCAACAAACCTTCCGTAACTTGGTGCTCAGCCTTCTTGTGTTGAAAGGTGAGGCATAGAGAGAAAAAATCATCTACACTCCATGTCATGTCAGTCCACAAAAAAATAATTGGAGGTCTCTATATATTTTTCAGTCATTGGGATGATCATTTTGTGGAGAAGTGTGTAACCCTCGTATCACCTCCTCCCTCATCATAACTGGAACCACCATCTGAAACTAGAAAAAGATAACATGATTCCCTCTTCCAGGATATTCATTAAGTGAATCATTGTAGATATCAGGTCATGTAAGACCTCATAGTGGATGTCTCCCAACCGGGACTCTCTCTCACACTTGAGAAGCGAAGGGGTCAACACAATTGACTGCAGAAAAATTGTACCCTCCTACTCCACCAGGTTCATCTACAAGGAATCCACCTACTCAGAAGCCTCCTATACCAAACTATCCTATGAATTCTTGTTAAGGGAATTTTCTACTACGTTTCCCTTCCTCAGAGTATTGAATATCTCTAGGACATAGTTCTTAAAGAACTCAAACCAGTGCCTTTGTCCCAAGTTCATGTCTCTCTATGTGAAGACATACTTTAGACTCTAATGGTTTAAGTAAACTACAAAGAAGTCTCCTAGAAGGTAGTGCATCCCCATCCTCATGTAAAATACTACCTCTATTACCTATAGGTCATGATTCATGTAGTTATTCTCATGGGGTATCAACTACCTCAACTCATTTGTGATAAATTCCTTTCAATGCATCAATACACATCCAAACCCAGATATTGAGTCATCACAACACACCACATACTCCACACCCTCCTCAAGTTGTCTCAACCCAAGAGAGCTTTTCATCCCATACTCAACCCATAAAATTCCCTCTTTCACTACTTATTCTAGGTAAACAGATGCCCTTTCTAGATTAGGGTGGTCAAAGGGACTACAATTCAAGAGAATTATTCCACAAACCACCTGTAGTACCTCGCCAAACCAAGAAAGGTACGTACCTCTGACATGTTCTTAGGTGACTCCCAAGAAATAACTGCATCAATATTTTTCCCATAAATATGACTCTCTTGAATAAAATGTAGAACAATCCTCAAATGTTAGGCATTCTACTATTTTTCCATAGAGTAAATGGATTTTTCATCAATGAATAAGGACAAAAAATAGTCCAACTATGACTGAAATACCTGATTCATAAAATACATAAACACAATAAGGTAAATTGACACCACAAAGAGTGTCACCAAGAACTCGTAGTGGTTGTAGTGACATCAGAATGCTATATTTGGAAGATCAACCTCATGAACTACCAACAACTAGTTTCCAGAACCGAGATCGATCTTTGAGAACCATCTCACACCTCGAAATTGGTCGAAGATTTCATCAATCCTCAGTAAGGTGTTCATTTTCATTATCGTGGCCTAATTCAAGTGATGATAATTCATGAAAATATACAAGCTCTCATCCACCTTTTTCACGAATAGCATTATACATTCCAAGGGAGACACAATTTGAAGGATGAAACCCTTCTCTCTAAGGTCCTATAACTACAATCATAGCTCCTAGAGCTCTGTAAGGCCCATCTGATATTCCACAGAAGATATCGTAGTGGTTCTAGGATTTAAGTCGATTCAAAACACTATTTAATGCCTTAATTGTAGTCCCGGACCTCAGGGAATAATTATATATAATCCTTCACAACTAAAGGAACCCAAGTTCTCGAAAATTCTTCCTAACAAAGGGATATACTCACCAACTGATGGTTAATGGGTTTCATCCTACATCTTGCAGAATCCAATTTGCCTCCTTGAGATCTGTCTCACCCATACAGGTGAATATTGTATCATTAGTGCGTAGGAATCTGAACCATATATAGTGACAGTCATTATGGGTATGGACCATGGACAACCAATACATACAAAAGATGATGTCATAGGGTTCCATCATAATGACAAAAACTTCCCACATGAACCTTTCTCTTCTAAGTGATAGCTCGGAGTACTCGCAAATAAAAGATACAGAAGAAGCATTCCCTATAAGAACCTCCAGAAAAAGATTCTAGGATAGCACCTCAACTGGGAGCTCTAACTATTTCACTAGTAGTATAGAGATAAAAGAATAAATTTATCATGTTCCTACTAATACTAATTAAATAGTATAATAAGCTTATATCATACCTCTAATCATCTAATGTGTCATGGGGTTATAAGCCTACAAATCCTATAGCTATTTGTGGCCTCAACCGCCAACTCTTTGAGCCTAATGTGGGCCAACTTTGTGGTGGTGGTGAAAGGATCTCATAGAATTGTCTGCCACCAATATCTCCTCCTACTCCTCTTCCAGCTCCGCCTCCCTAGGGACTACCTGGCCCTCTCCCAAGACATCCCTAATCATGGGACTACCTCAATCATGGAGGTTTTTTAGCTAATTTCCTTCACTCCGTAGCATGTCTATTTTGGAAGTCATGTGCTATGTGACCACACTCTTCATAATAATATAATTGAGCCTCTCTGGTCGAACCTTGAGCTCTTCCTTTTCCCTATACCACATGACAACACAACTAATTCTTCTTGTGAAAGGATATCCTACCTTGATATCCCACCGACTGTCACCTTCTATCTACCATAAATGACTCAGATTTGTGATGCCCACCTATAGCTCCAACTATCTAGCATCCCTATGATAGAAATCTCTCTATCACTAGTTCTCGTTCCAGCACCCCAACATATGTGAGGATGAAAAAGGGAACCATGCTCGCACATATCTCTCTACAAAGTCCCGTCCCAAACATCCATGCTCGGAAGTATCCATCACTGCTAATATAAAGGGAGTACCAGGTAAGGTCTATAAACCTCACTACATACTAATCTAATGTCATCCCTCCCTACTTCATCTCGATAAGCTGTTGAATCCATACCGAGTGCAAGTAATAGGGGTAGTAATCGTCATATAATACTTGATGGAAGTCGATCCATAAAACTTTCGACTCATAGTGCATTTTTGTAACAAGTCTCCACCATCACCCAGCTTCTCTATGGAAAAGGATAGCTTAAATTGCAACAATTGGATCCTTAGGGGTTAAAATATACTTGAAGATACATACCATCAACTCGATCCAGTATTCTTCGGCCTGAGGAATTGGCTCACCATGGAACCTCAGTGGCCTCCGGTGTTGGAACTTGTGGTGCATGCTAATCATGCACACATCCACATATTTCTTTGTTGGGACAATCTATTGCTCAATAAGTGGAGGTGCTTTTACCTACCCACCAATATGTAGAAGATTGTTGTATGGACCCTAAACTAAGGCCCCATCGCTCATTGGATCGTCATCACGATTAGGAACTGGTATCTTGTCTAGAAGACATCGTGGAGGAATCCTGATATTTATCATGACATACAAGTACCAGATGAGAATATATATATATATATATATATATATATATATCAACAATGGGGAGTAGAATAAATAAGGAAAGACAAAGACTCAATCCTATATGATGCATGTTCCATAGAAGCCTCCAACCAATCTCTCAGTATGTAGAGTTGACAATAAGGTAGTCAAGGTCCTAGTGAATGGATACATCGGGTACTCATACCATGACTAGATTCCTTGGGCTAAGAGACGCACTTGAGACACTCTGAATGTGTTTCCTTAAAGCCATCCAAATCCTTATAAGGGGACTAATCCAAATGTCTTCCCAAATATAGAACCACCTCTCATACCAATCTATCGTGACCTGACCCAAGTCAGGGATCAATCTGTAACTACCCCAATCCCGACTCCAAAGGCCAAGGGCTGGAGACCAGTATCGAAGGAACAACTAAATCTAAGAGGCCTTTTCCTAAGTACCTGTACAGACCCACACACAAGTCCATCTCGATTCAAAATTGCATAAGGGGTAAAAATAAAAGAATCATAAATCTAAGGGAATATTCATGCATGTAAAACCTCTAAATAGTATAACAGTATGATAGTCTAAACAGAAAGTAAAGTGAAAAAATACACACCCAACCAGAAAATATGCCCCATCCTAAAAAAACTAAAAAGTAAAACACTAAGAGATCCCTTCTCTTGATCTCTAAGGTGTGGCCACCATACGCGGTCCAATGTACTAGATATCCCTAAGATCCTCTAAAGTCACTAATGACATGTCTATTGTCTAAATAAGAAATAACATGTAAGGGAAAATACCAGGCATGGGTGAATATATATATACATATTATGACACCCCAAAAACATATGAGGGTGTAGTAAGAGAAGCAATATAAATATAAATATATATATATATATATATAGTACATAGAATGGAAGGTATGGTTAAAGATAATAGCTCAACCCAAACCAAGAGATGTTAGCCTCGTCCTAGCATAAGGGGATCAACATAGTGTGAAGAAAAACTACACATCAAGCCTCTTCCTCCCATAGAATGAGATTAAACTCATACAACCATGATAAGATAATAACGGAAAGCATGTGACATACCTTGGGTTTATTCTATTCTCATGAAAATAGAGTAACCAAATCCAAAGGGTATGGATAGATATGTATATATATATATATATATATATATATTTATATATATTTATATATATTTATATATATTTATATTTAGTCAAAAGAAACTCAAATTAGAGATACAAGAGATCTCCTTCACATAGATTAGCCTTGGAATAACAGTAGACAACAGTTCCAAATGTCCATAAATGATGCCTATCATCCCATGTGTTTTCTCAAACGTAACCATCGAAGTCAACCGATGCCTCATCACTATGAAGCATAGTTGATCGTCAACATTCTCTTAGTAGATGACTCGTACTCTGGTACAATAAGAGGGTTTGACTCTGATAGTAGATGGAGGATCAATTCCCTACCTAGTATGATGGATCCACATCGGTGGTAGAGGACTCATACCCAGCGAACCTGGAGGGTTTCACTCTAGATGTTGTTGAGGACCCATTATTAGATCGAATGGAAGGTTCCACTTTGGAATTTGTTGAGGACCTATGCCTATCATGATTGGAGGGTTTCTCCTGGGAAGTCGTAGAAACCCATTCCCATGTAGACTAGAGAGTTTTTCTTGGGAATTGGTTGAGGAACTATAGCCATCTTGAATGGAGGTTTCAAATGTATAATTTGGTAGAAGACCCATGCCCTTTTCTGGAAGGAGGGTTCCACTCAACTCCTCGATTACCCATGTCCATACCAGCTGGAGGGTTCCACTCGAAAGCCTGTAGAGGACCTATGCCATGTGATGATAGGAGGGTTCTACTCTATGATTTGTTAGAGGACCCATGATGAGACCAGATGGAGGGTTCCTCTCTATAATTTATTAAGGACACATGCCCATATCGATTGGATGGTTCCACTCATGAGCCTCTATTGTTCTTACGCAATCAATGCTATCACTGAGCATCTCCTAACTAAGTTTCATGCTTGAACATTCCACATCATATCCTAAATTCCATAACTGAGGGAACCATCATTTTCTACGTAGAAATAAAACAATCAGGATAGCCTACTCAGGGGGGGGATATGAGTGCAATTAAAGGAGATATAGAAGCTTGGGGTTTCCTTAAAAAGAGAAAAGGGATACACGACATGTGAGGGGACCCACACGGGGTGTCTTCCCACACCTCTGCCAGGGAATGTCCTTGTTTTTTACATGATTCACAACCCATGTAGGTCCATACGAGGTGTAGGGAGTTTACATGGATTGTCCTAGTACTTTTGATCCTTTCTCATGCACATTAGATGTGTCTGTGTACTTCAATACATGGCTCTGTTCCTAGCCATGTACTTCCACATGATGTCATAACCATGGGATCTACCACATGACTCATCCACACAGGGATAATGTCGAAGGCATGTAGGTTGGATGTAACTCATGCCATCATTATATATTTCCAACACCCCAACCTCTATATCCAGGAGGCTATACGCCATGTGTTCATGGTAATACATGTCATATAGTTGGAATTTTCACAAATTTTCAAATTCTATTCCTGCACCTAAATTCAAGATGTTTTGTCATAGATCCCATGCCATTTCCACTATAAATCGGTAGATCTAGCTATGGCTCATTGTTTTTTTCCAGTGTTTATCATAAATTAGATTTCATCATTCACTGGTGGTTTCTTAAATTAACCCGTATGAACCACAAATTCTTCCGATTATGATTTGACCATAGATCATTTAAATGATCATACATATCACCCAAACATTCTGTATCTATCCTTCATTCATCAATCCATCCCTCACTCGTTGATCCATCATGATTCTAGGGGTTTGATCAGACTAAATACAACCCAAAAAAGTTGAACCAGGACCGTGCGGTCCAGCCAGTGAAAAACACAAATCAATTGAGGGAGAAAAGCACAAATATATATTTTTATACATTTTTTGCCAAACATTATCAGCCAAAGATCAAGAATAGAGATATCCCGGTTAGAAAATCAATGAAATAATCAATTGAATATGTAACCTGGGCACATGAAAATGATAAAATTGACAGAGATCCAAAACTAATATTGATCTGCTCAATAAATTTAATAAAAAAAGTTTAATACAAAAAATTGACTAGTCCTTCATGGAGATTGGATTGTTTGTTGTTGAAGAACGTGCTCTCCAATGATAAATGGATGTTGTTGCATTCACTGTAGTCTCATCTGGTGTTTTTTAGTTGTCTGAGGTGATTCACAAGTGGATGGAGGAAGGAGATGATCTCAGTATAACCCAATATTATGAAGATGACCATTGGAATATCTCTATGAAAGTAGTTTTATATAATTTTTATTAGGTCTAATGAATTGTATAATTAATTATTTAATCCACTGAACATAACTCCAATGATCGAGATATCCAAACACACTATGCCGACATCTTTTAGGTCTCCCCTTGGGTAAAAAATGTGTTCCGGACTCATATCATGGTTGCAGATTTATGATCCGAGCTTTCTTTTATAATTTATCTCATTTTATTTAATAAAATTATCACACAAAATATAAAATATATTTAATATTTTTATAAAATTAATTCTGATCACACCATGTCTTTGAATTGTGCACCGTTTGAATACCGGAATCATGAAGTATATATAGAAATATTTCAAATTGTTACAAGGTAAAAATTGGATCTATAAAATTTTTGACTGACACTACATGAAAATATGTTAATAAGGATTTAAAATCACTAATGCATATGGTGAGCCTCCTATATTTTTGTGATGACCAATGAAATGTACTAAAAATTTTGACGGATTGTTTGAAGTTGGAATGGTCCATAATTATAGAAGTAAAATACATGACAATAATTTATATAAGATAATGAAATATATAGTGATATATATATATATATATATTAATAAAATGTGGATAAATCTTCATGGAGAAATCATCGACCATCTGGACTACTATATTGCTTGGTTCTTTTACCAATCAAGGTGATTCTGCTAGCAGTTTGAGAAGTTGATATAGGATCTAAAGACTTTTGGATCTATAAAATATTTAATTTTTTCCCTTTTTATTTATTTTCTCTTTGTTTAATCATGGGCACTACTACAAAAGAGTTTTTTATCAGTGATAAAAAATCCATTATTAGTGCTAAAAAACACTGATAATCAAGGTGTTATTAAAAGGGGGTCAATTTAATCAATGCCAAAAAAATGATAATGAAGGCCCCTTTTAATATTGCTAAAAATGAATCGATAAAACTAAAAAAAATAAAAAAAATTGTAAATTATAGGGCAGACCAACCCATTTTTAACAACGTTAACACCCCTTTCAAAAACGTTAGGAAGCCCCACCCCCGCACGCCTGTGCCACCCCTTTAACAACACTAGGCGCACCCCCCCCCCCCTTTAATAACACAACCCCCCCCCCCCCCCGCACCCTCCCGTGCACCCCTTCCTCTTCTTGGATTCGAACCTAATACCTCTCCCTTGTGCGCCTGTACCTTTACCACTCGTCCATCTAGTTTTGTTGTCCACTTAATGATATATATATATATATTTATATTTATATATATATATATAGTTATATTTATTCAATATTAATATAAAATTATATTAATATATATAGTTAGTTATATTTATATATTTATTCTTATATTAATATATACTTCTGTCTATTTATTTATATATATGTTTAGTTATATTTTTTATCCATATATTTATTTGTATATTAATATATATTTATACGATTATTTTTAAATACATTTATAAAATATGTTTTTGTGTGTGTGTTTGTAAATAAATAAATACATATATACAACATACATACGCATATATATATTATATGTGTGTATCTATAAGTATAATTATACACACACACACACACACACACACATATATATATATATATTATTAATATGTATATGCATATGTTAGAATATATAGGTAATATATATATCAGTTTGTTAATACATAAACACACTAATAAATATCAGTTTATTAATACATACACACACTAATATATATATATACACACACAAACACACACATTATATTGGTATATAAATATTCATATATTTTTATTTTAAATAAAATGGGAATTTTTTTTATTTTTATATGTCTAATATATTGAGAAATATATTTTATATGTAAATATGTTTATTTATTTATTTATAAAATTAAATTTTTATCTGTTAATATATATAAAATTTTGTATATATTGTTATATATTTGATTGTAAATAAAAGTAAATTTTTAAGAATATAAAATTTCAAACTCATAATATTAATATGAATGTAATACCAATGAATTAATTCAATCCCAACTGAAAAAAGGAAAAAATAAACCCTTAAACAAGGTTGAAATTCCATCAAATGTTAAAATATTTTGGTATCCTGAAAAAAAAACTCAGTTTCTTGATACCTTCTAAGCCTTCTTGGCATTGAAAAATGTGACAGAGGTTTCCCTTGTGTCATTAGTGTGTAGAACTCATCATAGGCATCGATTTTATATCAGGTAGAGCTCAGATGGACACTCGGATCAAAAGCTATGGTCATTTGAAGATTGGGTTATGTTTTCAACTTTTGTTAGATCATTTATTAATTTTTTGATTTTATATGAATTAAAATTGTTATTAAATGATTATTACCCTATAATAATTAGCCAAATATTATTTAATAATATTTTTTAAAATATATTATAATTCATTTTCACTAAATATCTTATAAATTAATTGTAAATGTCTATTTATGCATATCTAAAACATATTTTAAAAAATATGTATTATATTTATATTAATATATATATATATATATTATACTATTTTTAATTTTTTTGAAATATAATCTTTATCAGTTCTAGTAAAAAACACTGATAAAACCCCTATTCCTCAGCGCTACTAAAAAACGTAGATAAATGGGGTCTCTTTAACAGTGCTAAAAAAATAGATGATAAAGGGGTACCATTATCAGCACTAAAAAAGAAGTGATAAAGGGGTACTTTTAGAAGCTATTTTTTTAGAACTTTGAAAAGCACATTTTATCAAGAATTTTTCATAGTGATTTTAAAGGTACCCCCTCTATCAGTGATTTTTTTAGCATTGTTAAAGGGTGGTGCTTCGTAAAGTTGTTTATGTGGTAGTAAGAATTCATTCATTGGATACATGTTATAAATTCATGTTTTTTTATTACTCAATTGTTTTTTAGTTCATTTTATAATGTATATTTTATGGTGTTTAATTCACTATTTATTGATTAGCAATCATCTATGTGTATCAAAACTCATAGAATAGGTTGGGATCGATGGAAATGGATATATATGATATGTTTTAAATTCTTCTTAACTTGTGGGTTATTCTTATTAAATAGTATAATGTTTTGATAAAAATAATATTTTATCTCATCCATTATTAAATCATCGATAGATGTATTTATTATTAAACAAAACCTAACATGGTAGTAGTGATTAATTCATGAGATTTTGTTAGATATTTTTTTATTCTTTGATTTAAGCATAATAAACATTAATTATGTTGATTCTTATGATGAATAAGAGTTGATATAATAATGTGGAAATGATTTAAATTATTCACATGAATGTCAATTAAATTTATAATTATGAAACTATTGACTTGATAAATTTCATAAGTGAAGTTGAATTGTTTTTATTAAATAAAATAAATCTTTGGAATATGATTTCTCTCTCTCTCTCTCTCTCTTCATTATCATTATTCATGGTTAACTCATTAATTTCATTTAGTTTAATTTAGATTCTAATTCATAATCCTAAAAATATTATATATAACTAACAATTGGTTTACAAACTTACAACTAGACCTCCTTGTTCTCTATGATATTTCCCTTGTACTTGAAAAATGCAATGACTCTGATTTATTGTTTGGTTGAGAATACAAATATCTAAAGAAATTCCACCCTGAGAAGTAATGACTCTCCTGATCCATCAGTTTTCCTCATAAATAGCATGTTCATTTCTTAATTTTTAAATATACCTTCCCTTTTTTAAGGATGTTTTAGACATTTACGTCTCTATGAAAATTTAGGAAGGCAAGGTACCTTCTCAATGAGGACCCAAAATTAATCATCCTAAAGCTCATTTTCTTTATAATTGTTTTTATATTCCTCCTCAATTTATAGATTTTTTATAAAATCATTTTGAAAAGTGTCATTATTCTAATTATTTTAGAATGTTTAATATTATTCTTATAAGGAGTGAGTTTTTCAAAAATGGATGTGACATCGATGACATCATACATGTTCTTTTTTACATTAAATGTTCTAAGATTTACTAAATTTTATAATACTATACTCTGATAGATATATTATCTTTAATATTTTATGAAATAAATTTTCATACTGGGAACTTCTCTTTTACTGCATCATTGGTGATGAATTTTTACATCAAGGCATCATAAATCTTCTTTTCATTTAGAATGTGTTGACAAGTATCGAAGATATCATCAACCAATGAGTTGAGATTTTTTCCACATCCCATGAGATCATTATTCTACATTTTTTACATATTCGGGTGGCTTAGATAATTTTTCTTTGAATGTAGAGGGATTTAAAGTTGAACAAATATACCCCACATTGATTATCTTAAAAAACATGTGCATCTTGTTTTTCCATTTATTAAAATTTTTTTTATCAAATTGATCCACCTTAATCATTTATGAAGAAATTTCATGTCCCTGTGTTTAGGAATATACTCTTAATATTAGTGGGGATGTATGTATATAATGATGGAATAAGTATCTTGAATATGGATGATAGAAGATGGAGACCACTGAATCACATTACTATATCATAGTCCTTAAAAGTATATTCACACCACAAAATTAGTAACAATAATAGTTTCCATTAAATTCCCTTTAGGATATAATAATGGATCTTTACTCTGCTCTATTACATAATGGAGAGTAACCTTGAATAACTTTTAGAATCAAGTTAATAATGAAAAATAATTTATTATTAAAATAAAAAAAAGAATATATCACATTTATATAATTCAAGGAGATGAATATTAATTGTGATGTGGATTGAGAATTATATTTTTATCCCTTTTCCCTTTTATAGGAAATTAAATACCCCCTTCATATAATATATTCCACCATTGTAATATTTACTATTTATAAAGTACATATACTATCTAGATGTATTTTTTGTTAGAGTTGGTGTCCTAGAACAAACGGTTTGTAGTTTTATTACATGAATATTTGATGTATTAAATATTAAATTAAATATCTTATTACATATTGTTCATTTTTCTTCATGACTATTATTTAATTATGTCCTAGATCATTTGTTGCATTGATAAGGTCATATTAGAACCCCGATATTATAAGAACTTTGAAGTTTCCTAACAATATTTTTAATAAAGTTATGTGGTTGGATAACATACTATGATGGTACACATAGTATATAAACCATTAGGCATGAGTACTCGTATGTATATGAGACTTCTTCTCATGGAGTTCACACTTTAAAATCACTAAGACGGGATATTATGAGAACAGACCCACCAATAGGAATTTCACATGTTTTGGTTTCATCAGATATTCCAATCTGTGAGCATGTGTAATGGTCCCTAGACTTTAATATTTTCATTAATTCTTGCCATGACTCATTCACATAGATCTTCTGAAAACAATATCAAGATCTATGTTGGTTGAAAGTAGGGTATGTTGGGTGCGTCGTGAATGACATGTTATTAATGGATAGGTCAAGAAAATATTTGTCTCTTCCATATTAATGGAAGCTGATATCTAGGTCCTTTGATGGAAATAGAAATGTAACCCTAAATTATATGGCCATGGTGTAATGACGAGTTTATTTCAGATAGCCAAAGAATGATGTATCAAGCATATAGGTTGATGATATCATCATGAAACCTTCTTGATGAGATTATGTGACATAGGGATTATATTACATAGTCAGTGTTTGTATGTGGTTTTCAATTTTGTGACTTTAAGTTCATTCTCTTGGGTACCTTGACACGCTTCTAGAAAGTGATCTTAGACTATAGGAAATCCTACCTAATGCCAACAAGAAATAATCCTTGAGGGTCAAAAACTAAGTGTTTTTTGCGGTATCGATTAAATTCTATTTTAATTTAATTAATGTAAAAAAATATTATTCTCAAGATGGAGGAAAAAATTTAGTTACATTATAATGATTTCATAAATTAAGTAAATATTTATTCACCAGGTTGTGAATAAAATATATTCATTTATATTATTGAATATTTAAAAAAATATTTATTTACTAGTTTACGAATAAAATATTTATTTAAGAGAATAAAATATTTATTTGGGTGTTCACTGAATATAATAGGAGTTCAAATGGACCAAGACCATGTCTGATGATAAAATAATTATTTACGAGTCAATAAATATTATTTATCTAGTTGGAACACCATAAATTAATTATAATTTTATTATTATTATATGGAATGGGGTTTCATTAGTGGTTGTAATTATATTTAAAGGATATTATGTAATTAATTTTTATAACTAAAATCCCAGCTGTATAAATAGATGGCTACATCTATTATGTAATTCATTCGAAATCAACTCCAATTATGTGAATAGAGAATTTTTGCGCACAAAAAATTTTCTCTCAAATCATCCTCCTCTATCCCTCTCAAGAATGAGAAACCCAAGAGTTAATTTCATCCAGACTGAAGAATCAGTGATCAAGAACGAACAATGAAAGACATTAATTCACCGCACTAGCACCCAGAGAACGAGTGGAGTTGGTTAGAGACCATTGAAGCATGTGGGAACCACCGCTAGAGGGATTCTACCCTTGGATCCTCATAAGTGAAATAGAGGAAACCTATAATGGACTTTTTGGATGATCCACAATCATAAACGAAGAATGTTCTTAAGCCCAAGTATTTATTTCTTCAGATATTAAATAAATTAATTATAAATATGACGTGAAAGATCCTCACTCTTGATTTTTGGAAGCAATTATTAAAATAAATTCTAATATATCACCCAACATCTCATGATTCTGCTTCGCTCAGAACCAACAAGTGGTATCAAAAGGGTTCTGTTTAACTTTATAATAATTTATTTGATTGTTGATCTACGCACAATTGTGGTTAGAATTTATTTCATGTTATTAATTCATTAATCCAACTCGATTTAACATGTTTTCTACTTATTAATCATGTTCATTCAGTTCTTCATTTTCATAAAGGATTAAGAACAATTAATGTATTACCGAAGATTCCATCAGGAAGTGTCAAATCATTGCCCAATAAAACTGTCTTACAAGGAGTATAGTCAGAGCACACATTTTATAACCCATGCGCAATGTATATTGATGAACTAAGTAATAAATTACATAGTATGCATTTATTTCACATCATGTGTCGATGAGGCCAACCTGGCACACAACAATCAGATACATGGTGCATAATTGGCATGTACACACCATTAGTCTTTCCGAGTCAGCACACCTAAGCACTATGCGTGTGACTTGGATATATGGAAATCGAGGTACATGCTGTGTAGATGAATGTACATGCCATGTAGTCTCCCATTAATTGAAAAAATTAAAATTAGATTAAATTTCAAATTCCAACATTAAAAACTTGTTTTTATTGATTAGCACACTGTTGTGTATTTGATGATTTAATAATGGTTTTAAATATTTTTAAAATTCTCAATTAATTTATTGTAATTAATATTTCATTATTGGTTTTGTCATATATTTTCCATGAATACCATTAATGATGTGTATATACAAATAAGATCAAATTATCATTAATACTAAAGGGAATTAATAATTTATTAATTAAATAATAAAATAATTAATGCACGTTCATTTGTCTTAAAAAATAAAAGAGAAAATAAATCAATGCTATCCATTTACATTTGTGTATTTGTTTCATGTGTGACCATTCATGATCTTGACCAAGACCTATGTACATGTTGGTATTTATTTAATTAAATTTATTTAATATTTTTTCAATTATTTAATATTAAATTAAAATATGGTATGCAAGTCATCCCTCCCTCCATTATTATGTAGGACTTGAGTGTCCAAGGATATTTATGTAATTCCATTTAACCATTCCTTTGGTTCCTCTCACATTCTTGTGAGTAATAATTATTTGTAACTAATGGAGAATCCCAAGGCATGTGGGGATGGTTCAGGATGGAACCATAATCACACCATCTCAGTGATACAAAGATGGACATGTGGAATGTTGTAGTTCATGCCATGTTTTTCATAAGGATTTATTTCCACTAGGTAATAGGTTTATTTAATGTATAATAATTAAATAAACCATTGGATAAGATCATGATTGGTTCATTTAATTATTTATTTTTTATGTCTAATTCATTAAAATTATATGTATTGATGCAAGACCATGATCATATTAATGAAGGAATTAATATAAAAAGATGTAACTTAAATAAAATTGATTATGTTTAAATGTTTTATCCAAACATGGGTAAATTAATTAAGTAAACATTCACTTAAATATTAACAAAACATATAAAGGATAAAAAAAGAATAAAATTTATTCGTAATAAAATAAATCCTTCAATCTAATATTAAGCCATATTATGCCTTATGCTATAAGATTAAGAACAAAACTCAGTAGAACGATGTGTTTGACCAACCCTTGTTGGGACACATACTTTTATAAGGGGAGTTCTTATAAACTTTTTGGGTTGAATTAACCATTTTACATCAAGAGTAATATCACTTTTTAGGCTTGGTGTTATTTGAAGTCAATTGTTGAGATAATCCAAGTCATGATTTCTAGATTGGGGAGTCCACTAAACAAATCAAGGAGCTTCAAACATGCAGTTGGCAAGGACATTCCTACCTAAATGACATCAAAATATCTTGACCAACCCGTATTGGGGTTATGGGAAGGGGAATATGAATCCTTACCACTAGAATTCCCTAGAAACTAGACATTAAATGTTCAATGGGGAGGGATATTGAGACATGATAAAATAGTGGTAGATTTTCAAAAATCAATCAATTCATTATTTCTCACAAAATTTTTAGTCAATAAAGGCACAAATAATATACTATTTTAATTGTAGAATAAAATGACAAGCCTATCATCCAAACTATCCCTATGATCAATATTGGATAAAGATAGTATTCTCACTAGAACTAACATCAAAAATTAGTTTTGATTCCTTCAGGATGTTATATTCCATGAACAAAAATCTTACATGCTAGAATCTTCAATTCCTAATCCGCCTACTCAAGAGGTGAGTGATAAAGTGTTCATATTATTTGAAAACCATATGGAATGTGTAGTCCAAATTAAATTTTTTATGATTTCATCTATGTCCAGTGAACTCATTAAGTCACATGAAAACATGGATTCATATAGCATACTTTACCACATCCTTGGTCTTTACTAGGGGAGAGCTAGACAAGAATGGTATGTGATTTACAAGGTGCACTTTTAGAGAAATCCTGGAAAGGGTTCCCTGGATGGGTCACACGTAGTCAATATAATTGGCTACTTTGAGCGCCTAGAGGTTCTAGGGTTTAAACACCCCCAAAGAATCAACCACCAATCTCATTTTTTTCATCACTCCCTCAGATATTCTCTATTTTTTTTTTGAATTTTAATATTAATTGCATTGATAAGTCTTTTCCATATCTACATATCCTCATTTTCCATGTAGATAAATATATAAAGTTAGAAAGGCCTTATTTCGTTATGGTGAACAAATGGAAAGGGAAAGTAAAGATCTTTTCAATAAAATATTCTTTATTTCATTCCATGAAAAAAGATGATCAAAGGGGAAGTAAGGGAACATGATGTTGTCTATTTCACATTTTGCAAGAAGGGTCACTCGAAGAAAAACTATACCTAGCTAAAGATGAAAGGGAAAGATTCAAGTGCCTTTATTACCTAGTGAAATTTATCTATTTCTACAAATTGGGTATTAGATATAGCTTGTAGTGCTCACATATTGATTAATATACAATAACCAAGTAAATTACAAAAACATTATTGAGGGTTGGTAGATCTACGAGCAGCCAACAAAGATAAACATTTTATTGTAGCTATCGGTTCTACCACCTCACATTTCCGACCAGAATGATCTTGGTTATAACAGGTAGTTATTATGTTCCTTCAATTACAAAAAACACTATTTCTATATCCATACTTGATATATATGGATCCATTTTCAAAATTTCAAATAAATGTTTCATCTTCTATAGACATATCAAATGTTATGGAAAGGAACATTTACATAATGGACTTTATGTGTTGTATTACATGATCTAAGTAATAGAAATCAATAACGAAGTAATTTCACTTGACTCATACCACACCCAACATTGGCATCAATAGCTAGGTCATGTAACGGAAAAACACTTGGAAAAATTACATCAAGATTGATATTTAGAATCTTTTAGAATAAAACCAATTTGTGTATGTCACAAATATTTATAAGGAAAAATGGGAACATCCACATTCGGTGGGAAAGGTGAAAGGTATATAGTGTTTATTGAATTAGTTCATACCAACATGTTGGGACCCTTTCCCGTGGAATCAATGGTTGGGTACTCATACATCATAACTTTTACTAATGATTTTAGTAGATATGTATATATTTACATAATGAGGTATATGTCAGACTCTTTTGATGAATTCAAGGAATACAAGAATGAAGTTGAGAACTAGATTAGAAGGATGATTGAGAAACTCCTATCAAACTGAGGTGGAGAAGATATTAATAAACACATCATTGATTACATATGGTAGTTTGGGATCCTATCTGAATTCACTCATCCTTTCACACCTCTTTAGAATGGTGTAAGAGAAAGGATGAACCAAACCTTTCTGGACAAGGTGAGATCAAAGATGAGTCATACGAATTTTCCATTATCCATTTAGGAATATGAATTACAAACAGAAGCACAAATACTATAGCAAGTACCAATTAAATCGATAAATGGTATTACACATGAATTTTGGAGAGGAATAAAAACCATGTTATCAAATTTACATGTGTGGGGAAGTGAAGAGTTTGTTAAGGCCTCTTTAGGTAATAAATCTCACGCTGAGGTACATAGTGTTCTTTTATAGGATACGCCAAGGAAACATATGGATATTACCTATACGACCTCTCATAAAAAAGGGTTATAGTGTCAATACATTCAATATTTCTTTAGAGTAAGCACATATAAAAAAGATATAGTGTGAGAAAGATGAACTTCTAGGAAGTCGAGGCTAAACAAATAGAAGAATTGTTACATGATCAGATTACACAAATCCCCATGGAAGAAGAAACAATTCTAGAGACATAATAGTTGTGTATGAGTAAAAGAGAGGTTATAGAACTAGAGTTGTTTGGATTTCTAGTTATATAGGTTGGGTACTCGTTATTAGTTGATAATAACGATCTTATAACCTACAAGGAAATAATAAGTGGCACACATGTTTCCAAGTGGTAAGAAGCCATGGATTCTAAAATGGATTCCATGTACCAAAACCAAGTTTGGATTTTGGTAGATCCTATAGTGCATGTAAATCCTATTGGTTTAAAATGGGTATTCAAGAAATATAATTTTCTCATGAGCCTCAGCCCGGTTAGTGAGGACTCTTTAAGTGCATCCAAGAAAACCGGGATCAAATCCAAGAGGAGTCATAATTACCAACTTACTATAGTAGGTACTGTAGTTGTATTGTAGTAGGTAATGTAGCAGTACTGTAGGGGGAACTCTAGTATGTACTGTTCGACATTGTAGTATCCGGGACTATTTCCACGTTTGGGCCTTCGGGCCACCAATTTGGTCCCCAAGTTCTTTAAGGCCTTCAGGACACCCAGTACTTCGATACAGTAAGGCCTTTGGTTCACCTTATGGCCTTCGGGCCACCTTAAGTGCAGATTCAAGATAGACAACCTACAAGGAAAAAACATCATAAGTATGATGAGAAAAGAGCTATGAAAAAAATAGAAGCCAAATAGATTGGAAGAATAAGAGGTTATGGCCCCTGCCATCGGGAAAATCTTGTTCATGCATGGGAAAGCTTGACTGAATATCCATGCGAAGGTGGAGAGCTGATTTTAGGATGAAGATGCTAGGGAGGAGTAGTTCTAAGTAGTTAGTTTGGGTTGTATGTAATATTTGAAGCATACAGGCAATGAATTCCTCTAAGGCCTATGGTCTATATAATACTTATTCCTACGGTCCTTGTACGGGTTCTGCATCACCCCTTGAAAGGTGGATTATCAAAAATCAATAAAAATGAAGGCCTTAGGGCTATTGGAGGGGGTATTCATGAAGAAACTATAAATGGAAGGACATGTTAGTAGCTATAAGGCGTAACAGGTTGCAAAAGGGTTTAAACAGCATCAAGGTATTGACTATGATGAAACCTTTTCACCAGTTTAAATAATGAAATCCATCAAAATTCTACTTTTCATTGTAGCTTACCATGACTATGAGATTTGGAAAATGGATGTCAAAATAACCTTCCTTAATGGGAACCTTCAAGAAGATGTATATATGACACAACCTAAAGGGTTTCTGACTCAAAAGGATGCCAATAAGATATACAAGTTGGAAAAATCCATTTATAGATTAATGTAAGAATCTAGGTCATGGATCATTCATTTTTATGAAGCCGTACCAGAATTTGGTTTTATAAATAATGAATGTGAGCCTTGTGTCTACAAACATTTTAGTGGGAGTGCAGTTGTTTTCTTATGGTATATGTTGATGACATATTACTTATTGGAAATGAAATTCCAATATTAAATCCTATTAAGGCATGGTTGAATAAATTATTTTCCATAAAAGACATGGGAGAGGCAGTGTATATTCTTGGGATCAAGATCAATCATGATAGATATAATAGGTTTCTTGGCCAATGTCAAAGTAAATACATTTACAAGATTCTAATGAGATTCAACAAGAAACAATCCAAGATGGTATTGTTTCCATCATCCCATAGAATTCATATTTCAACGAAAATGTGTTGTTAAGAACATGAGATAATAAATAGAATGGAAATAATTCCATACTCATCAGCGATTGGGTGAGTCATGTATGTTATGCTATGTACTAGGATAGATATCTCATGAACCTTAAGTGTGGTAGGCCGATATCAAGCTGGTATAGGTGATCGCTATTGGATCATATTCAAGACTATCCTTCTGTATCTGAGTCATACTAAGTATATGTTCCTAGTTTATAGGGGAGATAAATAATTACTCATCAAAGGATATCCAGATGTTAGTTTACAGACTGATCAAGATGACATGAAGTCACATATGGGATACATGTTCACATTTAATGGAGGTATTCTGACCTGTAATACCTAAAAGTGGTTCTGTTCGCATATTATATAGTAGAGTCCAAGTATATTGTAGCTTCTAAGATTTCTAAATAAGTAGTTTGGATGTGAAATTTCATCAAATAGCTTGATGTGGTGCATAACATGAAAGGTCACATAACACTCTATTCTGATAATACTGCAGCGTTGTATTTTTCAAAAGAGCTTAGATCACATCGGTGGACGAAGAACATACTTCATAAGTATCATCTATTGAGGGATTTTTCACAATGATGTGAAGTTTTAGTGAGAAGTATTCTGGTGGAAGACAATGTGGTGAAACCCTTGACTAAATCCTTGACTTAGCAGAAATAGGATTATCTTGTGAGTTATAATGGACTGAAATTTGTAGGTAGTTATCTCTAGTCCTTGTGGGAGTTTTTTAGATTTGGTGTCCTAGAACCAACAGTTTTTTACTTTGATTAAATGAATATTTAATTTATTAAATATTAAATTAAACATCTTATATCATATTGTTCATTGTTGATCATGATCATAATTTAATAATGTCCTAGAGTATTTGTCAAATTGATAATTGCATAGTAGTTCCCCGTTATGATGAGAACCATAAAGTGTTATGAAAATATTCTTAAAATAGTTATGTGTTTGGATAACATACCATGATGTGACATATAATACATATACCTTTAAGTGTGAGTACTCATAAGAATATGAGACTTCTTCTCATGATGTTTTCACATTGTAATCCCCAAGATGGGAGATTATGTGAACAAACCCACCAGTAAGAATTTTCCATGTTTCGAGGTCATCAAATATTCTTATCTACGAGCATGTGTAATGGACCTCAGACTTCAAGATTATCATTAACGCATGTCACAACTCACACACATAGATTTGACGATGAAAATTGTCATACCATATGTTGGTGTGAAATAGAGCACATTGGGTTTGTTACGAATGACATGTTGTTAATGGATAAGTCAAGAAATGATTTCTACCTTCCATATTAATGGATGTTGATATCTTGGCTCTTTGATTGAAATATAACTATCACACTAAATTCCATGTCCATGGTGTGACGACAAGTTTATTTGAGATAATTAATGACTAATGTATCAAGCATAGAGGTTGATGAAACCATCATGCAACCTATTTGATATGATTATGTGACAAAAATATTATATGACACAATGAGTCTTCATATGTGGTTTTCTTCGTTGCGACTTTATTTTCTTTCTCTTGGGTACCTTGACCTGTTTCTAGATAGTAATCTTGGAATTTAGGCAAACTCGCCTAATGCCAATGGACAAAATCCTAGAGGGTAAAACATTATGTATTTCTGGTGGTCTCGATTTAATTATATTTAAACTTAACTAATGGACTAAATATTTTTCTCAAGATGGATGAATAATTTTATTTATGTTATAATGATCACATAAATTAAATAAATATTTATTCACCAGATTATGAATAAAATATATCTATTCATTTTATTGAATATTTAGTAAATATTTATTAACTATTTGTGAATAAAATATTTATTTAAGAGAATAAAATATATATTTTTGGTTTTTAGTAAATACAGGAGGATTTTTAATGGACCGAGCCCATGTCTGATGATAAAATAATTATTTACAAGTCGATAAATATTATTTTTCCATTTTGCATCAGTTGGCGCACCACAAAATAATAATAATGTTAGTATTATTTTTTAGATTGAGTCATCATTAATTGTTATAATTTTATTTAATGTTTGTTATGAAATGACATTTTGTAACCATAATCTCATCTTTATAAATAGACGGATACGTCTACTATATAATTCATTCTAAATCAATTCCATGTTTTGGAATTGAGAATTTTTGTGCACAACAAATTATCTCTCGACTCCTCCTCCTCTCTCACTTTCAAGAACGAAAAATCCAAGGGATAATTTCTTCAAGACCAAAGAATGACGGATAAAGAATGAACAATACAAGACATTTGATTAAATGTGAATGAACCTTGAGAACAAGTGTTGTTTCTCAAAGACCATTGAAAAATGTGTGGATCACCGTTAGAGTGATTCTACCCTGGGATCCTCACAAGCTCACCAAAGGCAATCTAGAAGGGACTTTTCTGATGATCAAAAATAATCAATGAAGAATGTTATTAAGCCCAGGTTTTTTTAAGATACTAAATTAATTAATTATAAATTTTATGGGAAAGATCCTCGCTTTTGGTTTCAGGAATCTATTATTAAATGAAAATTTAATATATTTTCCATCATTACACGCTTTTGTTGTGCTCGGAACCAATATTTTTATCTGTCATCTGTCAGATCGCAACTCATCGAATAAGTGGCCTAGGTCACACCCATATATTGAACGATTATGTGTAATAGACCACACTCGATCAGATCACTACAAAAAAATTGGGAAAGGGGAGTGACTCATTTTCTCAGTGCTAAGTAGAAAGTGCTGCTAAAGAGGGGTGCTTTATCAACGCTAGCTAAAAGCGAGGATACATGTATCCTTTATCAGTGCTAAGAAAAGCACTGATAAAGGGTACACATTTATCAACGCTTTTCTTAGTGATGATAAAAGATACATTTATCAACGCTGTATTTATCACGGATAAAAGTTTTTAATAATAATTTATATTCAAAATTGTTTTTATTTGTATACATAAACTAAAAAACGCATGTTTATAATGAATATATTTTTTTAATATTTCATATGTATATATATAATGATTTAAAAAATGTAATTCTAAAATTATTATTAGTTATATATATATATAAATAATTATAAGATTATAATAAATTTCACTAAATAATAAATATATTTATTAGATTTGTTAGATTTATTTGATTTATTCGATTTATTCGATTTATTGGATTTATTGGATTTATTATAGATTTATTATATAAATATTTATTAGATTTATTAGATTAATTAATAAGATTTTTTAGATTTTTTAGATTTATTAGATTAATAGATTTATTACATTCATTATATATATTATTTTTGTTATATTTAATATATATTTTTATTTATATTTAATATATATATATATAACTTTTTAAATATATATTTATATTAATTATTAAATATATATGTGTTTCTAAAGAATTTGGTCAATAAATATATTGATTATGCTTGCATTTGTTATGTATCATAATGTTCATTTATATATTAGAACCATTCTTATTATTCATGTTGTCCATTGATGGCTTGTTTTTTATTATTAATATTTACTTGGTATAAGATTAATTCACGTTACCCATATATACTATTATGTTCTCAAAAATACTTATAAAATTACATTAAATATATTTAACAAAAATGTATTTATTATATTTATAAATATTAAATTATAATTATATATAAATAAATTTGAAATACATTTATTTTTAATAATAATTAAAACTATATATATATTTAAATAATTATAAAATTACAATAAATACATATTTTATAATTATATATATATATATATAATAATATAAAAATATTTATAAAAATATTAATTTATAGTTATAACTATGACTATAAATAACTATATATGTGTAAATAATTATAAATTTATAATAATTATATTTATTATACTACTTATACAGTTATAATATAATTAAATAAATATATTTATAAATATATACAAATATTTGAAAATAAATACATATATTTATAATTATAATTGTTAAATTAATATATACATATTTACATAATTAAAATATTATAATAAATATATTAATTATATATAGTTATATACAAATATTTAAAAATAAAAACATATAGTTATAATAATAACTCTAAATAAATGTAGGTATATTTAAATAATTAAATATTATAATAAATATTTCTTTGTTACAAAAATTTATTACAAATAAATATATATTCATTTACAATTTGTATATATATATTTAAATAATAATTAATTTATGAAAAAGAAATTTTATTATTTTCATATATAATGTTATATACAATTAAATGAAAATATTTATAAATATATAGAAATATTGATAAATAAATACCTATATTTATATTTATTGTCAAAAATAAATACAGATATATTTAAATAATTATTAAATTATAATAAATATTATATATGTATATATATATTAAATATATATATTTAGAAAATTATAATAATTTGAAATATTAATTTGTTATAATTTTATAATTATTTAAATAGATAAATATATATTCTTTTAAAATTATAATTATAAATAAATATATATTCATATAATTATAAATAAATATATATTCACATAAATAATTATGAAATTAGAATAAATATAGTTTTATATATCTATAATCTTATAAATATATATAATTAATATATTTCTCATATATATTACTAGATTATAAATATAAGTAGTATATTTTGTAAAATTTTATAATTATTTAAATTATAATTTTATAAATATAAATATTTAGCAAGTAATTTATAGTAATAATTATAAATAAATGAATATATATTTATTATATATATAATTTTAAAAATATATATATTAATATAAATAAATTGTTAACATAATATCTTTATCGGCATAAACAGACGTTGATAAATGGTGTCTTTATAAGCGCTATAAATTTAGCCCTGATAAAGGCCTATCTTTATCAATACTATAAAATAACTGATAAAAGTTTAACCGAGGTTTATAAAAAAACCCTAATAGTCTCCTTCATTCTCGCACCCCTCAAGCTCTCATCAAAGCTGGCCCATGCGCCGTCGACCTCTACTATGCTCCGACCCGAGCTCAACCACTGCTGACCCCTCCTCCACCACCACCTCTTCCACCGTCACGAAATCCTCCTCCACTGTAAACCCACCCCTACCATGAAACCTTGTCTAGAACTCCTTCATATCTCCTCTACTGCGAACCCACCTCCACCTAGAACCCTCATCTGTCGCTCCTCCTCCACAAATCACTCCTTCACGATAAAGCCCTCCACTGTCGTTGTTTCCTACCCTAACTCCACTATCTCTGGACCCTACTATTGCCACCAGAAGGGTATACTATCGCTTTATTAAAAAACATTTCATTATAATTTTATCACACTTTCTACGAAATGATTGGGTTACTATTTTCTATAGGCCATTTCCCTTTTCTAGGATGTGTATTGATTTCTATTGTTTGATGCTTGTTTGATGTTATTGGTAGATATTTATTTAGAGGGTGTTGGAGGTGATATGAGGTTTATTGCTTATGTTTTATTATCAATTTATAAATTGATCATGTTCAAATTTTTTCTTATCTCTGCTTTTACAACACCATTATAACCCAAGGTAACTATGTTAATAATATTGTGTGTGTCATAGTGACTGAACATGACTCCCTTATTCAATTTCCCATATTGTTAGTGATGTAATTACCATGTTTCTTCACCTATACTGTTGGGGATGTGATAGCTTTATCTCTTTTTTGATGGTGTTGGTATAGATGGGAACCCTTGGGTTTTTGATTCTATTGGTATATGTTTAGTATTTTAACATCCTAGTATCTAGTGAGATTCTAATGATGATTTTTTATTTGACGATATTAGGTTTGAGATTCCCACAACACACAATTTTTCATAACTTTTTACATTTTTTGGAAGTGTTAAAATATTTTAATTTCGTTTTTTATTATTAATTATAGTTTCATCACTTCTCCAGTAATCACAAGTGCATCACAACCAAAACATGTTGGATAAAACATCTGCTTATTTGTCATAGATGTTCAGAGGGTGATAACCCTAAATCCAACTGGGCTCGATTATGTGGGATGAAAAAAAACTAGATACAAAAATAGTCATAATTTGTTATCAATGGTATTCTAATAATATTTTTGAAGTTATCCTTTCAAAATTAACCTTCCAATTCCATAAATTTTATGCCAAATCCATTTATTTCTATAATGAGAGATTTGGAACAAGGATATGTGTATACCTAGTGGGTGGGGACTTGAATTTTTTCTAGGATTTTCTTTTAATGTTTTTAATAGGGTTAGTACCATGTCTCTTTCCTTTTCGAGTTTGAGTTCAAGTAGGATGGACTAATGGAACTGATTTTTTCAATCAAACAACTTTAACCAAAATGATTCTGGTGTTTAATATCGTACAAATATTATAAAAAAAGATTTTTTTATCTACATAATAACATAGTTTAAGTAAACATGTCTTGATTGGAGAACCTAATTATAGTATAGAAATCATTTATGAGAGGTTCACATAGTTTAGGGTTATAATGCTTGTTTAAGAAAACGTGATGTAGTTTATTTAATGGTATGTGAATGATGATAACTAAACATGAATGAGTAGTGGCATATATTAGTATTAACAACCTTAGGAAGGGGTGCATGGCACTTATAGACATAGTTCACAAACCAATGAAAAGGGGTATTATGTTACTACCAAAATGGGCCTCATGATTTAGGAGTGCTCTAACACCTTCGAACAAGGACTGAGAATAATGTAAATCATAACTCATGTTATTTAAATTGGAATGTAGTTTTAATTAAATATATTTTATCTATGTTTAGTATCTATGATTTCAAAAATAGATATGGATGAGGTTACTATATTATGGGGAAAGGGGTATGAATATTATGAAGTCATTGAATGGGTCTAATATTGGAAGTTGGGGTGTCCAGACATATCTAATGGACCTCTCTAAGAAGTTTAAATGTCATCTAAGATGTACCATATGCCATGTAGTTCAAATGTAGTTGAAATGTAATTGTATTGAGTGAAATTTAAGATAATATGGTTAATAAAATTATGGAAATAGAATTTTACAGATCTAGATCTTATGCGATATGAGATTTTATTGGCTTAATGTTGAGTTAGTGGAGAAAACCCTACATTAGTTGATGAAATCTCATACACCAAGTTATGTTGGACTTTAATTAGGGTGAAACTAATGACTTGGTATAAAATAAGAAATCACGATGTTGTTATTAGAGAAAAACCTACATGATTTTATGAATGAGTATAAAATAATAAATCTAGATGTTGTTTAATTAAGGGATAAATTGAGTTATAAGGGGAACACATATTTAGTTAGAACTACCTATCCAAAGCTATATGAGACACTTTCTGGACACCCTAGTCAAATAACCATAACAACACATGTAATGAATCCTTCTACCCACAAGTACATTATGTTGAATCTCCTCGAAGGGAAAAATGATATAATTCAAGTTATTACCAAATCATATTTTCTTATTAGCAAAATTTTATATATAAATATATAAATTATTATTTTTTTAGAAATTTAAAAAATTACATGAATGAATTTTTTACTATTGATATTCAATATTATGAATTGGTCATGAAATTTGGGTTGATGAATCCATAAAATGCACCATCTATTAGTTTAGTACCATAGTTCTTCTATTATTTTTTACTTGAGACATGATGTATTTAAAAATATTTGGAAAGAAACATATCTTGTTATAGTGATGAGTGGAATAGGGAAATTCTTTGTGAGAAAGGAATGATGCTTGAGAAATTTTTAATTCTGTAATGGGTTCATGCTTATAGATTTTATTAGGTGTATTTATAAAGGAAGGAACCAATATTACTTCATGTGAGAGACTTATAAATTTTTCTTGGGGTGTACAACCAATTGATTTGTTGTGAGCTAAGGATCATTGGAATAATGTAGTGTTTTTAGTAAACTAGAACACAAGTGTTTCATGGTTGTGACTATGGTCACTGACTTTGGAACGTATCTATTGGAAATCTGGTGTTTTGGTGAAGGATAATTGATATAAATGGACAAGGGAAGCATGGATAACAGATATAAAATGGTGGGGAGTGTTGGAAGTAAGGTTTTTCTTTGATGGAAAAGGAGTTTGGTTTTTGTTATTTGAAAATATACTTCGGGTTGATCATGGCTTGGGTTTTTTTTATTTTCAACCCTTTCATGGAAGATCAGGGAGATTACACAGAAATTTGGTATATAGTTTAATCCAAAAGAAGTTTTGAATTTGGTGTTGTTCTCTAGTGTTTTCCAAATTTTTGGGGTTGAAAATTGGAAAATGGATAAATGTGTTTTTGGAAGAGGAAGGTGCCTGAAGGATTTGAAGTGTGTGCAAAAGATTTGTTTTTGCACACAGCATTGAAGGTGTTTTTAGAACTTGCACGCAAGACATGTTTCAGGATCAGAATGTTGAAAAAGGGAAAATTCATGGAGTGTGCCGAAGATGATATTGCGAGAAAGGGTTTGTGTGCCCAATGCGCCATCAAAAGGGGGTTTGCGCGATCATGAAGAATCTTGTGTGCACTAACAAAAACACGTCAGGATATTGCAAGCAAGGTCATCAAGGGCCTATAAATATGCGACTACCCAAAAGTAAGACTTAATAATTTCACCTTGAAAATATGGTAGCTCAACCGCGTGAAAGATTTGTGCACGAAATATTTGAAGAGAGTAAATATTGTGCGCTAGGTATTCATTTAGTATTAAAAGACCAAGTGAACCCTTCGGTGTAGTTGCATGAAAGATAAGGGTTGCATGGAGAGTAGGTGTTGCGCGAAAGTCATCTTTTGTGATAATTCCCAAATCATGCACACATGTTGGGGTATTGCATGCAAGTGTGGTGTTTGATTCTGACATTTTTTCTAATTATCTGGTTCAGTGGTTCAGTGCTTTCAAGTGAATCACATTCGAGAGTTTGATGTAAGTAGTGTCTCATGCTGAACAGAGAAAATAAATTCAACGCAAATCTATTGAAGATTCCTTCAATTAAATAAATTGAGTTTGACTTCCCTAAAGTAACTGAGCTTGGGGAGTTTATGGAAGTGATATGAGGGATGTAGTGAGCATTCCCAGAACTTTGTAAAGGTAGTGTTCCTGGTAAACAGTGTCTGTGATAGAATCTTTTAATCGATAAACTAGTGAAGATTAGTGGATTTTGGTATGATAGACACGTTGTCTTCATATTCTCTTTGGATGTATCCCTTTGGGTTGAACCAATTAAAAGTGTTTTTTCATCTCCCTTCTTTCATGTGTTTGAATGATTTAAAAATTTCCTACCAACATGGGAACAAGATCCACAACTTTAATAAGAAAAAGTTGACACCCCGATTCACCCATCCCCTCTCAGGGTGTTCAAGGGACCATCAAGTGGTATCAGAGGGAGGTTCACTATTGTTTTATCTGTCTTATAATATTATTGAGAATTCATCCAATGTCAGGGGAGTCCCCCTATTTGGTGGAAGTAATTTTCATATTTGGAAGAATAGAATGAGATCTCATCTAAGATATCATTGAATAGAAGTCCTTTTTTCTAATCTGCATGAAATACAAGTCCCAGATCCAACAGGCCTAGATATAACTGACACAGATAAGAAAATTCTTGATACATATGCTAAAGCACGTAATACACTCACCAAAGCCCTTTCTGATCAAATCTATCTAAATGTAATGAGTTTCACCTCAGAAAAATCCATGTGGGATAAATTGGAAAATATTTATAAAGGAGATAGAAAAGTGAAGGAGGTGAAACTACAAGTCATGTACAATAGGTTTGATGACCTGAAGATGCATCCTGATAAATATTTAGACTCCTTCTTCAATAGAATTACTGAAGTGGATGGATAAATTCGGGGTCTTAGAGAATAAATCAAATACATTGATATTGTAAAGAAAATATTAAGAATACTTCCACCCCGGTACAATGTAGAGGTGTTAGCCCTTGAGGAAAGAGATATTTCCAAACTTTCTCAGGATGATCTGCTGAGTAGCCTGGTGGCATATGAAATGAGAGTCAAACTAGAAGATTCTACAAATCGAGTGAGCAAGGAAATGTCGTTCAAGGCCATTGAGAAACAGAATATTTCAAAAGATATTAGTGGTGAAGATGATGAGGAAAAATAAATTATTTCTCTCATTTCCAAAATGTTCTAAAAGGGAAAATGGAAATTCAGAGGGAATTTACCTCTTTCTTGCTTTCGTTGTGGAATAGTTGGGCACATTGCCTCTCTGTTCTTAAGAAAGATCAATGATGAAGATAGTGAAAATAAAAACACTAATAATCCTCAGAAAAGGTTTTTCTAATAGGGAGACTTCAAATCTAGAAGGAAAGTACCAAAGAAAGGTTTTATCTATGAAGAAGAAGATGATGATAATGAATTCTTTGAAGAAGAAGAACCGGAATTTAAAATTGGAAACCATGCTTCCATGATGGCCACTATTGAAAAATTAAAATGATTAAAAGACAATGGTGGAGGCAATCAGTTGAAAACTAATGCCAATCCCAAGTTTCAACATAAAGATTCTATTATTAATCTTAATATCAAATATAATAGTTTTAATAAGTGGAAATCAATTGTAGAAGAATCATTTGATTATCTTGATCAGCTCGAAGCATAAATTGAATTACTGGAAGAAATTGTGAAATTTTAGTCTAAAATTCTTGAACACATTGATGATGTACTGGATCTGAATCTAGAATTGAAGATTAGGAAAAGGTCATTAGTGACCTCACCACCAGACTGGAAGTAATGACCAATACTACTGAGGGTCTTGAAGAGGAATTTTTCACTCTTATGAGTAAAGTTGATAGTGAATCACATTCAAAAGAATCAAGGAAGAAAATACAATTTGGAATGTTCTTATATTTTGACCTATTTGAGAGATAAAGACGTGGGTCTATTGGAGTTAAATTTTTTTTTTGAATAATCAAAGACCTACTTACACAGGAAATTGTGGAATCGGTTGTGAGGTTGAATCGTCAAATGCTACAAATAATGGTGACCAAAATAAAGGCAAGATAAAAGCGACTGATGTGAAAAAATTACCTAAAATGATGAAAAAGAAACCCCCAATTCAATCTGAAAGAAGAATAGAAGACTATCCTCGAGACACTAGGAATAAGAGGAATTCAAACTACTATCCCACGGAAGAAGGAATGAGGATAAAAAGAAGTGAGAAGAAATTTACTCACGTAAAGTGTGAGTTTTGTAGATATCTAGGCCATAACATGTCTTATTTCAAAGAGGCAAGGAGTTATTTGAATGGATAAGATATGGAAGTTCAACAAAGAAAGACAAATTCATTTCCTAATTCTTTTAGAATAAACAATTTCTATGGATATTTTACCATTTCTCTAACATTGGCCATAAAGCTACTTTTTGTAAGAAAAGGATTAAAATAGACACCTCATATCGAAGTCACATAAAATTAAACATTCATCTATAAGATTTTGTTGCTCTTGAAAATAGGTTTTCCCCTCTAGATGAAGAGATTCAGTATGAAGAACTCATGTACACGGAAGAGATAGTCGCAAGGCTAGCAATTTCCTACACTCAACACAATAACTCATGGAAGCAAAAGAGGAAAATTGAAAAATCTAATCCTGTCGAAGTATCCCTCAAGGTTAAAAGGAATAACATAACCATGATTCTTGATAGTGAATGTTAGCCCCACATTAAGGGTAATGCATATCTAATAAATAATGTCAATAAAAGGTTCTATGGAATAGTGTGATTCGATAACGATGGTTCATTGAAGATAAAATGTTGTGGAAGTACTGAGCTAGCTAATGGAGAGCTGAAAAATTGAAGTTATTTATGTGGATGGTATGCATCATAATCTTCTAAGGGTGAGTCAACTTTGTGAATCAGGACTTATAGTCACCTCTAATCAGAAAGGATACACTATAAAGGTAAAGACATGAAATTCACTTATGAAAGGATGTAGAGTTAAAGGCGACCTGTATCCGGTTTATAGTAACGAAAACAATTGTCACGTGACTGTTGAAGAAGAAAATAACTTGTGGCATCAGAGACTGGGGAACTTCAATAAAAAAGACATGGAGAAAATATCAAAACTGAATATTGCCATGGACATTCCCAACCTGAAGCATGAACATGAAAAGTCTTGTGATTTTTTCATTTGTGAGAAGCTGTTTTGCAGATCATATTACCCAAATATGAAAAGGGCATCACTTCTTCTTGATCTCATTCATACAGACGTATGTGGTCTGATAAATTTTGTCGAAACTCATGAATAAAGGTACTTCTTCCTTTTCCTAGATGATTCTTGTAAAATTGCATGTGGAATGGTTATACATAGGAAACTGCAAGTGCTTGAATGTATGAAAACATATCTTCAAATTTTTGAGAATGATACTAGATGGAAAATCAATGTGATGTGTTCTCACAATGGAGGGGAATACACATCCATTGAATTTGAAAACTACCTAGAGAAACATGGGATACATCATGAGGTAGCTGCTATGAGAACTCCACAACAAAATGGAGTTGTTGAACGCAGGAATCGACAGGTGAATATATGGCACGAACTATGTTGATTGAGATTCGTATTTCATGAAATTACTAAAGAGAGGATATTCAAGCTACCATGTATATTCAAAATAGAACAGGGCTATATATGTGTGAGTCAAAGACACCATATGAATTGTGGCATAGAAGGAAGCCCTGTTAGAAATACTTTAGTGTTTTTGGAAGTAAATTCTTCATCAGAAACAAAGAATAAAATCAAGGAAAGTATGGTGACAATGAAGATGAAGGAAATTTACTTGGATACTCAATGAACAGCAAATCCTACAAGTGTTTCAACAAGATATTTAGAAGAATTGTGGAAATAAAGGATGTTAATATCATTAAATAGAAAAACACAAATGATTCAAGGATTTAATATACTGATGTGATAGAAAGTGAGGGACAAAGTTAATGTGGAGTTAATACCAATACAGAAATATAAGAAGGTGTACAAAAGACTTAGGAGTCACATCATGATGTTGACTTGGAAGAAGAATCTGAAGAGGAAACCTTGGGTGGAGAGAATCCAACTAAAACTCACAGGAGAAATAGAAGAACTGAGATTGATCCATCAAACATAATTGGGGTAAGGAGTGCACCCACACAAACCAGGAGGATGAGGAATAACACACAATCAGCATTTTTGTTAGTTGTGGATCCATCCTCAATTTAAGAAGCTTCAATGGATGAATCTTGGGTGAAATCCATCAACAGAGAGTTAGATCAAATTCATAAGAATCAGACATGGGACCTTGTCAAGAGACCTGAAGTTCACAATGTTATTGGTACAAAATGGATCTTCAAGAACAAGTTTTTTGAGCATGGAAGTGTTATTAGAAACACGGAACGACTGGTATGTAAAGGATCTTACAAGATTGAAGGTGTTGATGTTGAATAAACCTTTTCTCCAGTGGATAGACTGGACTCAATCAAGATTTTCCTTACCATGAAACTCCAAAGAAGATATAAAGTATATAAAATTGATGTCAAGATAGCATTCATGAATTGTTTACTCGAAGAAGAAATCTACATTGAAAAACCAGTGGGTTTTCTTCTTGGTAATGATGAAACAGTGGTTTAAAAACTAAAGAAAGCACTCTATGGATTGAAACAGGAACCACATGCGTGGTACTCCCGGTCGGATTCTTATATCAAGAATATGGAATTCAAAATAGGAGGAGTATATCACAATCTCAATGTGAAGAATTATCTAAAAGATATGTTCATGCTTCTAGTTTACGTTGATGACGTTATATTTGGTGGTAGAAGGTAGAAATCAGTATATGATTTCACTAATCACATGAAATCAGAATTTGAAATGTCTATGATTGGGGAGCTCACATATTTTTTGGGATTGTAGGTGATTCAAAAGAAGGATTACACATTCATTTCTCAGGAAAAGTATGAAAGAGAAATGCTGAATAAATTAACTATACATTACTTGAAACCAATGTCAACTCTAATTGGGGTTTGAACCAAACATGGAAATCATGAGGATGGAAACTCTATAGATACCACAATATATAGAAGGATCATTGAGAGATTATTGTACATGACAACAACACGGCCATACATTATCTTTGCAACATGATTAGCGGCCCACTTTCAGAGTAATCAAAGGAGGAACATATGGAGACAGTAAGAAGAATCATGTGGTACATTCAAGGTACATATAATTTTGGGTTATACATTGTTGTAGGAAGGGACAATGAATTATTAGCGGTTTTTGATGCTGACTGGGCTAGCGATGTAGTGGAAAAAATGTTCACCAGTGGTGGAGAATTCTATTTTGCACATAAATGTGTTGGATTTTTGAGAAAGAAACAAGAAATTACTTCTCTTAGTACTATTGAAGTTGAGTATATTTCCGCTACAAAGGCATGCACTCAAATACTATGGATGAAGCAACAAATGATAGATATTGGTGATGAGGTGAAACAAACAATAGATATTTACTATAATAAAAATACTTCAATTGATCTTATGAATAATCATGTCCAGCATTCTCATACAATACATATTGAAATCATATATCACCTTCTCAAGGAAAAATTTGAGCAAGGCATGATTAGAATGGATCAATATGGGAACTGATGAGAACGTGGCTGATATCCTGACCAATCCACTATCATCGGCTATGTTTGAGAAACATCAGTTGAACCTAGGTGTTCATCCACCTCCTAGTTCATAACAAGGTTACGAAATTCCCATCTCCACAACTGTTTTAGCTGTTTTAATCACTTTTTTGGTAGTGTTTTAGGTTTATGGGGGAGATACAATCTAGGGTGATTATGTTCTAATTTATTCAATGGATGGTTATCCGTCTTTAGATTTATTTCCAATGGGGGAGATATGGATAGAATTCATGTCTCTGGATGAGAGAATACATATAAAATCATGGCGGAAGATGGAGAGAATAGTGATAGGAGAAAACATTCTAGTGTGATGAGGAAATAGTTAGAGCTTTTATTTAAACTCGTGAGAAAACAATTCATGTATTCTCTCTTGTTTTCTACACTGACCATTGCTCATGTAGGCATAGAGTGCAGGATGAGTTGATTATTGTATTTCAGGTTTTCTTATGTCTTGTGCTCTATTGAATTTATCTGGTGATTGCCAACAAACCCAAAGGGGGAGATTGTTGGAACCAAGGTTGTTCTTTGCTGGAAAAAGAGTTCGGTTTGTGTTTGCTGTCAATATACTTTGAGATAATCATGGTTTTAGTTTTTTCATTATCAACCCTCTCATGGAAGATCAGGGAGATTACATGGAAATGGGTCATATAGTTTGACCTGAATGCAGTATTGAATGTGGCGTAGTCCACCAATGTTTTCCAAATTTTTTGGGCTAAAAATTGGAAAATGGGGAAACATGTTTTTTGCAGTGGAAGGTGCGTGAAGGATTTAAAGTGTCCAAAAAATATTGGTTTTTTTGCTCAAGATTGAAGGTGTTTATGGGACTTGTGAGCAAGATATGTTTCAGGATCAGAATGTCGAAAAATGTCAAAGTCAGGGAGTGCGTGGAAGATGATGTTGCGCGAAAGGGTTAGCATGCCCAATGCGACGTCAAAAGGGGGTTTGCGTGCTCATGACGAATATTGTGTGCAATGACAAAAACGTGTTAATATCTTTTGTGCAAGTTCATAAAGTGCCTATAAATATTCAGCTACCCCCAATGATGACTTATGAATTTTCCATAAAAAATCTGGTAGCTTAGCCGTGCAAAAGATTTGGGCGTGAAATATTTGAAGAGAGTAGATCTTGCGTGAAAGGTGTTCCTTTAGTACAAAAAGTACAAGTGAACCCTTTGGTGTAGTTGTACAAAAGATAAGGGTTGTGTGGAGAGTAGGTGTTGCGCGAAAGTCATCTTTCACAACAATTCCCAAAACTTGTGCGCAAGTGGGGGTATTGTGCACAAGTGTAGTGTTTACTTCTAACGGTCTTCTGATTATCCGGTTCAGAGGTTCAGTGCCTTCATGTGCATCAATTCAGGACTTTGATGTAAGAAGTGTATCATGTTGAACAGTGTCAAAGACTTCAATGCAAATCTATTGAAGATACCTTCAACTCGATAAGCTGAGTTTGAATTTTCTCATGGCAGTGAGCTAGGGGGAGTTGACAGAACTGATCCAAGGGATACCGTGAGCATTCCCTGAACTTTGTAAAGGCAGTGTGTCTAGTACAGAGTGTCTGTGACCGAATCTAGTAATCCATAAACTAGTTAAGATTAGTGGATTTTGGTATGACTGACACATTGTTATCATATTCTCCTTGGACATATCCATTTGTGGTGAACCATGTTAATGTGTTTTGTTATCTCTTTAATTTCATTTTTTGATAGATTTAACAAGTTCCTACCAATTTGAGAACAAGATCCACAACTTTAATAAGAAAAATTTGACCCTCTGATTCACCCCTCACCACTCAGGGTGTTTCGAGGACCTCCAAGGAGCACAATATCAATTAGTTTTGGAAAATATTATTATTACACCTGCCTTTGGAATATTGTGATGCAATCGTACAACACGGATTTATTTGGGATGAATTGAGGTGTTTTCATTGTATCTTTTATAAAGTGACTCTATTGGGATCTATGTCTTTGTGAAAATTCTTATGTGGCTCTTTTAAAATGAATCAAGTGTTTTGAAATTTTTCTAATAGGGGTTTGCTCATTTTAAATGATTATGATTGTTTGGTCATGAATTTGTATTGAATGATTTAAAAATAGGAAATTTGGTGTTATGAAAGACTGTTTGGAACTGATTTATTTATTTTAAAAAGGTTGTGTCAATTTAAAGAGGAATCTGTTTAAATGGTTTTTTTAATGGGATTTCAAGTGTGATTTTTAAAATAGATTTCCAATGAAATTTGAAAATTATCTTTTTAAAAATCTATTAAGTTTAGATTTTTATAGATTTAGGAAATCATTACATTATATCAAACATGGAGGAATCGAATAAAAGACCCATGTCACTCTCTGTAGTGAGGGATGCCTTCGATAATACATGAAGTTTAAATCTTTACTCTTATTTAACGACTCAAAATATAGATCAATAGTTTCCATCCACTTTGAAGGTGACTAAGGAATCTCTGGTGGAGGATTTGAAGGGATTCTCAACATTTTTAGGGTTTTCTGGTGGATCATTTGCCTCATTTAAAAGTAGGGTATCACATAAAATCATAACGAAGGGTTCTACAGCCCATGTTATTGCTTTGGATGCTAAAATTTTACAATGTTATGATCTATGTATGTTCTATGACATTGCCTGCATTTCTGTGGCCAAAGGTATGAACCATGGAGGGTTTTTGATCAGTTATCCCATTTAACAACTATCTATAGGATCAAAATATGATGTAGATGCTCAATATACAAGAGGGGGGTGAATTGTATACTTTAAAAAATCTGTTGTAACCTTTAAATTTCGAAAAAACTTTCATTTTAACCTTAATAAAAACTATGTTTAACAGAGTCAAACAAGGTAAATTAACAAGACCTCTTAGTTCTATAAACATGCTAGGTTCCAGTCAAATGATTCTGGAAGTGAAACATAAGAAAATTTTACAAGGAAAATATTCTACCTTAAAGCGTATAGAATCTTATAAATCAGAGTATACAACAATAAGATAGTATAAGATAGTTACACTTTCCTTATTAATCAAAATTCAGCGGAATATAAACATGAAAAAATACAATTAACAATTATTAAATCTTTTAACTCCAAGAGTAAGGTATCCAACACCCATGGATAAAGGTCCCTTGATTTATACATTAAAAAATGTTTTTCTTACCCACACTAGGGTAAGACCTCGATAGGAATATCCGAATCTATATTGTTATCCCCGCAAGTCCTTGAACATTGAGGTAGTTGGCAGCTTTTTCTTCCTTATCAAGTAACTCTTCAAACTTTAAGGTCGTCGGAACCTCTGTCTTCCTATCCCCAGAAGTCCTCGAATGTACTTAGAAACATTAGGAGTCACAAAAAGCAATCTGAAAAAGATGTTCAGCATGCACAAAGAATAAAAGTCTCTCTATCTAGAAATATCGTCAATAATATGCAATCTCCAGTGGGATTGAATAGTTTTTAGAGCTCTTTCAAATGAGCTCCTATTTATAGGCACTTCTCTAATGGTCTAATCCCTCCTCCGACGGTCATATTTTTTCCTTGAATATCAGAGGGACCTATACACGTGTCACTCAAACAACAGTTGGTTAGAAACAGAATGTATGATATCATTTCATAACCTTAATAAGGGTAAGAAAAAATATGATTGCATAAAAAAAACCAATTTTTGGAGTTTAGGGAAAATACAATTCGGAGTATAAGAAAATGAACATTTATATTTTATATTACATGGATATTCAGATTCTGTTTATCAAGGAATTCAGAGTCATAATTCAATAGACTTCATAGTTTGAATTCTAATGAATTCGGAGTCTGAATTATAAGGAATTCAGTACCCAAATTCCGAGGAATTCTTAACCCGAATTCTGAGGAATTCTCAACCCGAATTCTCAGTAATTCGAAACCTCAATTCGGAGGAATTCGGAACCTGAATTTTGAGGAATTTAGAATCTGAATTCTGATGAATTTGGAACCTGAATTCTGAGGAATTTGAATCTTGAATTTCAGAGAATTTAGAATCTGAATTTTATGGAATTCAGAATCTGATTTTCAGAGAATTTAGAATCTGAATTTTAGAGAATTCGGAATCGGAATTTTAGAGAATTCGGAATCTGAATTTCATAGAATTTGGAATCTAAATTTCAGAACTTGAAAATAGAAAACTCTATATATATGAATTTTTTTAATTCCGATGTTTTAGATATGAAACTAAAATTTACACTTATAAATAAAATGAGTTTGATTTATAGAAACATTAACAAGAACAATGAAAACAAGGGTAAGGAGAAAATTTCCTCAAGGAAGAAAAATTTTCCTTATTAATAGAAATATGGGTAAGAAGAAAATTTCCTTGAGGAAGGAAAATTTTGTTTATTAAGATAAATCTTATGGGAAATAAAATTTTCCTTAAGATAGAGTGTTTGTGATTTTCAAAACGTAATGAAATGGAAAAGTCATATCGAAACCTTATTGACTCAACAATCTCCCCCTTTTTGGAAAGCATAGACATCCTTACGAAAAAGAATATAAGGACCTAAAAATTTAAGGACTTTTAAATAAAAACTTATCTCCCTTTACTTATGCATTATAGTGAATATGACTAACTCCCCCTTAGGTTTTTAAATCCCTATGGATCGTATTCTTGAATTTTTGAATGAGATTTTATATTTTCATGCATACAAAAATATTCTTTGATAAGGACTTCCCTTAGTTGAACTCCCCCTTACATAGGGAAATCTCTTCATTACTTATAATTCTTTTTATCATTCATTTATCCCCCTTTGTGATTTTAAAATTTCAATAAAGAAATGTGAAAATTTGGTATATGAAATGTTAGTACCAAGCAACAAAATATATAGAGAACAACAAAAATTTCATTAATATTGAAATAATTTGTACAAGGAAAAGTACAACAAAAGATTAGAATGAGAAGAAATTATCATTCTTTCTCATTCTAAATCATCTTATTCACAATGGTTTTTAGCTTCTTGAGATCCTTGTCATCCACTCCTACTCACTTTAGAAACTGATCCTGATCTTCACTTTTTTCCCCTAAGGATTGAATTTTCTCTTCCTGGGTCTTAAGAATGTCTGCCTGAATATTCAATGCTTTTTTCCTGTTTATCAATAGTTTCTACAATCTCCATTCTAAGGTCTCTTTACCTCTTCCAATTCATGGCCACATAATTTAACTTCCCATTCAAATCCTTAACTTCATACTTTCGAGTACTCTGTTATAGTATTAACTTTTCCTCAAAACTATTTGTAATATCATTGATCTTTTCATCTTCATCATAAAATGAATCCTTGACATTATCATGAAATTCATCAAAGATTCTCATTTTTTCAATTTTCTTCTATGACTAGATTGTAATATTCTTGCATGATCTCTTATAAGTCTCATAACCAATGAGGAAGATTTTGAAATCGGCTTCTAGAGAAACACATTTTTTCATCACCATGGAAACTAAATATAATTTCTGATTTATCATATACCGAAGCATATGGCATCTTGAGTTTATTCTTAGGAATAAGGAAATATTTCCAAAAAAAATCAAATACTGAACAACAAAATCATTTCCAAGGGAAGATAATTCTAAATCCAAATGTTTGATTGGTGAGGATTCTTTTTCTATATCCTCAGCTTCTCTATCTGATGAAGTAGCAACATATTTCTTATTTACAACGGATTTAATAGGTGTATCTAATACAACCTTCTTTCCCTTTTCAGCTCTCAGAATGAGGTCTTGTTCTTTGGGGGATTTGTACTCACTCTTAGATAGCTGAACAATTTTATCTTCCTCAACTTCCTCTTTTTCTGCATTAGACACTTCATATTCTGGATAAATGAATTCATGATTACAACTTTCATCATCTATTTTCTTTTTCACTTATTCTTAACCCTTATCATCTTTTCCTAGTGTACGAATTTTAGAGGATTTGTCTTGAGAAGTCTGGATTGATAATTTTACAGTGGGTATTTCCTTATCATGATAATATTCAACTTTCTTTGTGATATAATCAGTTTCATTGCCTTATTCTTCTTCTTATTCTTCTTCCATTTCTTCTTCTTCTTCCTGAGAAATTTCATCTTCTTGATAAGATTCTGAAACCACCACTTTCTTCCCCAGAGTCTCTGGTAATGGTTCTATAAAAAATGGTTTCGGTACTATAATTTTTTCATATTATTTCTAATCATCTTTGAGAATTGATTTTACTATTTCAGCTTCTAACAATTTCCTCCATTGCTTCTTCTCTTTCTCTTGTTTCTCAAGGTCTTCAAAAACCTTGATTTTCAAGGTTTTTGCCTCAGCAGGATCCAAACCAAAACTCTGCTCCCCTTCCTTTTTGTTCTTCTTATCCTCTATCCACTTAGAAGCCACTTCATCAGTGTATGTCTTTTTCTTCTCAGGTTTTGGGGTGAGGATTGAGTTTCCTTAGCCACAAGGTTTTTTCATTCTCTTCTGGTTCCTTGGCCTTCCTTTTCTTTCCACCCTTTTTAGAGGTTTCATCCACTTCTGGATTCTTTGTCAATGATTATACTTCCTCTTCAGATAGATCATAAAATTCTCCGAATTCAATAGAAAAACCGATCTTCATCCTCCTTAGAGTATCATCACTCATTAGTATCACCTTGTAATTTCTCAGCTTAGAAATACAAGGAATCTTTAAGGACTGAAGACAAAGAACAATAATTTTTTATAGATTGGCCGGATACATGATAATATGAGATGTAATAATTCCATTCTTGATATTCTCATTAGTCACCAAGATATACTAGAACCAGTTTATCTTTATTAGGTTGACCAGGAAATCCAAAATATAGATGTCACTCTTCTTCATAGTATCCTTATATCCTTTCCTTGGTATAACAAATCCTTGAATACATAGTTCAAGAATCTGGAAATTGGTATAATGATGAACAATCATTGGAGTCTTCACCTCTGAAAGACCCTGACAGGCTAGAGCTTTCACTTTGTCAAAAGATCCTGATACATACGGTAACTTGTGAGTACAGAACTCAGCTTCTCCTTCATAATAAATTCCAATCAAGCTTACATCCTTGGTGTAATAAAGAGAGTAGGTCTTTCCATAACTATTGAAATAAAATTTATTTATCCCTCCCTCAAATGAAAAATCTAAAAGATTCATATAAATCTACCAACAACTTCAAATACATCGGATCATGTGCCTTTGGCTTTGAGATACAAAGGCTTTCCTAGCCATTCAACTTAATATTCTTGGAAATGATAGAATCATATCTGGAAAGTAAAATCAGATCAACTAACCTCTCTTGGTATATTTTTTCATTATGATATTTCCTTAACTAAAGACATTTCTTTCATAGGAGAGGCTTTCATAGACACTCGTAGTTGAGAAAACCTGAAGATTCATAATGGCCTTAAATGGAGGGACATAGCTTCAACATGCCAAAACATGAAAAACCGATCTGGGACAACCATTGGGGGGGTTATATAGGCAATTTAGGCGATGGTTCAACATCCATGGTTGATCCAATGATTGAAAACATTCTGATCAAATATGACAATTGGGATGATAATCTTAGAAAGAATTTGGTAGGTTCTAATCTTTTGAGGTTTTTAAGAAAAACATTCGAATATAAGTAAAAGTGAATCTGAAAAATTAAAAACAAAATGAAAATACCAATGAGTAAAAAGATGATTATGAAAATTTAGGAAATGAAACATACCTTTCAGATTGCTAGGAAGATTATTTTCAATGATGAAAATTCTTCTATAAAACTTATGATTCTGAAAATTTTGATTATAGAATATTTTAAATTACAAAAAAAATAGATTAAGAAAAAATTTATATTAAAAAAATATATGACGAAAAATTTCAGATTACGAAAAAAAATTAGATTGTTTGAAAAAAAAATTAGATTAAAAAAATTAGATTACGAATAAAATTTGATTACGAAAAAATTTAGATTACAAAAAATTAGTATACGAAAATTTTTGGATTAACTAACAAATAAATGCACTCTCCCTATGAAAAGGAGTTTGTTACTGTAAGGATATAAGTTTCAATAAGAAGTTAACAAGGAATATTACCTTATGGTTATCTGGCCTAACTTCAATTTAATTTATTCAAATATATCAGATGGGAAAGATTTTGTGAAAATATCAGCAAGTTGATCTTGTGTTCTGATAAATGGAAGAATGATGTATCCTTTTTGTGTATGATCCATAAGCAAGTGATGTCTAATATCTATGTGTTTTTCATGAGAATGATGTGCATGATTTTTATTTAAGGAAATGGAACTAGTATTATCACATAGAATATGTGTTTTGGTAAAACTCATATCATAGTCTGTGAGTGTGTGTTGCATCCACAACACTTGAGCACAATAACATCCAACTGCTACATATTCAGCTTTAGTAGTGGAAGGTTCTACTGAGTGTTTCTTTATGGATGAACAAGAAACCAATGAATCTCTTAAGAAATGACAAGTTCTGGATGTAATTTTTCTATCCATTCTACATCCTCCAAATTCAGCATCTGAAAAACTTTTTGAAACAAAATCAGTTTTAGAAGTATAAAAGAGTCCTAAATTCATGGATCCCTTTAAGTTGTGAAAAATCATTTTCACTACATTTAAATGAGATTACCTAATATTGGATTGATATAATTCACATAAACATAATTAAAACATTATGTCTGGATGACTAGATTTTAAGTAAAGTATAATTCATATCATACCTCTAAAAGATGTTTGATCTACTAGTTTCCCAGCTTCATCAAGATCAAGTAAATTTGAGGTACCAATAGGAGTACTTATACTATTTGTGTTGTCATATCCATACTTTTTAAGAAGATATTTAATATATTTATGTTGTTATATACAAATACGTTCTGGTTTTTTTAGAAATTTGAAAACCAAGGAAAAATGTTAAATCACCCATCATACTTATTTCAAACTCATATTTCATTAGATGTAAAAATGAATTAGTTAAAGATTACTGGGTTGAACCAAATATAATTTCATAAACTTAAATTTGAATAGTCAAAACATTTTTCTTATCTTTCTTTATAAAAAGGTTTGGATATGCATTTCCCTTAACATAATTATTTTGAAGTTAAAAATCATGTAAGTCTATCATACCAGGATCTAGGAGCTTGTTTAAGCCCATATAAATTGTTGTTACGTTTGAAAACATATTCAATATATTTTGTATCTTCAGAACCAGGAGGTTGTTCAAAAAAACATCCTCTTGAACGAAATCATTCAAGAAATCACATTTAACATCCATTTGAAAAAGTATAAAATTTAAGAATGATGCAAAGGAAAATAAAATACAAATATATTCAAGTCTAGCTACTAGAGAATAGGTTTCTTCATAGTCAATTTGTTCTTGTTGATTATAGCCTTTAGCAACCAAGGTAGCTTTATTTCTTATTATGATTCCATTTTCATCACACTTATTTCTGAAGACTCATTTTACTCCAATAATAGAAGTTTCCTTAGGTCTTTCAACCTAGGTCTAGACTTTTTTTCTTTCGAATTCATTTAGCTCATCTTGCATGGCTTTAATATAACCATCATCACCTAAAGCTTCATCAGTTCTTTTAGGTTCTAATTGGAAAAGGAATGGTAGATAATCTACTTCATTCCTTAAAGAACATATAGTCCTTACAGGTTGATTTACATCACCAATGATACTATCACTGGGATGATTCTTCAGAAAAAACTGATTTGGGTTTGGTAAAATATGTTCATCAACATATAGTAGAAAGTATTATGGGGTAAATGTTCTAGAAACATTTTCTCGAAAATTTTCCTTATCATAAGGATCTTCTATCAAGGGTTGAAAATTAGTTTTGGAAAACACATACGAAGATGTAAGTTGAGGTTGTTTAAAGACAAAAGGTTTAGTTTCATAAAAATTTTCATGTATTGTTTCTTCAACAATACAAGTATTTTTATTAAAAACACTTTAGGACATAGAAATTTTGGAGTAGCCTAAGAAAAATCCTTCCTCGAATTTGGGTGAAAATTTATGTAGATTATCTTTAGTATTTAGAATGAATACATTACAACCAAATACCTTGAAGTAGGAAAGTCTAGGTTTTCTACCATTTCATAACTCATAAAGGGTTTTATAAAGAAAATGTCTAATCAAAACTCAATTTATAGTATAACAAATAGTACTTATAGATTCATCCCAAAATTATTTGGCAATTGAATATTCACTCAACATGGTTCTAGTTATCTCTTGAAGAATTCGATTTATTCTTTCAACAATGCCATTCTGTTGAGGAGTTCTTAGTGCTGAGAAGTTATGAGTAATGACTTTTATACAACAAAAAGTTTCAAAATATGAATTTTGAATTTCTCCTCCATGATCACTATGAATAGTTATCAGTGTAAGTTTTTTATCACTTTTAACTTGGGCTCTAAAAATTTTTAAATAGTAAAATGCTTTAGATTTATTTTCTAGAAAATAGACGCATGTAAATCTAGTGTAATCATCAACTAAGACGAATACATAATATTTTCCCCCAATGCTTCCAGTTTGTGTTGGACTAAAAAGATCCACATGCACCAGATGTAATACATCAATTGTTGAGACTTCTTCAATTAATTTAAAACATGATTTATTTTTCATTCCATATTGACATGGATCACAAACTTTTGAAGAATCAAATATAATCTTTGTTAAATCCTTAACAAGTCTTTTCGTAGAATGTTTGCATAGGTGTCACGACCCGCCCTCGGGGCCCGTGCCGTGACTACCCCAAGCCCGCCTTCCATAGGCCAGGGGCTGGCGACTAGCACCAAGGCGTAAAATCCCAGTAAACAGGGAAGGCATTGCCTTTATAAGTAACAACCACACAGAGTCAGCAAGCGGAAAGTAAAGTGCAGAAAAGTAAAGGGGCCGGAATACAAGCCCAACTGTAAAGTACAACTGAAAAGTAAAGTACAGCAACTGAAGAAAAGACGGCGGCCTCGTGTCGTCCACTGGCAATCCCACCTGAAGGGTGGGTACAGATAGCCTCCAGGCTCCTCGGGTCCCACGTCCGCTCCGAGCACGTCCCGCCCAGTGGTCCACCTCCAGGTACCGTCCTGCTCCATGCCCCAACCGTGATCAGCGCTGTCCGTCGTCTGCAACCAACACAACAAGGTGCGGGCATAGCCCGTGCAGGGGTGAGTACAACTACTCAGTAAGGACCCCGAGACCCCCGAAGGTCTCCCGAAATCCACAAAGGATATAGCACAAAAGAAAGATGCAATCACGAAGTAACATCTGACTTGACTTAGGTATATGCCCATACATATACCTAAGTCCCCAATTCTAGCTCTGCTCACGAGCTCAAGAACAACTCAATCCACAAAGGAAAGCAAGACTCAAATCCACAAGGAGAGTAAACAGTAAATCCACATAGGATAGTTCAACACAATCCACAAAGGAGAGTAAACAGAAAATCCACATAGGATAGTTCAACACAATCCACAAAGGAGAGTAAACAGTAAATCCACATAGGATAGTTCAACACAATCCACAAAAGAGAGTAAACAGTAAATCCACATAGGATAGTTCAACACAATCCACAAAGGAGAGTAACATAAGATTCAGCTCAACCAGGATTTTCATTATCGAAACCGTAAATGTTGAAGAGCCCCATCTCTGAAGTGTACAGTGGTCCTGTCACGACTCCGAGGTACTGCTCACTAACCTAAGACTGCTGAAGTACTCCTCCTGTCGAGTACCGCGGGTCTGCTGCCAACTACCGGGCGCTCCGTCCGCTGAGGGTCTGCTGCCAAATACCGGGCGCTCACCCAGATAGCCTACTGAGGTACTCCTCCTGTCGAGTACCGCGGGTTTGCCGCCAACTACCAGGCGCTCCGTCCGCCGTGGGTCTGCTGCCAACTACTGGGCGCTCCGTCCACTGGGCTAGTCGACTCACTCCAAGTCGAGTCGGTCAAGCAGTCGTCAGGTCTCAGTCATCTACACGGTCTCCGTACTCCGCACGCGCGTCTCCACCGTCGCGGGTCTGTCGCTACAACCAAGCGCACACACTCCGTGGAGTATCGCGGGTCCGCCGCTACAACCAAGCGCTCCACCGCCAAGGGTCTGCTGCTGCATCCAAGCGCACCACCACTGTCAAGTACCACGGGTCCGCCGCTACACCCAAGCGCTCCACCGCTCAAGGTAAAAAGAAGATTCAGCTCACACAGGTTCGGTAGCACTGTTCCACGTAGGATCGCTGAGTGCAGTAGTCGACGCAGTCCACTGAGGATCTCTGCACAGTCATCGCCGCAATCCACGAAGGATCTCTGCTCTGCCGTCGTCGCAGTCCACGGAGGATCTCTGCTCTGTCGTCGAAGCCACAGCCAGCACTAGGGTTCCCGCACATAGCGAGCTCGTTTAGGAGGGTCCGCTCCACGAGCCGAGAGGCTGATACATCAACTGACACGTAGTCCGAAGTTGATGTATCCAAAAGTTCCGTATCGACAACAGGATCTCAACGCAACAGACGGCGCGTCAATCGGACGCCCGGTCTGAGAGTTATTGGCATTTTCGTCCCAGGGGCCCGGTTGGTTTTTAGGGCAAAACCAACCCGACCGTACTCCTCCTGTGTCCGATCCTCGGGCGGAGTATGCCAAAAGTTCCGTCTCACTTAGAGGAAACTACCACAGCTGACGGTACGTCGATCGGACGTCCGTAGCTCAAGTTATGAGCGTTTCCGCTCCGAGGGCCCGGTTGGTTTCGTGTACGAACCAACCCGGCCGAACCCAAAGTCTTCCGAAACCTTGAGTATAATAAACCGAAACGACCGTCTCGATCCAAGGATCGTGTTGCCGCTGACGGCGGGTCGTTTGGAGGCCCGAAGCTCAAGATACGGCCATTTGAACGAAGTCCGTCCGAAGACGGGGGGTCCGGGCCCGGGCCGACCCGGCCCGACCCCCCCTGGTTGGCCCGAACCGGGTCGGGTCCGACTCGGTTGGCCCGGCCCGGCCCGGCCAGGGCCGGTCCGGCTCGGCTCGGCCGAGCGGCCGAGCGGCCGACGCGGGGGAAAGCCGCCGCCCCGCGTGACACCCCCGCGGCACCCGCGGGGTGTCGGCCAGACACCCGCGGGGTGCCGCGTGACAACCCCGCGGCACCCGCGGGGTGTCGCCCTGGACACCCGCGGGGTGCCGCGTGACCACCCCGCGGCACCCGCGGGGTGTCGCGCTGGACACCCGCGGCACCCGCGGGGTGTCGCGCTGGACACCCGCGGGGTGCCGCTGGACACCCGCGGGGTGTCGCGCTGGACACCCGCGGGGTGCCGCTGGACACCCGCGGGGTGTCGCGCTGGACACCCGCGGGGTGTCGCGCTGGACACCCGCGGGGTGCCGCCGCCTCCGGCCGCCGGCGCCGCCGCGCCAGCGACCCGCGCCACCTCCGGCTTCCGCAGGCCGCCGGAGTCGCTCCGGTGACCCGTTTTCCTTCTCGTCTGCGCCGTTGTTCCTCCCGGGTTCCGTTCTTTACTGCGGGATCAACCAAAGGCCCTTGCGTCGTGCTTTTGCCGTCGCCCGCCAAATCCGCACAAAAAGGAAGATCGGCGGAGGGTTTCCGGGTCTTGTTTGTTAGACCCGCACCCTCCGCGTTAGTCATAAACCACGGGAGAAACAAGAAACGACCAAATCAACAATTTTAAATAAATTTAAAATTGTTCCGTGATCGGTTCCTCATTTTAAAAGAAATAAAATCACTGGAAAGGAAAATATTTCAAATCAACCCTTACCTTGTCGTCGTCGTTGCCGATCGAGGGATCGTCGCGGGATTGCTCGTCGCGGAAGAAGGGGGATCGTCGCGTCGTCGCGGTATCCGGCGTCGCGTCGCCAATCTCCGGATCAAGATCAAACGGTTTAATTAATTAAATCCGTTGTTATGAAATTAAAAAAAAAGGGAGAATTCAAACGATTCGTTTCTCACCTTAGTTGCCGAACGAGGATCGGCTGCGGAAGAAGAGGCGTCGCCGAAGAACGTCGCGGGTAAAGCTCGTCGACGTCGCAGATCTCGGTGTGCGTCGTCGAATTTCGGTCACCGGCATTCTTCGCGTTCTTCGCGTTCTTCGCGTTCTTCGCGTTCTTCGCGGGGAGATGAAGAAACAAGATCCTCTCAAATCCTTTCAAAGGATTTTTAGGTTGGTCTTATTTTATAAACATGCCAACACACGAAACCGGTTAAGAAACGATCCATCAATTCGAAAGAAACGACCCATTTAATTCATGAAAGAAACAGTCCATTTAATTCACGAAATAAACCGCCCAATTAAATGGTCTGTTAAGAATTAAAGAAACGCGTCGGTTGACTTTTCAGTTACTTTGACGGGTTTTCGCGGGTGCGTTACTTAGCGAATGAAACGGTGGGGCTCGTGCGGGCCCTGCCTCACAAATATCCTACCAAGGGGGTAGGATATTTCTGGATAGCATCCTATCCAGTTCAACTCAGTTCAAGCCGCCTTTAAGTGACTTGAAGTGGCTTCCAAGCAGCTTAAGTGAAAAATAAAATAAAGTTGTCGCACAAACTTTGTTTTATTTCTGACTTAAAGCCGCAAAATTTAAAAACCACGTCTGAGCAAACGCAACTCCGGAAGAGGCGTTTCTAAGCAAATATCGGCGCTGCGATTTCATCGGTGCCCTCAGAATTCGATTCCGGGCACCGGTTCAAAAGATAGAAAAACTCGCTCGTCCGTTCACTGATCGTACCCGAGCCAAACTTCGGAAATTGATTCCGGGCACACCGGGCCTCGGAATCAGGTGCCGTCTGAAGCTGCGCTCTTGTAAAATTCCAAAGAAAATTAAGAAAAAAAATTTCCTTGAAATTTGCGGGTCTTTACATTACTCCCACCTCAGGGCTTTACGTCCCCGTAAAGATACATCAAAAACTAGGGGAACAAATGGGGGTACTGAGCACGCATCTGAGCCTCCCGCTCCCAAGTGCTCCCATGGAGGTTCCCGTGCTGCCATCTGATGCGCACAAGAGGAATCGACCGCCCACGTAGGACCCTCTCCTGTCGATCCTCGATCTCCACTGGGACCTCCGCAAAAGTCGCCCCATCGTCCACGTCCAGCTCCCCAAAGTCGATGATGCGCGTCGGGTCGTGCACGTATCTCCTCAGCTGAGACACGTGGAAGACGTCGTGCACCCGGTGCAACTGAGGTGGTAGAGCCAGGCGATAAGCCACCTCTCCTATCCTGCGGAGGACCTGGAAAGGCCCGATGAAGCGTGGAGACAACTTTCCGCCTCGGCCAAATCTCCGTAAACCACGTCGAGGTGAGACACGCAAAAAGACGTGGTCGCCATCCTCGAACTCCAGTGGCCTCCGCCTCCTGTCAGCATATGACTTCTGCCGGCTCTGAGCTGTCCTCATCCTCTCCTGGATGATCTGGACCTTCTCTGTCGTGGCCTGGACCATCACAGGTCCCACAAGAGCTGCAAGATTTCTTCTTTGCCGAAAAGAGAAATCTGGTCTCATCCCCTGGATGAACCACATTCTTTGCCTAAAACAGTCAATCCCAACATGGATGATACTAATCCATACCAAGGATGACGTCGTAAGGCCTCGACGCTGAAGAAGGCTCTGCCAGGAAGCTCTCGATCAGGAGGGCTCGCTCCAGCACTCCCGCCTGGGTCGGAATGCTGAGGGAGATCAGCGACGCCCGAATCTCCTGCCGTAAGCCCTGCTCGAAGGTCCGGGCCCGGAAGAAGGGGTCCCGTACCATGTCTGTCGAGTACCGAGAAAGGTCGGTGAACCTCGCCGCGTACTGAGCGACCGTCAGGCTGCCCTGCCGCAGCTGAAGAAGCTCCTGGATGCGCACCGCACGGAGGGTGGCCGGGACGAACTCTGAGCGGAAGAGGCTCTCGAAGTCCGTCCAGATGAGGGTGGCCTCATCGTGTACCTGGAGCATCAGGCTCCACCAGCGTCCGGCTGCTGCGTGCAGTAGGCTCGCCGCGAGGATCACTATGAGGTTTGCTGGTGTCCTCACTAGCCTGAAAACTCGGACGACCGCCTCCAGCCAGTCCTCGGCTGCCTGGGGGTCCGACTCCCCACGGAACCTGGGTGGTCGCTGGCTCTGAAACTCATGCAGAGCTCCGAGGCGTCGTGCATCATCAGCTGCCAGTGCTGGAAGCATCGGGGGCTCGGCGGGTAAAGGTATCGCCGGTGCCACTGCTGGCAAAGGGCCCTGCACCGAGGCCTCGTCGCTCGGCGGGCTGTCGTCGCGCCCTGCTCTAGGAACCCTAGCTGGCTGCTGTCGTCGTGCCATCCTTGAAAAAAAACAAGTATGCCACGGTCAGAACAGTATACCTGGTGAGCTGACACAAGTAATCACAAAGAAAACTTGAAACACACATGCAATCAATGTTTTCGGGCATTAAGTCGGAAATCAGAAGTCAGGTTCCTGGTGTATGGATACGTCGGCCGCCGCACCAACACTGGACTCCCTGGACTGATAACCACACTCAATACGCTAAACACTATTGCTTCACATAGAAGGAAGATCAGAGTGTGCGGTAGAACCGACCACCTCTGATACCAATTTGTCACGACCCGCCCTCGGGGCCCGTGCCGTGACTACCCCAAGCCCGCCTTCCATAGGCCAGGGGCTGGCGACTAGCACCAAGGCGTAAAATCCCAGTAAACAGGGAAGGCATTGCCTTTATAAGTAACAACCACACAGAGTCAGCAAGCGGAAAGTAAAGTGCAGAAAAGTAAAGGGGCCGGAATACAAGCCCAACTGTAAAGTACAACTGAAAAGTAAAGTACAGCAACTGAAGAAAAGACGGCGGCCTCGTGTCGTCCACTGGCAATCCCACCTGAAGGGTGGGTACAGATAGCCTCCAGGCTCCTCGGGTCCCACGTCCGCTCCGAGCACGTCCCGCCCAGTGGTCCACCTCCAGGTACCGTCCTGCTCCATGCCCCAACCGTGATCAGCGCTGTCCGTCGTCTGCAACCAACACAACAAGGTGCGGGCATAGCCCGTGCAGGGGTGAGTACAACTACTCAGTAAGGACCCCGAGACCCCCGAAGGTCTCCCGAAATCCACAAAGGATATAGCACAAAAGAAAGATGCAATCACGAAGTAACATCTGACTTGACTTAGGTATATGCCCATACATATACCTAAGTCCCCAATTCTAGCTCTGCTCACGAGCTCAAGAACAACTCAATCCACAAAGGAAAGCAAGACTCAAATCCACAAGGAGAGTAAACAGTAAATCCACATAGGATAGTTCAACACAATCCACAAAGGAGAGTAAACAGAAAATCCACATAGGATAGTTCAACACAATCCACAAAGGAGAGTAAACAGTAAATCCACATAGGATAGTTCAACACAATCCACAAAAGAGAGTAAACAGTAAATCCACATAGGATAGTTCAACACAATCCACAAAGGAGAGTAACATAAGATTCAGCTCAACCAGGATTTTCATTATCGAAACCGTAAATGTTGAAGAGCCCCATCTCTGAAGTGTACAGTGGTCCTGTCACGACTCCGAGGTACTGCTCACTAACCTAAGACTGCTGAAGTACTCCTCCTGTCGAGTACCGCGGGTCTGCTGCCAACTACCGGGCGCTCCGTCCGCTGAGGGTCTGCTGCCAAATACCGGGCGCTCACCCAGATAGCCTACTGAGGTACTCCTCCTGTCGAGTACCGCGGGTTTGCCGCCAACTACCAGGCGCTCCGTCCGCCGTGGGTCTGCTGCCAACTACTGGGCGCTCCGTCCACTGGGCTAGTCGACTCACTCCAAGTCGAGTCGGTCAAGCAGTCGTCAGGTCTCAGTCATCTACACGGTCTCCGTACTCCGCACGCGCGTCTCCACCGTCGCGGGTCTGTCGCTACAACCAAGCGCACACACTCCGTGGAGTATCGCGGGTCCGCCGCTACAACCAAGCGCTCCACCGCCAAGGGTCTGCTGCTGCATCCAAGTGCACCACCACTGTCAAGTACCACGGGTCCGCCGCTACACCCAAGCGCTCCACCGCTCAAGGTAAAAAGAAGATTCAGCTCACACAGGTTCGGTAGCACTGTTCCACGTAGGATCGCTGAGTGCAGTAGTCGACGCAGTCCACTGAGGATCTCTGCACAGTCATCGCCGCAATCCACGAAGGATCTCTGCTCTGCCGTCGTCGCAGTCCACGGAGGATCTCTGCTCTGTCGTCGAAGCCACAGCCAGCACTAGGGTTCCCGCACATAGCGAGCTCGTTTAGGAGGGTCCGCTCCACGAGCCGAGAGGCTGATACATCAACTGACACGTAGTCCGAAGTTGATGTATCCAAAAGTTCCGTATCGACAACAGGATCTCAACGCAACAGACGGCGCGTCAATCGGACGCCCGGTCTGAGAGTTATTGGCATTTTCGTCCCAGGGGCCCGGTTGGTTTTTAGGGCAAAGCCAACCCGACCGTACTCCTCCTGTGTCCGATCCTCGGGCGGAGTATGCCAAAAGTTCCGTCTCACTTAGAGGAAACTACCACAGCTGACGGTACGTCGATCGGACGTCCGTAGCTCAAGTTATGAGCGTTTCCGCTCCGAGGGCCCGGTTGGTTTCGTGTACGAACCAACCCGGCCGAACCCAAAGTCTTCCGAAACCTTGAGTATAATAAACCGAAACGACCGTCTCGATCCAAGGATCGTGTTGCCGCTGACGGCGGGTCGTTTGGAGGCTCGAAGCTCAAGATACGGCCATTTGAACGAAGTCCGTCCGAAGACGGGGGGTCCGGGCCCGGGCCGACCCGGCCCGACCCCCCCTGGTTGGCCCGAACCGGGTCGGGTCCGACTCAGTTGGCCCGGCCCGGCCCGGCCAGGGCCGGTCCGGCTCGGCTCGGCCGAGCGGCCGAGCGGCCGACGCGGGGGAAAGCCGCCGCCCCGCGTGACACCCCCGCGGCACCCGCGGGGTGTCGGCCAGACACCCGCGGGGTGCCGCGTGACAACCCCGCGGCACCCGCGGGGTGTCGCCCTGGACACCCGCGGGGTGCCGCGTGACCACCCCGCGGCACCCGCGGGGTGTCGCGCTGGACACCCGCGGGGTGCCGCTGGACACCCGCGGGGTGTCGCGCTGGACACCCGCGGGGTGCCGCTGGACACCCGCGGGGTGTCGCGCTGGACACCCGCGGGGTGTCGCGCTGGACACCCGCGGCACCCGCGGGGTGTCGCGCTGGACACCCGCGGCACCCGCGGGGTGTCGCGCTGGACACCCGCGGGGTGCCGCCGCCTCCGGCCGCCGGCGCCGCCGCGCCAGCGACCCGCGCCACCTCCGGCTTCCGCCGGCCGCCGGAGTCGCTCCGGTGACCCGTTTTCCTTCTCGTCTGCGCCGTTGTTCCTCCCGGGTTCCGTTCTTTACTGCGGGATCAACCAAAGGCCCTTGCGTCGTGCTTTTGCCGTCGCCCGCCAAATCCGCACAAAAAGGAAGATCGGCGGAGGGTTGCCGGGTCTTGTTTGTTAGACCCGCACCCTCCGCGTTAGTCATAAACCACGGGAGAAACAAGAAACGACCAAATCAACAATTTTAAATAAATTTAAAATTGTTCCGTGATCGGTTCCTCATTTTAAAAGAAATAAAATCACTGGAAAGGAAAATATTTCAAATCAACCCTTACCTTGTCGTCGTCGTTGCCGATCGAGGGATCGTCGCGGGATTGCTCGTCGCGGAAGAAGGGGGATCGTCGCGTCGTCGCGGTATCCGGCGTCGCGTCGCCAATCTCCGGATCAAGATCAAACGGTTTAATTAATTAAATCCGTTGTTATGAAATTAAAAAAAAAAGGAGAATTCAAACGATTCGTTTCTCACCTTAGTTGCCGAACGAGGATCGGCTGCGGAAGAAGAGGCGTCGCCGAAGAACGTCGCGGGTAAAGCTCGTCGACGTCGCAGATCTCGGTGTGCGTCGTCGAATTTCGGTCACCGGCGTTCTTCGCGTTCTTCGCGTTCTTCGCGTTCTTCGCGTTCTTCGCGGGGAGATGAAGAAACAAGATCCTCTCAAATCCTTTCAAAGGATTTTTAGGTTGGTCTTATTTTATAAACATGCCAACACACGAAACCGGTTAAGAAACGATCCATCAATTCGAAAGAAACGACCCATTTAATTCACGAAAGAAACAGTCCATTTAATTCACGAAATAAACCGCCCAATTAAATGGTCTGTTAAGAATTAAAGAAACGCGTCGGTTGACTTTTCAGTTACTTTGACGGGTTTTCGCGGGTGCGTTACTTAGCGAATGAAACGGTGGGGCTCGTGCGGGCCCTGCCTCACAAATATCCTACCAAGGGGGTAGGATATTTCTGGATAGCATCCTATCCAGTTCAACTCAGTTCAAGCCGCCTTTAAGTGACTTGAAGTGGCTTCCAAGCAGCTTAAGTGAAAAATAAAATAAAGTTGTCGCACAAACTTTGTTTTATTTCTGACTTAAAGCCGCAAAATTTAAAAACCACGTCTGAGCAAACGCAACTCTGGAAGAGGCGTTTCTAAGCAAATATCGGCGCTGCGATTTCATCGGTGCCCTCAGAATTCGATTCCGGGCACCGGTTCAAAAGATAGAAAAACTCGCTCGTCCGTTCACTGATCGTACCCGAGCCAAACTTCGGAAATTGATTCCGGGCACACCGGGCCTCGGAATCAGGTGCCGTCTGAAGCTGCGCTCTTGTAAAATTCCAAAGAAAATTAAGAAAAAAAATTTCCTTGAAATTTGCGGGTCTTTACAATAGGTTCCTAAGGTTACAGTGTCCTAACCATCTATGAAACAACCAATAATGATCTTCCATTTCACTAAGGCAAGGTAGGTCTTGGATCCTATTGCCTTATATGTTTAGTGTGTATACATTCTCTTGCCTATGGGCAGAAAGAATAAACTCTTCCTTGGAATTGTGTATTAATCAATTGTCATTCCTAGAATTCACAATGTAACCTTCATCACATAATTGACTTATAATAATAAGGTTGTGCTTAAGACCTTTAAAAAATAAATTTTTTAAAATCAAAGTTTTTCCAAGAAGAAAAATGTTACATATACCAATAATTTATCCCTGAGCATTATCTCCAAAAGTTACTTTTCCTCCTTTCATCTTGATAATATTTTCAAATAAGTTTTTATTACCAGTCATATTCCAGGAACATCAAATATCCATGTACTGTGTATTGATGTTGGTACTTTCTCTATGTTCCTGAAAATAATATTGTTAGACTTTCGAAACCCAAACATCCTTGGAACTGGAAATTTTATAAAGAAAAATTTTAGGTATCTACGTTTTCTTAGAAAAATAAGCTTTATGAAAACCTATAGATTGAGTTTTGTTTAAAGAACAATTTTGCATCCAAAGTCCACCACACTGACATTTAGTGCAGAATGGAGGACTCTGAGGAGCAAAATAGTTATTACTAAGAATTGGTTTAGAATGGGTATAAGCAAATCTAGAACAATTCCTTAGAGGTGGAGTTTAAGAATACATTTCATCAATGTTTTACTTACCTATGTTAAAGTTTAACAATCACTTCCTTAAGGAAAATATTTATGACTTTTGTTTAAAACCCAAATTTTTATCCTCAAAAACTATAGTTTTTGAACTATAGTTAGTCTCTAAAATATTTTTCTTAGAAATTAAATTTTCAAGATCCTTAGAATGTTTATCCTTTATAGAATTAACTTCCTCGCGGTTTTTTGAAATACTTTCAAAATCAAAAATTTTCTTATCAAGATCTTTAGAAAGATTCGATAGTTCCTTAGTAAGAATATATACTCTAGAATTTTCCATATCATGTATTTTCTTCACTTTATAATTTTCAATCTCAAGAAGTTAAGAAAACCAAGAAACTACTTCATAAGTAGGTGAAGTATTATCTTCATCAGAAGAATATTCTTCATCCAAAGATTCATAGTATTAATTATCACTATAATTATCATTCAAAAACACATTTGTTATGGATTCAGCATTGTTTACCTTACCCGTTAGACAATGATTTCCAATAGGTAATTCGGTTATTAGGCCATAATTCTTCTGACCAGAGGATTCATAGACTGAGGATTCATCAGAAGAGTCTCCACCACTAGCACTCCAGGTGTCATTGGCTTTCAAAAAATTCTTAGCCTTATATTTGTAGTACTTCATTATATTCCTCTAATAATGATTTTCCTTTCAATATTTTTCTTAATAATCGGACAATCTGCTATTATATGCATTTCTATTTTACATTCATAAGAAGTGACTTCTGGGAATTTATTTTCTTTTCTTTCTTTATTCTTAAATCTATACTAAAAGTATTTCATTCCAACTATCTAGTTTGTCCTTCGAGCAAGATTAGCTAGTTCATTCCAAGAATGTTCACTTTCACTAGATTTAGATAGAATAGTGAATTTATTATATTTGGATTTTGTAACCATTTCAGGAGTCTTTCCTTTAGTGATAGTAAAGGATACACTTCCATTTTAATTATTGTTATAATTCATATTAGCATCTCTTTTCATTATTGTTTCATGTTGAACAAGAGTTCCAAAAAGCTCATCAAGAGTAATTTGAGATACTTTCCAATTCTCATCAATATATGTTATATTAGATTCCCACTCCTTAGGCATGATATCTGTAATCTTGTCCACAAGATCTCCATCATCTAAACCCTCACTACTAAAAATGAAGTCTTTCCCAATGGTTCTAAACCATTGCGAAAGGTTGTAGAACTGTTGGTATATGTTATAGCATCGGTTCCGCAAACCGTAGGGAAGTAAGCCGCTGGGAATGCTTTTCCCAATAGTTCACAGTGAACCGTTGGGATAGGGTGGGGAAAATTAACCTATCCCAATGGTTCTTCCAAAATGTTGGGAAAGGTTTTTCCAAACTGTTTGGAACCGTTGGGAAAGCCCAAGCATTATTCATCTTTCACAACGGTTAGAAACCATTAAGAAAAGTTTTTTACCAATGGTTCATAGAACCGTTGGTAAAAAAATCCCAGATATGCTATGCCAACAGTTTGAAACTGTATGCATAGCCTATGCTGTGCAAATTGCACAGCATCTTGCAATTTGCACAGCAGGTCTGCAATTTTCCCACTATGTCTCATTTTGTGCATTCCCTCTCATTTTCAATCCAATTATTGTACATGCAATAAACTAACACATACATATACAATTATTTTACCTACAATAACCAAATAACACATACATATATAGAACAAATTCATACACATTTAACATATAATGCATCCTGAACAATACACATCCATAATTAAATTAGAATTTATAATGTAATTATAAAAATACATAATTCATTTAAAATTAATTTTAAAATTTAGATGACAATTATATGTGGAATCCGAAATTCAATTCATATTTTGATCGTTTTTTCGTATACCATATATTTTTACCTGAAATGATTCCATTTTAAACAAAATACATACACTTGGAGTGATACTGACCACACTGTGCCTCATATTGAGGCAGGGTTGACTCATACACGTCATATATGACCTTTGGATTGTTGTGTTAAAGTATCGACACAATCCAAATGCATATGGCCAGTTTTCGGTATGCCAGTTGATGTTATTCAATTAAAATGACATCCTTTTGAAACAAAAGATAGACACTTTGAGTGGTGTAGGCCACACCACATCTCATATTAAGGCGGAGTTGATTTGTACACGTCAAAAATGACCCAGGGATCGTTATCCTAAAGTTTCAATGGAAACCGAATGCGTTTGGTCGGTTTTATGTATGTACTTAAAATGTTGTCCATTTTAAACAAAAGGGAACCACATAGAGTGATCTTGGCCACACCATGCCTCGGATTGAGCCCGGTTTGACTCGTACACATCACATATGACCCATGGATCGTGGTCCAAAAGCATCAACACATTTCGAATGCGTTTGGTTGGTTTTCCATATGTCTGTTGTTCTTTTAACTCATCATCCTGTCCATTTTAAACAAAAGAGAGACACTCTGAATGGTGTTGGTCACACAATGCCTCGGATTGAGGCGAGGTTGACTCGTTCACATCTTATATGACCCATGGATCGTTGTGCAAAATTATTGACACAATCCGAATGCGTTTCGTCAGTTTTCCGTATGCCAGTTGATGTTTTTCAATTTAAATGATGTCATTTTGAAACAAAAGATAGACACTTTGAGTGGTTCCAGCCACACCGCGTCTCATATTGTGGCGGGGTTGATTCTTACATGTCACATATGACCCATGGATCGTTCTCCTAGTGTTTCAACAAAAAACGAATGTGTTTGGTCGGTTTTTTGTATGTACTTAAAATGTTGCCCATTTTAAACAAAAGGGACACACTTAGAGTGATCCCGGCCACACCGTGCCTTGGATTGAGTCCCGGGTTGACTCATACACATCACATATGACTCATGGATCATTGTCCTAAATCATCAACACATTTCGAATGCGTTTGGTCAGTTTTCCGTAAGTCAGTTGTTCTTTTCACTCATAATCCTGTCCATTATAAACAAAAGAGAGACACTCTGAATGGTGTCGGCCACATCGCAACTCGGATTGAGGCGGGGTTGAATCGTACATGTCACATATGACCCGTGGTTCATTTTTCTAAAGTATCGACACAATCCGAATGAATTTGGTTAGTTTTCTGTATACCAGTTAATGTTTTTCAATTAAAATGGCGTCCTTTTAAAACAAAAGATAGAACATTTGAGTGGTGTCGGCCACACCGTGTATCAGATTGAGGCGGGGTTGATTCGTACATGTCACATATGACCCATGGATCGTTCTCCTAATGTTTCAATGGAAACCGAATGCGTTTGGTCGTTTTTCCGTATGTACTTAAAATGTTGTCCATTTTTAACAAAAGGAAGCCACTTAGAGTGATCCCGACCACACCGTGCCTCAGATTGAGCCTGAGTTGACTCGTACACGTCACATATGACCCATGGATTGTTTCCCTAAAGCATCAACACATTTCGAATGCGTTTGGTCAGTTTTCTTAATGTAAGTTGTTCTTTTCACTCATAATCCTGTCCATTATAAACAAAAGAGAGACACTCTGAATGGTGTCATCCACTCCGCGCCTCGTATTGAGGAAGGTTGGACTCGTACACGTCACATATGACCCATGGATCATTGTTCTAAAGTATTGACACAATTTGAATGTGTTTGGTCGGTTTTTCGTATTCCATTTGATGTTGTTCAATTAAAATGACGTCCTTTTGAAACAAAAGACAGCCACTTTGAGTGGTGCCGGCCACACCGTGTGTCAGATTGAGGCGGGGTTGATTCGTACATGTCACAAATGACCCATGGATCATTCTCCTAAAGATTCAATGGAAACTAAATGCGTTTGTTTGGTTTTCCGTATGTACTTAAAATGTTGTCCATTTTAAACAAAATGGAGAAACTTAGAGTGATCCCAGCCACACCGTGCCTCATATTGAGCCCAGGTTGACTCGTACACGTCACATATGACCCATGGATATTTTTCCTAAAGCATCAACACATTTTGAATGTGTTTGGTCGGTTTTTCGTATGTCAGTTGTTCTTTTCACTCATAATCCTGTCCATTTTAAACAAAAGAGAGACACCCTGAATTGTGTCGGCCACACCGTGCCTCAGATTGAGGCGGGGTTGACTCGTACACATCACATATGACCCGTGGATCGTTGTTCTAAAGTATCAACCCAATACCAATGAGTTTGGTCGGTTTTCTGTATGCCAGTTAATGTTTTTCAATTAAAATGACGTCCTTTTGAAACAAAATATAGACACGTTGAGTGGTGTCGGCCACACCACATCTCATATTGAGGCGGGGTTGATTCGTACACATCACATATGACCCATGGATCATTATCTTAAAGTTTCAATGGAAACTGAATGTGTTTGGTCAGTTTTCCGTATGTACTTAAAATGTTGTCCATTTTAAACAAAAGGGAGCCACTTAGAGTGATCTCGGCCACACCGTGCCTCTGATTGAGCCCGGGTTGACTCGTACAGGTCACATATGACCCATGGATCGTTGTCCAAAATCATCGACACATTTTGAATGCATTTGGTTGGTTTTCTGTATGTCAGTTGTTCTTTTTACTCATAATCATGTCCATTTTAAACAAAAGATAGACACTCTGAATGGTTTCAGCCACACCGTGACTTGGATTGTGGTGGGTTTGACTCCTAGATGTCACATATGACCTATGGATCGTTGTGCTAAAGTATCGACACAATTCGAATGTGTTTGGTCGGTTTTCCGTATGCCAGTTGATGTTTTTCAATTCAAATGACATTTTTTTGAAACAAAAGACAGACACTTTGAGTGGTGCCGGCCACACCGCATCTCAGATTGAGGGGGGTTGATTCGTACACGTCACATATGACCCATGGATTTTTCTCCTAATGTTTCAATGGAAACCGAATGTTTTTGGTTAGTTTTCTATATGTACTTAAAATATTGTCCATTTTAAACAAAAGGGAGCCACTTAGAGTGACGCCGGCCACACCGTGCCTCGTATTGAGCCTAGTTTGACTTGTACTCGTCACATATGACACATAGATCGTTTTCCTATAGTATCAACACATTTTGAATGCGTTTGTTCGGTTTTCTGTATGTCAGTTATTCTTTTCACTTATAATCCTATCCATTTTAAACAAAAGAGAGACTCTCTAAATAGTGTCGGTCACACCTAGCCTCAGATTGAGGTGGGGTTGACTCGTACATGTCACATATTACCCATGGATAGTTGTTCTAATGTTTCAACAAAAACCGAATGTGTTTGGTCTATTTTCCGTATTCCAGTTGATCTTTTTCAATTAAAATGACGTCCTTATGAAACAAAAGATAGAAACTTTGAGTGGTGCTAGCCACAACGCATGTCAGATTGAGGCAGGGTTGATTCGTACACGTCACATATGACCCATGGATCGTTCTCCTAATGTTTCAATGGAAACCGAATGTGTTTGGTCAGTTTTCCGTATATACTTAAAATGTTGTCCATTTTAAACAAAAGGGAGCCAATTAGAGTGATCCCGGCCACACCGTACCTTGGATTGTGCTCGGGTTGACTCGTACACATCACATATGACCCATAGATCGTTTTCCTAAATCATCAACGCATTTTTAATGAGTTTGGTAGGTTTTTCGTATTTCTATTGTTCTTTTCACTCATAATACTGTACATTTTAAACATAAGAGAGACACTCTGAATGGTGTTGGCCACACCATGCCTCGGATTGAGGCGAGGTTGACTCATACATATCACATATGACCCGTGGATCGTTGTGCGAAAGTATCGACAAAATCCTAATGCGTTTGGTCATTTTTCCATATGCTAGTTGATGTTTTTCGATTAAAATGACGTCCTTTTGAAACAAAAGACAGAAACATTGAGTGGTGTCGGCCCCACTGCATCTTAGATTGAGGAAGGTTTGATTCGTACACGTCAAATATGACCCATGGATCGTTCTCCTAAAGTTTCAATGGAAACCGAATGCGTTTGGTCAGTTTTCCATATGTACTTAAAATGTTCTGCATTTTGAACAAAAGGGAGCCACTTAGAGTGACCCCAGCCACACCATGCCTCGTATTGGGCCCGAGATGACTCGTACACTTCACATATGACCCATAGATCGTTTTCCTAAAGCATCAACACATTTCAAATGTGTTTGGTCGGTTTTCCGTATGTCAGTTGTTCTTTTCACTCATAATCCAATCCATTTTAATCAAAAGAGTGACACTCTAAATGGTTTCGGCCACACCGTGCCTCGAATTGAGGCGGGGTTGACTCGTACACGTCATAGATGACCATTAGATCATTTTGGTAAAGTATCGACACAATCCGAATGCGTTTGGTCGGTTTTCTGTATTCTAGTTGATGTTTTCAATTAAAATGGCGTCCTTTTGAAACAAAAGAAAGACACTTTGAGTGGCTCCGGCCACACCATGTCTCAGATTGAGGCAGGGTTGATTATTACACATCACATATGACCCATGGATCGGTCTCATAATGTTTCAACAGAAACTGAATACGTTTGGTTAGTTTTCCGTATGTACTTAAAATGTTGTCCATTTTACGAGAATCCTCATGTGTCTATTAGTGGAATGATATTTACTTAAAATCTTATAGACATTCATATAGAATATTTATATATCATTATTAGTATGGATTATATTTTATTTTATCATGCTATTAAAACATTTCAGAGCTAACAATGTCATGCCCAATGAATACATATCTTTTATAACATACCAAGAATCTATGATATTGATTAGATGTGTAAATGTGATTTACATTGATTATCATGATGAATGTAGAGACCCATATCTTGACGTACATAGACATTACATTACTTTTGTGGAATACTTTGTACATAACAAAAACACACACACAAGGATCGTAATAGTTTAGTGTCTTTGGAAACTCAGAATATAATCTTCTAATCGTGGTGAAAGATCTTCAACATCTCCCATAAAGATCTTCCTTTTTTTTACCTAAAACATTTCTTTATATCCTGGGGAAAAGAAAACATAAAAGGGTGAGCTCAAATGCTCAGTAAGGGTAAACAAAAGAAATATCAATCACATCATATACATAAGAACATAACTTTTGGAAATCTTAACCTACAAAAGAGATCATAATTTCATAACATGGGGTAAATAATGGCAGTGAAATGTAACCACAATAATCATAACTTAAAACATGTAACATTGTGGAATTCACACATAATCATAGAGAATCATTTCTTGTTAGTCAAGACTCATTTCCAAGACTATCTTAGTGGACAAAGTCCCTTTCAGAACTGAGTCACCCTCGTTTTAGTCCTGTTTCACTGAACCGGTATAACCTACCGTTCCAGCCATGTCTATCTCATGAGATATAAAATATTTACCCAATGCATTGGAGGGAGATATAGGTCCCACCCATCTTATAATTAATCCTTTCTTATGTGTGCCACATAATCATAAATCATACATCATCGCATAACACATGTAACAAAAATGGGATTCTTGAAACATCATGACATCATAAAAAAAATCATATAAGGTAAATGACTTCATAAAAATAATTCCCTCAAAACATAATCAAATCAATGTAATAATAGGGATAAAAACATAACCCTATATTATCTTAGATGGAAAATAATTTTGATAAAACATTTGAACTCCATTCTTGAGGAAAATATCCTTTCTACTTCAAAAACACTTTTCTTTTCTTAACGTGTCATACAATTATAAACTAAAAGAAGTTGATTAAAACTAAACTTGAAAACTTATAAAGGAAGATTCTTGGAAATAATGTTTTAAAAATCCATTCTTTCCGTATAATTAAAAAAAACATTCTTTGTACTTTTGTCGGAAAAGTCAAAAAGTACCTTGTACGAAAAATGACAAAAGATTCCTTTCATATCTTTTACTAAAAACTCACCGAAGGGTAAAATAGGATTTAAAAAATTGTAGGAGAATGGAAATAATATTACATATTGAGGAAACATGGATGTGGATGATAAAATACACCCCAGTAAATTTCAAAGTGTAAACAATCTCGGATAAAAATGAGATTGTGATATTTCCCTTACCTTAGGTCCGACTTGCTTTGTAAGTGTCCAAACCTCCTGTATAATGATTTAAATAATGTTATTGACTTATTCCAGAATCATACATATTGATATGATTTCATATATGGTCATATTCTTAGCTTCTTTTTAGTAATATTTCATTGTTACTTGTTACTCGGGTATTTATTGCCTTTTGTACTTATGCGTGTTTTGCCGAATAAATTCTTATTCTTATTTTAAGGTTATAGATACCTTATATCCAGAATCTTATTAGTGTAACATATATCATATTTATTCATTCAATTAATTTATATAATTACTATGTAATGATGATCATGTAGAACGAGTCGCATCACATCGTGGAGACGGTATTCCGTACGTACGCACGAGCGATGATATTGTTCCCAAGATCGTGGAATTGTATTTAAGTGTATTTATACTATTTCAGTATCAATATCACTTTATAATAATCATATATAGTTACTCGCTACACCATTATACCCATCCTTGTAAGGTGATGGTGGAAAATAGATTACACCACGGCGTAGAGACGGTATTCCATACGTACGCACGTGCGGTGATTTCATTTTTCTGTAGGATGGATAGAAGGTGAATTAGGTTTCTTTCATATTTATAATAACATATCAGTATGTAAGTAATACTGATGTTATTAATTTATCATGAATCAACTAATGAAGAAGAAGTTGAAGAAGAAAGAAATTGAAAAGATCGGTAATGGATATTACCTCTTCTTTGAAACGCCTCTTTGAATCCTCTACTTAGGGAACTAAGATTGGTCTTTGAAGAAGACCAGGACCTCTAGGATTATTATAGGGAAGTGGAGAAGGGATTTTGTCAGGGTTTGGCCGAGCTTTAGTGCTCAAATTGGTGTGAGGAGGAGGGGGGAGGAGGTGCCCTTTTATAAGGGAGGAGAGGGGCACCTTAGGAATATCTCAAAATATTATTTTATATTAAAGTCAAAATCGGTTTATAATGGTTTCAAAGGGTCTTATTTCGAAGGTAAAGTGGGGATGGGTCGAACTCCTATCAACCAATAGGATTTAGACAAGTTTAGGATATTATTTTAACCGTATCAATTAGATTTAACTCTAAGTTAAATAATTTAACTTTTACCGTGACTTTTTGTTTTCTTACACTATATGGTTAATACACTTACTATAACATGCCAAACGAACCCCAAGTTGTTTATTATTAATATATATATCCTTATCTAAGTCATTTTACCGAACCATAGAGTTTTAGGAATAAAATAAAAATTAATAATATAATATTTTTTTTAAAAACTATTTTATGTCAACTTTGACACTATTTAGTAATTGATTTTTGTGAAAATCATAACAGAATTATATGTTCGAACCAAGTTGACTAAATCAACACCAATATATCATAGTAACCTAGAAAATTAGTGGAATTCATAAAAAGTCTCAAATTACATTTATTTGAGCATTTATAACATCGATTATGTTAACATTTCCTTAAAATGGTAATTACTGCATCATCGTTGTGTCATAAATAAATTAATTTATTTAAAGTCTAAAAATTATAAATAAAATATCATTATGTAGGAAATCGTTTTCTCTTTCTAATTAATATTTATAGTCGAATTTATCTTATGTATTACCACATATTAAAAATTATTTACTTATTAAACTTTGATTTTAACTATTTTAACCCTTCTTTAAATAAATTAATAATAAATGTCCTAATCTAATCCAAGTGGGGCTAAATGCTCATATTTTATTCCTAAGTTTGTTTTTGGTCGAATTACACTTATACAATAGAATTACGACATGTGTTAGGGTAATAATAATATCATCTTTACCCTTAATTACCCTATTTACTTTTTACCGTGGTAAAAAAAAGTAAAAAGTTACTATTCACCAAAAATTATTTTCATCTCATTGAACCACATTTTAGTCCTTGATATTAACCATGTCTCTTGGATTTTCGAAATTCCATTCACAGAAGCGGTAAAATTATGTTTTATGAAAAATTCATTTTTTTTAACTACCACTTAGTGGTTTCACTATTCATCAAAAATTGAAAGTTTTCATAAAAATACCAAAAATTAGGCCTAAGATATATTTGATATTATGAACTCAAAAATTATTTCTATTTTACCAAATTCAAAACATATCAGTTGCATTAATTAATTTAAAAATTAATTCCCGTCGTCAAAACAAAAGGCGTGTTTTTAAGAGATAATAACTATCAAAAGATTGACACTTGTTTATAACTAGTTTAAATTTGAAATTACATCCAATGAACAACATTGTATTAAATTGTAAAAATATATTCTAAATATACTTTAAAACCACTCAAATTAATAATTTATCACTATTAATTATTTCGATTGAAAAAGTTGTTTTTAATTAAAATTTAGTAATTTCCACTATTCATCAAAATATGAAAGTTATCCGAAAATTACCAAAATTTCACCCTAAGCTAATTTCGATATTCTGAATCCAAAAATGAAATCCATTTTGAAAAATAAAATTTAATAAATTTCAAAAAGTGGTTATTACTATTCATAACGGCTAGTTTTAATAATATTTTAATAGCATATCGTTGTTTAGTGAAACTCGGTATTGCGTACTACACACTCTATCAAGGAAGGTCGCGATTGCGTGTAATGAAAGGAAAGTCAAGGATGCGTGTTGTGCAAGCTCCTTTTGGTGTAGCATACAACACAAGACATTAATGAAATTAAAAAGAATATTTTTCATAAAATCTCGGGGTGTTGCATTCTACCCCCCTTAAAATGAATTTCGCCCTCGAAATTTGTCGGGGTTATAAATGGTTTAATAATTGAAAGTTTCTTTAATATAAACCCACATCGTAAAAAGGAATACCAAAACCAATCTTTAAAAAAAAGTATGAAACGTAACAGTTACCCAAATAAACTAATCACTGGGTTTCCACATAGGTGAAAATATGGATATGGAAGAAAAATCTAACCATCATGTTCTGATGGAGAGTGGTAGAGAACATGTCTATGGAAAACCCAACAATCACAAATCCATAAATTTGTGACGATCTAAGGTACCATCTGATTAATCAGATATAAGTGCATTAGGACAACATTTTTGGTTTTCAAGATCATTTCCATAAAGTTGAAGAATTTGAATTGGAATAAATACTTACTTTATTTTGGTACAATCTCACTGTTGTTCATGCCTTAAACAATTTCCACTTCATCTCTTAAATAAATGAAGTTGAATTTCTTATTTTTGAAGTGTTATCAGATCATGTGATAGAATGACGGGTCATTCCATCTCTTTCAAACAAAAGGTTAGCAAAAGTTATAAGTCCATATTATGGTTAATCGTATATAGTTCCAAAAATGAATTTATACTTCATATATCATACCTCTTAATAATATAAAACTAGTTTCTACTAACCAGGGACTTCCTGTAGGCTAGTGGTAGGCGATAAAGGCCAGTCGCACTTCGGTTGTGGGTTCAATTCCCACAGCCTTGTCTGACGCGATGGGCTATCGCCCGTCCTACAGATTGTCCTTTTTCTAAAACTATATTACTATAACATCCCATCAATAATATCGAAAAAACTTCTATCCTTAAACAATAGTAACTTATGTCCAACATAATCCATTCCAATCTTTAGGCTTATCCATAATACTGCAGTCCACTCTCATAACATAGTGAAAACGATTACCAGAGATTTAATACCATCTTTGATCCCCATATATCATAAGATTTGTTTTTTTGGTCACATTCCAAACATTCAAAGTCATTAATCATGTATTCTCTTGAATACCCATTGAACCTTAGTGAAAACATGAATGTAGTTAAAAGTTAACACTTTCCACATTCCAAAATCCTCAAAATTCTATATACTCAAACCATGATATCACTTAGTCCTTATATCAATCATGAGCTCATGAATACTATTAAATATCTCAATCACTTTGAATACCACATTAGACCAACACATAAATATTTCAATACAACATTATTTTGGAATCCCATTACATAAACACTTAATCATTCCACCACATCATTTTCATATTCAACATCTCCAATAGTGATCGCATGTGACTTCCCTTTGTCCTTTTCCTTAAGTGGTTGCTCATGTTGATCATCACTAACCCTTGGATTAGGGCATTTATTAGCATAATGCCCCATTTCCTTGCACTTGAAGCATCGAAGTGTTGGTGGTGCGTTCTCTGTAGTGTTTTCACTATTCACATCATTAGAAACCCTTTTTCCATTACATCAACACTCAGCTGCTCGATGACCTTCTGTTCCACACTTAAAACAATTTCTAGTCCCTTTAAGACAATCTCCACCATGCTTCTTTCCACACTTTGAGCATAAGGAAACATTCATCTTCTTTTCACCATTATTCTGAGATTTATCCTTGAACTCCATCTTTCGTTTCTTTTCAAAACCATGAGATGGATATGTAACACCAACTTCCATTTCTACCTTCATAGAACAACGCACAATTTCTTCATAGCTACTGAAGTCTCTTATAGCTAATTCCCTTCGAAGACTTGGTTTTAAGCCACTGAAAAATCGATCAACTTTAATTTCAGGTTGGATGATAATGCCAGATGCATACCTTGAAAGTCTTGTAAAATTCGCTTCATATATACCAACAGATTCATCATCCTTCTGCTTCAGCTCAAGAAACTCCTTTTCCATCTTCGTTCGAAGAATACGAGGGAAGTACTTACTGAAAAACAAGTTCTTTAACTCGTCCCATTCCATGGAATCAATTTCATCTCTTTGCCTCGTATTCTTGATAAGATTACACCATTTATCAGCTTCACCTTCCAAACGATATACTGCTAAGATGACTTTATTATGTTCAGAACATTGAAGAACTGAAAATATCTTTTCAGTAGTACTGATCCATTGTTCAGCAACAAGTGGATCAGAAGACCCACTGAAAGAAGGTGGGTGTTGCCTCATGAAGGACTTAATAGAATATTGTTCCCTTATCTTCTCATTTGGAAGCCCAGAATGATTCATATCTTGTGTATGTATAGCAATAAGATTTTGCACTCCATCTACCGTAAAATTTGTCTGTTCAGGAGGGAAATCATTGCATTGTCTATTACATTGATCAACACGGTTCCTTCGGGTTCCAGCCATCGTCTAAAACCCAAAAAGAATAGTGTGAGAGGGAAAAATCATGCTAGGGAAAACAACATTATAAAGGGGGAGTATCCTCAATATCTAACTTCTTAGGTTAAATTCTATGAACATTACCATAGTTTTAGGACTCTATCTTATACGTATACTTATCCTTAGGGACATCCCTAGACATACCTTATAAATATCTCTAGGGATCTCACTAACGCTTTCGCATCCTAGTTTCCAAAGGTTGACTAAACCTTTCCTCTGATACCAGCTGTAGAGACCCATATCTTGATGTACATGGACATTACATTACTTTTGCGGAATAATTAGTACATAACAAAAACACACACACAAGGATCGTAATAGTTTAGTGTCTTTGGAATCTCGGAATATAATCTTCTAATCGTGGTGAAAGATCTTCAAAATCTCCCATAAAGATCTTCCTTTTTTTACCTAAAACCTTTCTTTATATCCTGGGGAAAAGAAAACATAAAAGGGTGATCTCAAATGCTCAGTAAGGGTAAAAAAAAAGAAATATCAATCACATCATATACATAAGCACATAACTTTTGGAAATCTTAACATGCAAAAGAGATCATAATTTCATATCATGGGGTAAATCATGGCAGTGAAATGTAACCACAATAATCATAACTTAAAACATGTTACTTTGTGTCATTCACACATAATCATAGAGAATCATTTCTTGTTAGTCAAGACTCATTGCCAAGACTATCTTAGTGGACAAAGTCCCTTTCTGAACCGAGTCACCCTCGTTTCAGTCCTATTTCACTGAACCGGTATAACCTACCATTCCAACCATGTATATATCATGAGATATAAAATATTTACCCAATGCATTGGAGAGAGATATAGGTCCCACCCATCTTATAATGAATCCTTTCTTATGTGTGCTACATAATCATAAATCATATATCATCGCATAACACATGTAACAAAAATGGGATTCTTGAAACATCATGACATCATAAAACAAATCATATAAGGTAAATGACTTCATAAAAATAATTCCCTCAAAACATAATCAAATCAATGTAATAATAGGGATAAAAATAGAACCCTATATTATCTTAGATGGAAAATAATTTTGATAAAACATTTGAACTCCATTCTTGAGGAAAATATCCTTTCTACTTCAAAAACACTTTTCTTTTCTTAACGTGTCATACAATTATAAACTAAAAGAAGTTGATTAAAAATAAACTTGAAAACTTATAAAGGAAGATTCTTGGAAATAATGTTTTAAAAATCCATTCTTGCCGTATAAGTTAAAAAAAACATTCTTCGTACTTTTGTCGGAAAAGTCAAAAAGTACCTCGTACGAAAAATGACAAAAGATTCCTTTCATATCTTTTACTAGAAACACACCGAAGGGTAAAATAGGATTTAAACAATTGTAGGAGAATGTAAATAATATTACATATTGAGGAAACATGGATGTGTATGATAAAATACACCCCAGTAAATTTCAAAGTATAAACAATCTCGGATAAAAATGAGATTGTGATATTTCCCTTACCTTAGGTCCGACTTGCTTTGTAAGTGTCTGAACCTCCTGTAAAATGATTTAAATAATGATATTGACTTATTTAAGAATCATACATATTGATATGATATCATATATGGTCATATTCTTAGCTTCTTATTAGTAATATTTCATTGTTACTTGTTACTCGGGTCTTTATTGCCTTTTGTTCTTATGCGTGTTTTGCCGAATAAATTCTTATTCTTCTTTTAAGGTTATAGATACCTTATATCCAGAATGGTATTAGTGTAACATATATCATATTTATTCATTCAATTCATTTATATAATTACTATGTAATTATGATCATGTAGAACGAGTCGCATCACATCGTGGAGACGGTATTCCGTACGTACGCATGAGCGATGATATTGTTCCCATGACCGTGGAATTGAATTTAAGTGTATTAATACTATTTCAGTATCAATATCACTTTATAATAATCATATATAGTTACTCATTACACCATTATACCCATCCTTGTAAGGTGATGGTGGAAAATAGATTACACCACGGCGTGGAGACGGTATTCCGTACGTACGCACGCGCGGTGATTTCATTTTTCCGTAGGATGGATAGAAGGTGAATTAGGGTTGTTTCATATTTATAATAACATATCAGTATGTATGCAATACTGATGTTATTACTTTATCATGAAACAACTAATGAAGATGAAGTTGAAGAAGAAAGAAATTGAAAAGGTCGGTAATGGATATTACCTCTTCTTTGAAACTCCTCTTTGAATCCTCCACTTAGGGAACTAAGATTGGTCTTTGAAGAAGACAACGACCTCTAGGATTATTCTAGGGAAGTGGAGAAGGGATTTCGGCAGGGTTTGGCTGATCTTGAGTGCTCAAATTGGTGTGAGGAGGAGGGGGGAGGAGGTGCCCTTTTATAAGGGAGGAGAGGGGCACCTTAGGAATATCTCAAAATATTATTTTATATTAAAGTCAAAATCGGTTTATAATGGTTCCAAAGGGTCTTATTTAGAATTTAAAGTGGGTATGGGTCGAAATCCTATCAACCAATAGGATTTAGACAAGTTTAGGTTATTATTTTAACCTTATCAATTAGATTTAACTCTAAGTTAAATAATTTAACTTTTACCGCGACGTTTTGTTTTCTTACACTATATGGTTGATACACTTACTGTAACATGCCAAACGAACCCCAAGTTGTTTATTATTAATATATATATCCTTATCTGTGTCATTTGGCCGAACCTTAGATTTTTAAGAATAAAATAACAATTAATAATATAATATTTGTTTTAAAAAATATTTTATGTCAATTTTGACACTATTTAGTAATTGATTTTTGTGAAACTCATAACAGAATTATATGTTAGAACCAAGTTGATTAAATCAACAATAATATATCATAGTAACCTATAAAATTAGTGGAATTCATAAAAATTCTCAAATTACATTTATTTGAGCATTTATAACATCAATTATGGTAACATTTCATTAAAAGGGTAATTATTGTATCATCGTTGTGTCATAAATAAATTAATTTATTTAAAGTCTAAAAATTATAAATAAAATATCATTATGTAGGAAATCGTTTTAGATTTCTAATGAATACTTATAGTCGAATTTATCTTATGTATAACCCCATATTAAAAATTATTTACTTATTAAACTTTGATTTTAACTATTTTAACCCTTATTTAAATAAATTAATAATAAATGTCCTAATCTAATCTAAGTGGGGCTAAATGGTCATATTTTATTCCTAAGTTTGTTTTTGGTCGAATTACACTTTTCCAATAGAATTGGGACATGTGTTAGGGTAATAATAATATCATCTTTACCCTTAATTACCCTATTTACTTTTTACCGTGGTAAAAAAAAGTAAAAAGTTACTATTCACCAAAAATTATTTTCATCTCATTGAACCACATTTTAGTCCTTGATATTAACCGTGTCTCTCGGATTTTCAAAATTCCATTCACAGAAGCGGTAAAATTATGTTTTATGAAAAATTCAGTTTTTTTAACTACCACTTAGTGGTTTCACTATTCATCAAAAATTGAAAGTTTTCAGAAAAATACCAAAAATTAGGCCTAAGCTATATTTTATATTATGAACTCAAAAATTATTTCTATTTTACCAAATTCAAAACATATCAGTTTCATTAATTAATTTAAAAATTAATTCCCGTCGTCAAAACAAAAGGCGTGTTTTTAAGAGATAATAACTATCAAAAGATTGACACTTGTTTATAACTGGTTTAAATGTGAAATTACATCCAATGACCAACATTGTATTAAATTGTTAAAATATATTTTAAATATACTTTAAAACCACTCAAATTAGTAATTTATCACTATTAATTATTTCGATTGAAAAAGTTGTTTTTAATTAAAATTTAATAATTTCCACTATTCATCAAAATATGAAAGTTATCCGAAAATTACCAAAATTTCACCCTAAGCTAATTTCGATATTATGAATCCAAAAATGAAATCCATTTTGAAAAATAAAATTTACAAAATTTCAAAAAGTGGTTATTACTATTCATAACGGCTAGTTTTAATAATATTTTAATAGCATATCGTTGTTTAGTGAAACTCTGTATTGCGTACTACACACGCTATCAAGGAAGGTAGTGATTGCATGTAATGAAAGACAAGTCAAGGATGCATGTTGTGCAAGCTCCTTTTGGTGTAGCATACAACACAAGACATTAATGAAATTAAAAAGAATATTTTTCATAAAATATCAGGGTGTTACAATGAAAATAAATAAAAAATATATTATAGATTTTCTAGTTGTAAATGAAATCGAGGAGGGTGGGGGCTGTTCGGTGGGGCTATCCGGTGGGCTGTCCGGTGGGTGTCCGGGGGGCTGTCCGGGGACCAAGGAAGAGGGTGGGGGGCTGTGTGGGGGGTTTTCCAAGGGGTGTTCGAGGGGTTGTCCGGGGTCCAAGGAGGAGGGTGGGGGGGCTGTCCAGGAGGCTGTCTGGGGGGCTATTCGGGGGGTTGTTTGGGGTCCAGGGAGGAGGGTGGGGGGCTGTCCGGGGGCTGTTCAGGGTGCTATCCGGGGGGTGTCCGGGGGGGTGTCCGGGGTCCAAGGTGGATGGTGGGGGGTTTTCCAGGGTCCAGGAAGGAGGGGGTTAACAAACACACAACCACTAAATGACATCAACATCCTTGAAAACAGGCAATATATAAAAATAACTCAACTCCAATACTATACTACAGGTCTGGATAATACCAAAAACTAGAATAGATTTATCATCAAATCTCTGTAATATCAGTTAAAAATGTAAAGGATCAACATGTCCCACATCATCATCACCATCATCACCATCATAATCACCCTCGTCATTGTCCCCATAATCGTCCTCGCCCTCCTCAACTCCCTCCTCCTCACCCTCTCCCTCCTCCTCGCCCTCGCCACCCGCCTTGCCCTCCTCCTCTCCCTCCTCTTCCGCATCAGACTCCTCACCATCATCATAGTCAAGCTAGACATCCTCCTGACCACCACTAGAACTTCCTCCTGGTGCACCATATATAGAACTTATTGATGACATATACTCATAAAATCTAGGCTGGCCTCTGCTGGAAGTGTTGGATGTAGAACTTCAATAAATTTCATAAACTCACTGTTTGCCCTAGCAGACTGTTCCGCTACCTCTGTGGCCCTTTTCTCAGCCTATTCTTCCTATGCCCTAACTTTCTGTAGATCGTTGGCACTATAGATCATACCTGAGGAGGGCCAATACCTCGTCAGGGCTATCCTAGGTCAGCAGCGTACTCTGCTAGGATGCTCCTCTCCCAACACCTGATGTAAGTGATCTGTTGGCCCAAAATTGTATGGTTCTTGGTCATCAAGGGCCTCTAAAGAAACCTGTTAAAAATATAAGTATATTATTAAGCTACAAAATAGATATTAAAATATAAAATCAATAGACTAAAACTTACAATCTGCTGATGAGTCGCTTCGTTGATGGAACTTCCATCCTTTTTCCGTCTACTAAAGAAAAACAGTTTTGCTCGAGGCACACATCCTTCAATATTCTGTATTTGCCTCTACAATGACATTGAAAACTAATTTTATATGAAATCATTAGCAAAAGATTAAATAATTGAGAAAACAATAGAAAATCTAAGTCGTAAAGAAAACTTAAAAAAAATTGGCATACCTGCTTCCTCTCATGATCTGGCATCGTCGTACGTCCTAGTGTGTGGAGGTATATTTTTACATCAATGTGTTTTTTATTTTTCCCAGATGATTCCTAAATAAAATTTGATTTTGAAAGGGATAATATTAATGCAAAACATGAAAGTTATTATTTAAATACCTCAGTTGTAATTCATATCGTAAACTAGGTACTCGTCCAATGAGTAATCATCTGACAATACTGCTCTATAGGACAATCATCCACGATTGGTACCGCCTCTAATTCATTTCCAACTCTAGAACGCTAGCCAATATACAACTCATACTTGTAGGCTCTCCAAATCTCTCTAAAATCATCTATAAGTTCCGCTCGAGCACCCTCACCATCGGTAAATTTAATTCGAAGCTGACATAAAAATATTAATTCATATAAATAAAAAAATAATTAATGGAATTAAATACAACATATTTTTTACCCATATCTCTGCCCAAGGTCTATCCTTGAACTCATGTCGGAAATGTCTCCACGACAGCGGGCTGACGGGAATGATTTCGGAGTATTTGGCAAGAGTCGTCAAAAAACTCCGACATTACTGCCCTGATTTCTCAACCATTTGGTTGTCTTCATTGTAATCCACCATAACCTGTGTGCAACGGTTCCACACCGAACGCATGCGTGTATGACCCCGCCCCCGCCTCCTGTTAGTAGATATATCTGTCATGAAAGAAAAACAAATATTTTATCAAAACATGTTATAATGAAAATAAATATTGCTATAATTTTTTTAGGGTTTTATAAATATACCTGTGCCAGTCTGATCACTGAGCACCACCGGATCCTCAGAAACTGATGGAACACCCTGTGGTGGAACAGGAGTCAAAGACGATGGAATATAGAATCTCGGAGAGACAGAAGTAGAAGGAAAAGAAGATGGGACTGCAGTATGACCATATTCTGACTGGGGAGTGGGAATCATCATGGGACGTGAAAATTATGGGGCGGAATATGCAGAAGGTAGCAAAAACATGGGAGGCGTAAATATCCCATGTGTCTCTAATGACACACTGGGATTAGAATATGGGAACGATGACATGTCAGTGGGAGGGTCAAGGTCTAGTCGGGCACACGCAGCTGATCTTCCACCACTGGTATGAACCCTCCTCATACCACCAACCTGAGTACTAGGACTAGTACTAGGCTCCTCGTCGAATAACTGTCGACATATAGGTGGATCCTAAAAAAATTTACAAAAAAATGAATCACATGACATTATATATTCATTAAATATATATATATATTTGAAATAAAGTACTCACTATAGGCACTAATGGTGGAACTCCCATCTCCACCATCCGACGATTGTTCTCCATCATTTTTTTCCTTCGTCTCTCTTCAATTGGCTGTATTTCCTGCTTTTGAAAAAAAATATGTAATTAATTAGAAAAAAGGAAACTAATGTGTAAACCAAAAAAACTAAATATATGAGGAAATAGGGGGATTCATTGGTAATTTAGCTATCAATTGTTTTAGAAGATCTTGAATGAATTTAATAAATCATACAAGTTGTAATGTTCACCAAGTTAGAAATATTGTTTGACTAGGTTTGAATACAATTCAATTCTAAATTAGAAAATGAAATTCAAATAAAAAAGCAACCAATAAACATTGAAAATTCACATAACAGTCAAGTCAGCTAAAACATATTTGTGATCAATACTAAAACAATTTGAATATTACCAACCTTAACAACCCAACTTGAGGTAAACCAAAAGAATTGAGAACATGGATGAATGATTTTATATATTTTCAACCACAACTTCAGGTTCACAATCAACTCTGACAATTGATCTATTGGAGTCATCAAAAGAAATAAATGGATTGGTTCCAATGGCAATAGGGACAATGTCAATTCCATTATCTCCATCATTAAAAATATGACTTCGAATTACTTCATCTATGACACCAAATTCAGGTCGAAGTTAGTCTTTGACATAAGAAACTTGTTTAGCCATTGATGCCAACACATGTGGTTCTTTGGTAGCAAGAGTGTGAGTCATATTAATTACTCGAAATCCACAACCATAAATAAATGTTCCATTTCTCTTTATCGAATCAAACCAATATCATTTAATCATTGTGACTCGTCCATGAGAGTAATAATCCAATATTATTATTTTCTCAACAACTCCATAATAACCCACATTTTCAAATCGCGGTCTACTATATGATGAATTGGAATAAAAATCTATTGTGGCAGTAACCATAACCCCATCATGTTGTGTAATCAGGTTCTTTGCTCGTTCAGTGACATTAAATTTGTACCCATTGATAACAATTGATTTACAGTCACGAACCACGGTATTAGGACCAAAAGCCAAAGCTCTCATTTCTTCAGAGAAAAAGTCAGCAGACAAACTCAATACCTACAATATAAATGACTGTTAAAATTAATTAAATATTGAAATAATTAATTTAAACAGTAATATTTTCACCTTAATTTTTAACCAAGAAGAAAACTCTTTGCTACAAAAAGTCTCTCTCCTTCTCAAAGATAAAGAACTATTCTTCCTATTTATCATTGTTTTATGTTCTCTGTAGATAAAAAAAAATGAATAGTTTAATAGATATATATGTAAGATATACATAATCAATTTAGTTACCTGATATAGTCATCGAACAAATCCTAGTTGAACAAAATTGTGCGATGTGCCATCTCCTACTCTTCATGGATTAATGTCTTTAATATATATGATCCAGGAATTCCTCCTGTTTGAGGAAGTGATGGAAAACTAGGTTCAATTTGCACATACTGTTCTTCTTCATTTCTCATTGGTCTGTTCAATCTTGTAGTAAGATCAGACAAATACATCGAGCACAAATCCATACATTCTTGAGCCAGGTAACCGTTCACGATAGAACATTCGCGATGATTTCTATTTAGGACATAAGACTTTAATGTGAACATATTTCTTTCATTTGGACACATCCAACAAAACGAAATAGGTCCTCTGAGAAGTATTTCAGTGGGAATACGGACAGTCAGATGCATCATGCATATAAAAAATGATGGAGGAAATATTTTCTCCAACTCACACAAAATTAATGGGGGCATCTGTCAACATTTTTGGCAAGAAAGACTTGGACAACTTCTTAGCACAAAAATATCTAAACAAATGGCACAACCGAATAACATCCACCCTTACATTATTTGAAAAAATATGAAGGATTTCTATTGGAAGCAACTCATGCAGTAGAACGTGATAATCATGAGTCTTAAAAGATTTTAGCTTCAACTCTGTTATGTTGACGCGTTTAGATATGTTGCTTGAATAACCATCAGGAACTCTAATAGTCTCTAATACTTCCAGAATTTTTTTTTCATAGGTGTCATCACATAAGAAACACATGGAAGTTGCCATTTAATTTCACTAATATGTACATGATGCAATTTTGGTCTGATGCCCCAATCCACCAAGTCACGCTGAGATCGTAAATCATCTTTTGTCTTCCCCTTGAAATTTAAAAGAACCGAAAGCAACAGTTCGCATATATTCTTTTCAATAGACATTACGTCTAAGAAATGACGTAACAAATTGGTTGACCAATAAGGAAAATCAAAAAAGATACTCCTCTTCCTCCAATTGTAACAGGTTTCAGTGGAAACATTATTTCTCTTTCCAGATTTCACTTGACCCTTCCCGAACGAAAAACTCAAATCTTTAAATTCATTAAGAAAATTAGTTCTAGATATACGCTGAGGTGGATCATTGGTCTCTATGGTATTATCAAATCTTCGACGATTCATTCTATATGGATGATCCTTTGGAAAGAATCGTCCATGTCCCATAAAACTGAAACTACAGCGATGTTTCAGCCTTCTGAATCGTGTATTCTTCATACAAACTAAACATGATAGTTTTCCCTTCATGCTCCATCCAGACATCATTGCATAAGCCGGAAAATCATTGATTGTCCACATAAGCACTGCACGCATCTGAAATATGTCTTTCAAACATGCATCGTATGTGCGCACACCCACATCCCAAAGAAGTTTCAACTCTTTTATTAAAGGTTTCATGTATACATCAATATCAATGCCGAGATCAGAAGGACCAGATGTCAGTATACTCATGAAAGTGAAAGGTTTTTTCATACACAACCATGGGGGAAGATTATAAATGTGTATAAAAACTGGCCATGTGTTGTGCGAAGTAAGAATCAACACAAATGGATTAAAATCGTCGCATGAAAGACCTAGCCTTATATTACGCACGTTAGCTGCAAAATCAGGATGTCGAGCACCAAATATCTGCCATAAAAATCCAGCTGCAGGATGAACCAACTCATCATTAGTCTTTTTTCTCTCGGTATCATGTCATCTCATTTTTATTGATATGTCATCAGACATAAAAATATTCTTTAGTCTTTGGATCAATGGAAAGTTCCACATTACTTTCTATGGAATGCGGGATGGAGTTCCATCATATTTTGACTTCTAGAGAGATATACCACATTTTATACAATCATTTCGTTCAGCGGTATCCTCCCAGAATAAACTGCAATCTTTCGGGCAAGCATGAATTTTGTTTCTTAAAAATCCAAGTTTCTTAACTAACTTCCATGACATATAGTGGTTTGAGGGAATATATGCATCATCTGGAATTAAATCCTTCAAGAGGGTAAGAATGTAATTGATAGCTGTATTAGAAATCCCATACATAGTTTTCCCATGAAACAATCGGATAAAAAATTACAGATTTTTCATTTTATCGCATTGTCGATATACTGGAGTCGTGGCAGCATCATTCAATTTTTTCACCCTATCAATATCATAATTTTTACTAGATGCATCAACTGTACTCATATCGAAGTCTTCTTGAGTCAAAATCCTTTCTTTTTCATGATGATGAATAAATGGAAACTGATCATCTAACAAATTCTCCATTTCAGTCCTTTCATTTCGATCATCACCTATTTGAGATTTCATTTTCTCCCCATTGTGATGCCACTTAAAGTAGTTACCTTGAAAACCATTTTTGGTTATGTGGTATTTGACTTCTTCACGGCTCAACCAAGGTCTACCAACACAATTGGAACATGGGCAGTGTATGCGACCACTATCTGAAGCATTTTGAAATGGAAAATCTATAAAGCTCTGCAAATTGTTTTTAAAATCGCTTGAGATCCGATCGGTTTCATACATCCAACTTCTATACATTCTGTAAAAAGAATTTATATAAGTCATTTTGTTATAAACAATTAAATAGAATTGTACTTTAATACAAAATATCATTCGAAATCCATTTTAAATAATAAAATCACTTTGATCATTTTAAAAAAAAAAAATTGGAGTATTCTCAAGGCACCCCCATTTAGAAAAGTCACATTAAGTGCCCAATTTCCATGCCAAACCATTGAAAACAATTAACATGAGACAATCATCGACCACAAATAACTTAACTGGAAATTAAAAAAATAGAAACCAAATGTGATATAGAATTTAATGTTATTTTAGGAGAAATGAGATAAAATAGAGACAACAACATCATAAATGGTTCCAAGATCGTAAATTTTGATTAAAACCACCCATAATAGGAATGGGAATACCTCATACACCTAATCCCTAATAAAAAACCAAATCTCCAATTAAAACATTGAATTTAGGGTTTCCACCCCACTTGGACAGCCCTACCCCCACCCCACCCACCCCACATGGACAGCCCTACCCCCACCCCACTTGGACAACCCAGCACCCCCCACCCAACGTGGACAACCCTACCCCCACCCCACTTGGAAAACACTACCCCCCACCATACCAGGACACCCCTACCCCCCACAACACACATGGAAAACCCAGTAACCCCCCCACCCCACCTGGACAACCCTACCGTCACCCCACTTGGACAACCCATCCCCCCCACACTACCTAGACAGCCCCTCCCCCAACCCACCTGTACACCCTCCCCACCACACTTGGACAACCCTGCCTGGAAACCCTCCCCCACCCAACCTGCACACCCTCTCCCACCCCAAAAAACCCTAACCCCACCCCATTTGGACAACCCAGCCCCCTCCCCCACCCTACCTAGACAACCCCCTCCCCCACCCTACCTAGACATCCCCTCCCCCACCCCAAACAGCCCTACCCCCACCCCATTTGGACAACCCAGCCCCCTCCCCTGCCCTACCTAGACAGCCCCCTCCCCCACCCTACCTAGATAGCCCCTCCCCCACCCCAAACAGCCCTACCCCCACCCCATTTGGACAACACAGCCCCCTCCCCCACCCTACCTAGACAGCCCCCTCCCCTACCCTACCTAGACATTCCCTCCCCCACCCCAAACAGCTCTACCCCCACCCCATTTGGACAACCCAGCCCCCTCTCCCACCCTACCTAGATAGCCCCTTCCCCCAACCTACCTAGACAACCCCTCTCCCACCCCAAGTAGCCCTACCCCCACCCCATTTGGACAACCCAGCCCCCTCCCCCACCCAACCTAGACATCCCCCTCCCCCACCCTACCTAGACAACCCCTCCCCAACCCCAAACAGCCATACCCCCACCCCATTTGGACAACCCATCCCCTCCCCCACCCTACCTAGATAGCCCCCTCCCCCACCCTACCTAGACATCCCCTCCCCCACCCTAAACAGCCCTACCCCCACCCCATTTGGACAACCCAGCCCCCTCCCCCCACCCTACCTAGACAACCCCTCACCCACCCCAAATAGACCTACCCCCATCCCATTTGGACAACCCATCCCCCTCCCCCACCCTACCTAGACAGCCCCCTCCCCCACCATACCTAGACAACCCCTCCCCCACCCCAAACAGCCCTACCCCCACCCCATTTGGACAACCCATCCCCCTCCCCATCCTACCTAGACAGCCCCTCCCCCACACCACTTGGATAGCCATCGACATCCTCTCCCACCCCATCTGCACACCCTCCCCCACCGCAAATTGAAACATAAATTCAGTCAAATCAAAATCCAATTTTCAACTAAAATAAATTCCCCCAAAAGTACCATATCACCCCACTAAACAAACCATTTTCCATGTTTGAAGTGTAGAACAAAAAACATAAAACAAATTCAAGAGTTTCGTAGACAAAAACCCTAATTTATCCTAAATCAAAAAATCAAACACCAAAAAAATAGAGAAATAACACTAAAACTAAGGTAACTATTACTAATTTGAAGTGTGAAAAAAGATTTTGTTTGATTGAAGATGGATCTTGGGTGGAAAGAGTGTCGCGGCCGAGAAGAATTCTGGAGCTCTCTGTCTGCAATCTGTCTGAAATCAGGTTGGGTGGCGGTTTGGCGGGTCTGTATTTGGAGAAATCTTTCCCAACAGTTTCATTAAACCATTGGTAAAACTGATTTTTTCCTAATTTTTACCAACGGTTTCATCAAACTATTGGGAAAAATAATTTTCTTCCAATCTTCCCCAACGGTTTCATCAAACCATTGGGAAAAATCAATTTTTATAGATCAATACCAACGATTAATGCAAACCGTTGGTAAAGATCATTTATACCAACGGTTCAAAAGAACCGTTGGTATACAACCGTTGGGAAAACCATGGTTTCCAGTAGTGCGTTTTCATCTATAGATTGTAATCTATTAACAATAGTCATATACCTTTGATTCACCTTGTATACTAGTTCTCCATACAAAAATAGAAATCTATGATATTCTTCTATGATAACAACTCTTCTAGTTTCTATAACTTTGGATGTACCAAAATGAGTAACCTCTAATTTCTTCCAAATACAATTTTCATCTTTACAAGAAGAAATATGACTATACATATTCCTAGTCATGGAACACAACAAAGTATTGTATACCTTGTAGTTTAGTTGATATTCTCACTTTTCTTGGTTAGTAAAAGTTCTGGCTTCCTTGTCAGGAATCTTGTAATCTCCAATAAGCATGAAAAAGTTATCCACCCCAGTATTAATTAAAGAAGTCTTCATACGATCTCTCCAATATTCATAATCATTCCTATAAAAAATAGGTGGTCTAGTAGGACTTAGATTGTCAATCGAACCAACATTCATTCATTCCATATAAAAGGATATATCTTTCCACAAAAACTTATTAATAATAAAATATTGTAAACAATGATAAAATTTCATAAGAAATAAAAATATTAAGAACAATGAAAACATGTGCAAGAAAACTTGTATGTGAATATAAGTATTTCAGAGACCTCCTCTGATACCAACTGTAGGATCAAAATATTATGTAGATGCTCAATATACAAGAGGGGGGGTGAATTATATAATTTAAAAATTCCTTTGGAACTCTTAAAGATGGTATAAATAACTTTTTTTTAAACATAAGAGAAAATATGTTTAACAGAGTTAAACAAGGTAAATTCACAAGACCTCTTAGTTCTACAAACTTTCTATGTTCTAGAAAAATGATTCTGGATGTGAAACATAAGAAAATTTTACAATAAAAAAATTCTACCTTAAAGCATATAGAATCTTACTAATCAGAGTATACAAGTACAATAAATTATAAGATAGTTATAATTTCCTTATTAATCAAAATATATAGGAATATAAACATGAAACAATACAAGTAACAAGTATGAAATCTTTTAACCCAAAGAGTAGGGTATACAACAACCTTGAATAAAGGTCCCTTGAATTATACTTTCAAGAATGTATGTCTTACCCACACTAGGGTAATACCTAGATAGAAATATCGGAATATATCTTGCTATCCCCACAAGCCCTCAAACTTCAAGGTAGTCGGCACCTATGTCTTCCTTATCAAGGAAGTCCTCGAACTTTATGGTAGTCAGCACCTCTATCTACCTATCCCTGGAAGTCCTAGAATTTACTTAGCAACATTCGGATTCGCACAAAGAAATATGAACAAGATGTTCAGTATGCATAAATCATGAGAGTCTCTCTCTCTAGAAATCAACTCAACATTATGCAATATCTAGAGTGATGGAACAGTTTTTTTAGCTCATTAAAATGAGCTCTTATTTATAGGCACTTCTCCAATGGTCGACCCCATCCTCCAATGGTCATATTGTTCCTATCATTTTGGAGGGACCTATACACATTTCACTCAAACAATGGTTGGTTTGAAATAGAATGTATGAAATCATTTCATAACCTTAACAAGGGTAAGAAAAAAATATTATGGCTTAAACAAATCCATTTTTAGAGTCTAAGGAAATTAAAATTAAGATTCAAAGAAAATGAACATTCATATTTTATATTACATGGATATTCTGATTCTGTTTATCAATGAATTCATAGTCAGAATTGCATAGAATTCAGCGTCTAAATTCTATTGAATTTGGATTTTGAATTCTGAGGAATTCAGAACTTGAATTCAGAACATGAATTCTGAGGAATTTGGAACCTGAATTCGGATGAATTCAGAACCTGAATTATGAGAAATTTGGAACCTGAATACTGAGGAATTCAGAACCAGAATTCTGAGGAATTCAGAACCCGGATTATGAGGAATTCAGGACCTGAATTCTGAGGAATTTGGATCCTGAATTTCATAGAATTCAGAATATGAATTTTAGAGAATTTGTAATCTGAATTTCATAGAATTCAAAATCTGAAATTTTGTGAATTCGGAATATGAAATTTAGATAATTCGAAAGATGAATTTCAGAGAATTTGGAATCTGAGTCTCAGAACCTAAAATCAGAAAACTCTATATTTAATCTTTTATATAATTATATAGTTTTAGATATGAAACCGAATTTTACACTTAGAAATACAATGAGTTAGATTTAGAAAAACTTTAAGATGAACAGTGAAAACAAGGGTAAGGAGAAAATTTCCTTATGGAAAAGAAATTTTCCTTATTAAGATAAATCTAGGTAAGAGAAAAAAAAATTCAGGAAGGAAAATTTTAATTATTAAGATAAATATTATGGTAAATAAAATTTGCATTAATATAGAGTGTTTGTGATATTCAAAACGTAATGAAATTGAAAAGTCAAAAGGAATACTTATTGACTCAACACTATCTGGAATTTCTTATATTTAAGTGTTTTTCATTAGGACATGGGTTTTATCATCTACTTTTTCATTATACGGAACTAAATGGGCATGCCTAGAGTGTTGGAACGATAAATCTCAAGCCAGGTACATTGAGACCTCATGAATGGAGCCTTTATTTTTGTCTAAATGATTTTAATGATATGTTTTCATAGATATGGGTTAAAATCCACGGGCTCAATTGGGTTTTATGGCCTCATGAGATTTTAGTTGTAATTGAAACTGCAATTGGTGTACCGATTAGATTGGATCATACAACAAAAATGGTATGTTTTGGACAATATGTCCAAGTTTTAGTGGAAGTCGATCTGAATTCAAATTTGATGGACAGAGTGGTTATCTCCATGCCTGATGATGAAATTAACCTCAGAATAGAATATGAAAAATTACCTCTATTTTGTGATGCATGTAGAATAATTAGGAATGATAAATCCTCTTGTAGAAAATAGCTTATATTCTCTAATTTCCAAATTAAGGTACATGGATTTAAACAATGTATAAGAAGAAGAAATAATGAAAATGGAATAAGAAATGAATAGGTTGGGGATGATTCTAAACATTATGTTGTTAATTCTAATGATATAAGTAATGGGTAGGTTGGGGATGACCCTGGATAATAAGCTATTATTATGGAATTCAAGTCATAGGGTGGCATGGATCTTGCTAACTCTGGTGGACATATGAACATCTCTCAAAGTTTTGCTCCTATTTTTATCACTTTGAATGATGTATTTATAGATATTAGGATTTTTCATACTCCTTAAATGGTTGAATATTCTATTATACTTGATTCAGGGACACATATGCCAAAATCCTTGGCTGAAATTGTTGAGGAACCTTTATTTCCATTGAGTGGAATCAATTTTAAGGAGGCTTCATTTATAGAAATTATGGAAGGTGCTTCTAGAGAAGAATATGAGTACAACCTTGATGTCAAGGAGTCTAAATCACAAGAGGACGTTTAAATCAAATTTTGGCAAGAACAAACAGTAATCTCCTCAAAGAACTGCAATGGTAAAGAAAAAATTGAGGTTGCCTCTTCAAATAAGACCACACCTAACTTCTCTCAAGAACATAAGAAAAGTTTTAATTCCCCTAGAAACGTGAATGAAATGATGTCACCAAAGTATAAAAAGACTTTCTCATCACACTCTGATATACCAAAGAAGATTTATTGTATACATAAAGTTTATGGAAATATTTCCCAACCTATAAAGATCCCATGTAACCTGCTTCCTTATGAAGGTGTATTGAAAACCCCTAATGAAGATTTTGTGGAAAATACACTTTTTGGCAAAGGTATGAGGTGCATTATAGATAAGGTTATACCACTATCCTAGGGGTCTGTAGATGTGGCCCTCATTACACATGTTGTTTCTAAATATTCTAACTCTATACACACAATGAAGACGATTATTCTGGACTCAGAATCCTTCAAAAGTAATGAAATGAAAGCTACTATCTCTAGATCTCAATATATGTTTTGTACAGGGGTAACCAATCTTGAAACATATGACAAGAAGGGTTCAGGAACTTCTTCAGAAGACATAAAATTTGTCAGTATGGGAATAAATCTTATTTAAAGGTAAATACTTTTATCACTTTTTATTTTCTTTCCTCTAGAAGCATCGAAGATGATGGAAATTTTATTGACTATGTGGTTGTGACATTGGAGTTGATGGTTTCCAATAATGATGAATTTTCAGATGATGGAGGTGGACCATGGATAAAGGTCAGAAAATGGAGAAGGAGGTGACTTCCTCATGTTTGGGGTGGATGTGCCTCACACCATAGTATGAGAACCCGATCCCAAGCATCCTGATTTTTTGATGTTTTTGTTTATGTTCAATTTTGGTGAATGATTGCTGATTTATGTGATTCTTCCCATTTTTTTCAATTATTAAGGGGGACCCAGAGCTCAAACCTTTAAAAAATTACAATATATCATTATTTTGTGAATTTATTTAGTTAAATACTAATATTAATGAATCAAATATGATGGATATGAAAAAATGCTATATGGATACCAATCATTTTAAAAGAGAGTATGAAGATGGAGTGTAAGAGTACATCATGTTTGAAAAAGATCATGCATATGACCCTTCTCAAACCCTTTGTTTTTGTTTAAGTTGTTGTTATTCAAGAAAATATTTTCCCGAGGAGTTGGAAGAACACATGATCTATCAGAGATTAGATCAAAGTTATAAATGTCAGAATAAACACGGGGAAAAAGATAATATAGCTAGTGGATTGGATAACAGTTCATTTTATGGATCTTCTAATATGATTCAAATTGTGGACAATAAATAAGACAGCATCGAGGGAATGATTACATATATGAGGGATAATGAAGATTGTATTGAGGAAATGACAAGGATAGATGGAGATGAACTTTGTGATTTCCCAATATTGTTTGAGTTGGTAAAGATCTATTAAAGGTGCCTTTTTATGGTGGTTTCACTACTTATACAACATTGTTATCCATACAAAAGCTGTCTAATTTGAAAGAAGGAAATGGATGGAGTGAAATCAGTTTTATTGAATTACATTCTCTCTTTAATGACATGCTCCCAGCTGATAATGATCTCCCAAGCCAAACATATGATGGAAAACGAATTCAACATTCTATGGGTAAGATCTCTGAAGTAACACACACTTGTAAAAATAATTGTATACTAGTTTTTAACTACCAAATATCACTTAGAGAGTGCAGAAAGTGTGGTTCTTTTTGAAAGAAGAAAGATTAATATGGTCCTACGAATTTTTTATGGTACATCCTAATCATTCCAAGGTTTAGTTTCCTATATTGAAGTGAGGAAACTGCATGGAAAATTGACGTGGAATATAGACAGAAGAAATAAAGATGGGAAACTACATCACCCAACATACCCTCCTTAGTGGAATAGAAAATCATGAGTATCCTGATTTTGGAAACGAGTCGAGAAATCGTCGTCTTTCGTTATTTACAGATGGAGTGAATCCTTTTTGTTTTCAAAGTATCACTCACAGTACATGGCTAGTTATGTTGGTAAATTAAAAGTTCCCACCATGTTAATTCTTGAAAGGAAAAAACATCATTCTATCAATGCTTATATCAGGACAGAAATAACTAGGTAATGCTATTGATTTTTATTTGGATCCATTGATTGAGGGTTTGAAATTATTGCGGGATTCAGGTGTTATGTTGTATAATGATTATAGAAATGTAGACTTCATGTTGAGAGTCATATGGTACGGGATGATAAATGAATTTCCTGATTATGAGAATTTTTCTGGATATATAATTATAGGAATTCATTGGTGTCCCATCTTCAAATAAGGTACACAGTCAATTAGGTTGAAACATTCATTGAAAATTGTGTTTCTAGTACATCATAGATTTCTACCTCGGCAACATAAGTACCGATCTTGGATGACATCATTCGATGGAAGTTTAGAAGAATGTATAGAACCATTTCCAATAACTGGTGATCAATTATTTCCGAAATTAAAAGATATGGACACTGGTTTTGGTAAACCTTTTTTAGAAAAACATTACACAAAATAGTTGGAAGAAGAGATCATTTTTTTGAATTACCATACTGTAATTTTCTATTTGTTAGACACTTTATGGATGTTATGTATGTTGACAAAAATGTATTTAATAGTGTCATCATCACATTGCTAAATGCACCTAGAAAAAAAGGATGGAATTAAGTCTAGGCAGGACATGGTTGACATGGGAATATGAGAAGAGTTGGCACCCGTGAAGGGTGAAAAATGGACTTTTCTTCCTCGAACTACTTACACTCTTTCTAGGAAGGAGATATATGAGTATTTCAACTAATTGATTGACATAAAATTTCCATAGGGGTATTCATAAAATATCAAGAACATCATGTCCATGAACGATTTAAAGTTAAAGGGTTTAAAATCACATTACTATCACGTTTTGAGGCAAGATATAATTCCTATAGATTTATGTTTCATTTTTTCCAAGAATATCCAGTATATGTTAAGGAAGCTCTATTTCTTCTTCAAAGATATGTGCAGTAAATATATTGACCCAGAAAAATTTCCGAGTGTGGAAAGACAAATTTCCATCATAATATGTTAATTCGAAACATTTTCCCACCAATATTCTTTGATATGATGGTTCATTTTATGGTTCACTTGGTGAGAGTTATTAAACTATGTGGTTTTATACACTATAGATTCATGTACACCATTTAACAGTATATGATCATTTTTAAAGGGTATGTCGAAAATTAAAGTCGACCAATGGGTTTTATTACAGAGAGATATATTTTTGGAGAAGCCATTGATTTCTATACCGAATAACTATTTGGTTTTGAAAGCATTGTCCTACTACAATCTCATCACACAAGGTGGCTTGCGAGTGAAGGAATTTCTGGAAGAGAGGTTTTCACAATCAAAATTATTGATCGGAAGCAGACCCACATTTACATTTTTTATAACAGTATAGAGTTTGACCTATATGTCGAAACCCACAATGAAATTCATAGGAATTTGAATCCATTAAGGGCTGGAAATGGATATCAAATAAAAATATTCAATGATTTGTAGGATGATTTCAGGACCATATATTTAGGGAGTTAGATGAAAATCCAGACTCAATTTTAGAACGACTTCGATGGCCATCCAGAGGACCAAGTGTGTATGTATTATCTTATAATGCTTATGTAATTAATGATTATACACTCTATACTAAGGAAAATAATGAAGACAGTACCATGCATAATAGTAGAGTTACACTTGTGGCTGAAGTGATGTATGTTTTTGGTGCTAAGGACACAAATCCAATTTATGAAAATATTTCATACTTTGGCATCATCAACCAAATATTGGAGTTGGATTATACAAACTTCGAACTTCCTGTTTTTCAATGAATGTTGGTTGATAACATGAGTGTTGTTAAAATAGATTAGTTGGGATTTGTGAAAGTTGATTTCAATAAGTAAGGGTACAAAGACAACCAATTTATAATGGAATCACATGAAGTACATGTGTTTTATGTTCCTGATACTGCAAACCTAGACTGGTCAATTATTCTATTATCCACCAAAACCACTGAAGGGTCAGATGAAAATTCAATGGAGGATGACCCTTTCATTGTAATTTTGAAAACATTTTACAGTAGTACCAATGTAGACGGAGTATTCTATGTCATAGGAGACCCTAATGAAGGGATTTTGATTGTTGGTAGATGGGTAAAATCACTTCAGCCTTTAAAAAAAGTGTTCAATAATCAGGTTATATATTTTTTAATATAAATTGTGTTACCTTATGTTATTATCTGTTCATTGTTACTTTTAAGTAATCTAAATTAAATTTTAAACCACTTCTATAGATAATGATCACTGCATGTGTTGATGCTCCCAATATTGAGGCACAATAGGTCTCTGAACCTGCTGCTGCTCGCAGTGCAGAGGACCAACAGGTCTCTCAACCAATTGTTCTTACTTATCCCTATGTAGAGGAACAACCATCATATTCACATGATGATACTAGCGCTCTAGAGTTACATATTGATGATGTTGAAACTAAGTAAATGGTAGGCAAAGAAACACTGACCGCAGAAGAAAATAGTAGTGTTGTAGTTTGATGGTGTTGGAAATAATCCTTAAGGAAAAAGTGAATGTCATAAAATATGAGGTTTTATGGAATAAGCGGGGCCAACATGATAACCCCAACAAGTCCATGTTCAGTAGTTAAATTGGAATTGTCATTCGGTAATGCGTACTAATTGATGTATAGTCATGGAACCATGTTTTCACCAAGCCTAATACACTGATGTGGGGAGATATTATGGTAACATTATGATATAATTTATTTAATTTACTAAAAAATAAAATAATGAAACATTGACTTACTCTTCATCATCCCTGGTAGAGTGTATTTATAGTGGATGAATTTCACAAAGACTATGTATTAAGGGTTTATGGAAGGATTCATTGAAGATTTATCACAATTGTAATGAAATTTTATCTTAAAGATGATGAAGGGAAAATAATCATGCACCCACCTACTATTTAGGCACACCTCATAACCCAAGGAGCATGGGATGCATTTATTATTCATCGTGCAAAGTTTTATATTTAGGTACAATGTGTTAGGTAAATTGTTGTTTGATGGTACATGAATTCATCACATTTATTGAGAGTTTTTTATTTAGGAAACAATAACTGAGTTCTAAAAATAAGGAATGAGTAGAAAAATCAGCTTACCCTTACCGTAAAGGAAGAATGGGGTATGATTCACTTGAAAAAAAATTGGTCAGTATTTTAAATCTACTATAATACTTCTATGTGACATAAAAAAACACCATAACTATGTTCCTCTATTTATATGAATATTGATGAATCCTTATCCAATATCACTTCCATCCCACACCATGTGCTATGGAAGGAGGAATGTATAGATATACATGGGATACTAATTTATGAAAACACACACAAAGTATAGGAAACATGTGTATGCATGACATAATAAAATTTTGTTTTTCATTAAATCGATATTACATAACAATTATCACATATTTTACTATATTTTCTATCTGACATATTGATAGGAATCAAAAAAACCCAAACCAGAGGAGGAAAAACTTATGGTGGCCTTAAAAAAACCAGAAACATATAGCCACATCATTGGTGCGGGTTTCAGGGTGACTCCCCGAACATTTTTTGAGAAAAAAATAAGAGGCAGATCAAAGTGAAGAAATAAAAATGATTAGAGAAAGAATAGCTATCATTTAAGAACATATGAAATTGTAGAGAGAGTTCATGTCAAGTATAATGGTGGGGGTGAAGAGAAGAAAAAACTCAATAACAACCAGCGCGTGAAGATACCACCCCACCAACACTAGCTTGGAGGTGAGACATTCCCCAAAAAAACCTATCCTAACTGAGGTAATCAAAGTCCTATTAATTTTTTTTGTGAATTGTAAATCATATACACATTGATACCTTTCCTGTACTGATATTGTATAGGGTGAAAATGATTGTGATTTATATATATCAACACAAACCCATTTACTTGTAGTGAGGGCTATGGTGTTAAATATCTAGAACATCATGCTACACAACAGACCACTTCTAGAAGGTCATGTCAAAGTGTTGATTTACATATCCCATGATTCGAGCACCAAGAAACCTGTTCCAATTGATGATGAAGATATTCATAAATTCAAACATGCTCTTGGAACAGTCATCACATGTCCATCACATCTTTTAAAAAACATATCGACAAGGAGGTATTCATTTCCAATTTATTTTTAAAGATAAAACATTAACAATTAATGAAAAAAGGTCTGAACCGATGCATGTTATTACAAACAAAAATAGGGAAAGAGTGAAAAGGAAGGACGACTCAAAACCATATCAAGGATCAAACAAATTATCGAAACAATCCACTGAAATCACCTTAAAGTCACCCATTCTACGTCCACATTTATTACCATTACAAGATCATGTCAATACAAAGTTGAAAGATGATGGGGTTCACACAATTATTTTTGATGATAATATGTAAATTGCGGAAGATGTATATCTCATTAGTGTTGACTATGTATGTGAAATCCTATAGAATGATTGGCTAGGTGGCTCAGTTGTAAATGTATAGATGATGTATGTTTTCATGACATGATTTTCCTAAAGCTGATATACTTTGATAATTATGACTAAATATATTTCATATTTTTTGAAGGATTATATATGAAAACAATTAAAAATATTTCCCCATAAACATAAATGTGGACTCATTAGTCTTCATGTAACCTCTACATAACAAAAAAAATAGAATCTGAGAAAGAGGGTGAAATAGTGGCAGGTCTGCAAAAAGTTTTTAACAACAAAAATATGGATGACAAACTCTTCTTAATACCAACGATGTAGGTGTAAAATTGTATAGATTAAAAATATAAAATATATTTTAATTTCATTCATTACTTATTCGTTTTCTTTGTTTTTAGGTAGAATTGGATGCTCAGTGTGGTCAATTTGGATTCTACAAAGACTTATTTATTGGATTCAATGCATGGATATCCATCAAGATGACCACAAATGATGGTGTTTGTCAATTTTTAATACACTAAATCCAACATTTTAGAACTAATCATCTAGTTATATAATTTATATTATCTTTTAATGAGGATTCTATTATTATAGGGTGGTGCATGAATATTTTCTACATCAAAGAATGAGTCCAGGGGATATAGAAAATAAACATCACAAGTACTATGACTGGATAAAAATCAGGCTATATATAACAAGATTTCAATATTCAAACACATATAAAAAAAATTAAATATTTTTCTCAGTGTTTCTTCAATGCTTGAAACAACGGATAAAGTCTATGGTTATTAGGTTTGTAAATTTTTAAAATATATTGTATCCCATGAAAAAACCAACTTCCCTGAAGATGTATTTTCAAAGATAATTACTATTTGATTTAAAATATTTATTAATCCTTTGTTAATTTATATTTTTTTAGTAATACCATGATTGTCAAAAAGAATCTTATTCACAATATGTGAAAGATTTGTTTATAAATAAATGGTCAACATACCTGATGGATTAATGTATAGAAATAGAATGAAGATGTGACAACTATGACTCAAAGTGTCCATTTTTATTTGAAATTGTCACTAGTTTTAGTAAAAAGAACATTTTCTATAATGAAAACAATGAAAATTCGTTAGAATTGTTTTGATACTTTAGGAAAATTATTCATAAGTCATTTTTGATGTATAGGAATCAACTTCACCTAAATCCAACACAAGGTGTGACCGTTACAACTTTAAGTGTGTATTTTTATAATAAATTATCAATAAATTTAGAAAAAATAAAATGTGACATACTAAAAACTAAGAAAACACATTTGTATTGTTTTTATACATGAGTAAAAAGGACCATCAGTCATTTGTGATGTGTAGGAATCAACCACACCTGAATCCGACGAAAGGTATGACCGATATAACCAATAATGTGCCTTATCTATTTAAAATTGACATTTTAGCTCAAAACATGTCCCTCACTAAAAACCAAGAAACATTTCTCTGATTTTATTCATAATTTAGGACAATGATTCATTTTTTATTTATGATGTGTATGAATTATTCTCTTGTCAAACCTATAAATGATTCAACCAGTATGACTCAAAATGTGTGTTTCTATTTTGAAAAGATATTTTACTAAAAACATATTTAAGATATAAATAACTGAAAAAAATTGATTGTTTTGATACATTATGAAAATAATATATATTTCATTTGTGATGTGTATGAATAAACAACATCTCAATCCAATGCATGGTGTGATCGGTATGACTCAAAGTGTCTCTTTTTATTGAAAAATGACATTAATTTTCGTAAAAAAACACAACTTCTATACTGAAAACTGAGAAAATGCATTCGGATTGTTTTTGTAGTTTATTAAAACAATCCATGTGTCATTTTTGATATGTAGAAAGAAACCCCATATCAATACAATGAATCATGTGACTGGTATAAATCCAAATGTGTCTTTTTATTTAAAATTGACATTGATTTAAGTAAAAAAGAACAACTGACCTATTGAAAACTAGGAAAATGTATTCATATGGTTTTGATACTTTAGGAAGAAGATACATGACTCACTTTTGATGTATAGGAATGAACCTCGCCTCAATACGATGAACAGTGTGAGCGGTATGACTAAAATATTCAGTTATCAGTTTATAATTTATATTTTAACTCAAAATGTGTCACTCACTAAAAAACAAGAAACCATTATCTGATTGTATTCATAATTTAGTACAGTGATTATTAAGTCCTTTTTTTGATGTGTATGAATTATTCTCACATCAAGTAGACGCATGATGTGACCGGTATGACTCCAAAAGCTAGTTTCCATTTTGAAATGATATTTTAGAAGAAAAAAAAGACAACTAACATACAGAAACTGATAAAATGCATTTGGATTGTTTTGATACCTTATATCAATGATACCTGAGCCATTTCTAACATGTAGGAATCAACCACACCTCAATATTAAGTACGATGTGACTGGTATAAAACCAAATGTGTTTTTATTAAAAATTTACATTAATTTTAGTACAAAGATATAATGACATATTGAAAACCGATAAAACAAATTCACATTATTTTGATACTTTAAGGAAATGATCCATGAGTCATTTGTGTTTTTTATGAATCAACCTCACCTCAATCTGATACACAGTGTGACTAGTATGACTAAAATTTTCTATTATTAGTTTAAAATTGACATTTTAGCTCAAAACGTTTCACTCACTAAAAACCAATAAAATGCCCCCTGATTGTCTTCAAAATTTCAAATAGTTATTCGTAAGTCTTTTTTGACGTGTATGAAGTTGTATCACATCAAAATGATGAATGATACTACCATTTTAACTCAAAATGGGTGTTTTTGGTTTGAGATTATATTTTAGAAAAAAAACACAACTGTCATATTGAAAACAGATCAAAACCATTTTGATTGTTTAGATACTTTAGAATAATGATCCATTATCTATTTGTGACGTGTAAGAATAAAAAAAACTCATTCTGATGAAATATGTGACAAGTATAAATCCAAATATGTCATTTAAATTTTATGATAATTTTAGTAAAAATTTTTGGCACATACTCAAAACCAAAAAATCCCATTCAGATTGTTTTGATATTTTAGGGCAATGATCCATAACTCATTTTTAACATGTAGGAATAAACCCATCCACAATACAATGCACGTTGTGAATTATATAACATCAAATGTGTATTTTAAATTAAGAATTGAAATTTTATTAATGTATTATTTTGTATTAATGTTTAATTTATTTCTTTATTGTTTTACTAAAATAATATTTGTTTTCTTATATTGGTGGAACCTTTTGATTGAGTTGTGATGATTTGTTCAGAAATTAATACCATGGGTAGAAATTTTTGAGTGTGGATCGTATATGTCAAAGGATGAAAATTTATTTTTTTTTACTGTTTTTTGGATAATTGTAAATATAATTATATAAAACATTGCTTCAAATGTATATAGCATTGTTTTCCAAACCCTTTTGTGCACTGATTTTTTCTTATGAGCACTATTCTGTGTGATACTTTGTTCATACATGCACTGTGTGGGTGTTGTTTTTTATATGTTATATGTGTATTGAGAAGGTTCTTCTTGTGGGTGTGCTATTTATATGTATAGGTGCCGCTGGTGGGTGTGTTGTTATATAAGAAACACAACATCGGTATCTGGGCCTTTATCAACAGCATTTCGAGTGCTGATATAATCCCCCTTTATTAGTGTTGCATCGAGTGCTGATAACGGAACCATTTACCAGTGTAAAATAGAACAGATAAATGGGTTCCTTTATCACTTCGTTTCTTAGTGTGGAGAAAGAACACCCTTTATCAGTGCTTTTTAACACTGTTAAAGAGGACCCCTATCTTCGATGAGATTAACAATGCTTTTCTAGCACTCTTAAAACTCTTTTCTAGCGCTGATAAAAGCACTATCTATAGAAGTGTTATAGATTGGAATCAAAGTCCGCATACATCGACTGGCTACTCGTTCCACTGGGGTATGAGGTTGAATGATCATCCCATGGGAGTGATAGAGTCCCCATGATTGGAATTTTAGAGACATGGAGGGATTTATCCATATGTGGATACCCATTTGATTTTGGGAACGAGAATTAGGAAGGTGTCATATATATCCTTGTTATAGTAGGAATCAAAGTCCTCGTAGTTCAATAGACTCTTTGTTCCACTAAGGGATGAGGTAGAATGAATCTACCTTGGGAATGATTATGTCTCAATTGTTGGGAATCAGATACATTAGAGAGACTTATACTGAGTTGGATGACCATTTCACTTTGGGATTAGGCCTTAGTATGGAATCCTACATATTATGGTTTTGGAAATAATCAAAATCCTTATAGTTCAACTATTCATTGCTTACACACTAACATTTCCCTTATCATAATAGAGATATTTCACGTGAATGATATGATAATTGTGCCCCCCTAAGACCATGTGATCTATTACAGGTGTGGGAAATAAGTGATAACAAGTAATTAGTGTCATTTCATATAGAAGCGAGACTTACGCACTGGGACTACCCTTTGGAAACTTCATACATAGATCAAGCCTCAGGGAGGCATATTTTGTATCCTGGTTATAATAGGAATCAAATTCATTATTTTCCCCTTAATTTGGGATTACACACTGAGGTATTCAATTTGATCGCGGCTTGGACATCGAGGGTGGAAAACAATATAAAGTCCAAGGATGCTCTTGTGTAACGCCCCGACCCAAGCCACCCAGAGTCGGTGCATTACTGCGTAACGTTGGCATGATCACAAAAGATCAAGTCTCGAAAGACCGATTAGTTTATTAGCCTTAGAAACACTAGATACATTCATAAATGTTACATTACATCATAATGTGAAAAACTACAATAACATAGTCTCCATTTCCCACACTCATATACCCTTCTGACTATCCCTGCGGGTCATTCATAAAATACTTCTTCACATCCTAGAAAATAATAAAACATTGAAAGGGGTGAGCTCAGATGCTCAGTAAGGATAACAATATAGCGGAAGCTTTCATAAATAAACATAGAAATGTAAGGAAATTTATAACTAAACAAAATCCCTTTAAACATGAACTTCAATGTAATATGGAAAAAGTAAAATGAAATAATTCCATTTACTTATTCACATGGATATTCTACTGGTCGAATAATCACATGCAATATCAATAACCAATTTCATAATGATAAACTGCATAATGCCAGACTATCATAACCACATAGCCAAGGCCTCTTTCCAAGACTACAAATAATATTTTTTCAAGGCCTCGTGCCAAGACACTAGTTTGTCTCATGAGACCTGCGGATGCATCGAGGAGCTATATCGGGCTCCACCCGTCACTTATTAAGTCCAATGCATTCCTTATATGAATAGGTTTAAACATATCATAAACCATAACATAATTGTATCACATAAAATGTGCATAAAGGAAACATAAGATTTCCACACTTCAATCACAAGATATCTATACAACACATTGATATAATAAAAACATTATCAAAACCATTTTCAATACCAAAATAAAAGAAAATTAAAACATGGCATTTATTTTTCTTTTAAAAAAAGGTATGTCTTGTAGAGGAAGCCGAAACCCAAATAATAGTCACGGAGGTGGTGAAGTCATTGTCGCCTCATACATAAGAAAAAACATTCATTTTTTCGTTTATTAAAAACACTTCATATAAAAATATTCCTTTTGAATAAAAGTAAAAGTCAAAGGGGATTATACACTGTATAAATGAAATTTGTGTATATAACAAAATATGCCTCAATGAAAGGAGATTGAGACAAAGTCCATTACAAAGATCATTTTTTTAAATAAAATAGATCTATTGTGTGTATTCACTATAAGTACACATAAATACAGTACAAATAAGAGATAGGACATAATAATATCATGACATAATTTTAATGTAGGAGATTAACCCAAAGAATGGAAATTGGGTAAAGAAGTTCCCTTACCTCGTATCCGACTTGACGCGATCATTATTTAACCTCATGAATAATAAACAATAGTTAATTTATTTTTGATTAAGAACTTTTTACATGTTCATTATTCCTTTTATATCACTTATTACCATGTTATGAACATTATGTAATTATTTAAGTTAATAACGGTCATTTTGTCGATCTTTGGTACTTGAGTCAAAAATAAACTTATTATAATTACAAGTTGTCCATGTGGTGAAATATACATTATATCCAGCATTATATTCATTATTTAGATATCATATATATCATATATATCCAGTATATACATTCATTAATAATATTACGTAATATTTAGAGGTAATAAATGAAATGCACCGTTCATGGACACGGTAAGCCGTACGTACGCATGAAGGCTACTTTCATTTCTATTTCGTATTTAATGGAATGAAATTATAATTATATAAAGGTATAATATAATTCCAGTATAATATAATGTATAATACAATTTATTCCATCCTTTATACATCCCACGTATGGCATTAACGATTCAAATCACTTTGAGGGGCGGTAGTCCGCACTTCCTAAAATGAAAATATCGCGTTTACCCATAATGGAAACCATAATGGTATTCCATAAATGAAAAATACAGATGCTTAAGTAAAAAATAAAAATATTATATATCATATATAAATATAGTGACATCTTAATGGCCACCTTTGAAGGTGTTATATGAGTGTTGAACAATCATCGTTTCGTGAGGCAGAAATTCTCCATCCACAGAAACAATATGTTCTTTAACCATTAGATGTAGGCGTGTGTAAGTGTAGCTCGAATACTTTTTATAACAACATCCTAGTATATTGATGATACTGTTTTTGTTACAAAAGAAATTAATAAATAGAGTTTAGGGTGTTGGAGAAGCAAAATAAAACATAAGAACACAAGATAAAACACTACCTTTAAAACGGGTAACTCTTTTTGATTTGAGCCAAAGGCTTCCTTGGGAAGAATTATGCCCAAAGTGAGGCTTCTAGGAGTAAGAGAGGAAAGTTTAGAGAGTATTTGGGAAGAGGTAGTCCGATCCAAATGGCTTAGAAGGTGTCAATAAGGGGGTAGTGGTGGGGGCCTTTTATAAGAGTAGAGAAGGGGCACTCTTGGAAAGTAATGAAATGTTACTTTATTATATAATGAGTTTCAGATTTTAAAGGTCTAAAACATTTATATATAGAGGATACGGTGATAAGGGTTCGAAATATACTCATATAATAGGTTTTTGACAAGTGTATGTCTTAGTTTTTACATTATCATTTTTATTTTATTTAAATCGTTAATTAATGAGGTAATCGATGCATCATCATGGTGTCATAAATAATTTAATTTATTTAATGTATAAAAATTATAAGAAAATATCATGATGTATGAAATATTTTTAACTTTATAATGAATATTTATAGTCAAAAATATGACTTGTATAACCCCATTTAAAAATTGTTTCAGTAAAACAACTCATGTTTCTGACATTTTTATTTTAACATTAAATAAAAAGTTTTTAATGTCATTTTCCTACCAAAGTGGCTCCATGGGGTCCCCAAGTTGACCCATGGATTTTCTTGGTCTTCCATGACTCATAAAATAGGGGTAGGACAAGTGTAGAGGTAATTTAATATTATTATAACATTATCTTTACCTTAAATTACACTAATTACCTTTAATCGCGATTAATTAAACTTAAAAGTTACTATTCACCAAAAAATTATTTTAATCCCATTGAACTACATTTTAATTCCTAATGAAAACCATGTATGTCAATGTTTTGAAAATAAAATCACAGAAGTGGTAATATTTCATTTAAACAAGAAATCAGTTTTTTAACTACCACTTAGTGGTTCACTATTCATCAAAAAATGAAGTTTTTCAGAACAATGCCAAAATTTCACCCTAAGATATAATTGATATTCCGAATTCAAAAATGATGTCTATTTTAAAAAAATTTAAACATATAAGTTTCATTAATTAATTTTATAATTAATTCCCGCTGTCACAACAAATAACGTGTTTTTAAAAACAATATATATCAAAAGATTGACAATTGTTTATGTCCAATTTCAAAGTAAAATTAATTCTAATGACCACCATTGGATAAAATGGTAAAAATATATTCTAATTACACTTTTAATCCACTTAATAGTATAATTTATCACTATAAATTATTTTGATTAAAAAAGTTGTTTTTTAATATTTTTTACTATTCATAAAAAATTGGAAGTTCTCAGAAAATTACAAAAAATTCAACTTAGGATAATTTCAATATTACAAATACAAAAATGCAGTGCATTTTGAAATATAAAATTTATATAATTTCAAAAAGTGGGTATTACTATTCATAACTACTACTTTGATTGGTCGTGGTGTGTTAGAATCTTGAACATGCGTACAATGCAAGCTATTAAATTATTGAAAGAGAAGCGTATTGTGAAAGCATGGGGTGTTACATTCTCCCCTCCTTCAATAAATTGCTTCCTCGCAATTTGAAATTTCTCTATGAAAATAAAAGGTTGAAAATAGAAAATACCTTTGTGGAAAACCCACATCAGAAATAGTGTTAATAAGAATATAACATTAAAAGAAAGAAAGAGAAGTACAAAGGTCAACTGAGATAGCCCATACTAGGATTCTATGAAAATATGGATATGGAGGAGAAACAAACCATCAAGGTCTTATGGAGAGTTGTAGAAAATAGGATTAGGAGAAAGTTAACTATAAGAAAATCACAAACTTGTGATTGGTTAAACGGTCATTGAATCCCTAGTTGGAAAAGTTAACCAACAACGTTTTTATTTTAAGTTACCTTTCATAAAGTTGAGGAATTTATTTAGGAGATTTACTAAGAACGTAAGGGAATATACATACTTGTCATGTAGACTATCATTCTTTAATAAATTTTTACCACAAACCCATCTTTCACTCTAAAAGGTAATAGAACTCAAAAATATTCTATTTATCATAATTGTATAAGGTTCCACATACCATTTAGATTAGGAAAACGTTTTTGTAACAACAAAGGACTTCATGTAGGCTAGTGGTAGGTAATAAAGGCCTATTGCACTGTGGTTGTGGGTTCGATTCCTGTATCTTTGTCCAACACGATGGGTTATCCCCCAACCTGCAGGTTTTCCTTTTCCTATAACTATAGTATTATAATATTCCAAAAATTATCTTCATAAATGTTTTAACCTTAAACAATACTATCCAAAGATCAACTTAATCCATTCCAACCATTATAGTTATCCAAAATACTTCTTTCCAACTCACAGTCCAAATTTTATAAGGAAGGTAAACATAATGAAGATCCTTTTTTCCACGTAACAACATGTGAACACCTTCACCATGTATTCTTTTAAAACAATGCAACATACTGAATTAACATAAATCCTTATGGATTACATTCATGATCCCTTATTCCTTATAGAATACTAGATATACTCCTTCTATCAAAAAATGTATACAAATCATTAATCAGTTTCAAGGAAGTTTAGAATATCCAATATAATTTATCCAAATCAATCATATATTATTCCAAAATCACTATCTCGGTATCAGAACCATATTATGGTTTATCTTTCTCTCAACCATATATTTTCCAAAAATTGAACCTGCTGTGGAGTCACTTTTCTTGGTTCCACACAATCTCAAGTCCTTGATGAAATAGTACTGCAGTACAATCCTTATATACTCCATAATTATTATAACAAGTACATCATTGATACAACACTCAAATGACAAAATTATTTAATAACAATATAAGAACTCTAATCATTCCTCCTCATTTGTGGTAGTATCATAACTTGATTATTATCCAATAACATCATTTGGGGCATACTCTGATGATTTGGACATTGGTTTGCGTAGTGTCCCCACTCCTTGAAGATGAAGCATTGTACATTTCAAACCTTTTTCTTACCCTTGTAGTCACGCACTTGGTGTCCTTTTTTCCACACTTATAATAAACTCCCATTCCCTTTAGGAAAGTTCCAAGGTGTTTCTTCCCACAGTTATCACATATTGGAAAATTAATCTTTTCCCTTGTCCCTTTATCCATCATTCTCTCTTCCATCATTTTCTTCTCTTTCATCCCTTCAAATCCATAAGACTCATAGAATTCTCTTCTTATCTTATTAACACATGATACTATTTCTTCATATGTTGAGAACACCTAGGAGACTATTTCCCATCTCAATGTTGGCTTAATACCGTGAAAGATATTATCCTACTTAATCTTTGGATCATACGTATTGATGGAGTTCAGATTCCTTCTACTGGGCGCCATTTCTATACAATGGCATAAACCAAGTTAGTTTATGAATTGAAATACATAATAACAAACTTGAAAAACACTTAAAATAAATTGAACTATTTATGGATATATTTTATAATCATAAAAATGTTTTGTTTGAGGAAGTATATATTCATAAGCCCTTCATAATGGTTTGTAAAAAAATGATAATTATCCTAAGCATATCCCCCGGGAGTGTCGTAACCAAGAGTGCAGCAAGGCACATTATTGTGCACCAGTTCCCGTTCAAGTCTAGCTCAAAGCGGTGTTTTTGGGTTTTACCCCTAGGTACATCTGTGCCAGAGCCACCTCTACCTGCTCGTATCCAGACAGGGATTTATTTCTCGGAAAACTCATAAAATATCTATAATACCAAAATTCTAGGAAGTTCTTCCATACTAATCCTCAAAGTCTATCTTAGGGCTATGTGCTCTAATCAGAGTTTATCTAAATCTAGCTTCCAAGGTTAGTACTAAACTTCCTCTGATACCAACTGTAATGCCCCAACCCCAGCCACCCAGAGTTGGTGCATTACTGCATAACGTTGGCATGATCCAAAAGATCAAGTCTCTAAAGGCCGATTAGTTTAGTAGCCTTGAAAACACTAGATACATTCATAAATGTTACATTACATAATAATGTGAAAAACTACAATAACATAGTCTCCATTTTCCACACTCATATCCCCTTCTGACTATCCCTACGGGTTATTCATAAAATACTTCTTCACATCCTAGAAAATATTAAAACATTGAAAGGGGTGAGCTCAGATGCTCAGTAAGGATAACAATATAGCGGAAGCTTTCATAAATAAACATAAACATTTAAGGAAATGTATAACTAAACAAAATCCTTTTAAACATGAACTTCAACGTAATATGGAAAAATTAAAATGAAATAAGTACATTTACTTATTCACATGGATATTATACTGGTCGAATAATCCCATGAAATATCAATAACCAATTTCTTAATGATGAAATACATAATACCAGACTATCATAACCACGTAGCCAAGGCCTCGTTCCAAGACTACAAATAATATTTTATCAATGCCTCATGCCAAGACACTAGTTTGTCTCATGAGACCTGCCGATGCATCGAGGAGCTATAGCGGGCTCCACCCGTCAGTTATTAAGTCCAATGCATTCTTCATATGAACAGGTTTAAACATATCATAAACCATAACATAATTGTATCACATAAAACGTGCAGAAAAGAAACATAAGATTTCTACACTTCAATCAAAAGATATCAATACAACACATTGATATAATAAAAACTTTATCAAAACCATTTTCAATACCAAAATAAAAGAAAAGTAAAACATGGTATTTATTTTTCTTTTAAAAAAAGTTATGGCTTGTAGAGGAAGTCGAAACCCAAATAATAGTCACGACAGCGGTGAAGTCGTTGTCGCTGCATACGTAAGGAAAAACATTCATTTTGCCATTTAGTAAAAAATCTTTGTATAAAAATATTCCTTTTGAATAAAATTAAAAGTCAAAGGGGTTTATACACCGTATAAATGAAAGTTGTGTATAAAACAAAATATGCTTCAATGAAAGAAGATTGAGACAAATTCCTTCACAAAGATAATTTTTTAAATAAAATAGATATATTGTGTATATTCACTATAAGTACACATAAATACAGTACAAATACAATATAGGACATAATAATATCATGACATAATTTGAAAGTTGTAGATTAACCCAAAGAATGGAAATTGGGTTAAGAAGTTCCCTTACCTCGTATCCGACTAGACTCGATCGTCCTTTAACCTCCTGAATAATAAACTAGAGTTAATTTCTTTTTGCTTAATAACCATTTACATGTTAATTATTCATTTTATATTACTTATTACCATGTTATGAACATTATGTAATTATTTACATTAATAACGGTCATTTTGTCGATCTTTGGTACTTGAGTCAAAAATAAACTTATTATAATTACAAGTTGTCCATGTGGTGAAATATCCATTATATCCAGAATTATATTCATGATTTATATATCATATATATCATATATATCCATTATATACATTCATTCATAATATTATGTAACATTTAGAGGTAATAAATGAAATGCACCGTTCATGGAGACGGTAAGTCGTACGTACGCATGAATGCTACTTTAATTTCTATTTCGTATTTAATTGAATGAAATTATAATTATATAAAGGTATAATATAATTCCAGTATAATATAATTTATAATACAATTTACTCCATCCTTTATACATCCCACTTATGGCATTAACGATTCAAATCACTTTGAGGGGGCGGTAGTCCGTACTTCCTAAAATGAAAATATCGCGTTTACCCACAATGGAAACCATAAAGGTATTCCATAAATGAAAAATACATAAGATTAAGTAAAACATAAACATATTATATATCATATATAAATATAGTGACATCTTAATGTCCACCTTTGAAGGTGTTATATGAGTGTTGAACAATTATCATTTCGTGAGGCAGAAATTCACCATCCACAGAAATAGTATGTTCTTTAACCATTAGATGTAGGTGTGTGTAAGTGTAGCTATAATACTTTTTAGAAAAACATCCTAGTATATTGATGATACTGGTGTTGTTACAAAATAAATTAATAAATAGAGTTTAGGGGGTCTGAGAAGCAAAATAAAACATAAGAACACAAGATAAAACACTACCTTTAAAACAGGTAACTCTTTTTGATTTGAGCCAAAGGCTTCCTTGGGAAGAATTATGCCCAAAGTTAGGCATCTAGGAGTGGTAGAGGGAAGTTTAGAGAGTATTTGGGCAGAGGTTGGCCGAGCCAAATGGCTTGGAAGGTGTGAATAAGGTGGTTGTGGTGGGGGCCTTTTATAAGAGGAGAGGAGGCGCACTCATGGAAAGTAATGAAATGTTACTTTATTACATAATGCATTTCGGATTTTAAAGGTCCCACACATATATATTTAGAGGATAAGGTGATAAGGGTTCTAAATATACTCATCCAATAGGTTTTTGACAAGTGTATGTCTTAGATTTTACATTATCATTTTTATTTTATTTAAATCGTTAATTAATGAGGTAATCGCTACATCACCATGGTGTCATAAATAATTTAATTTAGTTAATGTATAAAAATTATAAAAAAATATATCATGATGTAGGAAAGCTTTTTTTCTTTTTAATTAATATTTATAGTCAAAAATATGACTTGTATAACCCCATTTAAAATTTTTTTTAGTAAAACAATTCATGTTTGTGACATTTTTATTTTAACATTAAATAAAAAGTTTTTAATGTCATTTTCCTACCAAAGTGGCTCCATGGGGTCCCCAAGTTGATACATGGATTTTCTTGGTCATCCATGACTCATCCAATAGGGGTAGGACAAGTGTAAAGGTCGTTTCAGATTATTATAACATTATTTTTACCTTAAATTACATTAATTACCTTTAATCGCGATTAATTAAACTTAAAAGATACTATTCACAAAAAACATTATTTTAATCCCATTGAACCAAATTTTACTTCTTAATGACAACCATGTATGTCATATTTTTGAAAATAAAATCACAGAAGTGGTAATTTTTCATTTAAACAAGAAATCAGTTTTTTAACTACCACTTAGTGGTTTAACTATTCATAAAAAAATGACGTTTTTCAGAACAATGCCAAAATTTCACCCTAAGATATAATTGATATTCCAAATTCAAAAATGATGTCTATTTTAAAAAATTTCAAAAATATAAGTTTCATTAATTAATTTTATAATTAATTCCCGATGTCACAACAAAGAGCGTGTTTTTAAGAAACAATATATATCGAAAGATTGGCAATTGTTTATGTCCAATTTAAAAGTGAAATTAATTCTAAAGACCACCATTGGATAAAATGGTAAAAATATATTCTAATTAAACTTTAAAACCACTCAATAGTATAATTTATCACTATAAATTATTTTGGTTAAAAAAGTTGTTTTTTAGTATTTTTCACTATTCATAAAAAATTGGAAGTTCTCATAAAATTACAAAAAATTCAACTTAGGATAATTTCGATATTAAGAATAAAAAAATGAAGTCCATTTTGAATTATAAAATTTATATAATTTCAAAAGGTGGGTATTACTATTCATAACTGCTACTTTGATTGGTCGCGGTGTGTTAGAATCTCGAACATGCGTACAATGCAAGCTATTAAATTATTGAAAGAGAAGCGTATCGTGAAAGCTTGGGGTGTTACATCTTGGGCATGGCCTGCATGTGTTCCTTATATGTGTTGATTGTCTGCTCAAGATTCTCTGATTGTCTTCTATACACATTAGAGTGTGTATACCTGACATGTACAAAGTAAATTACGTGATCAATTTCTATTTTAGGAGGATCCCTGTTTATCCTCGACGACATGTCAAAAGTTTGTCACATGATCTAGTATGCAATTGTCTGGAGGACATCGCGAGACCTGTCTAGTAAATCCTGGAACCCATCGCATGATCTTGGATGTTGTGGTTAGAGGGTGTCACATGATCTAGATGACAAACCCAAATTTCATTGATAGATCTGGATGAAACTCCAGGATGGTGTCATGATAATCAATTTGACATGCCTCTAAGGGGGTGCATATCCTGGATGACTTCTCTGGAGGTCATCGTGCGATCTATATGGCATTCTTGGAGTACATCACAAGTGCCAACTGACATTTCTGGGTGCTCTAGGGAGACACATATGACATGTATTTGTTCTTCCATATGAGTTAGGAAACACGTCTAAATAAAACTACAAAGATTGGATGGAGATCCAAGAGGAATTACTCCAACCTACATGACATGTTCATGTGGCACCATAAAAATTTCAATGACATATCTGAAGGACTTTTCATTATCCAAACAGTATACCAAATAAGTGTCGCAAGATTTGAGTTACATGTCTTGGTGATATCACATTTCCTAGGATGTTCCGATGAAACACATGAGGATTGTAGTATATGTCCTTTACTTAAGAGTCCTATATTTTAGTATTTATTTCAATATTTTATTGAAAATTAATTATATTTATTTAGTATTATCTTGTTTTAAGTCTCACATGATCTAGAAGATGTGTGGGATGTTCTTATTTTGTCTTTCTAGAGTTCCTTCACATATTATTTAGTGATCACGCACAATGATAATGCATGATGAATTATTTCTATGGATTTTCATCAGATCTTGCCTAATGGAAAACTTCCCATTCTTAAGATCAACTACTCCAAAAAATCCTCTTTGGGGATTGGTGAACTAGTGTGTTTAGAAGAAAAATCTCCATCATCATCTGGAGAGTCAAACTAAATTTGTTATCTTGATTGGTGGATTTGTTATCCTCAACACCATTGTTGTTCAAAACTTTTCATGATTCATATTTCATGACTCCAAGCTGGACTTGGTAGAGGGTATCATCATCATGTATCTTCCTGAGGTCCTGACACATGTTATTCCATGGGCGTATCCTAATTTCCAGTGACCGCAAGACCATCCCATAAAAACCTCTTTTATTGGACTATTTTCAATTAATGGGGATTTGTGGAACTATATGGTCATGTTGATGGACTTTCATATTATCATATTGATATGTCCAAGGTCCTTCACAATAATAGGGTGACTGTTTAAAGTCCTTCTTGTGATCTCAGGTGGATTTTATAGAACATTTAATGAGATAAGGATGACCCATCAGTGGGCCTTCATTATATCTATTCATATTTCCATGGTGTATTCTGAGACCATGTTGTGGAAATCCATAGCACATCGCAAGTGTTTTATAACCACAAGAGGTTCTCACCTTCTCCCCCTTTTTATTCCCTTTATTTTATTTTAAAAATGTTTGGGATCTCATGTATTTTTTTTAAATGTTATTGTAGACAATCATTCTCCTCATTTATGATGCATCGTATGAATTTTATGACCGCAAGAGGCTACCACCTTTTTTATATTTCCACCAATTTTTGCAGGATTTTGGGATTTTTTTTCAACCGTTCTTTGGTTTGCATTTCATGTGTCCTAGGGTGATTTCCTAGCAACCACCAGGTGACCACTAATTTTCTATGGGTGCCTTCACAAGGGAAGACGGACTTATCAAAAGGTTCTATGTAGGACCTTCCATAGGCTATGTGCTACACATGTATCCCTCTAGATACATTATAATGGTCGGGAAATTACGTGTTTCCTAGGGACATACACGATCCATAAGTCTTTTTCACCTTCTTATTACATTACATGTGCGAGGAAAATAATACACATATCTTGGTATTTATTCCATTATGAATTTATTGATGATCATTTGGAGGGAATCAATCGTGACCAACAAGGATCAATATTAATGATGTTTTATGACATCATGTCACACCTCTTTCATTTATGTATGATCATGATCCATAATTTACATAAAAATATGGAAGAGTCTTTATAAGTCTCTCGATACTAAGATTTAATTGTGTAATGTCTACAATCCTCAAACTAATGGATTGTTCGAAAGGAATATTCAGAAAATAGAATACATGATGAGTTTGTGATTACTTGACTTTCATGGTATGTGGGATTAGTAATTACCTTTTATAGATTCTTCCTATAATAATAGTTTACATTCAATTATTCAAATGGATACATATGAATTATTATATGGAAAGAGATGATATAATCCAATATGTTGAGATGAAGTTGGTTAAAGGAAATTTATAGGTGTAGAAATTTTTGAAGAGACAACAATAAAACTAAATACCATTTAGTCTCATATTAAGGTATCTCAAATTAGGAAAATGTGTTATTCTAAAAATTGAAGGAATGATTTGGAATTCCAAGTGGGAGATCATGTTTTATTGGCAGTATATCTATATAAGATTTTCATAAGGTTCAGTAGGAAAATAATACTGACACCCAGGTAAATCATACCCTTTGAAATTATAGAAATAATTGGAGTTTTTTCTTATCATTTTACAATGTCACAATGTCTCTTAAAAGTATATGATGTGTTCAATGTATCATTGTTAAAGAATTACATGTTAGACCCAAAGCTTGTTCTCACCTATGAGGAAATAGAATTGGTGCATTATCAATATTACATTAAAGAACCCATCTTGATTCTTGATTCTAGAGAGTATGTATTGGGGAATCAAATGACTCATCTAGTAAAGGTAAATTAGATAAGTAAAAAAAATAAAGGAAGATATGTGGGAACTAGAAGATGTTATGAAGAATAATTTCACTCATTTATTTAGAAGAAAATAACCATGCAATTTAATGGATGCAATTTTTATAAGGTAGAAGAATATAATACCTAAGACATTATGATTTATTTGTTTTTCAATAAATCCAATCCCTTCGTTAGATTGTGAGGCATGAGACACCATATTTAAATAGTATGTGTTACTCAATTAAAATATTATTTAATAATGTCCATTATAACATATTAATTATATTTAAAGGTATGAATATGACAAAATAATTTATGAAAATGATGGTTATCTATTTATTATAAATAAAATAAGGATCATTTGAAATAAAAAGAAATGTTTTCTAAAAAACTATAGTTTTCTAAAAGGAGGTTTAGTCGTGCCTTACACACATAACATAAAATACGTCTTTACAACATGTATAAACTTTATTTGAAAATATTAACATAACTTTTGAATTTATCGTATAAAATTTTTATTAGGGTATTTATTTGGATTTTTTTAAAATTTTCATTTTTTCGATGAATACTGATATATTCTAATTATTATTGAAAAGTACATTTTCTAAATTATTTATAAGGATATTTTATTGGTTAAATTTATTTTAAATTAAATTAGTTCAATTTTTTATTATAAATACAATTTATGTTAGTTATTTAACACCCTGACCCCTCTAGACCAGATCCGGTGCATTACTTGTTACATTATCATGGTTAAAAGGAAATAAAATCCTGAAATAAAAATCATTTTATTAGTCTTGAAGAAACTAGATACATAGATGTAACTCAAATTACATTGGAAAAGGTAAAAAAATACAATACATAACATAATCTAATAAACTAAAACCATGGAAACTCAATAAATAGTCTACTCTTCATAACCTGTTGAAGGTAAAAAATTGAAAAGGGTGAGGTCAAATGCTTAGTAATGGTTACATATATCATAATCATGGATCAATAATAAGTTAATAATAAACAATTTTACATAATCAATATGGCATGGTGAATAAATGGAAAACACACACCATTAATAAACTGAGTATGCGAATGCATCCATAGATTTCGTCATAGTGAAAATATCAAGGATAGTAATAATTGAAAATGAATAAATAGATATTATTATTAATTTTATGTCTTGTATCGAGAACATGATACCACTATTCCATCGAAATGGTTTAAGTTTGTGGGTAGAAACCTGCCTGGTTTTTGGAAAAAACTCGAAGGGTTTGTCGCCAACTGGTTTGTCACTTGAGACTTTTCGATGCATCGAGGGGCTATAGCAGGCCCTTCCCATCACTAAAATTACAAATAATTTTTTATACATAGATTTAATACATGTACAATATGGCTTCCCAATATCTTTATATATTATAAGATACAGATTCATCAATATTTCCATAGTTAAAACAATATTCCAAATAAACACCATATGTAAAAGGGTATACGGCTTAAGACACTACTCATATACATGAAACCAGAATATGGATATATAATATAGGTACAATTTAAAATGAAAAATTATCTCAAATAGAAAGTAGATACACCACATAAGAAAGATTAGTCACACAATACCAATAAGGTCTCAATGAAATGTAAATTGAGACAAAGTCCCTTACCATGTTGTAATCAATTGGATCGTATGACCAAAATTTAACAAAAAAAAATGTATTGTGAAATATCATGAATATAAAAAGAATAATGATAATATATCTCAAATGGAATATACCTCATACAATAAATAAGTTGTGAACAATGGAAATCTCATTGAATTAAAAGTGAGATGAGAAACCCCTTACTTTATGCTCGAAAGCGTTCTTTGACTGATCTCAATGACCTGAATAATAAAATTCAGACTCATTAATTTATAATTAAATAACCTCCTCAACATTTAATTTATTTATTATATAATTTTTAGGTTGATTCATGGCCTTTTTGATGGGTTTAAGAGGTTCAATTTTATTATTTTGGAACCATTTTCATCCTTGGTTTTCATGATCGGCTCACTTGTATTCACAAATGGAAGATCATTTGTAACATGTATAAGATTTGAGAATTGTTAATATATATTATTTTAGAAATTTAAAGATATATAAATGACCTTATAATGATTTTGGTTACATACCATGAGGATTAATTTCTTGATAAAAGATAATGATAAATGCGTAATTTACATGACAGTTTTGTGCATTATGAACTTGTTTTGTATTATTATTCTATATTATGAGTATATAATGATTTCATAACATTTAATAATATTAAATACATATATTTTGATCTGTTTCAACCTTAAAATTTGTTTCATGAATAGAATTTAATATGGTAATGAAAATTGAGAACCCATTGTCCTTGAATATGATAAATTAACACATCTCGGACAGTGTTTTCATTTTTAGTATAAGAGGAGGGGGAAAGAGGGATGACGATGAAATATTACATTATCATAATATAAATTTAGTTCATTTATGTTACTGTAATTATCCTAGTATTTTGATGAGGGGATATTAGTAAATAATTAAAAATAAAGGAAATCAAAATAAATGAAAAATTGAGAAATCCCTCATGAAAATTTGGTAGCCTAACAACGTAGCATAAAATTTCATAAAAGAGTTTCATGAGATAAATTATTCCTATAATAACTCTTAAATAATATGGAAATTAGTGTTAATATAAAATTACATATCCCAACATAATCTAATTTAAAATAAAAGAGAAAATATAAAATGAAATCTTTTAGAAAAGAGAAGGGTGGTAGATTCCCTTACCTTGAAGAGTAATTCCCAAAACATGAAGGCTAGGACTTTGGAGGCTTTAGGACACATTTGGAGGATTAACAGGGAGGTAAAAATACTAGATAGTCTAGAATTATGTATTTTTAATGAATTAAAATGAATGGATGAGTGGGTATTTATAGTAAATAAGATGTAGTTTTTAATTAATTTAAAGGGGCATCTCATTAGTGGTTTTTTGCAAAACCATGGGCTTGTCCATGGTATTTTCCATTGGTCTTAGAAAAATGGTAAACCTCATGTAATATGTTACTGTATAAAAGTCAAAAAACCTTTGAAATTAATTATTACATCATTATGATGTCATTAAACTACCGAAAACTCAAAAATGGATTTTCACTATTCACGAAAATTTCATGTACTTTAGAAAAATCCCAAAAATTTAACCTAACCATTTTACGACATGTCGAATTAAAAAAGGAACCTAATTTTTTTCAAATAATTTTATAAATATTTTGAATTTAAGTTTTTTAAATAAAATCATAATTTCTTAAAAAATAACAATTTGAAATCTATAACTCATTTTTCAAAATATTGAAAAATTAATCAACATATCATTACCTTATAGCCTTAAGAAAATAAAATAATAATATGATTTACTATTCCTATGTTTCATATTACTATTCATATTACTATTCATAAGGTATGTTACTATTCATCAAAAAAAAAGTTTTAACTATCAGTCTCCAAATAACTTTCTAGTTACAACTGTAGATGACTATTTTTTGAAACTCAAAACACAGAAGTTGAATATTTAAGTTTAATGGATTGGTTATAAATTTCTCTTATAAATATTTTTTTTATAGAGACTTAGTGATTCATTCAATATATTCTATCTATTTAATAGAAGTTATGTATGCATACCATACAATAAAATGTTTTGGGCGTTACATTATTCCCTCCTTTGGAAATTTCTTCCTCAAATAAATTTTGTATAAAAGAAACTAAACAGATGTGGGTGGTTCTTCTTCATAACATACTCAGGTTCCCACATTTCTTCCTTCATATTATGGTTCCCCCAATGAACCTTTACCAGACAAGTCGTCTGATTTCATAATATTTTTTCTATGGTATAATGAATCTTGATAGGCTCTTCACAATAAGACAGGTGGGGCTCAAGTTCTATTTACTCATAGGTGAATAAATGTGTTGGGTCTGGGATGTATTTCTTAACATTGATACATGGAACACATTTTGAAATTTGGATATACTTGGTGGTATTTCCAAACGGTAAGCTACGACTCCAATTTGATCCATAATTTCAAAAGGTCTGATGTACCTAGTACTTAATTTACCCTTCTTACTGAATCATATAAAACCATTCCATGTAGATACCTTTAATAAAACATGATATCCTCCAAAAAATTCAAAATTATTACTTCAGTTATCAACATATCTCTTTTTCCTACTTTGATCTGTTTTGATATGGGTCTGGATAATCTTCACCTTTTTTGTTTTTTCCTCAACATGTTCTGGGCCAACGAGATTTCCTTCACTAACATAATTCTACAAGTTAGTGTACAACATCTCTTTCCATATAAAACTACTTATAGTGCTATATTCATACTTTAATGGGATGTATTATTATAGGAAAATTCTATGAAAGGTAAATACTGATCCCACATATCTTGAAAGTCAGGTCAACAAGACCTAAACATGTCTTCCAAAGTTTGAATAGTCCATTATAATTGTCCATCAGTTTGTGGGTGGTAAGAAGTGCTGAAATGAAGATCAGCATATAGATAATTATGAATACTTTTCTACAATTTTGATGTAAAATGAGGATCACAATCCGAAATAATTGATAAGGGTACACCATTAATTCTTACAACTTCATTAATATATAGTATTGTTAAATGTTAAAGTGGTAAATCATCTCATATAGAATGAAAATGTGCTGATTTCATATGTCGATCAACAATTACCCATATTGCATCATTCATTCTTGGTTTATTTGGTATCCTCCTGAAAAATTACATCATAATATCATACCATTTCCACATAAGTATAGGAAGGGGTTTCATGAATCCTCCAGGATGTTGTCTTCTAGTTTTCACCTTTTGACAAACCAATCATCTCGAAACGTCATTAGAAATTTCCCACTTCATGTTGTCCCACAAAAAATGTTCCATTAGATCTCTATACATCTTTTTTCTACCAGGGTGTATATAGAAATTAGAGATATGAGCATCATCCAATAGATCCCTCTTTAGCTCAGAAATAGCTAGAACATAAAGCCTACTTCCAAATTTCAAAATTCCACCTTTATATACAAAGTCAATAAACATCCCATCATTTAGAATATTAATTTTCTTTTGAAACTCCTCATAATCATTCCTAGAACTTTTTATCCTTTCCATTAAATAAGGATTTGAAACATCTTTAAAAATTAGTGATGTGTTACCTTCCATGATAATTTCATATCCAACTTTACTAGATATATGAATATAGGATTCCTTTCAACTATCATCTTGTTCAGAATTCCATGGTACATTCTACACAAAGCGTCTACCACCATATTTTTCTTCCCTATGTGGTAGTGTATTATGCAATCATAATCCTTGAGTATCTCAGTCTGTCTCTTTTGTCTCATGTTGAGTTCATTCTGTGAGAAGATATATTTCAAACTCTGATGATCTGTATGTATCTCACATTTTTCTCCAAATAGGTAATGTATCCAAATATTCAGATCAAATATTACTGTTTCTAACTCAATATCATGAGTTGGATAGTTTTTTTCATGAATTTTTAGCTTCCTAGATGCATAGCCAACCACTCTATCATTCTACATAAGGACACAACCAAGTCACTTCTTTGATGCATTACAACAGATCAAAAATCCATCATTCCCTAATGGTAGAGTGAATATTAGAGAATTCCCTAATCTTATTTTAAATTCATTAAAAAATTCATCACATTCCATTGTGCATACGAACATAACCCATTTTTGTGTGAGCATGGCCATTGGGTTGGCTAAACATGAGAAGTTATAAACGAAATGCTGATAATAACATACTAAACTAAAAAAACTACGTACATAAGTTATGTTCAATGGAGTATTCCATTTTTGAACATCCTTTTTATTCACAGGATCAATAGATATTTCATCTATAGAGTTAATGTGGCCAGGGAATTAAACAGATTGAAGCCAAAATTCACAGTTGTTAAACTTCCCATTTAATTCATTTCTTCTAATTGTTTCAGAATAATCTACATGTGATTTTCGTTGTTTTCATTGATTTTTTATTATAATAGGATCTCATCAATAAAGACTAAAACAAAGTTATCATGATATTCCTTGAAAAATATATTCATTAGATCCATGAAAATAGAGGGTGCATTAGTCATTCCAAAAGTTATCACTATAAAATCAGTATTCCCATACCTTGTTTGAAATGCTGTATTTTGAATATCTTCCTTCCTTATACACAGTTGATGATATCCAGATCCAAGGTCAATATTTGAAAAATATTTTTCTCCATGAAGTTGATAAAATAAATAATCAATTCTTGGAAGAGGATACTTATTGATTATTGTAATATAATTGATTTCCTTGTAATAAATGCATAGCCTCATGGATTTATCTTCTTGAAAAAGAGGATAGGGGGTCCTCATAGAGAAACACTAGGTCGAATAAATCTTTTATCACACAATTCAACTAGTTGTTTCTTTATCTCCACTAATTCCACAGTTTCCATTCTATATGGAGTCTTTTATATAGGTCATGCACTATGAATTAAATCAATAGAGAACTCAACTTTCCTCTCTAGAGGATGTCCAGGTTAATCCTCTTGAAATACATCAATGTATTCATTCACTATATACACATATTTAATATTAATATTTATTTCCTTGACCATAGATATTAGTTTCTCTTCCACTCCACGAATTTACTTCAATAGAGATGTTAGGGGTGGATCTAGGTAAGAATTATATAGTGAGGTTTCTTCTCCAAAGATAAGGGATTCTACACCATTTTCAAAAATTACAACTTCCTTCTTCTTACAAAAGAACTTTTTATCATAATTTTATATCCAATTCATATTGAGAATTATATAATATTTAATCATGGGTATGATGATATGGTTAGAAACTAAAGCACATTTTTGTGTCATGTGGGGTACTGATCGAAAAACCTTTGTTGCAATGATACATCCACTAGGAGTTTTGACTGATAACTCTTTTATAAAATCAAATTCGACATGTCTAATTTTCATGTAAAACTAGGAAGATATAAATGAATGCGATGATCTAGAATCAAATAATGCATTGGCTAATTTTGATGAAAAAATTATAGTACCTTCCAGCACATCACTAGGAACTTCAACCTCCATGGTTTTAATTTCATAATATTTCCCTTTATCTTGTGGCCTTTTCTGAGGAAGGTTTCCTTAGCGCTTAGGAAACTCATGTGCATAGTGTCCCATATCTCTAAAATTGTATCATTGAACATAATCTACATGTTTCTTCCCCTTTCATTAATTATATAGATGACACTTTTCTAAACACTTATATCAGACTCTCATGCCTTTCTAGAATTTCTCGGGATGATTCTTTCCACAGTTACCACATAATAGGAATTTCTTATTTCCCTTTTGCATATTTGGTGCTTCACCTTTTCCTTTGTTATCCGAGTACCACTTCTTATCTTGGTTTCCCTTGAATAAATTTGATCTAGAAAATTCCTTCTTTGTTTTGATGTCATCTGATACAATTTCATCATATGATGAAAATGTTTTAGAAGCCAGTTCCCTTTGAAGTCTTGGCTTAAGACCTTGAAATAAATGATTAATATTTTTTTCTGAGTCTCTTACGTAATCTATGGCATACCTGGCTAGTCTTGTGAAGGTAGACTCATACTCTAAAAAACTTTCTTCTACCCTTTTCATTAAGCCAGGGAATTTCTTATTAATTTTTCTAGGTTTCTCATGAGAGAAATATTTTTCAAAGAATATTTCCTTAAAATTCCTTCATTCCATATATTCTATTTCTTCTTCCTCAATGGTATTCTGGATCAAGGACCACTATTGATCATAATCACCCTTGAGAAAATATACTTCCACAACTACCTTTTCATTTTTATTGCATCTTAATGCGATGAATATCTTTTCAAGGGACTTGATCCACTGCTCATATACCACTGGATTAGTAGTCCCACTAAAATATGGGAGCTTCTGCCACATGAAAGGATCCAAAACAGGTGTTTCATGGTTATTCGTCACATCCTGAGTATGTTGTCACAATATGGTCATGATCTGATATTCTCCTATATTGACTTTGTTGACTTGCTCAGTGGGGAAATCCCTACATTTTTTATGAGTATTGATTCCACTTTTTCCATTTGGATCCATATCTAAATAATGGAGTACACTAGATTAGGTTATGAATCATAATTTATAATCTCAACTAGAAAAATAATTAGAACAAATTAAAATTCTATGTAAAGTTAATCTCCTAAACATGGTTTCTCTAAGGAAAAATTTACATTAAAATAATTCATAGTGGATTATAAATAAAATGTGAATTATCCAAAGAATATCCCCCAGGAGTTTCAATACCAAGAGTGAAACAAGGCCCATTTTCATGTTCCAGGATTCCCCAAGTCAATCCCAAAACTCCTTGTCGGAGTTTTCACTCCAAGGTACGTCTGTGTTAGAGCCACCTCTACCTATTTGTATCTAGATGAGGATGTATTTGCTAAAATGATCAACATAATCTATCCCTTACCTAAATTCTAGGATATTCTTGTATTTTGTTCCTAAAATACTACCTTAGGTATTTGTTCCCAAATCGATATTTTCTAATATAGTTTTTAATTTTGCTACTAAAATTCCTTTGATACCAAAAATAACACCCCTACCCCTCTAGACCGGAGTTGGTGAATTACCTGTTACATTAGCATGGTTAAAAGTAAAGAAAATCCCAAAGGAATAATCCATTTAGTAGTCTTGAAGATACTAGATACATATATGAAACTCAAATTACATTGTAAAAGGTAACAAAATACATTACATAACAAAAACTAATAAACTGAAACCATGAGAACTCAATAAATAGTCTCCTATTCATAACTTATTAAAGGTAAAAAAAATGAAAAGGTTGAGCTCAAATTCTTAGAAAGGGTTACATATATCAAATAATGAATCAGTAATAAGTTAATCATGAACAATTTGTCATAATAAACATGGCATGGTGACTAAATGGAAAACACATGCCATTAATAAACAGAGTATGAAACTGTGTCCATAGATTTGTCATAGTGAAAACATCATGGATAGTAATAACTGAAAATGAATAAAGAGATATGTTTATTTATAGGAATTCATGTATCTAGAATATGAAACCACTACACTGTTGAAACAGTTTAAGTCTCTGGGTAGAAACTTGACTAAATTTTAGAAACAATCTTGAAGGGTTTGTCGCAAACTGATTTGTCTCATGAGACCAGTCGATGCATCAAGGGGATATAGTGGGCCCAACTCATTACTGTAAGTCCAAATAATTCTTTATACATATATTGAATACATGAACAATCTACCTTCTCAATATCCGTATAGAGTAGAGGATACAGATTCATCAATATTTCCATAGATAAAACAACATTCCAAATAAACACTGTATTTAGAAGGGTATATGGCATAAGAAAATACTCATATGCATGAAACAATAATAAGGATATATAATATATTTACAATTTAAAATGATAAATTGATCTCAAATGGGAAGTAAATACACCACACAAGAAATATTAGTTTCCCAATACCATGAAGGTCTCAATGAAATGAAAATTGAGACAAATTACCTTACCATATTCTAATCAATTGAATTGTATGACCAAAAGTCAATAATCACCAACTTAATTATATAATAACATGAATATAAATATAATAATCATAATATATATCAAATGAAATATACCATATTCAATAAGTAAGTGGTTAACAGTGTAAATCACATAGAATTAAAAGTGAGATGAGAAACCCCTTACGTTATGCCCGAAAGTGTTACTTGACCAATTGTAATGTCTTGAATAATAAAATTTATAATCATTAATTAATAATTCTAGAACCCCCTTAATATTTAATTTATTTCTTATAACCTTATTAGGTTTATTCATGTCATTTTTATGGGTTCGAGAGGTACAATGTTGTTATTCGGGAAGCATTTTCATCATTCGTTTACATGATCGGCTTAATTGTATTCATGAATAGAAGATAATTTGTAATATAAGCATCCATAATTGTTAATATATATTATTAGAGACTATTAAAAAGATATAAATTACCTTATAATGATTTTGGTTATATACCATGAGGTTGAATTGATTAATAAAAGATAATGATAAACGCTTGATTTATATGGATTTTTTGTACATAATGAACTTGTTTTGTATTATTATATTATATTATGAGTGTGTAAGGATTACATAAAATTTAATAAGATGACATACATATATTTGGATCTGGTTCAACCATAAAATTGGTTTTGTGACCTGAATTGATGATTTTAATGAAAATTGAGAACTCATCATCCTTGAATGTGATAAATTAATACATCTCAGACAATGTTTTCATTTTTAGTATAAGAGGAGGTGGGAAAGAGATATGATACTGAAATATTCCATTAGAAAAATATAATTCCACTTCATTTATGGTAATGGAATTATCATATCATTTGGATTAGGTGATATTTGGAAAGATGAAGAAAATAATGGAACTCAAAATAAAAGAAAAATTGAGATATGCCTCATGAAAATTTGGCTGCCTAATGGTGTCATGTAAAATTTCATAAAATAGTTTGATGAGATAAATGGGGTCTCTCATAACTATTACATAATATGGACATCAATGTTAATATGTGATAAAATATACCAAAATAATACAATTGAATATAATTGGGAAATCATAAAATGAATGGTTTAAGAAAAGAGAAGGGTAGTAGATTCCCTTACATTGAAGAGTAATTCCCAAAACATGAAGATTGGGACCATGGAGGCTTCAGGACACCTTGGGAGGATTCCTAGGTAGGTAAAACTATTATCTATTTGATAATTATTTATTTTTAATGAAATAAAACGAAGCTATGAGTGGGTATTTATAGTAAATAAGAGGGAGTTTTTAATTAATTTAAAGGGACACCTCATTAGTGGTTTTTTGCAAAACCATGGGCTTGTCCACAGTATTTGCCCATGGGTTTAGCCACTTGGGACACCTCATGTACTATGTTACTATAAACAAGTATACCAGCCTTTTATATTAATTATTACATCGTTATTATGTTATTAAACTATTGAAAATTCAAAACTGTATTTTTATTAATTCATGAAAAAATCATGTATTTTAGAAAAATAGCAAAAAAACACCCTAAACATTTTTCGACGTGTATAATTCAAAAATGGAAACCATTTTTTGAAAATATTTTTTATATAATTTTTGTAAATAAAATCATAATTTATTAAAAAATAACAATTTTAAATCTATAACTCATTTTTGAACATCTTGAAAAATTAATCAACATATCATTACCTTATAACCTTAAGAAAATAAAATAATAATATGGTTTACTATTCCTAATGTTTGTATTACTATTCACAAGGTTATGTTACTATGCATCAAAAAAAAGTTTGTTCAATCAAACTAAAACTAACTTACTGGTCACAACCATTGATGACCGTTTTTTGAAACTCAAAACATAGAAGTTGAAAATTTATGTTTAATGGCTAGGTTATAACTTTCTCCTATAAGGTTTTATTTCACAAAGACTTAGTTATTCATGAAATATAGGATTTATAATGAATAGAAGTTATTTAATAAGAACATACCATAAAATATATGGGGATTTACAAATTAAATCAATTTAATATTGAATTATCATAATAAAACCTTATATTCTTATGATAATTTTCTCTCTAGAAACCCTTTTTCATCGCATGTGTATGTATAATTTTCAAAACACTATGCCATTTAAGTTAGTTGATTATAGAAAAAATTTATTACAGATTTTAAATCATCATATTTATTATTATCTAATAATTTTAACTAAATGTTTTTCCATAATTAATAGTGAAAACATTGAAAATAAATTACCACTGTTAAAGTAAAAATGGGCTACTAAAGGGGGTTCAAAAAAGAAGATAAAGCATAAACATGAATTGATAAATTTCCCATCACATATTTTATGGAATTAATTTGACCTTATCACCTATATGGGTCTATAATGTCCCATTTTGGAGGCTTTTGGTATGATTAAAATGTGGGTGTAATTTGTTCATTTCAAAACTTCCATATCCGTCTTCTCCTATACTTATAAAAGGTCACCCTATCTATTCCCTTGTTTACACATTAAAAAGAATTTTTTCATAATATATTTATGAAAAAACACTTCTATACTCCCATACCAACTTCCTATAGAATTTTTTTTGATCATAAATCCATCCTAGGAAGGCTTTTGGTGAAAACCTAATGTGGTCGTCCGAATAAGAGGTAACATTATTAAATGATCATTTTTTTATTTCTTATTCCAGCTCCATAAAATATTATTCCATCATGGTATTATAATAACACCATTATTTTAAATATACTAGTATGTAATTATTTTAATTGAATAACCTATATCTATATCCTCTTCCACCAAAATAGATATGAAACCATCGATCGTGTGTACAACAGACTATCTCATCATGAACTGATGATACTTGTTTCCCAAAAATACGTCTCATGGTATGATATAATTATAGGTTTAATTAATATATATAATATTTATGATAAAACTATACATCATTAATTATAATATAACATATACCTTCATACTTTCCATTCGGTTTAAAATTTGACAACTTCTCTTATGTGTATGGCAGAATACCGCCTCATGAAGTGATGCGATTAATTTGCCACTTACTATTTATATAGATGGTAATGAGGATAAATTTAATTAATATATGTGATATATATGTAATGATATAAATTCTAGAAAAAAATTATATCATACACTTCCAAATCCATTCACCTGTTGAGTGAATGATATCGTTTCTCATGCGTATGTACGACCTACCGTCTCAATGAGGTGAAGTTATTCATTATACATTACCAACTTTTATGAAAGGTTAGAATAATATATCTATTGAATAAATATAATATTTATAACATTTTTATCATTCTGGAGATAATTGATCTATATCATTTACACATGAACTGGAACATTCATGATGAAGCATGCATGAGAAAACATGACAACTAACACCCAAAACAATGAAAATAATGTACTATTATTAATAAAGGGGTGGTAAAATGTTATAAGGGGGTCATATATGATATTATAAATATTAATATAGTTCTGTTATAAATTAATAATATAATCGATCCATTATAAATGATGTTAAATAATGTTTATCCAAAAGGAAGTGTGAGGTCAGATACTTTGTAATGATTTCACATCATTAAGACATATTGTAATGTTATGCACCTAATTTATTTTTTTTGATGTATATAATTCCAATTTTTATGTAATATCTTGAATAATTCATAATTAATGTTAATTTATGTTTTAATTTGAATTATTTCATTTAATGGGATTTGACATGAAAATTACCAAGTTGTAAAGTAGGTTATAACTCAATTTATTTTCATTAAGTCGTTTTACCTCTTGATTGCCTATGAAATTCTATGATTTTGTGCATAGATTAATTTAAATATGTTATTTTTTTTATTTTCACTTTATTATGTGTATTTACATTCAATACACATAATTGATTCATTTTGTAATTCTCACTTCAATTTTATGATATTTGTAATGGTTTATTTAACAACCACATTCTAATCAGGATTGTTTATACTTGAATTTACATTGAAGGAAATTATTTAATGAATTTATAATAAACCCATTTCATTTATTCTAATTTGATTATTCTTGATTTTTTCAATAATAGGACTATATTCTTTTCTTTGGTACATAAAATTATTGAGGAAGTTTTTTTAATAAAATCATTCATTATTTCTCTATTCGATCGAAAATCCTTTTTCTTACAAAACCATGATTTCTAAAAAAAATCAAAACTATTTTTAAAATCCTCCTAAATATTTATTAAATTCATTTTTACCCATGTTTTACTTTTATAAAAATGAATGTAATATTCAAGTTATTTTCTAAACAAGGACTCTTTGTAATTAAAAATATATATAAAAGGAATCTTATTTTTCAAAAAATGCACCACGTATAATATTTACCTCAACCATGAACAATAAATTTTTTAGAGATGACATTATAATTTTAAAAGGATATTTTCAAGGAAACTTAATCTCAAAATATTTTTTGAACTTTTAGATAAAAAATATTTTCAAAGTAAAAAAGTTTATTTTCCTTAAGAATATTTTTATACATTATTATGCTATTTCTATTCCTCAATGACATCAACCCTTTATTATAATTATGATCCACATGGAATATATTGTAATAATACAATCATTATTATATCTTAGGGTGGTTTATGATCATTTTTACATGGTAAAGTATTGATATTCTCTTTCTTCATTCATTTTTCTAATCATTAAATTATCCTTGAAATATTCACATTCATTTTATCATTAAAAATTACATTCCCCCTAAATATCCATACTAATTATCAGGGATATGCTTATTACAAATTTTTTTTATCATTTTTATATATGGTATATCACTTTGAAAATTATATGATTGGTGTGGGAAATTAATTTTTATATGTTCTCCATATGGGATATGAATTGTTTTTGATAAGGCATATTGTTCATGAATTAAATTGATCATTTGATATTTGAGTAATGTGTTGGAAATATAGATATGGATAGTTCCTAGTTATAGATATCCCCTTAATGAATCGATGGGTCTCATGTGACAAATCTGTTGTCCAAATTAGATAGTTTTTTACCAATAATTTAAAACTATCTTTTGAATATAATTGATAATAGAGATATCATTATTATTTATATTATGAAATCCAAAAATTATGCATTTATTTCATTGATAAATTATTTACTATTATTATCCATGATATTTTCATATTGAAATTATATTTGGATGCATTTCAATTTCATTTTATTAATTAAATGGAATGTGTGTTTAGTTAGTTACCATACTATATTGATTGTGACTTATTTCATCCTCATGTTATTGATTAAATGGTACAAGTTTTATGTTATTTATCTTTTAATATTTATTATTCCATATTGATACATGATATATTCCACTATATGTAACCTTTACCATTATTTTTAGCTCACCCTTATTTTTTCCCTTCCCCAGCTTATGAGGATGGATTCAATGAATGAGTTTCAAGGATGCTATGAATTTTTATTTGTTATGTTTTATTTACTTTTACCAATGTAAAATGGGTATTGTTTAAGTATCTAGTTCTCCAAAATGATAAACTGATTAGTCTTTTATTTTTTGATATTTTGTATAAATTATAATATAATAAATTAGGCACCAGATCTAGGTTACTGGATTCAATGTCATTACATCCCAAATATAATAAATGAAAAAATAGAAAAAAATCCAACAAAATTAAAACCTATTCTATGACCGGACCCAATATTCCATGATCGATCTATGTTTTCCAAATTTATCATTAGTCATAGGTTGCTTTCCCATGTCTTGTCTTATATCCATGATGAGGGATCAAGTATTAAAGGAAGGTTCAAATAGGGTGTGAGTAAAATTTCATAGACCACAACTATTGAAATCTTTATGAATATCCAGTATTAGAATATATTGCATAACAAAGTAAAAGAAACAATATAAAATAACTCATGTCTTTCCTCATGTTATAGGGTAATACATTGAATATATAATAAATGCTTTGACTAATGTTTTATAGCTCGGATAAAAATACGAAATCAAGTGAAAATTCTATTCCCTATAGTGTATCCCTAGGCAATAAATGTTCTAGGTTTCATTACCGAATCGAAGGAGAATGTCATAAGAATTCTAAGTTATCAGGTGTCATGAACAATTCTTTGGAGGTTAGCCTTGGACATCAAAGTTGCATACTTCATCAAAAAATTTATGGAGGATGTACAAGTCATTTCAGGGTATCAAGAATCATTATCAATTACTAGGGATTATTCCTAGGAAATCAATGTGTCATGAATTATCATCGACTCATAGGTGGTTAAACTAGGAAATTGAAGTGTCATGAGCCCTTTTTGAACCCATGGACTATGTACAAGGATTTAAAAACCAATAACCATTCATATATCATCTTATTTAATTCAATTATTATAATTATCTCATAAAAAATGATTATGAGATCTTGAAACCAATTCTAAGAATCTCAAACACACTCACATGGTCAATTACATAAACCATAGAACCACTAGGGTTTCACCTTCAATTACTCAGTTAATTAAAAAGTCATGCACTCTTCATGGGAGTTATTTACCGATATAAACCACCAATGAATAAAAAATGGCCTAATTGGAGGTAAAATTTTATGATTTATAGTTATGAAACGTTATATTTTATTTTGGTTTAACACATATTATGTCGATATAACCAAAAATTTCAAATATTTTATGTATAGTGATAAGTTTAATGGATAGCTTCAAGACTACATACCTTATTATTATATTTTACAACACATATCGTAATGGATATTTTATTTTTTTTTAAATGAATTAAAATGAATAATTAGTTTAAAACCTTGATGTATGGAATGATACTCATAGATTACATGAGACAAGATATAAAGAATGAATTAGGGAAAAGAGTGAAGTATATGGCTAGCCTTACCCTAATATTTATATCTTAAAGATTGTAAAGTGATTATATTGAGAAATAAATGAAATACCACCAATGTAAGGATGGGAAGTCAAGGAAATGCACATAAGATATGGTTGGTTGAAAAATGGAGGTATATGAGAAGTTTATGTGTTTTATCACATCAGAGTAATATTTTTGAATTCTTAAATTTTTAGAATTTAAACAGGAGACATAGTTGGGATACACTGTTGGAAAAACCATTCATCAACTATGTGGTTCCTACTATTTGAATAACATTTCCTTGCATAGTCTTCTCACACTGTTAGGTAAAATTTTCACCAACCATGTAAAAAAACTTTTTAATTTTATTCCAGTTCTACATAGCATTCATAGGAAATTTTCATAGCTTATAAAATTATGGGTCTGGTTTCCTCCCTTGAAAAAGTGTGTTGTATAGTTACCACTAAGCATGTTTTAGGGTCAGTTACTCCCATTTTCCATATTTGTAGGATTCTTACCAATGAAATGTTCATGGGGCATCCCCTATTCATGTAACAACATTCAATACATTATAACTATGGAATTATATGAACATAAGGTGAAACTTAAAAATTAAATTACCATAATAATTACTTGGTTTTTATATAATTTTAATGAATTCTATGGAGGTATCCTCTCCTATCCAACTAAAGAAGGTGAAAATCCCAAATGGGATGTACAAATATATTTTAAAAACCATCAAAAAATCCTTACATGGACACGGTGAGGCCATAGTTTCCTCTAATCCAACTATTGATGGTCACAATACAATACATTGGAAGGATTATCTATCATCGATTACTGGGTGAACCAAAGTTAAGGAACCAATAGAAAATGATTCCTATTTCTATGATGGAATTTTTTAAATCTGTGAACCTATTTATTATAAATTTAATTGAAACATCAAAGATGTATACCCCAATTTATCATACAATATAGGATAGGTTTAGTAAAGAGGTCACTTCTAGAAATTAAGTTAATCTGTCTATCATTACTACCAGATTGATAAATTCTTTTAAATATTTGGGCATAACATAAGGAATGGATAATAATACTAGTCCCACATTGAAAGATACGTAGAATGATTATAATTACCAATTTAGTGGTTCTAATAAACCTTCCCATTTAGTGAATATTATAACATGATCTAACACTAAGTATGTGACCTATATGAACTTATAGCAAGCCGGTGTAATAACTGTGACATTGTAAGTTATAATCCCAATAAATTGGGTATAAAATTTAAAAACTAGGATAGCGGGATAAAATCAATCTCTAACACTATTTGGTATAATACTAATACACCTACCCTGATAAAGAATACTTTAGTGAGGTGTAATGATCCAAATTTTAAGGATTATACAACTGTTGATATCATATCTATGCTTATATTTTGAAATTACATTATGATAAGGGGTTCATAACATGGTGAAGATAATAAATATATGATAATTTTTAAAAGGGTAAAAATATGACTAAAAATTTTGGATCAGGTTAGTCCTCATTACACCTTGAGAGGGAAAGGGTGAATCCACGTGTCAACATTTTATTTCAATTTAAAGGATATTTTTTTCATAATTTTAGGAACATGTTAAACCTATCACATAGTATCATAAAATCAACAAATAAAAATTAAAATAAAAAAGAAAATTATAACACAACTGATTTTACTTGGTTCACTACAAAGGGCTAGAGAATAGGAGAATACACTGATGATGTGTTGATGTACCATGATCTACTATGCTTCACTAGTTTTTTGGATTAAGTATTTTGGCCATGTTCACACTTTCAGAGAATAAAAAACATTATAATATATATATATAGGGATAACACACTTCATCCCTTGGATTGCCTCCATCGAATTCTCCTTGCGCAGTTCTTTGGATGATGCATTCCAAGTTTTATCAATATGAAGGTCATCTTATACTTATTAAATATACCTTGATTTTATCACATCATTAACCCCAAAATATGAATATTCCATATGATACTTATTCATAAAAATATATTCAAGATTCACTTCCTTTAGAGCTCTAAAAAATGGATTGAAAACATTTTGCATTGTGTAATACCCATTGAATAAACTGTTCAGATATCCCCAAGTACAAGACCCATGCCATTTGACCAAGGAAAAAAGAATCATATACAGGATCAGTTTGAACGAATATCTAGTTACAAAATCCCAATAAAAATACCTTGGTGATTATATCATTTTTAATACTAGTTTTCTTGAAATAATGGTTTTATGATCCTAAGGACATGACCCCAGTGTGCATCTCTCTAGTAATAAGAGACTAATCATAAGACCTCAACATGTATACCCTTTGTAAGACTGGTTGGTGTGAGACCCTAGTTTCAAGATCCAAGGTAAAAGACTCCAATGAATAATCCTATGGTTACAATATTTTAAGAACAAGATCCATGCACATGTCTCCCTGGTTGTAAGAGATGAGCATAAGACCTTATCTTGTAACTCTACACTAATTTTGCATTTGTGAGACCAATTCACAAGATCAATACTGACGCCAAATTAAATACATAATCTCCTCTTCATGAATTTTAATAAGGTAAAAATAGGTATTTATAAGACTAACCAACCAAGATAACATTTGAAATATACATTCGTCTATCCATTACACTAATTTGGGTATGTCTGCTTCCCCTGACCAAGACCAACCTTTGTGAGTCACTAAGATTGTAACCTCAATCATAGAATTCTTGTTGTAATAGATAATACACATAACTCTATCACGAATTAATAATATGAAATATCTTGAAAACAACATCATTCCTAGTGTTTCATAATTTATGTTCTCCATATGAACACATCATAAGAACCCTTCAATCTTATACACTTATTTACTATATGAGAATCACATAACTTTCTTTGAAGATATCATAAATACTCTCATAAATTCCATTATAACTTTCTATATGAAATTCATCTAAACATCATTTCATAATACCAATGAACACAACCACTTCTTAATAACAATGTTAAATAAACCCCATAAACAATAAGTTTTTATCCAAACTGTTTTATATGATTATTTTGAACCCACATGATTGCATAATCTAATTGGACTTATGTGATCACATGACCATTATATGTTCATTTGAAAAACATTATTACACTATAAAAATTAATACAAAAAATTTAAAACACTAGGAAATGATTCCATATTCTTCAACATTACCCATGATCTCAATTGGACTTCTTCTTTACAAACATCAACTTCCTTAAGCATCTACCAACATGATCATAACAAAATTAGATTTAATAAAAATACAACAACATCATTGGATAACATATCTACTTTACTAAAAAAAATCCCCCTTTGGATTGAATGGATATTCAATAGTAATTTCACACTCCAACACCTTTTAAATGAGATCAAATGGTTATAGAGTATATATTCTATTAATTTAAGTCTTTGTGAATAGTTATCGGTGTATAAAACAAGATTTCTATAGATAAATCCATTGAATTAGATAAATTACATAAAATATCCCTATTACCATGAATTTTGAACCATACATACCTTACACACAAATCGCATCCCCTTAGATTGTATCTCCTACTAACTTCACTACCATAAAATCACCCAAAAATATAGAGTTTTTTATCTATAACCTCCTTTTGGAAGAAGAGAACATGAAAAAATTGAATTTCTCATAATATATCCCTCCATTTCACAATAAACCCAATGTAAATAATCCTTATAAACATATACAAAAAATTGAATAAATATATATAACGGGGAGACGAGAGTTTCTTTTTCCTTTTTCGGCCAAGGGAGGTGGTTGAACATTGTGGTTAAATGAATACTTCTAAAATATATGAGTTGAAGAAAAAAAATCAAGATATTTTCTAGATGCTCAATTATTGTAACATAATTCATTTTGATCAATTCTTTCTCAACCTTCTCTTTAATAAAGTGATACCTTATTTCAATATGCTTTGTAAAAGAGTGTTGTGATGTATTTTTCCTCATATTGATCACACTTTTATTATCATAGACGATTATGATTGGTTGTTTTACTTCTTCACAAATATCCTCATATTTCTTTCATATAAAGAAGATAAGTGCATGTTTTCATAAAAAAATGTAATTTTCTCTGCCTTACAGATAAAGCTGTTTTCTTGCTTCTTACTCATCCAACCATAACACTTACATCAATCTAAGAAGTCTATACCACTGGTGGAATTAACTTCCATCACATATTTAACATAATCCCAATCATATAATATAGAAAATTATTGATCTTTTTTATCATAAAACAACAAGATATAACTAGGATTTCCTTGAATAAATCAAAAAATACATTTAACTTTGGTGAGGTTCTCTTAATTTAGATCACTCTGAAAATAAGTGGGTAAACTTGTTTCAAATACAATATTATGCCTTCTAACATTGAATTATAGTATTATTATGATTTTTATCCTATACAAGGTGAGATCCATAAATTTTTCATCCACAATATTTACATGTTTTTTCCCAACTGTAATCAGTGTGGAAACTAGTTTGGAATCATGCATGTTGAACTATTTCAAAATATCTCATAAATAATTTTCATCTAATAAAAAAGTATATTTTTTCTTATGAATCACTTGAAAACCCAAAAAAACTTTTAACTCACAATTTAGATACAAATAAAATTCCACAACCATCAATATTAAAAAATATTCCTCAAAATTTTGTTTGATTGTACCCAATATGATATCATCAATATTAATAAGCACCATGAATTTTTCTTCATGAGAGGTTTCTACAAAAATTTTATGATCAAGTCCACCTATTTTTAATAATAGATTTATTAATTATGAATTTTGTCATGAATAACATTCATGAGGGGCTATCATTTATCCATATAAGGAATTCCTCAACCTTCCCTATTTATTTTCCTTATTTCTAATCATCAAAACACTATAATTGTTTTCTATGAACATATTATTAATGAAACCCATTTTAGAAATAAAATGTGACGTCCATTTTAAAAAATCTATATCTTCTGTGAATTTTCATATCCAAAAAGATCCGGATTGACTCTATATAGGATAATGGTGTAAATGTTTCTTCAGAATATATGATTTCAATCTGATCATATCCTTTAGAAACCAAAAATTCATTATTTCTTGTCACATTTTGATGCTTGTGATTTTTTAATGATGATACATTTTTCAATAATATTATGATTATTCATCATTTCAAAAAGTTCCCATGTTTTTTATCAAAATGTTCCAAATATACAATCATGGACTTGAACTATTCCTCATATTTCCCATCATCTACAAATGAATTTATCTCCATGGAAGAAAAAATAATTTCATGATCTATACTCTTCACCCTCCTTATTTTATTTAGAGGATATTGATGTTACAAGGATAAACCTATATTCTTCTATTTAGTCTTTATGGAACATGATGACCATTTCTAGAAATATTTTCTACTTCAAATCAATCCTTTGAATCTTCTTCATTTTTAGACTCTTGAACATTAGGTGTATTTTCCACAATATCAATATTTGAATCAATCTCATGATATTATTCAATATATTATTCTCAAAAAATAATAGGAATTTCATTTCAAGTGTTCTTCACAAATTTCTCCTCAATAATCTTAACATAATTTATTTCTATATTTTTTATCAAACTTTTATTGTATAATATGTATGTATTAAATTTTATATGTTATACAAGGTATACTAATTCATCTTCTACATCTCCATACTTCCTTTATTTCCTTCTTTTTTTGGATATAACAACTATTTATAGAAAATTAAATTACATTAAAAAATGATTCCTTCCATGTCACATTTCATGGGGTATTTTCCCTTCCCCTATATACAAAACTACTAGTTTTTTGGGTGTACATGATGACATGAACAACATTATTCCAGTAATGATGAAAAAACCTCTCTCGATTAGCATAGTTTTGGGTAGATTGTATACTTACTGATTTCTTCTTTTAAAACACCCATTTTATTATGGTGTTCTTAATGATGATTCCTCGTTCATAATGACATGCTTCTCGAGATAGTTCTAAATTTTAATGGATTTATAATTTGTTCCACTATAATATTGAATAATTTTAATTTTACACATGGTATCATTGTTAACTCTTTATATATTTCTCTTCATTCACCCCATGGACACTTATTTTCATTACATGAACATGAAACGTGCTATTATACTATAATAATCTAAAAATAATATGAAATGTATTTCTCTATATGTACTAGATATATTCATTGGACCATATACATCATTACGAATTAGATCGAGTAGATTCAATATCGCTTTATCCATTGGTTGATATATATTTCTCACTATTTTCCCTCACATACAAAAATCAAATGTCTTTTCATGATCACCTTTCAGATTAGGAATATCCATGAAAACATTTAACTTTGACATTTTATCCATGATATTATGATGAATATGAATAAACCTCTAACTCTACAAGTTATTTTCCTCTGCATCTGTCAAAAGGTTGGTGTTCTCATTGTTTTCAACTTGGTATAGATTACCATTGGTCCTTCATCCTGTTCTAATATAGTTCACAGATTTTACATTGGTAATGAAACCATATTTTTGAATGATACATAAAGTCCTGAGTAACATAGTTTACTGACACCCAATATATTGTGTCACAATCCATCTATATAGATAACTATTATTTTCTTTAGTTGATATCTAATCAACTATTTTTTCACTGTCTTCTATTGTCATGGCCCCATAATTTTCAAAACAAATAATTCCATCAACTCCTCCTTTAAAAATTTTATATAGATCTTTATTACCAATATTGTGTGATGAGAACCCTCTATAAATAATCCTAGTGGTGCTATTATTTGTCATAATAACCCAAGCACAAGATCCCATCATGTTTCTCCTTGTTCATAAGATCCCAAAAATAAGAACCCACCACCTAACTCTTCACTGATTGTTCAATCATGGGAACGATTCATAAGAACACTATTTAATCTAAATTAAATCCTTAATATCATGTTCTTTCATTTTATTGAGGTGAATAGTGGGTATTTATTGAAGGACTCTAGAACACCCTAAGAGAGTAGGTGTGAATCACGTTGTCAAAGTTTTATTTTAAAGTGATGAATATTGTTCCCACGTTAGTATGAACTTGTTAAATATATCTATTGGTAATGTGTTATAATTTAAACATTCACACACAGGAGGACCACATGACAATTTAAATGGTTCACCACTAATTTCTACTCCAGGGAACATACACCGATAGGTTTTTGTTCGTACCAATTTCCACTAATATTCAATAGTTTTATATTACAAAATATTAGCATAGACCTCTATTCCAAGAATACTACCTTTAAAAGGTTTTAGGGATATAACATTGTGTCCCAAAGTTCACGTTCATTAACTCCCCCAAGCTCACTGATTTGAGATAATTCTAACTCATTTTATTGACTTGAAGGTTGATTCAATGGGTTGGCATTAAATCATGAATCCTAAACCATAGATTGATGCTCTGTTGAAGTCCCATTTTTTCCATACAATTTAATCTACTTTTATACGTACTTTTTGTTCACTGAAATTTCCTCTGTGAAATATCCCTCATCCTCCATGTACCTTACTGCACCGTGTACTATGATTGATTACTTTTCAAGTTGCTCTACTCCAGATACCACCTCCGCCTATTGCCTCCGTAAACCAAATCCACATACATCTTTTGTATACCACTTCTTCTATGCAGACCAACTCCTCTTCTGTTACCCATTTTAATTAACCATCTTCCTAAAATTGTTTTACTTTTTGGACATCAGTTCCCCCACAAAACCTCTTCCATGGACTGTCTCTGTGGACCACATCTCCTTTCGTGGAATCCTCCTTGTGAATCAATTCTCTTTCACGGGGTTGTCTGCCCATGAACCCGTTTGGGACTTCACTAAATTTCTTTGGGATTTCTAATATTAGTGTGGATACCAAATAAAATGATTAGTTCTCCTTATATATGAAAATATATCTATATAATATTCAAAAACGAGATTTACCAAATCTTCACACCATATTGTGCCCCCCATGAACTGTTCTTCCAAATTCAGTCCATGTACCACCTTTTCCTTCACATATTCCAAAAACACAATATCATTTTCACGAATGACATACCATCTCATAAACCATTTTCCTTCCAAGAACTACAGGACATCTCGTGAACCACCTTCACTCCATGAACCATTCCACCTATGCCGTTCTCATATTGTTTTCCTTCTACAAATAGTTCCCCCTTGATCAACCCAATGTGGATTGACACAAAACACAAACGATACTCAATTTCTAGCAAATAACATCCTTAGTTAAAATATGTATAAGAAAAAACACGGACTTAACATCTAAAAATTGAATCCATCTATTTTTTCATCTCATAAGGTATGTCCTCCTCACATAACCTAGACCACCCTTGATGATACACTGAGCACATGAAATCCATCTCCTAATACCTATCACAAGAGTCAATCTATATAGATTTTTCCTGAAATAATAATATGAAATCTACCAATAATAATATCATTTCTAGAGTTTATTCATTTATGTGATTTGCATGACCTCATCACTAGAACCCTTCTTGTTTTAGGATCACTTATGATTTGATAATTGTGGGACCACTTTTATATTCACAAAAAATCACCTATAAATTTTATTGTACCATTATATAAATGATTCATCTGAGCATTGTTGTTTAATTTCAATTAACGGACATGGTTTCCAAAATAAAATTTCATAAACCCCATAAACCATACATGAATCACAAGTCCTTGTCATGAGATTATTTTAATCTCACATGATTACCGAATCTAATATTACTTATGATATCACATTACCATTATGGCCTTGTGAGAAACCTATTCACAAATTAGATTTTATGACCAAAAAATTGGAAAACAAGGGGAAAAATACCATCTTCTATTATATTCCTCACGATTTCAACTAGTAATCTTCATTACAAACATTAACTTCAATAATAATCAACAAAAACAATCATACCAACATCATATTGAAAAAAATTGTTTCTTGACAAATCACCTTGGTTCCAATAGATACGAATTATAGGATGATACTCAAATAGTTGTAACTAGTTTGGAGAAGGCCAAAGGGATAACTTTCCTTTCATAAACCGACAAGAAGGGAAAACACCAACCTACCAATGTCTATAAACCAAGACTGACTAAGAAGGATGTTGTTGACAATGGAGAACAAGTATAAAATTATTCAACCTATAACATAATGAATGATCATAGTACTCAATGGATAAATCTAAAATGGAGAATAGGCTTTCAGCCATGGGGTCAATGAAAATCAAATAATGTAGTTTGATCTAAAAAAAGAGGGCCTTTCTTTATACATTAATTTAGGGATGAATTTAGTGAGGAAGTTTTTTTCTCGTGAACTACTTGATATGTTTAGAAGGATGTTCTCTTTGAGACACAGAGTGGATAGATTGGGGAGGATCATATTGACATACTATTAGAGGGTTTGGACCCATGAGTCATATTTAATAGTTTCTTGGTTATTGGTTCAGGTTTTTTCCTATTTCTGTATGATATGGTGGATTTGATACTTTTTCTATAAATGTATTTAAATTTTTCATTTACTAGAGGAACGCTTGTCTCTTTTTTGTTTTTAGGAAATCATGCCTTGTAATTCTCCTATTTTTACTATGTGTGTGAATATTTCATTAATATACTTATGGGACCTTATGGGATTGGATTTATAAACCCATGGTTTGCATATTTTACGATTAATAAAAAAAATTATTAACATTATTATTATAATTGGATTATAAATATTTATATTAATAAAGTCAAACCTTACTGTTTTATGCTATTTTAGTTTATATAATTTAATAGTTCATATAATTATTTCTAGTAAATATTTTTTATCTACAATTATCATCACCGTCATCAAATAAAAATAACTATTTTTATTCTTATGGTTATGTTTATGTTTATGTTTATGTTTATGTTTATGTTTATGTTTATATTTATGTTAATTATTAACTTTATTTATTATGTTTTAACATATTTCCATTTTAAAAAATAAAAAATTGAGAGAATGATCCATTTAATTATTTTAAACTCATGGAGGGGTGCCTCTTCCAAACTTGGAAGATCTTCTTCTGGGGACCATCTATAAATTAAAAGGGTCGATACTAAAACCACCCTATATCCACACCCATCAACAAACCCTCCTTCATATACTAGGTAGCATCAGATAATACTCTCCACCACCTACGATGAACCAGCCTAAGTCTCCATCTACATTAGGAACTGCCGCCAATATCAGGCTCGACCCCTGGTTTATCCACCCTATATAACAACATTCTTTCTAACATCCTTTTGAAATTGAACCAGTTATATTCTACTTATTCTTAGCATTGAATCCTTTCAGAACCTATCCACACAATGTTACTATCACAGTGTGAGTCTAACATCCACTTGATGAAGAACTCATAGTATTGATAAAATACACATTTTTATAATTCCTTTATTCTTCTTTCCACATAGCCTTCTCAATGATTCTATCTACACCCCTAGACACTGCTATATGTGGCCTTCCTAACCATAGACAATATTATCTATATCTCTGTCCCCAACTATATATATATTTTAGACTCTATTCTTGTATGCATATAATATAATATTACTATTTTTAGGTACTAATTAACCCTCATTTTTATCCATGCATTCATTGGGATTCATCTCAGGTTTCTTCGGTAGAAATTTGGAAAAATTCGGAAAATTTGGGTTATGCATAATGGGTGCACTGTTTACCCAAACCGTGTGGCCACCTAATGAAATCCATAAAAACCCATATAAAGTAGGGGTGTTTAAGGTTGGAACATGGTTTAAAAAACAATGCACCCACCAAGTATAAACTATGGACCCTATTAGAGGGGAACAGAGTTTGGGGGACATGTGTACACATATTGTCATGATATGCATTATGATATGTGTGAGAGTCCCATAACTATAAACTATCTCCCCTCATGAAATATGACCATGGTGCTTTTTGTGACTACTTTTTTATATATTCCAATGTTTGGGAAACAACATTGGTCATGACTAGTGATTTATATAAACTATTTTATATAAAATCATTACTTAATCCATTTTTAAAACGTTTCCAGCATATGAAATGAAAATCATGTTTGGTTTAAATATGAAATTTGATTCTCATGGATGTTTTATTTTATATGGATATAATTATTTATATTTATTTATTGTAGAATCTTATTATGTAACACATGGTGATACCATATTTGTATTTTAGCTCACCCCTACCTTTTCCATCCTGATTTTATATATTTCCTTCTACCAGGTTTGAGAAATGGGAAATTTACACTTGGAGGTGGTGGTGGTTGTTGGTACATTGGACCTAGAGTGTTGTGTCCATTGGGACATGTATTGTTTGTCTATTTAGGTTTGAGTACTTTTTGGACATATTTTTTCGGTTTTTTACCTTTTTTTCTCTGGTAATATTCTCCATTTTGAGTTTTCTTTTGAACATAATGATATTTATATTTATCTTCCCCTTTTTTGAAAAATAGTTCCATATTTTTTCTATTATGATTCCACATGCTAGTCACCAACCCATGGGGATCAGGAATTCCCTTTGAGGGATGTCAGTGCCTACTGAGATATCAACATATGAGGGTATCTAGATAGTTCATGAAAAAGTTGTATCAATAGTGTTAAAGCTCCTTTACATTATTTCAATTTACATTTTGTAGATATTTTGGGACTTAGGAGGAATTTGTGGGTGATTTCCTGGAAAGATCTCATCATAATGAGCCTTAAGTCACATGGGGTGATTTAGGAATGGTGTCTTTAGGATTATTTTTATCATTTTACCTACTTTAGATTTTGATATGTGAAAATATAAATCTTTTTTTCTAATATGATGGTATTATTTTCTCTACAGTTTTTATTTTATTATTGATATGAGTAATATCTTAATGTATCCAATATTTTTTGATGATTTTGTATAAAATCATGCCTGTAAGAAGTTGAGAAAAATGGATCCAGGAGAAATCTACCAATAAACCACAATCGTAAAATCATCTCATGGGCTAGAATTTGGTTGATCTTGTTGTGCATGTTTTCCATGATTTGGGACAGGTACCTTCACCCATTGCAATTTAGGCTCTAGTTGTGGAACCTCATAGGGTTGAATTATAGATTCATACATATGAGTTCCTTCACCAGGATCTACCAGTATTTCAGGGATCAAATAATCATGAAGAAGATGACGATTGGTGAAAAGGAATGATATTTTTTTATTTATGTCAGTCTCATAATGAGAGCATGGTAAAATCTTCCACATTCAAGATAGAAGGATCTAGAATGAGATTGTGGGACAAAATGGTGACAAAAAAGAAGAACAGGGTCTTAGAATAAAAGGACATAAATATAATTTTCACGAAACAGTTCTATCCAGAGTCTATGGTGTTGGCTAATGCTATAGAGTTTTTCATACTCTAGAAGGATGACAGGACCGTAAATGAATATACCAACAGAATATTGTGTAATTGTCACCTGAGATATTATGGATTGAGATAATCAATACTCAAGGGATTGAGAAGGGGATTAGATTTTATATTAGTTATAAGTTTCTCTTGATGAATCCCTCTTTTTACGTTGAGATGTTGGATTGGTTGTTGATGGTTGATATGGACATGGCTAGTAAGTTAGGGTTGACGATAGTTCCTTTTTCTTTGAGTGGTAGTTCTATGAGTTCCGGTAAATGGAAGATAAAGTGTGATGGGTCACTTGGTGGATATAAATGGTAGGGTTCTTCTATAACTCCAGCAGTGCATGCCAGAGGCCCTTTAATGCTCTAAAATTGTGGAAATTATAGAACACCTAGCATTTTACACATATTATTACATGATTTTAAGCAGAAATAACATTAAAATACAAACTAAGGATTATAAATTCTAGTGTATTTGGAGGACTTGGTAAATAATTATAATACATGAAACCAAAATAAAAACATCTTTTATTTTTTCTCCATAATTTGATCCTAACTTCCTTTTAGATCTTAAATTTTCATTTGATAACCTGGGGAATACATGGAGAAAGGGACAGGCTAAAAATCCCTATAAGGGAATAGACATGGTAATAAAGCATAAAACATGAGTTATAAGGAAAAAAATGATTAAATAAAATAGAATGGAAAATTAATTAAAAAATGGAATCATAACATATAGAACATGGGAACATATAAACGTGGATACATAAGAATAAGGTAGAAACATAAAACATGACATAAACATCAGTCAAGGCTAGCTGCCATGTCTATATCACAAGGTGAACAAATTCCCATAATAGAATTAGGTTTACTCACTATCACAACAAAAATTCTCATCAGACTAAATATTACCCAAGGAATTGGAGTGCTATCTAGTTACACTCATCATAACATGTTAATGAATATCTGTTCCACATAAGTAATCAAGCATAAGGAATAGACATAATGGTTACACATGGAAAGAAATGGGTATTACAATCATAGTGTAAGAAATAACCAAAGGTAATATCATAATGGTTTTGATAAAAAGAATAGATTTAAATAATACTTGTACATTAATAAGTGAAAATAATCATATATCATGATAAATTATGTCCAATTCGAGAAAAAAATTGTTTATGATACTTTAGAAACAAACATCATTAGTGTAGTTTAAGGGAAAATATAAATGAGACTATAAAGTAGACATATACATAATATTTTTCATAAAATTGAAAATGAAATAAGATAGTTTTTCATGATAAAAATAGTGAGTTTATGAAAAAGTTGGTGGCTTAAAAAATATTATGGAGTTTACTTGAAATTGGGTAAGAAATTGAAAAGTTCCCTTTAATTAGGCATGCTTATCAAGAGAAATTAAATAGGGAACCTTATAAAACATGTATATCCCCATAAAATAAATAAAAATTGATCTTGGTATATATGTTTAGAACAAAAATACAGAATATAAGAGGAGTGTAAATGATTAATTAATATTTACACCAGGGTTAACAGAGGGGAAGCATAACTCGGGGGAAAAATATAGGTTTGGAGATAATACCTTACCTTATGTCTGAAAGGTTTCAACACTTACACATAATATCCAAGATAATTAAATAATATTAATTATTAATTTAATTCAAAACCTCTTAAAAATATATTTTATTTATTAAAAAATTATTATGTTCATTTATGAAAATTTCTGTGGGTTATAATGATTTTTTTTTTGTATCAGGTTCCTTTTTTCATGATTTTATGATTGTTTCCCTTGAGTTTAATTAGACAAGTTCTCATCGGATGGAAGAAAAACTCTAAAAGTGGAATTATATGATATTAATATCACTCCATAATTTAAAATGTTCACATAAATAATTTTTTTCTTTATGGTATGAGGATAATTATTTAGATATAAAGTAAATGAATAACATTTAATTTATTTTAGCAGTTTTTCGATCGTCACGAACTAGTTTTGAATTATTATTTAATATTATGCATATATATTAGTTATAGAACAAAAAAAAGTTATAATATAAATTTAAAAATATATTTTTACCATTATAATGGTTTTATAATGATCCATTAAGGTTCTAATGAAAAAAGGAAACTCTCCATCCCTAAAGGTGGTGAATCGACAAATCACAGACGATGATTTAAATTTTAGAATAAAAGGATAAGGGAAGAGAATTAATGATTAATATTACACTAACATAATAAAATTATAGTGTATATATTATACTAAAGTTATTATTATGTTTTTTATAGGGTATTTGGTGTAAGGATAAGAAATAAAAATAAATTAAAATAGAAAGAATGAGGATTTTAGGTCTTGAATGTCATCTCCTTGAGAACCACCTTAAGGAACATGGGATTGGTTTTGGGTGAGACCAGATAGACCAGGACATGGGGAAGAGGTTTCATTGATGAATTAGGTAGAATATAATAATTATCTATATCTTATAATGTGTGACAAGAATAGGTGGTTAGGGGTTGTATTAATAGTGGGAGGGGAGAGATTCTTTTTTATTATTTTATTCATTTGTTTATTATTTTGGATCAGGAATATAAATAGTATATTTTTTTAACTAAGTTTAGTAAATAGTGAATTTTTGTTCTAACTGATGTGTGGTTACATTATTAATTACACAAAAAATCATTTATTTGGATTAAAATGTGACGTACCATAAATTATCGTATTTCACTATTCACTAAAAAATTCAAATATTTTAAAAAATCCCAAAAAATCACCCCAAAATTTTTTTATTGGGTATATTTAGAAAATTGACTCCATTATAAGAAAGTAATTTTCTAAATATTATAAATTTTAATTTTAATTTAAATAATAATTTATTTAAAAAATTAATTTCTATATTATAACTGATTTTATGACACTTTGAAACAACAATTAAGGTATCATAAAATTATATTATATTCTCAAGAAAAATAATAAAAATTTAGGAATCTATTTATGAAAATAATGTTTCTTTTAAATTATTATATTAAATAAAAATTATAAATAAAATTTTATTTTTCCCAAAAATACCAACACTTAATTTATCATTTTTAAAACATTTATTTAGTTATAAAAATATATACATATATAATATTTTCGTTTATATTATTTCTAAATTTTATTTATAATTTTATTGGTTATGTTAATATTCTATATGATGGGTTACTATTTTTAATTGTAATATTACTATTCCAACGGTCAGGTTACTATTGCATCAGTCTAGGTTCCTTAATTTCTATAAATACAACTTATTTAATTCTTCATTTATGAGAATAATTTTATTATTGGGTTCTCTATGTGATTTATGTATTTTATACACTATAAAATAAATATAAGAAGGGACATTTTATTGATTCAATTTTGGCTCATTACATTCTTCCCCCCTTTTGAAATTTCACCCTTTAAATTTCGTTTTACAAACTAAGTTTAAAAAAGGAGAGGGTATTTCTACTTCACCTCTTCCAACAATTCCCATGACACATCTTCATAATTAGGATTCTTGAACAAAAGTTTGACAAGATGAGTCACCTTGTTGCGTAGGAATCTGTCTCTATAGTCCAATATCATTATTGGATACTCTTCATATGAGTGGTCATTCTCTAGTTGTACCATCTTTGGATTCAGTACATGAGAGGTTTTAGGTATGCAATTTCTCAAGAGAGATACATGGAACACGTCATGAAAGTGATCCATATTTTCTGTCAGTTCAAGACGATAAGCCACTTCCCCTATGTGATCATGGATCTCAAATGGGTCAATATATATTAGTCGAATCTTACATTTCTTTCCAACCTGCATGAATCTCTTACATTGTGATATTTGAAGGAAGTATTTTCCCCAACTTCAAAATCCATGTCCCTATGATGGTTGTCATCATAACAATTTTTCCAAATCTGATAAGCTTTGATATGTTTTTGGATTGATTGAACATTATCTATCATATCTTCCACAATATCTGGTCGAAGTAGCTTTTGTTCACCATCATCATCCCAACAAGTTTTATTTCTATATCACTTCCCATATAGAGCTTCATATGGATCCATATGAATAGTAGAGTGGAATATCTTGTGGTATGTGAAATCAAACAATGGGAGATGCTGATCACATCCTCCATTGAACTGCATAGAGCAGGATCTCAGCATCTCCTCAAGAATATGAATAGTTACTTCAGATTGGTTATTAGTTTGGTTGTGATAAGCCGTGTTGAAATTCAATTCAGTACTCAAATCATGTTGAATAATTCTTTAGAATTCATATGTAATACTTGGATTATGATCAGATATGATTGAAAGTGGTACCCTTTGTTTCCTCACAACATTCTTCACATATAACATGGAATATTATTCAAATGGATATCTTTTAAAAGAGAAATGAAGTGGATAGTCATAGTGATTTGATACACCACAAACCATATTGCATTGTCTCCTTTGGATGTTTCTGAGAGACTAGTGATAATGTCCATAGTAAAATTATCACATTTTCTTGTGGGTATAGGCAATGGTTGCATAATCCCATTGGACTTATGTCACTCTAATCTAACTTTATGACATACCATACACCTTGACATGTACTCCTCAATATCATTTTTCATATTATCCCACTATAAGTTTGCTCGAAGATCACAGTACATCTTGGAACTTCCAGGATGGATGGAGAGACATATGTTATGTGAATTATCCAATATATACTTCTTTATCTCTAGTAGTGAAGGCACAAACATCCTAATTACAAAATGAATCACACCATTATCATGGATATGTTACTCTTATAGCATCCTTTACATCTTTTACCTTCTTTTTTAGCTCCAGATTATCCCTTTGTACTTCCTTGTTCTTCTCATGGATAGATGTTAGGTCAATCATTTCAGAAAGATAGGATTTATTCCCTACCGTTAAGACTTATAGATCCATAACTTTCATTTCCAGGAATATAGGGTCTTTCTCAATCCAAATCATGGATAGAGTAGCGTGTTCTTTTTTGCTAAGAGCATCAACTACATGGTTTTCCTTCCCTGAATGATAGTGAATAGAGAAATTTAAGTCCTTGATTGGATCTAACCATCTCCTTTGATGGATGTTGATATCTTTTTGTGTGAATATATACTTTAGGATTTTGGGATCAATATATATGTCACACTCCCCTCCATAGAGGTATTTCTACTAGATTTGCATTGAAAAAACACAGTTACTGGCTATAGATATTGTGTTGGGTAGCCTTGTTCATAGATATTCATCTTTTATGAGGTTTCGGCTATCACTTTATCATTATTCATGAGTACACAACCCAATACTTTCATTTAAGCATCACCATATATCACAAAATTGTATCTACTTGTTGGTAGTGCGAGTACATGTGTTGTGATTAGCCTCTTATGGATCTCCTCAAAGAGTTCCTCACATTCTTATATCTATAAATACTTTACATATTTTTATGTTAACTTACATAAAGAGTCATAAAATCATGAAAAATTCTTAAAAAATTTCGGTAGTACCCAGCCAATCCAAGAAAACAAAACATATCCATTATAAATGTAGTCATGGGCCACTGTTCAATTTCATTTTTCTTAAAAGGGTCCACAAATATTCCTTTATTGTTGATAACAAGCCCCATGAATGATAATTCTTCCATCCAAAACTCAAATTTACTATAATTTTCATAATGTTTCTCACATCAAATTTATTTTAGCATAGTATTAAAATGATCCTCGTTTTTATCCTTGCTCTTAGAGTATATTTGAATATCATCTATAAAGACTACCAATTTTTTTGAGGTAATATCAAAAGATTAAATTCATTAATTCAATTAATATTTCTAGAGAATTAGTGTATTAAAAGAGATTTGATATGAACATATAGTTTCCATGCCATTTTCAATTGGCAGTCTTGGGAATATCTTTCTTATTCACCTTTAATTAGTGATATCTTTTCCGAAGATCAACCTTAGAGAAATAATTGGGCCCACGTAGCTGACCAAACAAGTCATCTATTTATGGTATGGGACACTTGATATTTATCGTGATTTTTTTGATCTCGTGATAAAAAATGAAAAATTTTAGTGATACATCCTTAATTTTAAAAAAGATAACTGAAGCACCCCATGGTGAAGCACTCGGGCATATGAAACCCTTATCCATATTCACTTGTAACGTCTTCTTTAGCTCTTCCCTCTCAATGGTGTCCATTAAATAAGGAATATTTTATAAAGGAAGATGATTAGGATTAATTTCAATTGGGAACGCAACCGCTCAGTTAGGTGGAAGACCATGAAATTATTCGAGGAACACATTAGTGTAGTCCCTCACAATGGGAATGTATTCAAGCGTGATTCTCTCATTTTTCTCAATCATTTGAACTATATATGCTTTCTCATAAGGTAAAAATATACATATTTGAGACAATGATTCTGAAGTATATTAATCCTCATCCTTAAACATATATAGAACTGGAGGATTCCTCAGGATGTGAAGAGTAACATCCCTTAACTTAAAATTGATGTTGGATTTGTATAAAGATATTCAATCCATGTCCAATATAGAATCAAAATATACCAATGGAAGTAATATAAGATGCACTGGATGGTTAAACCAACATAAATTAACTAAGGAGGAGTTATATAATTTGAATTCAATAATATCCCCATTTTATATTCTCATAGATAACTCATAATCTATAGTTTGAAGTGGTGTTTTAATAGTCATCTAAACATGAAATATATGAGTGAATTTATAGAACAGGAATCAAATAGTATATTCTCTATTATTAAATGAATAACCAACTTAACTATAACCACATCATTTTCAGGATCCACATTAGTAGTAGTGATATAAGATGCCCTTATTTATTGTCTTGGAGGTTGTTGTTTATGATACCCTCTAACAACCCTTGTCTTAGGGAATTAGATCACATAATTCTCATGTTCCTTGTAGTTGAAACACTATAGTATATGTTGAGTTTTGATCTAAACCTTCCTTTCTCCATCCTAATTTTCGGGCTTCTTCATATCACTTCGGCCATAATTAGCCTGATTCCCCTCTTTTCCATATTTTAATCATCTCATGGTTCCCTTTAGAGGGTTCCTGAGATGTTTCTTCCCACACTTTTGACATGTGGGATGTTGGGTTTTCTTTCCATAGAGGGATTTATCTATTGATCCTCCCATATTAAACTATCTTTTCAACTTTTCATATCCTAAACCACAAGACCAATGAGAGTCACTAGTCTTCATCTCAATCTTAAGGGAATAATAGAAAATATACTCATATATTTCAAAATATTGTATCACCAATTCTTTTCATAGACACAAAATTATTCCAGTAAAGAAGTTATCTACCTTCCTTTTAATGTTCATGACAAATCCAGAGGCATAACATTAAAGCATTGTTAACTTTTACTCATACAACATGATATAATCTTCTTCCTTTTTATTCAATCTGAGGAAATAGATTTCCATATTAAAACATAGAGTTCAGTTAAATATTGATTGAAAAATATTTTCTCAAATTCTTCCCAATACATGGAATCAATTTCCTCCTTGTACATTGTGTTTATGATCAGTTTCAAACACTACTAAGCTTACCTATAAAAACAATAGACCCCAAATATGATTTTCTCTTATTATGAGAACTAATGGACAAATAATATCTTTTCAATGAAGTTAATCCATTTTTCTATAATGAGGTGGTTAGAACATCCACTAAATATAGGAGTCCATTTTCACAGAATGTATTAAACCAAAACATTCACTTTCTTAGGATAATAAGGGTGTTCTTCATGATTGAAGTTATTATTAATAAAATTAGCTAGTTTATCTAGTTCTATGATGAAATTTTGAGCTCTCATTCATATCATATTTGGAAATTCATTAGAGAAATCATCACACTAACTATCACATTGATCATTGGAACATATTATTTTATTTCCATCCATTAACTACGAAAAATAAAATAATATTTTGGGGCATGAATACACAACTAATAGGAATATAAAATGTAAACATTGAACATTAAAGGATAAAATTATAAATTAAATGTATATCCTAACATGCAGTTATCTATGTTTTAATCTATGTTAGCCATTGCGATAGAATTATCTCTATTATTCTTACTAAATTTTTCTAGTCCTAATATCTAAAAATAATAAGACTATCCCATGATACCAAGTATAAATACCCTATCCTTTTAAACATATGATTAACTATTTTATGTATAATAATCCTTCAAATAAAAACCAGGGATCATAAATTTTAGTGTCTTTAGAGGACTAGCTACATAATTGTAAAACATGAATCCAAAATAAAAAAAAATATTTTATTTAATCTTAATAATTGGATCCTAAATTCCATTGAGATCTTACATATGTATAGGGTAACCTAGGGAATACATCAACAAAGGGATGATCTAAAAATCCATGTAAATGAATAAACATGGGAATAAATAATTTCAAATGAGTTAGAAGGCCTAATATGATGACATAAAAAGGTATGTAAAAAGAATAAACATATGTAATACTAATATATAGAATAATAGATCATGTAATCATGGCTACATAGGAATGTGAAATCAACAAATAACATGAAATAAACATGATTCATGGAAAACTTATAGGACTATATCACATGGTAGACAAATTCCCATAAAGGAATTAGCTTTACTCCCAATCCCAACATCATGTCTCATGAGACTAAACATTACCCAAAGCATTGAAGCATTATCTGGGTGCACCTATCATAACATGTTCATGAATATGTGTTCCACATAATGAATCAAACATAATGAATACACATAAGGGTTTCCTATGGAAATAAATTTGTTTTATAATCATTTCATAAGATATAACCAAAGGTAATATCATATTGTTATCCATGAAAGAATTGATATAAATAATACTTGGACATTAATAAAGGAAAATAGTAATATATTATTGTAAATGATATCTAATATAATTGAAATAAAGAGTATTTAAGAAACATTTGAAATAATCTACTTTAGTTTAGTTTAATGGAAAATTTAAAAGAGACTTTAAAGAGGACATATGAATAATTGTTTTCATAAAAACATAAATGAAATAAGATATTTTATCATGATAAAAAGTGTGATTGTAGAAAAATATTGGTGGATTAAAATAGATTATGTGGTTTACTTGAAAATGGGAAATAAATTGGGAAGTTTGTTTTAATAGGGATTGTTTATAAAGAAGAATTAAAAATTGAACCTTATTAAACATACATTTCCCTCATTAAATAAAGAAGAATTGAGCATGATAAAAATTCTTGGAACATACACAATTAATGTAGGATGAGTTCATAAGATTAATTAATAAATACATTTGGGAAAATAGAGAGAACTTGTAACCTGAAGGAAACATGGTGGTTCGGAGAGAATACCATACCTTATGTACAAAAGTGTTATTCACCTACACTTAATGTCCTGAATAATAAAATTATATTCTTTAATAATTTAATTCTGAACCTCTCAACATATTTTTGATGTATTTATTTTTTATTATATTCATTTATGATCATTTATATTGGTTATACTGCATTAAGTTTTTGTTTTATGTGCATTTTTCTCATGATTTTATGATTCCATGATTTGTTCTTTCTAGAATGGGGTGTCATTCAATTGATAGAAAGTTAATTATATGTTTTTTGTTGGTTTTTGTAGTTTTTCAATCATTATGAACTAAATCTATTTTGTATTTATTATTTTGAATATATATTAGTCCCAAAACATAGAATAAGTTATAATATACATTTTACAACATTTTTTAACCATTATAAGGGTTTTATAACCCATCTTGAAGGTGTTAATGGAAAAAATAAAACTCATCATCCATAAAGGTGGGCAATTGATACATCATAGATGATGTTTTCATTTTTAGAATAAATGAAGAAGATAATAGAATTATTGATGAATAGTATATTAACATAACAAAATTATATTATATATATCACAGTGGAGTTATTATACTATATTGGATTAGGGATGAGAGAAAAGGATAAGAAATTAAAAGAAATTAAAAGAGAAAAAATGAAGATTTTACCCCCTAAATATCATGTCCTCAAGAACCTCTTTAAGGTACTTAATTTTGATCTACTAGTGAGACAAAAAAACAAAGGCTTGTGGAAGTAGATTGGCAGATGAATTGGGTTTAATATTTTAAATCTACAAATCTTATATGGTTTGTAGAGAATAGGTGGTGAGGGTGGTATTTATAGTTGGAGGGGAGGGGTGATATCGATTATTTTCTTCATCTATTTATTATTTTTTCTTAAGACTATCAATAGAGTTAATTATGTGACTATGTATAGTAACTAGTGCATGTGATTTAGAATTAATGGGTTCTTACTTAATCTATGACTAAAAAATTGATATATTTGGATTAAAATTTTAAATACCATAAATTATCGCATTTCACTATTCACCAAAAATTCCACTATTTTAGAAAAATCACAAAGAATCACCTCAAACAATATTCAACATGTAGATTTATAAAATTAACTCCATTTTATGAAAATAATTATATAAATATGAAAATTTTAATTTTTAATTAAAATCAACATTTATACAGAAAATACTGATTTTAATATTACAACTGATTTTATAAAAAATTAAAACATTAATTATGGACTCAAAAAATCATCTTATATTAATGAGACAAAAAATATTAATTTATGAATCTATTTATGAAAATAAATTTTTATTTTCAAAATTATATTAAATATAAAATTTTATATAAATATTTACACTTCAAAAGAATACCAACACTTAAATTATTAATTTTAAAACATTTATTTACTTATACCAATATATAAATATATCCTAATTTAATTTATAAGATGCCAAAATATTATTTATCGTTTCATAGTTGAGGTTACTATTCTATTTTCTGTGCTACTATTCTTAATTTTAATATTACTATTCTAGCGGTTTGGTTACAATGAAATAGGTATAGGTCCGTTAATTTCATTAAATACCACTTATTTCATTCATCATTTATGAGAAAAATATTTTTTATTTGGTTCTATATGTTATTTGTGTGTTTTATAATATAAAACATAATTATTAGAAGGGAATTTCTAATGATAATATTTTATATCGTTATAGAAATCACGGTCACTCGAAATGGGTTTTCACTGAGGCACCCATGATATATGGTTCCTACGAATGATCAGTTCACTTGTAGAATTTTTTTCATATATATTATGCTCCACATAGTGGAACGGGGCCATCATTACCAAAAATAATTATGGTTATATTTGATATTTCAATATTTAAGGGGTTCCATCCACATGCATTAAGAACAAACCTTATTCCCATAGTGGATGAGTCTCCAGAGGAATCAGATATGGTCTCAGGAATATGAGAGAAACAATCACTATAGCTTCATCTTTAGTGAATTCTTTATTTGATATTGGTTAATCTCATTTTTTCATTTTAACTCATATTGTGAATCTACTAAATATTTCTATAGTGACATTATCTTTTGTGATTGATATTACTATACCCCTTGGAACGAAGAGAGTGTAGGGTATTTGTTGTCCTAAATGTGTGTTAACTTTATTAGGTATTGATCTTGCTTTTTTATTTTATGGTTTTTGACATGAAACCTATTTATTTAATTTTTTAAATAGTTTGGTTCATTTCTAATCAATCCTGAATTGACCATTATCTTTGATTGGTCTCCTTTACTGTGCCTAATGGGTTGTGTCATATACTTAAGGGAAAATTTTACCTAAGGTAGAGTAGAGACAGAAATTCTTATCCAGAGTTGGGGAAATTAATATTAATGTTTTATTTTTTTCTTGATAAAGAATATTTTATCAATGATCTCCCTCCAGTTTTCATTGAGTTTCCAGACGTTTTTGTATCTGAATTCTCTGGTTTTCCACTAGTAAGGGAGGTAATGTTTTCTACTGATTTAGTACTTGATACTCAACTAGTATTTATTCTCTCTTGCCACCTAGTACTAGATAAAATAAAAGTGTTTAAGACACCGTTGGATGATATTTTATAGAAAGGATTTATATGCATGAGTGTGTCACCTTGGGTGGTGCCTATTCTCTTTTCTAAGAAAGAAGATGGATCACTTTTCCTTTTTGTTTATTACCGGAAACTCAATCGAGTTACGGTAAAGAACAGTTATATATTTCCATGGATTTATGATCTATTTGACTAGTTGAAAGGATTGAAGTGATTTTTAAACATTTATCTTCGATCTAGTTATCATTAGTGGAGAATACAAGAATCTTATATTTTGAAAATTGCCTTCCAGAGAAAGTATGTCCATTTTTAGTCCCTCTTCATGCCATTTAGTCTAACCAATTATCCTAAAATATTTATTTATTTGATGAACATGATCTTCCATGAGTTGATTAACACCTTTTTTGTGGTATTTTTGGATGAAATCCTTGTTTACTCTGTCCAAGGGGGATCATGAGCATCATCAAATATATGTGATGAAATTTTTGAGAAATCATTGAATTTATTCCAAGTTAGTGAAATGATAGTTCTATATTTGGGAATTAGTGTTCTTGGGACACATGGTGTTCAAATATGGTATCTCAATTGATCCTAAAATGGTTAAATCTATTATGACATGGGAGAAACCATGGAATGTTTTTGAGAATTGGAGGTTCTTGGGTTTAACTATATATTACCGTCAATTCATAAATTATTTCTCAATGTTGTCTTCTATGATGACTTATCTCACTTTAAAGGGAGTAAAGTTTGCTTGGGATGAGAAATTTATGTGTTATTTTATTGATTTTAAATTTCTTCTAACTATTGTTCTAGTTTTGACTATTCCAGTGGTTGAGCGACGCTTTGTGGCCTTCTATGAAACATGAGTTTTGGGTTTGGATTGTGTTATTATACAGGGTGATAAAATCATTTCCTATGGATATTGAAAGCTTAGGATACACTATATGAATTATTTGACCCCTAATCTTAATCTTGCATATGTAGTTCATGAACATAATAGTTGTCACAATTACCTTTTTCAAGTAAGGTTTACCATGTATTTTTACTATAATATCATGATTTGTATCTTCTCTAAAAAATAATAGATTCTTCCCCAAATTCATTTCATGGACTACATTAAATATTTTGATTTTGATATTTCTTATACCCCATGGAAAGGGAATGTCATAGAAGATGATTTGAGTAGAAAGATTCTGACCTAAGCCATGAATGAATCATCTAAATAGTATAATTTGATGGATATTTTTTGATTAGTTGAATATTGGAGTTTGAGAAACAAGGGGAATGGTTGTATTATTTAGTGTTCAGTTGAACTCCACTCTTCTCAGGTTTGTTCTTCGAGAATAACAGCTTGAGGACGAATTCCTTAGCATTAGAGACTCTATTCCTGGTTTGGAGATCGTTTCTTAGTGGTTGATCTCTATAGAGGGTATTCAATTTTTTGGAAATGGGTTTGTCGTGCCGTTGTCTGTGAGAAAATATGTAATGGGGTATTTTCATAATTTCTATAAGGAAGTTCACCCAAGAACCATGAAGATGTTCTGTAACATGCACAGTTGATTCTAGTAGCTATGTATGAGGGATGGAAAAGATGGTTTTATCTCATAATGTTATACTTTCCAACATATCAAGGTTGAGAAACAGAGACCTTTGGTTTTTCTTAATCCACTTATAGTTCCAAAGTGGAAGTGGGATGATATTTTTATGGACTTTGTGGTTGGGTTTCCATGTAACCAGAGAAAGAAGAATGTGATATGGGTTTTAATCGACATGTTGACCAAATCAGATTACTTTATATCAATTCATGGTACCAAAAACTTTGAGGAGTTGGAAAATCTCTATATGAAATGGATTTTTCATTTTTATGTAGGTCAATATACTATAGTATCTAAAATAGATCCCTGTTTTACTTCTCTCTTTTAGAGATTCCTTCATGAGGTACTCAGATCTCAGGTTAATTTGAGTACGAAATTTCATCCATATATGGATGGCTAAACAGAAAGGGCTATAAATATTCTTGAGGAGATGCTTCATACCTATATACTTGATTTTGGTGAAGCTTTGTAAGACCATTTTGGACTTCTTGAGTTCACCTATAACAATATTTACCAATCAAGGATCATAATGGCTCTTTTTGAGGCCATGTGTGACCGAACTTGTTAATCTCTATTGTGTTGGTTAGAGATTGGTTAAATTTTCATGGTTTGACTAATATTAGTCGAGGATATGATAGAAAACAATTAGTTGGATCATTATATAATGATTATAAACAAATACGATATAAAAATTATGTTAATATTCTTCGTAGACTGTTGGAGTTATCATTTTTTTACTAAGTGTTCTTGAATTTCTCACATAATTTGGTTCATCAGTGGCTTGGGAGGAAAGAGAAGCTTGATCCTCATTTTATGAGACTTGTTTGTTTTTATAGAAGTTGGATAAAATTCCTTATCATTTTTCACTTTTTCCATAGATTAAATAGATACATAATGAGTTCCATCTATCGTAGCTAGGAAAGTATCTTTTAGGTTCATCTCATGTTTTGAGTTGTAGTGATCTTGTTGTTGACCATAAATTTTCCATGACTGATCATCCATTCAAGATTAATGATTCTAAAACTAAGGTAATTAATGGTAGGATGATAACTTTTGTTTTAGTTCTATGGAAACATGATTCTTATTCCCAAGAGACTTGAGAGATATATGTACTGATGAGAGAGTAGTGGAATCATCTTTTTGACATGGTGACTTATTGACATGATTTTTGGGGGAAAATAATTATTTATTAGGGGTATTGTGACATAATATTACAATTTTCAGGTACTCCTCAATCATATATTTTATCCATGCTTTGGTTTAGATTCATCTCGGGTTTCTTCATTATAAATTTAGATTTTTTTTTGAAACATTTTTTGGTTGTGCACGGTCAGCGAAAGATTCAACCAAACCGTGCCCCCACCCAGTGTAAACCATGAAAACCCAGACTGTGGTGGTTTTCATGGTTGGAACATGTTTTCAAAAAATTTGTTCCCACCAAGTAGAATCCTCGAAACCCATTAGAGGGGAACATAGTTAAGGAACGCGTTTTGAAACACTGTGTGTTCATGCCCAGCTAACCATGTGTGTGAGATTATTTATTTCTAAAAAATAATTGAAAACTTATCGAACTCCCTTATGACCTACCACTCAAACCTAACCCAGATTATTATGTTTTACTAGGTAATGGATGATATCAATAACCATTTTTGGATTCTTTAAACCCATTCTTCAGTGAATGAAATTAGGGTGAACATCATTTGATCCCTCTACAAAAATATATCATCTCTTATTATTTATCTACCACTCTCTATTTATTTCATCCATAGTGGTATTTAGATCATCATGTTGTTTATGGATCAAAAATATTTTGTTTTAGAACTTGAATCTAGGTTTGATTTCTAGATCTCCATTTTCATCATTTTCATTGGTGAATCCTATCACCAATGTTTTATTATATGATCTTCATGATAAAGGTATATGGATCTATTGATACTTTCCATTTAATAAACCATCTATTTATATTGATTTTAATTAAATTATAAAAACCCAATTCAGTGTGAATTAGAAAATGATATTTGATTGGAATGAATTTTGGGGGGAAAACACCAATTAAAAATAGAATTGGAAATTGGGGAGTAACTTGAATTTAATGGAAATTGAAATATTGATTTTTGAAATTAACTTTTGATAATAATGGATTAAATTGATTTGATAAGAATTTATTATAGTTTTTATCTTAAAAATGGCATGAATTGACTATAAACTCATGTACTATATTTTAAGGTGAAATTTTCTTATTAAAAATTAAAATAGGGAAATTTTATTTTAAACTGTTTTGAAATAATTTTTCCATTATTGATTGATTGATTGAGAACATGTGATCCTAGGTACGTAGTGAGTTATTTAGGAAAAACATGCTAGGATGGTAATTCCATAGTAATGGATTGATGCTTTACAATTATAAAAAATACCTAGTTTAGAAGATCTTATCCCTAATGGGTTATTGATGAGTCCTCTTTGTCTGGTGTATGAGGTAAGTGTGTACACATATTTTTAGGATCATTGATATGAGATGTGTTCGGATCCCATAACTTCAAACTGTCCAACCATAGGCTAGATGGCCATGGTTCTTGTTATGAACACTTTTATGTATGTACCAATGTTTGTGAAACTGTTTTAATCATTCCTAGTGATTTAAAAAATTTATTTAATATGAAAAAATTACTTAATTCATTTTTTGAAATGTTTCCATCATTTGAAATGAAAAGAATTTATTGTTTAAATATTAAATTAGTCTTCTATGACTATTTTATTTGAAATTTAAATCATGATTTGATTTATTTATTATGGAATATTACTATAGAACACATGGTAAGGACATGAGGGTCTCTTATCTCAAACCCTACATTTTCTTTGGGTGTTTGTAAATTTTCTTCTACCATTTTTGGGAAAAGGAAAAGCGCCACTTTGATGGTATGGTGGTTTTCGTTCCTTTTGACTTCTAGTGTTGTGTCCATTGGGAATTTATTTATTTATATTTTTATATTTTGAGAACATTGAGGATATACTATTTGGGTTTCTATTTTACTCATTTTTTTCCAGTATTGTTCTCCCATTTTAGTTTTCATTCGAGCATACAAATATGTATATTTATCTTCTACTTTTTTGTGGAAAAATCATTCTCTCCTTTATCTTGTATGATTGTCGGTGTTAGTCACCAACCCCTGGGGATCTAGAATTCCTTTTGGGGCAATGTTTATTCCATTTTGGGTATTAGTTTACTGATTTATCAAGGATAGTTTGTGATAAATCACTTTTAGTCGGATTAAAGTGATCAAATTATCAATTTTAATATTTTACACTATAAGGTATTTATCAGTGGTATATGTTTTTTATAAATTATAAATTATTTTTTATTCAATGTAGAAAATATAAAATGACTATTGTATGGTTCCACCCATACCACCCTATGATATGGTTGTGAAAATATATACTAAAATAGAAAGTAGTTTCAATCATAAAATCAGAAAATTTAATTTTACAACCCAAGTTATTGTTATTTATTCCCTCATAAATAAATCATATGTTTAGTAGCTTACTACACACAAAGCAATGATACAAAAAAATATACACCGTTCAAAGTTATACATATAATTGGAAGGTATAAATAATGTTAACTAAATTATGAAGTATATAAATATATATATAAAGATAAAACGGATTATTTTAAAAATTGAATCGACTATAACGGTTTATAATTTAATAAAAATTTATTTTCTAACATTTTTTTCAAGTATAATATAATTTTTATGAATATAGGATCAATATTAATTTAACTATTAATACATAAGAAACATGAAGAAGAAAGTATAATGTTCCCAAATTCATTTTCCTAAATACATATTTTTTAGTTCAAATGTTTTTGTTTATTATAAAGTAAAAAATATATATTTTTGGATACAAATTTGATAATATTAACATTATTTTTGGATTTATCTATGAAATATTAGATTAAGATAATTTTTTGATATTGTTTTAAGTAAAACTTGGTAAATAGTGCAATATATTATTTTTTAAAAAATCATAACTCTTATGGAATATTTATTTTATAATAATAATTCAAAGTTTTATGAAAATAATTGTACAATGAATATGATTTTTATAAACAATATTTTAAAATATAAAATATCAAGTCTCTTTTTGAAATATTTATTTTATGTTTTAGATCATGAGTAAAATTTTACTAAATACTCTTTTTTAATACATTATATACAATTTATTTTCAACTCCATTTAAATAACATTTAAAAAGTTAATAAAATTAATTAGATTTATAATTTTGAATCAATATTTCCAAATTATATAGTAAGGGACAATTTATGTTTTATGAATAATGGGAAACATACATAAGTAAAAACTAGTTACTATTAAAAAAGATAAAATATTTAAAGGAATATAAGAGTAAATGACCTTAACAACCTTAAAAAAAGTGTGAAAATGTTTGTTTGATACATTCTTAGACCTATCAATTCTCCTCTACATTATTTCTCAATTTTCTATCTACTTTACTTAACAGTTAATATAAATTATTAAAAAATTATGTGTATTTATGAAAATTTCTTCTCGTTTCACTTATATAGGGGGATATACTCTCCTCACATACCCTCACACTACATCCCACTATGATTGGACCAAAATTAATCAATTCCCCTTATCACTAATTTTATCCTCCTTAAAGAGGTTCTAGTTTTCTCAAAATACCATCCCTTAATGGTGTAACCCCCTTCCCAAAAGCGATAATTGATGTCGTGACATATAAATTTCTAACCAATGCTTTATCTTTTATTCTTATTTTTCTAAAATTATTCATCCTCAAATTCCATTAACAAATAACCAAAATATAACATAAGTATCATAAATATACTTATATGTTATTATAATGATTGTATAACCATTAACCACTCGTCCCTTTTCCATTTTGAAATATGAAATCCCAAATCAATCGTATATGCAGATTGTCGCCTCTATGAATAAATGTGATTTGATTTACTTCATCACAAAACATGGATGGTTTAAAATGGTAATGTAAAAAAATAATGATTTATATTAAATTTATAGGATTCTTAAAAAATAACCATATTTATCCTTCCTCTTCTTCCCTAAAAAATGATATCATCATCCACGGATATGTATAAACTACTGCCTTCATCAAGAGAAGCATTCCAATTTCATCTAAAAATATCATTACTATTTTTAGTTTATAATTTATGAATATAATATATATATATATATGACTGTTATATATCATTTATATAGATATTTTTATATAATTAATTAATTAATGATCGTTATAAGGTAATTTTTTGATAGCAATAAATAACATGAAACATGATCATCGCTGAATTTTATTCAAAAAATGCAATAAAACTCTCATGTAAGAGAATTATAACATTATATGACATTTTATAACAAAAATTATCATACCTTTAATGGGTTTTAAGTATGGAATTTTGGAAAATAATAGATTCAGACACTGTTAAAACACATTTAGTAAAAATGATGGACACCCATTCATAAAAATATAATAAACAAAATGAATTATTAGAAAGGTACAATTGAAAATGTATAAAAATAAAGATATTAAATAGAAAATTAAAATGTTCCAAATTATTATACAATAGTTTTATGTAATTCCATCAGAGTTAAGGGAAAAGTTATGGGAATTTGGTAACTCAAATCTCTTTCTTTGAGAAATGAAATTTCTTTGGAACTTTAACCTATAATGATCCATATATTTAATGATCAAATTTTACATATTATGTAAACTTTTATATCTATAAGGAAAATTATATCATAATTAAAATAACCTTCTATAATTTATATTCATTCTATAATATTGTATTTTTTATTGAATAATTATCATCCTCTTATGTGTTGATTTCTCATAAATGGTTCTTTCTTTAGATTCAATGTTTTAACTTATCTCCAATTTTCTCCTTTATTATTTTTAAATCTAAATAATTATCAATTAATATTATATTCATACTTTTATTTTAAAGATAATCATTTTTACTGTCTTTTTTTATTTGAATACTATTTTTTTATTTATAAAAAATTTATCTAATTTATATGAGCTTGTGTTCTATAAATCACACTCTAAATGATTTTATAAAGCTCTTATTTTGGACGATCAACTATCATATTAATTGATCATGTTTATGTGTTAATTTATGTGATAAAATTTTAAATTTAATTTAAAACCCATTCTTATATCAGGGTTTTAGTGATGTGATGATTAAATCTTTTCTTGTTTCAAACATGTTTATTTTTAATCTTTATGTGTTGTATGGTCCCAATATATATGTCGAATGCATAGGTTAAATAATAAAATCCCATGATATAATGGTTAAATGATTAGTGATACTCAATAATAAATGGGAATCATGTTTTGATGCATAATCTGCTATGGGAAACTAGTTTTAATGAATTATTCATTATGGGAAACATGTTGTGATTTTTGGTCCACTATGGAAAATTTGTGGTGATTACCAATAAATAATTTTTTTATTTCTATTCTTATATTACTACCACACTCATTTGATATGGAAATATTCTATACTTCAGGGATCATGACATAATAATCATGTTTTCCTAGTCTTTATTCCATGTTATAATTTTGATCATATGAGATTACCTTTTCTCTTATTGGGAAATATGCACCATTTTTATGATTTTGTGTTCTTTTAATTAGATAATTCTTCCATTTTATAATATTATTCTCATTCCACTCTAGATAACATGTTAATTTTTTTATTTATCCCATGTTGTGTGTTTTACCTCACTCATTTATTATGTTTCCTTTTCCCATGAAATTATGATGAGTTTTACTTGGGTGATGTTTATAATAGGACCAATTTTGATAACATTATAGGGAAATGTTCACAAAAATTATAAAATAAGATTCTTATATATCTACACTCCAAAGGCACTAAACCGATAAATTCTAATTATTTTGAGTTAGTTATGTAATTTAGTGTCTAAATTATATTAATTATGTAGAATAAATTCATTATTAGTTTGGGTCGTCTCAGATGATATTAGATGCTATGTTTAGTTAATTTTGGAGATTTTTTAGTTACATTGCTATTAGGGTTATAAAACCTTATTTAAAACCATAGATATGATTCTAAGTATGTGATGATATCTTGAAATTTGTCAAAGCCTTGAGAGGGTTGTTTTCCCATAAATATATCCTAGTCAAAATATTGGAAAGTAGACACCATAATGAAACATATACACCTAGGGGAATTCACACAAAAACGGTATTAGTTGATCATTTAATTGATCATAACTCAAATGAATGATGATGGAGACTAAGACTACACACCTCGATAAAAAATCTCTAGGGGATATTCTTTTCTGGGTTATATTCTCTATATGATCCACTACGACTGATTTATTTTCTAGTAACTTTCAGGGATTTGGTTGAGTGGTATAAGACATCTAAACATAATGTAACTTATGATAAAAAAAGATTAATAAAGTTTTAAATATATGAATTATAAGAAAACGTGATTAATTAAAAGGGTAAATGATTTTAATGTTTAATAACTTTTATTCCATTGATTATGATAACCCCCCTATGATGTTAAATGTACATTAGTCCAATTACCTGCATTTTGTTTCATCAATTTATAGAACTATAGGTAACTAAAATATTAATTAGTGTGAGTAACAATGTGATTATTTCCATAATAAATAACATAATATAATGGTTTTTTGGAGTGGATAACCTCATTTCAATTCTCACCAAACTGTCACACGTTATATATAATAATGAAAGTCATTTTTATCTCCCAAAAGTACTAAATTGAGAGGATCTTTCTATTTAGTATTTTATAAGGGAACTCCCTCCCACCATAAATGGATCCTCTAATCTATCTATTAATTAGTAATGGATCAATAAAATGGAAAATTTAATTTTTTTCTCCAGTGATCGAAATATGATAAGGTTTTTTGGCTTTCTATTAGTTGGATAGTGAGGCTGATCAATGGTTGACTCCAATTAAGAATACAATGATGAAGGGGAAAATAAACTCTATAGTATGGGAAATGTTAAATAAATTTATCTTTACACAGTGTCATCCAAAAATTGTTTTAATAAATATAGAGTGGGTATTATTTAAGTTTGATAACATAGGATTATGAATGAATTTTCACTTGCAAAAGAAAACTTTAAAATACTGGAGTATTATGACTCCATCTATGTCATAAATATTGAGAGTAATATTGAATGGTTCTATAGTTTAATTAAACCATGTAATTCATGGGAACTATAAATAATATACTTTGGTATCTAATAAATGATTTTATGTTGTGCACTAAAGGTGGAGATGGAATTTTAATGCTCTCCTTAATATAGAGACAATAAATGAGAGATATAGTTTCAAGGAAGATCAGATGAAAAAACTCAATACAGTAAAATGATTTAACTCTATTTATGTTAAAATTATGAAATAAAACACCTAATTAATTTCATAAGATGGTTAGATAGATATTTTATATGGGGTATAGTTATCCATAAACCTCACGAATTATAAAATGATGGAGTCCAAATGAAGAAAAAAGGATCCCCACAAATTCTCTTTATATTTCTCAATATTTCAAATGAAAGGAGTTTTGCATAATGAAAACTGTTTCCCTCACCCTAGATTTATTTAAGAGTATATGCCTCAAAAACCACCCAAACATAGGGAATAAGGGAGATAATATTAAATAACTACCACTGGGGTAGATCATAATAATAAAGTGATGTGAGGTAGACAAATTTTACGATATATTATATTTACGTACAATTTTCAATGGCATATCATACATGCTAGAAAGAGTTTCAAGTCAGCACCTCAAGCATTGAATTTTGAACTATTCATGAAAACACTTGGTGGAATGATAATTACATATATTATACATAAATACCATATCATAAAAATATTTGGGAATAAACTTCTTGCAGATCTTATTTTTCTTCCTTTATTTGAATTTTAAATAATATTAATTATGGATTGGATATCCCTATATAGATCCCATATTAATTATTTAGATATGGAGATCTCATTAGGTATACTAGATCACCCTATTCGCATGTATCAATGAAAATATTATCATTATTGAGAATAAAACTATATTATATGGGTTAAAATACCCATCAATGAGGTATTTATATCTTAATTTATTAGAGAGGAAGTTAGTATTAATGAAACACCCTTTTATGGGAATATATTGACATATTCCAAGATGAACTACCTAGTCCTTCCGTAGAGCATGAAGCTAGTTTATTGATTTAACATATACCTGGATAAATTCCTAACTCAAAGATTCTGTATGGGATAGATTATAATGAATTGGGAGAATTAAAGAAGCATATAAAGGAGAATTTGGAAAAGGGTTTTGTCTACCCCATTGCATCACTATGGGGAGAAGTAGTCTTATTTATTATAAAGAAATATGGTTCAACATGACTTTTCATTCACAATCACGAGCTTAAAAAGACCATAATTAAGAATAAATGTCATATAACATGTAATTATGGCCTTATCAGTAAACTCATAGGAAATCAATACTTATTTAATATGGATCTTAGAAATTGATATCATTAGTCAATGGTAAAAATGAAGGATATTTCCAAAAATTAGTTAAAAATTTTATATAGACACTATGAATTTATAGTGGTTCCCTTTAGTCTAATGAATTACCCAACTATATTCCCAAATCTAATGAAAATATTATTTAGAGACAACCTTGATAAATTTGTGGTTGTTTTTATGAATGAAATTATTATATACTCAAAGATAAAGGATGTTCATGATGATCATTTATATATTGAGTGAAATACCTTGAAAAATTATAAACTATATTCCAAATTTAGATAATGTGAATTATGAATATAGAAAGTATCATTCTTGGGTCATGTAATAATAAGAATAGGAATATCAGTATATCCATCCAAAATAGTAGTTATCGATCATTGGCCTAGAATATTCATTGTAATGGAGATTCATTTTTTTCAAGGGCTAGTTGGGTATTATTGATGCCTTGTGAAAAAAAATCATAGATAAAAAATTCAATAACACTGTTAACATAAAAGGGAGTAATGATCCTTTGGATACAGGAATGTGAATAATTTATCAAAACACTAATGAAGAGGTTGGTCACTTCTCTTGTAGTTACATTACCATTCAATGAGGAATGGTTTGTAAAATATAGTGATACTTTAAATAAGGTTTTGGGTTTCATCTTCATACATATTTATATGGTTATTACCTATGACTCATTACAGTTAAAGACCCATGTGGATAACAACCCAAAACATTATTTAGAGTATTCAGTGGAGATCATTACATCAATGATATCGTCGAACTATCTCTTTGATGAAAAAAGTGAAAAATATACTGATACAAAGATCTTGAAATATATATTCATATATATGGAGTTTAATATATGACTAAGAATATTATTGGAATTGATAAAAAAAATTGAGTACTTAATACATTACCACCTATGACAGGAAAATATGGTGGTTGATTCAGTAAGAAATAAAGGTCACAGTACCTTATCATTAATGAGGCTTGAAAAAAACCCAGTACTCGTGGATTTTTATTAGTTGAATATTTGTTTTATAAGATAAGGTGAGAAATAATATCTCTTATAAATGAATTCTCAAACATCCATTCATGTAAAGATCAAAAAAAGTAGAATGATGATGTAGAGATACAAAAAAATGGTGAATATTTTGGACTTCAACTATGATAAGGATATATTTAAATGTTTTTTAATTCATATATTTTTCCCATAAAAATAATAATTTAAGAATTAACTTTTGGATTATTCACATAGATCATCTTTCTCTATCTTTCTGAGAAGTATGAAGATGTATATATACCTGGAAAAAAACTTATTGGGGGATAACATGAAGAGAGAAATTAGAGAATATATGATTGGCTTGACTATAAGTTAAGGCTATATAAAACATTATATGAGTATATTGGAACCATTACTCATACCATTTATGGAAATTAAATAACATCACCTTGAATTTCATCACAAGACTCTCCAAAGTTTCTCAAGGCTATAATTCTATTTGGATTATAGTCATCGGCCTTATGAAGTGAGAATATTTTAATTCTATCCATGAATATTTCACCCCCTTTAATGATTATCCATGATATATATAATGGTAGTGGTGTGGATCTATTAAGTACCACTACCCATTATTTATGATTTGTGTCCATGTTTTCCCATGATATTTTGGAGGAGTAATTAGAAAGAATTATAGACTATCATGATTTTCAACACTTCTTATCATCCTCAAATAGATTTTCAATGCCAAAGGTCCATTCAAACTCTATGGGATATATTGATATCTTATTGAAGAATCTTGATAGTTATCGATACCAATAACTCTTCTTGGTAAAGTTATCTTATAATAACTGTATCCATTCTAGCATTTAGAAGAAATAATATGCGGATATTATTGGAATATATTTAGGACTTCAACATGCTAGGATGAAGTTGGAGAGTGGAATTTTATAGGTCCTAACCTTGTCCAATAAATTACAGAGAAGGATAAAACCATTTTTGTGGAATATAAGAGAATTACATGAGTTAATATTAGTGTTCTGGATATAATGTTCAATGATATTTAGATTTTGAATTTTCCAAAAAATGTGTTCCTTCAGATATCTACATGGAAGTTGTCTTTGAGATTTAGGAATAAAGGGGTTTTATTCCCAAAATACAGAAGTCTATTTGAGATATTTGATCATGTCAGGGTCATAGGATGTGACTTACCACTCCCTCCACACCTAAACTTGATGTATAATTGCTTCCAAATATCATTTTAGATGAGTTATATATAATATACATAACATGTATTTGTGTAAAAATATATATAATAGGATCATGAACATTCATTTGAGGAATAACCTGTGGAAATCCTAGATTTAATACAAAATGATATGAGAAATAAGACCACCCATATAGTCAATGTTTTAGTAAAAAATAACATGTTTGATAGGGATACATGCAAAACAAAGGATGTGATTAGAGAAGAGATATGATCACTTGTTTCTCTCCATGTAATAAAATTTTTATGATGAAATTATTTTTAGGGGTGTATAACATATTGACTTGAGTTTTAGTAAAATACTTATCCTTGAAAAGAAATACTATGTTTGATAGATTTAACCACATGAAACACGAAAAATAAAAAAGATTATAGACCATTGTATGGTAGCCTTAGAATTTCTGATATAAGTCGAACTAATGAAATTATTAAATATGAATATGTATATATATATATAAGAACAAAAAAACAATATTAACATTAAATATCAATTCAACATGTGCAGATAAGAAACTAATACAATTTTTTTTTCTAAAATTTACCTTTATTTAAAGTATAATATACTTTGGTATGAATAAAGTATTACCGTCATTTTAATTATTTATTTATAGGAAATAAGAATAATAATTAAAAATATAGCAAAAAAATTCTATTAAAAAAAATAACTAAATTTTATGTTTTGAATTTAAAATAAATTAACAATTTTAGAATGCGAATTTGAAAAAAAATAACATCATTTTTTGTTTTTATCATGGAAGTATTATCTTGTGAAATTTTTTAAAGATTTTTTTAAAAAAATATTTTTAGGTTAATAGTGAAATATAATGTTTCAAAAATTTCTACGTTTTTATTTCATTATTAACATATAAACATATTTGGAAATTTATGAAAACAATTTCTAAAAAATGATTATTTTCTATGTGATATTATAAATTTAAATATGTTAATGATAGTTTAAAAAAATATATGTAATGTTTTATAATTTAAGTAATATTTTATCATGAAATTGTTTTTAATATATTATATGCCAAAAATATTAAAATTAATTTTTATCACTTTTATAAATAGAATAAAATTAAATGTATTTAAAAGTTATAATTAGTTGGTCCAAATTATATAATAAGGACCATTTCATTTTAATGCATAATGGATAAGTTATATAGAAAAAACTAGTTAATATAATATCACTAAGAGATTATAGAGTATATTTATTTTAGATAAATACAATCTCTTTGATATATTGTAGTATACGCTGCCCTAATACTTTAAATGATGAAAATTCTATCCTATATCATATAGGACAACCAAAAATAATCCTAAACAAACCATGATATACTATTTAAATATAACCGTTATAAACCAATTATTGATTAGCGGTTATGAATATGATTAACTGAATTAGGACGTATATTTATAGAGATTTACTAATCAATAAAAATATATTGATAAATTCTTAATAAATATTCACTCAAATATTTATTAAAGTCATTTTATACTCCAAAATACATATTTTTTTAAAAAGATTTTATTTTTTATTTTATGTCTCTAATTATAATAAATTTATAACACTTTTAGAAGTTTTATTTTATAAAAATGTTAAAATTTATAAAATCAACATATAAAAATTATCTAGGGTGAAATTTTTTTATATTTTAAAAAATGATGATTTTTCGCTGAATAGTGAAAAATACTGATTTTTCAATTACTATTATGCCTTTTCATTATAATAAGTAATTATAATGTCCCATTATGATTTAAATTTTTTTTTCAATGTAGTAAAATTATTATATAATTTTATTAAAAATAATTAATTACACTTGAATCATCTTTATAACTTATTTTGATATAAATTTATTTTTAGGCTTAAAATCCAATTTTTTTTTAAAACAATTATGAAATGAATAATGTTCCTCAATTTTGTTTAATTAAAAAAATTAATAAATAATTATTTAAATAAAATTTATAAATTATATATCTAACTATATGAATAAAAATTCATCTCATGATTATTACTAGTTATATAGTTAATATAAGAACATATTATTCTTGATAAATGTGTTTCTTGAAACCCCATTTTTTTAACCTCTATGAGATTAATTTTAAACTAAATTATTAAAATTATATGACTTTAATTTTGAGAAAAGGATTAAAAAAAATATTCATAATAATATATATAATATTATAAGTTTAACTTAATATTTTCACTTAATTAATTTTGAAAAGAGTAAAAATATTTGAAAATAGTTACGATGAAAATATGTTTAATAAGGGATTAAACATAGATGATAAAGATTAAAATGGACTAAAAATTATAAAAATAATTTTTTATAATGATATTTATATCTTATAATATCTAATATTCTATAATTATCCATTTTGGATCCTTGTGGTAGGTGAATAATGTGGGTCTAGTTTATTATTTTTAGGAATTATATGTGCGTGAGCCTCCTCAATTATAAAAGGGCACTCAATCCCCTCACTTAATCACACATATCAATCCATTTGGATAAAAACAAATACATGTTATACTCTCTCCCAAAATAATTTATCCACATTATTGAGGATTTTATTTCCCAAAATACCAACCCTAGGGTCCTTAATAAGAGATCCAAAGGAGGTTCTTCTAATAGAAGGTAATTATTTTCACTAAAAGTTTTCTTTTTATTTGTTATTTTTTCACCTTTAATTATTTGTATAAACATGTAATATAATAACACTAGAATATTTCATATACTTAGATGTTATTTTTTTATAGACTAATATTTATCCATCTCATCCTCCATCAAATGGTAAACAAATCCATCGATCGTGTGTATTATGGACTACCACCCCATGAACTGATGTAATTTGTTTTCCACGATGAACTCACATGGATAGTAATAATGGTGTAAATAATGAATATATATAACAATTATTAAATGATATTAATTCTTTAAAATTAATATACCATCCACTTCCATACCCTTTCTCCCATTTAGGGAAGGATATTATTTCTTGTGCATATGTACTGTCTACCGTCTCCACGAAGTGATGCAACTGATTTTCAATTTACAACATTAGATAATAGTTTTAAAAATGAATAAGAGAGATAAATAAGATTTTTATAACATAAATATAATTCTATAGATGGTGGGACTATATCCTATGAAATGGAACCAGAACATTCATGACAAAACACGCATGTGAATGCAATGGAATTAACACCTAAAACAATAACAATAAAAATAAAAGTTTGTTAACGAACAAGTCATCAGATTTTATAAGAGGATAATATATGGTATTATAAACAATTATATGGTTATTTTTATAATTTAATAACATTAACTAAAACATTATACCTGAGGTTAATGTGTGCTATACCAAAATGAAACTCAAGTTAGTGGATTTTGTCTCAATTTTCTTTTAATTGAGGCGTACTATATTGTTACGATATTAATTCCATAATATAGTTTATATAATATCCATTTTAATTTAATATCATTAATAATTAATAATTACTATTATTTTAAGTGTTAATTTTAATTATTTCATCCATGGGGATTTAACTTGAAAATTAAAAAGTGGTAAAGAAGTTCATAAGTCAAATTATTTTCATTGGGTTATATTACTATTATATTATCTTTGATATTATGTGATTATGTTTTTAATTATTTTTGTATCTTATTATATATTTATTAATTTTTATATGGATTTATATATAGTACAAATAATCAATTCATTCATTAATTAACACTTCAACTGTATGATCAATGTAATAGTTTCACATCTCAAATTGTCTTCTTTGGTATATATGTCATGTTATACACCTATCTCATTTTATGAGGTTTATCTACTAACCATTTTATCTTTAATATCATTAATAAATTTATATTTATGGTTTAATTTTTCTGTTCATTTTATTCTATTCATGGGGAATATGGTTTAAAAGTTACCAAAGTTGTAAGAGATTTATGTTTCAATCTCATTTTAATTGGAAGTTTACATAATTGATTTTCAATTGAAGGAAAATATTTGATAATTTCCTAATAAAACCCTTTTATTTTTGTCTCCATTTGTAATTCATGGCTTTTTAAAGTAATATTATAATTTTACTCACTTTGGAACTTATAATTATTGAGAAAATATATTTATTAATATTCGAATTCATTTCTCTTTTTGGTTAAAAATAATTTTTCTTCCAAATACATGTTTTCTAAAAATGTTTTCAAATAATTATTTACTGTGATTGTTTGAATTCATTCAAACCCGTAATTTGAATTTTAAAATCTGTTTTTAAAATGAATATTCATGTCTTTTTCCACAAAATGTACTTTTTTATTTTCTTACAAAAAAGTAAAATTAACCTTTGTTTTAACATACTCAGCATGAACAAAAAATTATCATCTTTACAACCACTAATTTTTATGAATCTTACTTTATATGTTTTAATGGTTACCTAAAATGAAAATGGTTTTCCTAAAATTATGTTAATTGAAATGTATTATTTGTTATTTTAAATGTGAAAAGGATATTTTTATCAAGAATATTTTTAAATATCTTTTTATTTTTTTATATTCAACATCAATAACAACCCTTAATTTTTTATATAATCCATTGAAGATATGTTGTAATGATATCATCCCAAATTTTTCTCTGGATGGTTTATAATCAGCTTGAGCAGGGAAAGTGTTGATATTTTTTTCTTTATTAATTTTGGTAATAATTAACTTTCACTTAAACCGGTCACTTTCTTATGATAATTGGACATTACATTACGACTAAATATCTTTATTTTTAATCATGTATATTCTTATTGCATAAACTATATATCTTTTCTATATATGATATTTTACTTTGAAAGTATATATTTGACCAGGGAAACAATGGTATTCCATACTATTTATTAAAAATTTGAATTTATTGAAAAGGGATATTGTTTATGAATTAAATAGATCATTCAATATATTAGTAATATGTGTGATATATAGTGATGGTTGGTACCCTTAATTATAGATACCCTTGATTAATTGATAATTTCATGGGGTGAATCAATAATTTATCATTAAATGGGTTTTTACCCATAGTTTTAAACAATTTCATGAAAGATCTTGATAGTATAGATATCATAATATCAGATATCATGAAATCAAATATTAATCATTTTTGTATTTACTAATTTGTTAATTATTATCAATAATATTATTCCATTAATATTATCCATGGATGTATTTTTTTCCCAAGTTAATGATTAAATAGAATTCATGTTAAGTTATTCACCCTGCTATGTGGATTATTCTTTATCTAATCATGATTGTTAAGTTATTGATTAAATTGAATACATATTCATATATTGAACTTTCCATATTGATTGTGAATTATCTAATCCTGATAATTAATTTATTTATTAAATGAAATTTGTGTTCAATTTTTTAAATTTTCGTATTGATTATGAATTACAAAATCATAGTATTCATGTTATTGATTAAATGGAATGCGTGTTCAGTTATTTACCTTTTCGATATTTATAATTTCATTATCTAATCATCAAATTCATGTTAGTGATTAAATGGAAATTATTTTCAAATATTTTCCTTTCTATATTGATTATTCCTTATTGGTTATGCTTTATTTACTAATGATGCATTCCTCTTTGCATTCCTCCTAATAAAAATCCTATTTTACCCTTGTTTTGTTTCCTATCCCTATGATATAAAGAATTATTCTTTGAATGAGTTCAAGGATGCATAATTTTAACTTTTCCTATATTAGATTTCATGTTTTCAAATATAATGTAAGACTCAAGTATGTATCTAGTTTACCAAGACTACTATACTACTCGGTCATTTTGGATGTGGTCACTTGTATCTTATTCCAATGTAACAAAGAAACCATTGACTTTGGGATTATGGGTTTGGGCTCTTACTAGTTTGTATCATATAAGAAGTAGTAGAGACCTTAGGAACTAGATTTAGGAATCCTATATTAAGGAACATAACCGCATGATATACTATGAGGAAAATTATAGAATAATATCCAATCATTTTGGTGAGGAACCTATATGTATATTACAAGTGGATGAGTTTTTATCAAAACTATACATAGGGTTAATAACTCTGAAAATGGATTCTTGGGATTTGACTCAATCATCACCTAGTGTATGGAAATAGGACATAATATACACCTACTGTAACTCTCTGAGGGTATATGATTAGGATAATTCACATTTCATTTATCAACCATGATGATGGATATGAATATATTATGATAATGAATAAACTAGGTTAAACCTATAGTGCCTCAGATTTAGAATAAGGTGTAATAATTTAGAAACCCAATAAATCATTATATTTTTTTTGAGTATGATTATTATTTCTCACACTTTGATTTTTATTTTAGTCTATTGAAGGAACCTAAAGGAATCATGTCAACAATGAATACGATGGATAATGTAGTGATTATGAGAAACCAAATGTGATGATGAGAGAATTGAATGATATCATGATGATTACTAACAATGTTTCACAATATAAGATTAATAATTTGTACCTTATCCAAATCTCAGACTCACCATATAAGATAAAGAGTGAGTTCGGTAATAGCTTGAGTGTTGGAGACCATAGACGAAAAAGGTCTTAATATTATTCATGTTAGAAGTGTTGAAAGAAACACCAATGATGATTTCTCAAGGGACCAATAAATTGTTTTATATGTTGAAAATAAGGGAATTGAGTGATAAATTTTTGAGTATATGTGAGGAATCTGGTGGATAGAAATAAATTTCATCATTGGAATCCATTTATAATCGGTTGTCTTACATGTTGGAACCTGGGAATTATTCCAGCCAATTCCCTCTTTTAATGGTTTACTCCTATACCAATGAACTAACTATGTTTATATAAAAGAGTTTAAGTATTTCTGTATTTGGATTCAATAACTAAATTGTATACGTATTTTAAACAACGATATTTTGATTATAAGGATCATGAAACTTTTATGGATTGAGTTAATTTTTGGTCGAATATATGTCTTCACATTAGATTAACACTAAAATTATGGATACTGCCATGGGTTTATGAGTTTAAGGTTGAAAATAACTTAAATGTCTTAAAACCCATTTTTGTTTTATGCTATGGGAGTCTATCAAGATTTAGAATTTTTTCAAAGTCATTTTTTGAAATACAATTAATTGTTTTGGTATATAAAAAATATATTTAAAGATGAATGCCTTTTCATTTTTTGACATAAGATTAAAGGTATTGGTAACCTTTAAGTATTATATTCTCTTTGATGTTCTAGTAATTATAGGTCATAATAATTTGGTAACATTATAGGAATTATATTAATATATATTTTCAAGAAGGACAACCCATATATCATGGGATAACCCATCACAAATGTCGAGGCTGCATGGATCAAACCCAAAACTAAAGGGAGATAAGTGTGAAATGACTACCACTAGCGTACCTGATGTACTGATAAATATGAAATTATTTTTACATAAATTATTTGATGAATAATTATTAAGTTGAACTTTTTGTGTTACTATTAAGGTTTATAGATTAATGTAATATATTAACTTTTGTTAACCATTTTGGAATTTGGTCAATATTTCGAATTAGATGAAATGAATTGTAACTAGTTTATAGAACTTATGATCCATTAAGAGTAAATTTTATTTATTCAGGAATAAAAATTAATTTGGGGTATTCATTTTTTAAAGTAAGAGATGTAGTGGAAATTGATCGAAGTTGAATTGAAGGGTGAAATTCTGCAAATGAAATAGAAAGATATCATGTATGTATATTTTATTATATTCATAAATAGAAACAATTTAATGATGAGGATAGAGCTGGTCGGCTCTATCATGTATGACTTTTCAGATTTGGACGATTGAGAGGGTATGGTGTAACCATCGGTATCGGCCCCATGCATCCTTGCACGGGACATCTTGCTGATCAGACATGCATTGGTGGAGGCAAACCATAATGATATTGATGTTGGGTAGAGGCATTTCCATGTAGTCTTGTCCTGGGTTTCAACCCTTTAATTTACGAATCTAGTTTAAGTACTGATGTCTCTGATGTCTTGGTTTACCCCTTTATCATTAAAAGGGTCTTATCCAAAATCAATAAAAATATCGGTCTTCGGGCCATTCAGTCATAGATAGAAACTGAATTCCTCAAATTTAGTATAATGATCTTGAAGAAAAAATTGTCAACTATTACATTTATATATAATTTATAAAATTTTATCTTAACTCATAATAGATTTATGGTTTTTTGGTTGTTAACTTTCTCTTTATCATTAACTCTCTTGAGATTAATGAACTTTAACACTCTCCAAAAGTGTTTACCCTTTTCTTCAATGTCTTTATTTACTTATACCACCAATGTTTTCCTACATGGGAAACTAATTATGTGATATTCTAGATGACCTTATCACATCAATTTTTATCTTATCAAGTGACTATTTTTTCAACATTTTTTATAATGTGGGTTTTGATCAATGGAATTTAAAATTTTGAAATACATAACTTCCAAGTTCAAGTTCTAATTTTGAGGATGCAATTTATTGAAGGTGGGGAGAATTTGACACCCTCATATTTTAAAGTGTATTTATTTTATATAAATTTTATCTCTTTGATATATTTTGTTACATGCAACTGTAAATATATATAATAAGAACATCATGTTCGATATCATATATGACACACAACACAAAACCCAAAGAAAATCACGACACACTATTTAGATATTATCGTTATAACTAAGCCATTGAATTGGAGGGTATGAATTGGATTAACCAAATTAGAAATTATATACCTGGAGGTACTGATAAATAAATATTTATTGATAAATTATTAGTAATAAATCACTAAATGTTTTTATAAAATTAATTTCATGCTTAAAATGAATATTCTTCAACAAATTGTTTTATTTTTAATTTTTTTGGAATTCTTATAAATATATATAAAATTTTTAAATTTAAATTTATAAAAATAATATCATTTTCAAATAATAATTTCAATATTATATTATGGTTAAATTTTGTATTTTTCTAAATAGGTTTATTTTTCAATGAATACTGAAATTACAAAAATTTCAAATAGTGTTATGTATTTTCCTTAAATTAATTTATTTTAATGTCTCGTTATGCATTTAATTTTATTTGAAATTAAAAAACTTATTGTATAATAATATTTTAAATAAATAATTACATTTGAATCATCTTTATACCTTATTTTTATATAAATCAATTTTTAGGCTTAAAATAGAAATTTTCTGAAAACAATTTTTAAATGAATAACATTACTAAATTTTAATTAATGAAAATAATATTTAATGATGAATGATTTAAATGAAATGTATAAATTATATATCTAAATATATTAATTTAAATCCATTTCATGACTATAACTAGTTATACAGTTAATATAAGGTCATCTTATGCTCAAAAATTTCATACCTTAAAGACATTTTTTTCGACACATATGCGGGTTTCATTTTGAATTAAATTATAAAATATATATGAATGGAATTTTTAATAATGGATTTAATATTTTGAATCAATATATAATATATTATATAATATTTTCAACTTTATGTTTTCATAATAAATAGTGAAAAAAATTCAAAATATTTTACAATGGTTAAGGTGAAAATCGGTTTACCAGGGATTAAACTAAGACGTTAAGGGTATAAATGATCAAACAATTTATCTAAGTAAATTTTTGTATAAATATTTTGGAATTATAAAATATATAGTTCTCTAATGATACATTTCGGAGCCTTGTGAAAAGTAACAAATGTGATTATTATTTAATCTTTTCAAAAATTTCATGTTTGTCCTCCTCCCAAAAAAATGTTGCATTTCCTCCACTCTCTTATTCACTCCTTTAAATCCATTTGGATCTAAAAAAATGTGAGTATTGTTTATTCTTTTTACTCATCCATATGTATGATCTATCATCTTTATGAGGCAATGTGACTCATTTTTTCTATCAAATAATACACAATGGGTTTAAAAATGTATCCAATTAGTAAATAAGATATTTATAATGTTATTATAATTATGAATATTATGTAACTATATCCAATTCATAAGAAACCAAACATTCATGAAATGACATGCATGATAAAATGTGGCAATTAACATTGAAAACAAAAAATAATAACAACAACAAAAGGTTTTTGAAGAATGAATAGTAAGATGTTATAAGACGATCATATATGAATTTATAAACATAAATATGTTATCCTATAAATTAATAACATGATTTAAACCATTATACAAGAGGTTAAATAATGTTCAACCAAATGAGTAATTATATAATATATTTTATCTCAATTTACTTTCATTGAGATATATTTTAATTTTATGTAGCGAGTTCCTTTATATAGTGTATATACTACCCAATTTTTCTATAATATCATTAATCCTTCAACATTCATAGTATTTTAAGTATTAATTTTAATTGTCTCATACAAGGGTATTTTTATTGAAAATTACCAAGTGGTAAAGAATTTCATAACTCAAATTCTTTTGTTTAAGTGATATTAATTCTTCATTATCATTGATATTATAAGATTATGAGTGTTTTTACATTTGATTATATTATGTTGTATTCCAAAAAATTTTATGTATTTACATTTAATTCACAAAATCTATTCATTGACCAATTATAACTCCAACTTTATGATCATTGTTAGGGATTATTATCTAAAATTTTCTTCTTTGCAATATATTTCATGTTATACACCTACCTATATTTATCTTTTCTATCTACTACAACTTTTATATGTTATATCATAAATCTATTTATATTCATTGGATTTAATGTTTCTTCTAATTTTATTCCTTTAATTTGGCTTATGATTCAAAATTAACCAAAGTGGTATGTGATTTGTGTTTCAATATCATTTTAATCTTGATTGTTTATACTTAAATTTCAATTTAAATAAATTATTTAATTTTTTTTTAATAAACCAATGTAATTTTTTCTAGTATTTTTATTCAGGGTGTTATCAAGTAATGTTATAATTTTTCTCTCTTTGATAGTTATGATTATTTAGATTTATTTGAATAAAATATGACTAAATTTATCTCTTAGGTAAAAAAACGTTTTCATCCAAACCCACAATTTATATAAATTTTCTTAAAAAATGTCTTACTATGATTGTTAAAATTAATTTTTACACATAATTGGTGTTTTTGAGAAAACAATTTATCTTCCTCTCATTTTCTAAACAAAGAACATTATACTTTGCTTTCAAAAATGTAAAGGGAATATTTGTTTTAACATACTCGTCATGGATGGAAATATCCCTCTAGAATAACCACTATTTGATTTGAAAAATCCATTACAAATTAAAAAGGTTATTTTCAAATAAAATTATTTTTCCTAAAATTCTAGGAATTATTATTTATTAGAAGTTATTTTAAAATTTAAATGGGTATTTTTCTCAAGAATATTGTTCAAATATTTTTAATGGTATTTCTATTACTCAATGAAAAATGTACTATTTTACATATGATCCACTAAGATTAGGATTCAATTATACCATCCTTATTCATTCTCAGGATAGATTACAATCAGTTTGACTAAGGATGGTACGAATATTATCTTTTTTGATAACTTTTTTTAATCATTAACTTTCCATTGAAATATTCACTTTTTTGTTATCATTGGACATAAATATTTACACACACACACATATATATATATATCATGGTTATGATTATTAATTAAACCATATATAATTTCTATATAAAGTGGTTTACTTTGAAATTTATATTATTTACTGGGGAAACAAATATAATTCATATTATTTATTCAATTTGGAAATTTATTAATAGTGAATATTTTTTATTAATTAAATAAATTATTTGATATATAAGGAATGTTTTGGAAATATAGTGATGGGTGGGTCCCAGAATAATATATCACCTTCATGAATCAATAGTATCATGAGGTGAATTAGTAAGTTACCATTAAATGGGTTTTATCAATAGTTTTAAACCATCTTTTGAAAGTTCTTGGCTGCATATATATCATGACATATGAGATAACGATGCCCGTTATTAATCATTTCCTTCAATATGAATTCATTTTTTTATTATACATTAGATTATTGAAATGATAATATACATGGGTGCATTTTATGCACAAGTTATTGTTTAAATAAAATATGTATTCAATTATTTACCTTATCGTGTTGATTATTCATTATCTAATCATGATATTCAAGTTATTTATTAAATGGAATGTGTGTTCATATATTTACCTTTCTATGTTTTTTATTACTTATCTAATCAATATAGTAATTTTATTTATTAAATGTAATATGTGTTCAGTTATTTACCTTTCCATGTTGATTATGACTTATCTAATCATTACAAAAAAGTTATTGATTAAATGGAATGTGTGTTCAAGTTATTTACCTCGAAATATTGGTTATTCCTTATTGAATAATGATAATCATGTTATTGACCTAATGGAATGTGTGTTCAAATATTTACCTTAACTTATTGATTATGATTTATTTTGATACGATAGATTCCACTTTACATAACTCTTACTAAGCATCTGAGATGACCCTTATTTTGTTCCTTATGATATGAAGAAGGAATCTTTTAATGATTTCAAAGATGTAGAATTTTTTACTTTCTATATGTTATATTTCATGATTTAAATTATAATTAAATACTCAATTATGTATCTAGTTTACCAAGAGTATTAAATTATTCAGTCATTTGGGATGTGATCATTTATATATTATGAGAATGTAACAAAGTAACCACTAACTCTAGGATACTGGGGCCCGAGTCCTTATAAATGTGGAAAAATATGAAATGGTTAAACTAAAGAATATATGATTAAATGACCTCAATTATGTTAAAAACATGTGTGGGAATTTGTCTTTGAGTCCCTAAACAACATTATCAATTCCCTAGTTCATTACTTATGAATTTAGAAGCTACATTCCATGATAGTGACTTCCTATTATTTAAAATATATGTCTATTTACAAGATGTCATCCCTTTTAAATTATAAAAGGGGATTTCTTATAATTAAATAACCTCATAGAAAAACCCAAAATATTCAACAAAAGAACCCACACATCTTCTAAACCCTCATATACACCTTAAATCGGTTTTGGTCTTCTACAAATACCACCCTCAAAGGTTTAACACCCTTTACAAAGGCAATAATACATGTAGAGAGATATAAATTTCAAACATTTACATATTCTTTTCTATTTCATTATTTTAAATTCCTATTACTAAAATTAAATTACACCAATATATATTGATAACATCAGTATCACTATAGTACATACTTGTTTTTATAATAATGGTATAACCATTAACTCCCCTCCCTTTTAACTTAATAAAAAAATGTGAATCATGCAAATGTGAGGAATACTGCCTCTAAGGATAAATGTGTTTCATTATCCTTCACCAACTAAAATTTCGTATATAAAAGTATAATTTAATAAATAAGTCTGATATATATGTCACATTTATGAGTATTAAATAGATAACCTTATTTCTTAATTCTCATATTTCTTGAAAAATGAAATCATGATCCATATGTATGTGTGGACTGCAAACTCCATTGAACGATGCGTATAGTATTTATACACAACCATAATGGATGGTTTTAGTTTATAAATGATGAATATATATGATATTTTCAGTATTATATATCATTTATATGAATATTCATTCAAAACTAAGTTAATTACTAATAGTTATAAGGTAATCTATTGATATAATTAAATAACATGAAACTCATTCGTCACCAAATTTTATTTAAAAAAAATCTTATATAAGGTAATTATAATATTATATGTTATTATGGAAAATTATTTATAGAACATTTAATTTTTTTAATGATTAACTTTTGGAAATTAATAAATTATGAATCCACTATAACAAAATTAATAAAAATGACCAACACTAGTTATTAAAAATGTAATATAGAAATATAATTATTAAAAATATAGGGTATAAATGGAAATTTATATTAATAAGGTTTCCAAATAAATAACTAATCTATTTATCTATATTATACATTATGTTAAATAATATACTTTGGAATCAAGAGTATATGTAAGGGACATTGGTAACTCTAATCTCTTTCTTTGAGTTATACAGTTTCTTTTTAACATCAAACTTCAATGTTTCCAATATTCAATGACCCTCTATAACATATAATTTAGACATTTACCTCTCTAGGATAAATGATTTATTTATGAAAATAACCTTCTATTAATGATTTTATTTCCATAAAATTATAATATGTGTTGAATAATATCCATCATATTAAGTGTTTATTTCTCTTCAATGGATATTTATTTCAAGTCTAAGTTTTCACTTATTTGCAGTGTTCCCATTTATTATATTAAAATTATAATATATATCAATTAATGTGATATTAATAAATTAAATTTAAATATAATCTTTATTATTATAATTTTATTATTTGTCTTCATTTTTCCTCTTTTTCTCAAAAGGGATCTAATTTCCATGATGTTAAGTTTTATAAATCAGACTCTAAATGATTTTAAGATGTTAATCTATTGGTTGATTGAATTAGGTATCCATTAATATAGTTTATGTGGTAATATATGTGATACCTCTTTAAATGTAATTTGAAACACAATATTATTTCTTGGTATAAATGATTTGATGATTAGAAGTATTCTTATGGTACACATGTGTGTGTTTAGTCTTTAAGTGATGGGTGGACCTAATATAGTCGTCTGGTGGATTGGGTAGATCATTATATATCTTGATATAGTTCTTAAATGAGTAGTGATGATCTATTGAAAATGGGAAATATGTTGTGATGGTTATCCCACTACAGTAGACAAGATGTGATGTCTGATCCTCAATGGGAAACGGGTTGTGATTCCTGATCCACTTTGGGAAATAGAAGGTGATTCCAAATCAATAGTGTTTTCTTTCTATAATTATCTTTGTGAAACAATCCATTGGTATATGACTGTGATATTCTCTATTGATCCTGATTTATGTATCATGTCTTTCTAGCCTTTATTCTGGGCTATATGTTTTATAGTATGGGATTAATTTTTTCCTTTTCATTCCATATGAATCATTTTTATGATTCGATATTATTAAACACATATTTCTTATGTTTTCTTGTATGAGTCTAATCTTACATAGGGTAACATGTTGATATTTTTGTTTCTCCCATTCTCAGTTTTTATGCTCCCCCTTTCTTATTTTTTCATGTCCCAGGTCATGAGGATGAATTTATCACGTGATATTTTTATAAGAATACCCAGTAATATGAAATTATGGGGAAATGTTCACAAGCACTATAAATTTTTTTTATTATGTATCTATCCTCAAAATACACTAAACCTCTTGACTCTTAGGTTGTTGATTTTATTATGTAATTTAATGTTTTAATTATGGGACTGATATTTAATTAAAGCATGTTTATATTTGGTTACTTCTTTTAAAAAAGGTGAGATGAAAAAATTGGACAGAATTATGAACATTAGAATATGAAAATTTAGAGTTCTTGATGTAGTAACCCAATTGGGGTAATATGTTTCTTTGGAGGAAAAACCGGCTGATATATTCAATGGTGATTAGTGTAGGGTCAACCATTAAGCAAGAGGGAAGATTTTTATTGGTTTATAAAAACTTTAAGAAATATTATGTGATGTGAGAGACCTATGCCAAGAGTTTATAGAAGACATTGGTGAATAAATACATTTTAAAATTCAATCAAAATTTCCTCTTCCTAGAATATATATTGTTTCAAATTCAATTCAATATTGTTATGTATATGCTCGAACACATAGAACGATTTAATAAAATCAAAGTATATTTTAAATTTTTAGAAGTAATGATTAGAGATGAAAATAAGGCCACCTTATTACTGAACTTGATTAAATGGGTTTTGATTATGTAAACTATATATTTTTATATGTTAAGTATGAGATAAAATTTAATTATGCATCAAAATATTTGACTAAAAATGAATACATGTGAAAAGACATATGTGTCCATAGAGATTCCACATTCATGGAATTAACATAAAATAAATAAAGTCCATCAAGAAATAATTGATGAGGATTCAAGTAAGTAAAATCATAGTCAATATCAAAATTTTATTCAACTTATAGGTGACCAAAATAAGATTAGCATGCCTATTTCCATTAGAAATGGTATGACAATGAAGATTGTCAAAATATTGGGAAACCAAAGGGGAAAATTCTGAACAAAACTAACAGTTTAGAAGAATTGTATTTTCTCATTTCCTCACTGTTCAACCATTCAGAGGGATGGATTGTTGATTCAGATTTTTATCTCATATGCGAAGAAATCAAGATTGGTTTTGTTCCTCAAAATGTAAAACTGATCTGTGGGGATTATTGGGAAGGAAAACCCCTATCACAGTTAAGGTATTGGAGGAATGAAGTAATGAATGGATGATAACACAATTTAATGCCTTTAATATTTGATATATATGCTATAAAATGATAATAGACTCATCTATTTAGGTTCCCTATATATGTTTGGTTATATAATAACCATGAGACTAATTTTCAATTCATTATTTACATTGAAATGTAGTCCAAAATGTTTTTTTATTAATTAATTGTTGGAAGTGTTACTAGTGGGGAAATGATATTTGAGGGAGTTATATAGAAACATCTAGATGTGGAATATAACACTCATCCATAATGGAGAGAACAATCTAAAAATATTATTTAATAATAGTTTTTGAAAAGATTTCATGATATGAAAAAATGACTTCTACAAAAATTGTGTTATAAGGAAGTAAAATTTAGTCACATTCAACAATGTAACCCATCACATAGAAGGAACACGTGACTACATTAATATCAATGACAGTGGACCATCGAGGAATGAGTCGTTAGGATGTAATCATTATTTTTACACACATATTAATGATTATTCATGATATGTTTAGTTTTTTTCCATGAAGAATATGGTTAAATTGTTAGATATCTTCCATAAATGGAAGGAGGTGATTGAAAATTAGACATGGATAAAAAGAATGAGATAGATATCATATAGGGGAAGAGAATACAAATGAGATCCATTTAGTAATTTGTTTCAAGATAAACATATTGTGAGACCCTTTAAATCTCATGGAACAACATAGTAGACTAGAGAGGTGGAATAGAATAATAATACACTAATTAAAGTTTTATAGTGTATGTAATCTCATCATGGTTTGAAAAAATAATATTAGGAATAATATTTGTTGTGCGGAGTACACTTTTTCAACTCATAACCCACATCCTTGATTGATGGGTAAATTTCAAAGGGAGTTTTGGCCTACTGAGAATGTTTCTTATTATGATAAATTAAATATCATTGGTTTTATTTCATATTTTTATTTCACAAAATCAAAATTGGATCCTAGAGATAAATTTTTTAAATGTTTCTTTTTGTGATGGTGGAAGCCATTATTTCTATTTGATCCATAAAAAAATAGTATTATTCAAATTCGTGATATTAAATTTCATGAATTAAAAGTTGGAAAGTCAAATTAATCTATAAAAGAGATGGATTCATTAGATAAAGTTACAATTGAATTGTAGAAATTTTCAACACTAACTAATTAGGATCCAAGAGTAATAGAGTGTCTTTGTAATAATTATTATCAAACTAAGGAAAAACTCTCCTTCTAAGATGTTAATCAACATTATGGTAGTATATCTTTTTTAAGATCCTGATGAACTATATTAAGGCCTTCTATGGATGAAAATATGTTTTTTTATATTATTTCCATAATGTAGGATGATAATCCAAAGAGCTCTCAAGGGTTTTTAAATAGAAAATATATGGACCCTTATAAGTCATCTATGGAAGAAGAAATGAGTTCACAAAATCAGAATGATACATTAGATCTTCTTCCTCACATGAAGACCAACAATGTAGTTGGGAGAAAATGGGTGATTGAAAAAAAAAGACATTATTGGAGGGAATCGTATCAGGTAAAAGATATCATTTTTTATAAATGGATTTACATAGAATAAAATGAGATATCAAAATGAGATATTTTTTTTTATTTTTTTAATGAATTCATATAGATTGTATTTGCGTTTTTTTAATAGTTTTATTTGTAGTTATCTAAACTGGAATTCAACATTACATTTATTTATGGATATTTATAATAAGATATATATATTACACAGCCTAATAGGTTTTGTGTAAAAAGATATGAAAATTGGGTTTATAGATTGAAAAGGTCATTTTATGTCTGAAAGTAGTTACCAAGACAATGATATCAATGGTCTGATGGTTTAATGATAAATGAGAAATATATGTATATTTGGTTTTATCATTTTTTCAACAGAAAATATTTTTGACGGTTCATTTATATTCATTAATTAATATGTTAATGATATGTTGATTTTGTTTAAATGTTATGTGGATATTGATTGGTTGAAATATCAACACAAGTAATAATTAGAGATTAATGATATTTGAGAAGTTATGAAAATTCTTAGGATAAGGATATAATGATATATAGATATGGGTGTTTTTAGCCTTAGTGAGATGGAATATCAAAGTAAATTTATATAATGGTTATATATTAATGAAATAGATAAACATGTCAACACCCAATTAGCATATTATTTTAAACATAGTGGATTATTATATGTAAAGACAGACGAAGAAAGGAAAAGCGAGATCATGTTCAATATATAAGTTATGTAAGATCCTTAATGTAATCATAAATGTGTATATGATCTGATATTTCACACGTATTGAGAATTCTAAATCAGTACATGCATGACCCTGATAAAGGTCATTAGCAGGAATCCAAATGTATTCTACAGAATATCAAAAGTACCGTAGATTTTCATTTGATGTATATGATAGATAATAATTTTGGGATATATTTTATTCGGTATATTGATTCTGATTATATAGGAGAAATATATAAGATCATATCCATTACTGGTGATTTTTTTATGATGGAATATGGACTATTGAGAATGATATTTAGTCTATAGTCAACTATGGCCTCTTCAAATATATAGGAATAGTATATGGTAGTTATATAAGCATTCAAGAAAGATATCTCCTTACATGGGACAATTAGAGAATTATTGATCATCATAGAAAATGTTGATTTATTTTTTGGTATCTAAAGTTATATATTCTTTTCAAACAATTGGGTTTATCATATCCAAACCAAGTATGCGGATGTTTGGTACCATTTCATCATATATATTATAAATTTGATATACATATCAATTAAGAAGTTTATTAAAAAATAAAACATAAAAGAAATGATGATTAAGGTGTTTATAGGGATCAAGTTCCAACACTGATTGGATTTGATTAAAATCACCCAATATTAGGATGCTTATGAGCATCTTAAAGGTAGTATAAATAACTTTATTAATTTCATTACTTGGTTATATTTTTTCATAAAGTTGTAGATTATTAAACAATGAAAAATAATTATCATTGCCACAAATGACATGGGAACCTAGATTTAAAACTCATATCAGTCATTTTATAACTTGTAACAACCATTTAATTATCCCCCCATGTTATATGGGTGAAAATCATGCAAAAAATAATGTAGCTGGTTGTATTTTTTGTTTTAATAAAAAATCATTGGTCTCCCTATAGAATAAGTCATCTGATTTAACCAAATAATTCACTTATGTTATTTTATTTCCATTAATGTCTTCCTAAGTGTTACCAAGAGGGAGTTAGTAAAGTTGAGAATAAAATTATACATAACATAGAGTTCAAATGAGTTGAGTGAATAATGATATACCATTAGTATCCTTGGTTTGACATTTTTTTAAAACATCCACACTACATCCCAGTCCATGTTCTTGTTTATGGTAGTTTGTGTGCATAAAGTTGTTGATTGAAATTTTTTATTGACCTTAAATTAATTTATTTGGATGGTATGTCCTTATTCAAGATGTGAGTAGTTGTTTTATTTAGAGATTTAGATATTGATTGTGGTGAGTTAATGAGTATCTTGAATGTTTTCTTCAATATTAGTTATTTTAATTATATTATATTCAATAGTTTTCCTTATGAGATTTGCACACCATACACATCTAATTGTCTACCTAATGATCCTTGTGGATCAAACATTATTTTCACTATTACAATAGTTAGTATATTAAAAAAGTTAAATTCATTGCAAAATGACAATGTGTAGAAAATTTTCGATGTCTTTGTTGGGAGCATGTGTCGATATAAAATTGGAGTAGTCTTAAATAGACACTTATTTAAGTAGATATTTTCTATATGATTAAAATTCATAATTTATCTCAGTCAAAAAAACCACCATTTTATCCAAAATAATATCTATACACACAATATTTTCATTTTATTATTTAAATAAAGTACCAAACCAAGTATAAGAAAATAAACCATATGATCAAGTAGGTATAAAATAATGTATCCCAATGGAATCCCCTCAAATTAAAACCAAACCTTATAGAGGAAAGAAACCCAAGTTCGATAAATAGGTGAACATATCAAGAGTATCCTTAGAGGAATGGAATTTATAAATATTATTACCTTCATGATATTTATGAAGAGTACCCATTTTTTATAAGCCTGATCACTTTCAAATGAGATAGGAGATCAGATCAAGGATGGGCTTGAGACTACATAAAGAGTTTTGTATGGTCATGGATTCTGTTTTGATAGTAGCTATATCAATGTTTTCTTTTCCAAAAATAGAAAGTATTGTTAACATCACTCGTGCCTCTAACTTCAGGGAATCAAAAATACCATAGAATGAAGTAAAATCACTAATAAATGAACTTTAACTATCAAGAACAATACCCCTTCTGTATGAAACTTGTGACTCAAGAGCCGTATGTAATCAACTTATTCCCCATACTATGAGGTTACTAGCAAATCCAAATCCCATCATGGCCACTAAAGGATGATGGAGGAGAACTTCTGTTCAATATAAACATAAGGGAGTGGGACTAAGACTAGTCCATAGAAAGCTAGGAAATATATATAAAAAACTATTGGTTCTATGAACAATGACCATATTTGATTTGAAAAGACTCTCATGGAACACCTTGTTTCTAGCTTGCCAGATATTTCAATATCTTGTTGCACGTTCATTCAAGAAAATTATTCTCTGCACCTTAGAACTATAGGCAAAATAAATACTTAACTATAGGAACCTAAGGAGAAAACCCAGTGACTGCACTGAAGGCATGCCAAACCAAATTCACCCAATCTCCATTGAAGAACAAGTGTACTGTGGGTTATCTGCAAGGATTATCAGAAAAAAAACATTTAGAGAGAAGGATGATACCAGTATGTTGGATGAGCTCGTAGGTGTAAAGAGAATCATTTCATAACTTCTATATAAGAAATTTAACCATTGTAGTATTATATTTCCCCCACATCTCCTATCCACACTACACCCACTCATTAGAGGTGGGATCAAATTATGGTAACCTTTATTAGGTATTGTTACTGAAGAATCACCTATAATGATACATGTATCAAGTTCAGTAGTGAGCTTGATGAGATTGAAACGAATCTGTTGATTCTTTTTCAATACTATGTTAGTGAACTTGTGGAAATACCTAACTTTCTTGAAAGTGAAGTCTAGGATGGGTCACTTGGGATGTTGATATTTCTCCCATCCCAATTTTCATTTCATAAATTAATATCACCTCTTCTAATGATCTAAATAGTGTGCCTTTAGAGATTCAAGATGTGTTGATGAATTGAGAGCCATAGGGAGGAGGAGTTTCAATTCCCAAAATTCCTAACATCTCTATACTTGAGTGCCATGTATATGCACAATAATGTTTTTCCATCCATAACATCCCAATAAATCTTCATGGGAAAACCTTACATCTCACTGAAGATGCTTATAAGGTTGATACCTCCTTCATCTGCAGGTCTCGACATCCAATCCCACAAACCCTAGTGATGGTTCCCATCTAAATATGTGTCCCAGAAAAATAAGGTTAGGAAATTTTCAATATTACTTATTACAATCTGTGGGACCTTGAGATCAGATAGTATTTCGATGGGAATTGAGGAGAGAACACTGTTGACCAAGGTGATTCTTCTGTAAATGGAAAAAATGGTTCTTACAATTACTGATACACCCAATGATACAATCCATGATCGTTTTGAAGTGGTGTATTTGAATCCTTCTGAGAGAGATTGGATCTTGGAGGTAGTAAATTTTGGAAGTTGTGTCTTCTCATAACTACTGAACTCACCATTTAAGAAGCACGATTGTCCGAGAACATCTTGGAAATATAGATACTAATTATCTCATGACTCCCCTCATTCCCACTCCAGAATCTGTACTACCATAGAATATTTTTGAAACCACTTCTAGATTGATTACTCACATTAAGATAAATGATAATATTGTTGGTGTACATTAGGTGGAAGATACCCCACTAATTATCCCAATAGTGATATGAAATAATCTTTCCATTCACAAGACTTTTTTATCAGTTGATCCAAATAAAGATCCAAGCTTTTACTAAAGATATTTTTTTTCAATTTTGTGTGTGCCAAATGTGACACTCAATCATAGGATGATATTTCGCATGAAATGGAAGGTTTCAACATGATGGATCTTCCTCGGTTGGTGGGAGGTTATTTCAATGTGATTATGGGAATTTTTTAGAAGAAAGGGTGTGGTGGGCATTCTCGTATAGTGAACAAATATTTTTCATTATGCGCATGTCGTGTCAACCTCTCGGATCTTGGATTATCTAGTGATCATTTCACTTGGTGTAATAACCAAGAAGTTAGAAACCGTACATGGTTTCTCATTAATTGATTCCTAGAAAAAATCAAAACCATTTCCTTGTTCTCTGACGTGAAGGTAACCAAATTTCCACACACTCTTTCATATCACATTCCTATTATTGTGTAATATCTAATAGTTCTGAGTGAGGCTACTGATTCTTTTTCTCTCAAAGATGGATATCATCCCTGTACTTTTTTCATATGGTGCATGGGTCATGGGACAAGATTGTTCAAGTAATCCCTTGGTATGGTATCCATAATAAGATCAGATAGTTAATGTGTGATCTTCAACATTGGATCATCTCCTTCACATCTTGATATCGTGATGTTGAATCTCTCAATTTAGAGACATAAATGTTGCATATAATACTATAAAATGGATGGGATGATGATACCTTCCACAATATTATTGTTAAGAATAATGTATTAGGTGGTTTGATCTTGGAATATGAATGAAAATCTCATGATATTTCAAGGATAAAATTTTTTAAATAAGGATACATGAATAAAATGTTCTTCTAAAATAAGAACAGTAACAAAAATTAAAATCATTGGTTGGTATCTCTTATAAAAATTATGATGGATCCATTTAAAGAAGGAATCATGAAACACATTACAATTATTTGTAGTGGAATATTCCATCATATCTTACATAATCATCTCAATGATCAATGACCTATTACTACCATGATATTTTAATAGAGGTCCAACATAGTTGGAGTGAGTTCAGCCATCACCTGACGAAGGATCCTAGAGACACACTTCAAATTGAAACATTTGATACCTAACATACTATAAAAATAGTCTATTTCATTTCATTAGATGTTAAGTATATTATATTATTGTGAAAAAATTTCCATAAATCATTAGCACCTTAATATATATTGGGGTTAATGATGGAATAATGACCCTAAGACTACTTCTATTCTTGTTATAAGTAAAATCCAAAGATCCATTGGATATTTTAAATCCAGACACTATTTTTAACTGGGATGTGATGAGAATAATATTACATGATAGATTATAGGTCAAGACAATCAATGAATATCAAAAGGGACCTTGAATACTTTTATCTTAGTGAGTTAAAATGTATGAGATAAGTTATATATTAATTCAACTCTATGTTCAGGATTTTTCTTCATTATCTAATAATGTTTCTAAACAAGTTGTATGATTTCTATTATATACATCAACTATAAATAATCTCATCCATAAACACAACTAATAAAATGCATTTATAAATATGGATATTGAATATTTTTATAAACTGGTCGTAAATATGGAATAATATAGTTTTCGGTGGATGGAAAATTTTACTCGGATGAATATAAGAGTAAATAAATTCACTTCATAGACATTCCAAACTGCACAATTTGAATCTCACATTAAAAGGATACATAAAATTTCATTGAGTGATCCCTGTTTAGTTCATACAATTCATGTTTTATATTATCCACACCATAGAGGTCCTTAATATTTTTCCAATTTTCCATATAAAACATCAATTAATTTAACTTATGAATATTAATTTATTAATTATAAAATGGGATATTATAAAAACAATTATTACTATTATAGAAACAATAATCAAAATATATTTCAGAAGGAAATAGATTCTAATCAGTAACTCAATTAGAACTTAATCCTACCTAGATTCCCATATCAATTTGAATTTAGAAATATAAGACAATCACAATGTAGAGGATCTCAATAAACATTTAAAACACTATCATATAAACAAATATAATAAAAATAATAAAATTAATACAAAATCATTACTCTTACTTGAACATAGTGCCAACCTAATTTGGAAGGAATTAATGAACAATTTATATGATCCACTCAATAAAAATTTTAGAAACAATAGGTATTAACCCAAAAATTAAAAAAAAATGTGTAACATGGGAAATCAATTTATTTTAAACATCTTATCAAAATAAAGGCCAAAAAAAGTATCACTACCTGGTAACATAGGATTTAATCCAAGAGAAGTCAGAAAACATGGTCATATTAGGCAATGTTACCCAATTACTAAAGAAAAAAATCTTGTTTTTCATTTAATAAAAGATAAACATTCACATATTATAGAGGATTATCGTTCAATAAAATGATATTAGATTTAGAGAAAAGTAAAATGAAAATCAAAAAAATATTATGAATCTTGAGAGGGGAGAAAAAGCATGAAAATGAAATATTCAATGAAAGAGTGAAATTTCACTCATAACCTTTACTATTCAAAAAAATATAAAGTAGTGAAATATAGAAGTAAAGTGAAAAAAAATCATGAATATTCTAAAGAATCATTCAAAATATATTATCTTTATAGAAACCATTATGAAAATTCCTTATTATTCTAAATTCCTTAAAGATATTTTGTCTAAATGAAGAAAAATTCATGATGTGGGAACTATTTAAATGAGTGAGGAATATTTGGATGTTATCTAATGATCCTTGCCTCCTTTACTATGAAACCCTTTTTGTTTCATTATACACTATAATATAAGAAGTTATCAGTTTTGGAGAGATTTATGTGACCACAAAGATAATATTAACCTCATTCCATGTAATTATTTTAAAGACACAGGGATTACCCAATTAAATCAATCTAGGGTTTCTATATAAATTCTATATAGATCAGTAAATTATCATTGAAATATTTTAGGATAAATTCTCCTCAAAGTTGATAAATTTGAATTCCCCACTGATTTCATCATTCAAGATATGAAAGAATATAAAAATAAACCATTAATTTTTTTATTAAATTCATTGATATATAAAACTTTCTCAATGATTTATAGGAATTAAAACTAATTTTTATTGTTTGGGAAGAGATACTATAATTATATAGCCTAAAATATATATAAAAATAATACATTGTTGACTATCATTTATTAGATACACCTTAAGAATAAGTTGAGTTAGTAATGAAAGAAATAAATATTATGGAATTTCTCAAATAAAAGAATGATTTATCTAAATCAATTTAAGAAATATAATTCATTAGAAACTAGGAAAATCTATTAAATAGAAAATATGTCTCACTATTATGTTCATTAATTAAAATAACTCCAACAATTGACCTTAAACATATTCTGAAAAACATTTGATATCAATATTTGGGGGATTAAAAGACTTTATAAGTCTTCATTAATGTTGATCATTCATGTGAATAATAAAGTAAATTACATAATGTCTTCTTATAGTAGAAACAATCAATAGTCTATATGGTAGCTGATTTAAATGGTATAAGACTAACATATGTACTCATATAACATATATTAAGGATAATTCAAAACCATGTAAGTGACCAATATTATTCTTAACACCTCTTATGGGGGAATTAGTTAATGAATAAATGATTAATATTTTAGGTGATGGATTATTATTTCCTATCTCTCATAAGAAATAGGTCATCCCATTATATAAGGTACCTAAAAACAATGGTATTACAGTGGTTGAAAATCATAATAAAGAATGGATACCAACTAAAATAGTGACATGGTTGAGAGTGTTCATCAACTTCTAAAAGTTGAATGATGAAATAATAAAACATCACTTCCCCCTAAAATATATTAATTAATTTCTCGAACGATTGTCCTGAAGATATCACTATTGTCTTCTTGATGGATACTCTTGTTATAATCAATCATGATTACACTAAAATTTCAAGAGAAAATAATGTTCTATTTTTATATTATATTATAGATAAATACCCTTTGGAATCATCAATGCATCATACATGTTTCAATGATACATGATGGTAATATTCCACAACATTATTGATGATTTTTAAAAATATTCATGGATTACATATCAGTTTATTGATATTCCTTTTTCTAAATGTAAAACTTGTTTAGGTACTATTTTTTAATGCTCAGAAGGAAAGAATTTGGTTCCCAATATGGAAGAATATCAATAATGTAAAACAAAAGTCATAATTTCATGCCATCAAATCTCAAAAAATTACATTGAACATAACCCAAACACTGATTGTATAATTTCTGAGCTATCTAGGGTAACATCAATTCATTATATTAGAGGTTTTCATAGGAATGTCGGATTCTAACATAAAATTATTAAGGATCATATTTTATTCCTCACCACATGACCACCATAATAGGAAAATATGTCATTATTCATTTTGGATGTGAATAACAGGGTGCCTTTATATTATTAAGGAAAATCCATGATGAAGATCTAATAATGATTTCACCCGATTGGGAATAACCATTTGAATTAATATTTGATGAAAGTGACGAGGAAGATTCAAATGTCTTGGTAAAATGGAATGAAAATACATTCATAATAATCTATTATGGTAGTCCAACATTGAATAATTCGCAATATAATTATGAAACAATTTTAGAATTTATACTAGTAATTTTCATTGTATTTGAAAATATCTGTACTTTCTTATTTTTATTCAAAATTTTCTATATATATAGATCACGTGGATCTCTGATATTTATTATCTAAGAAGGAGAAAAGTCCTAGACTTGTTTAGTGGATCTTATTTTTATGATAATTTGACATTTAAATTAGTGACAAAAGGGAAATGAGAATGCCATCAATGATCATTATCATTTGTAAAATTATACACAAGTGATATCAATTTCTAAAAAATTGATGAAAAATTTACTATTAAATAGCTCTATGCCACAAATATAATCACACCATGGAATTATAATAGCATGAACTAAATTGATATCGGTGTGGTGTATCCATATTTATCAAAGGAGGAAAGAAGAATATTATTGAATGATGTCTTACATTACAAGTAAGATGATAAATTATTTTTTAAGGATTGAGTGTATGGGATTTTTAGAAGGAAAATAATTGAAAAATTGGGTTGAATTTTTTTTGATTGTATCTCATTATAGAGAAGAAGGATGGTATCATGGGATTTAATGTGAAATTTTAAAAGTTTTACAATATATTTTACACTATACTATCATACATCATGATATTAATTACTTCATAATAAATTGTGATAAATTAAAATAATTAGAGGCATTAATTCAAATCATTATATTACCCAATAACACATTATTGTCATTTAAATTTAAGGGATATAGGGTGATTAAATTCATTGTTCATTTTCAAAAAAAATGGAAAATCCCACATCCTGCTCTATATTAAATTTGAGTCAATGTGGGTTAAAGTTGATGTGTGTGTGGAAAATTCTACTTGAGTTATAATTAATTTTATGAAACAATACATATTTCCCCTATATGGAAATCATTTACTCATCATTGGTGACTTTAGTATTGACAGTAACATTTATGGGCTATGAAAATTTATTTTTTTCTCCAACATTAAATATCATTATAGTGGTGATCCTAGGATTTTCACTAGAGAGGGGTATTAAAATTCAGTTTTTGTAACATCCTTGTTATGTTATGCTATATTTTAATGTTTATGGGGGGTTTTGGTTCAGAGGGAACTAGATTAAAACAATGAATTTTTCTCCAGGGCATGTGTCGGGAGTTGGTTGTAGAACTAGTTCACATTGTGAACTGGATTCATGATGTGAATTTGTTTCTAGGAAATAACAATCAATTCGTTTTGGGAGGTGATAATAATTTTTGGTTCGAATTCTATTCAAACTATGAATGAATTTTTCTAGATTTTTTAATCCAATGAGATTCCTTTTTTTAGTGTACATGCAACCCATGGGGTTCAACTTGTTAATCCATGATTTGTAATGTGAATCATTCTATCTTGGTAGGTTTTTATTTGATGCAAACCAGACACTTGTACCATTGTAAATATGACCTCTCCCTTAAACCCTAGAAGTCATACATGATGTTTTGGTGATTCTATCCCTTTTGGGACTCTCTACTAATCATTTGATCTGGGACTTGGTTGGTTGTTTCTACTTTAGTATGTGTGTTTCCTCTTCTTTCAGTTCCTTCTCGATATATTAGTTTAGAATATACATTGTTTTTGTTTTTTAATGATAATTATTGAGATGTGATCTCTCTCTCTCCATCCCTTGCAGTTCTCTTGGGGAGTTCTACATTTGAGGGATGGTTCATGTGTTATGTGAGGTACATCATGTGAGATTCATAAGGTATAATTGATATAACTTATTTCCTGACCCTTTGGTTTATGGAACTCGATTATAATATGTGATAATTGATATTAGGTCCTCCATTCATTTCTCTTGTGTTTTCTTTCCACTCTTATCGTGTGGTTACCATTATGAATGTTGTGTGACCCGAGCATGAGGCAGGTGGTTCTATCAATAGACAATGGAATTTGAACCATAGTTACTCTTGATTTTACATTTTTTTAAATACATTTGAAATGTTTAATGGTCTATGAGTTTAAATGGGATTTTAATAAATATTGGTTTTCCCCGTGTTTTGGTGAAAACATTATTTCCAAAATATTGCGTCATACAATGAAAATGGATTTTCAAAACATGTTTTTGATGGAAAGTGGTTGTTTGGAATTGTATTATGAAATTTTTAAGCCCTTCAAAATTATTTTATTAAAGCGTCACCTGATATCCATGGGTACTATGGTGGAGGGAGTAGTATTGGCCCTCATCCATTATTATTATTGGAGGTTCACCCTTCAGGGGTGTTCTCTATTCTTATATCATAGATTAATGGGGTCTGCAGCTTGATAAACATTATTGGGGGTTCACCTTCTAGGTGTTGAATTATTCCTTAGACATGCCTCATGGTTTCTAGGGACTTGTTGTTACCACTAGTCTATTATTAAGGTACACATGGTCTAGTTGTCTAGAGCTTTTTTATCCCATGAGTCTTTAGCATTTTTATTTGATTTTGTAATTTGTTGTTATTGATATACCTATATTTATAAATCTAACTAGTTTATGAAAATAATTATTTTAAACTATTTTACGAAGTTTTATTTGAGAATTTTGGAAAAGGGGGAAATTATACCATTCTTTTTATATAAAACTATTTAATTGAATATCATTCCTTATTCTCTATAAACAAAACATATACTGATTACTGTATAGTGACTTGATATGGAACACATGGGTGGGATCCTACTGATCTGGTTTATCTCACATACTGCACATTCCCTCAAGAATTTTTAGTGTCCTCGTATTTTATATTTATATAGGAAAATGTAAGGCATAATAATGACGTATTATGGTTCATGTTAATTGGGTATGGGTGGATGATGTTGAGATGGTGGGATACTTCCCACATATCATATGTAGTATTTATTTCCTATTTCAGGTTGTCATGTAGATTATTGGACAAGTACCTTAGAGTGTTATCTTAATAATTTTGAGTTGGACCACTATCATTGTAATTCTTTATTTAAGGAAAATTTCATTCATTATTTCCATTTATAGAAATATATTTTATTTTTCTTGTTCATTGTTTGGAGAAATTGTTCCCTATTTTTGTTTTTGTATGCTTGAGTTTTTTTAACATCTCATGGGGATAGAGAACACCCTTAAAGTCTATGGATAATCATTTCACATTCCAGTTTAGTGTATAACCTAGGTTGATTCATTAAAATTTGTATCAAAGGAGGCCTATCCTCAAATTTCATTATCTTTGGATACTTGGTTGATATGGGATAATACTATTGAGGATTGGGAAGTTAGCTTGGGTTAGTGTTTGTCCTACTGTCACCATGAATAACCTCAAGTTACAATGGGATTTTAAGATATATGACTCATTTTTTATGTTTTTTCTTAATATTAGTTTTTTATTAAAATATTCTATTTTAAAATGAGACATATTTTTTATATAATACTTGTCCTCTATTTTTGGTATGTAGAAACATTCATTTAAGATATCTTCCTTGAGTTCCATATTTGGGTGCAGTGAGAGATTTTCCTTAATGGAATTCGCCTCAAGATTTTAATATTTTAGAGGCTATCATATATGCAGTTCATTTTGTGGACCAGACAATACCATGGGTTTAAAAACATGGTGTCGAGGTGAAACCAGTAGATGGATTTTATAGGGATCAGTCATGAGAGTTTCTATATGATAATCCAATATCCTTTAAGGGTTATAATGAGGCCCAAGAGATGGAGGACTTTCTGGATAATATCTATCAGGTCTTCTAATTTCATGATATGCCTGAGGATATCATGGTGATGTTTGATATATCCAATCTTGAGGGTCATAGAAAATTATAGTGGTATTCTACTACTTAGGAAAACCGGTATCTGGACTTGTATTGAGAGATTTCAAGACCTTTTTCTTTTACAATTTCATCCTAGATTATCTAATGAAATTTAATTCTCTAAAGTTACTCTATTTTTAGTAGGAGAGATTTTTATTTTTTAGTACACAAATAATTCTGAGAAGATGGTTTATTTTTATTCAGATGTGATGATGAATGATTATCTGAGATCACAAAAATATCTTCAGGGATTGTGACCTGATATCCCATCATATATATATATATATATATGTTGATTCTTACGAAAAATGATTACATTGATGAATGAGAGATGAAGATATAAATGGATATGATAGAAAATGTCGAATTTTTTATCTTTTATCTTCCACCAAGTGATAGTTTAAATAGAGTTCTTGGGAAGAAGAGAAAGTGTCATGATAATCTCAAGGTTGGTGGAGGTGGTTTTTAGTAAGAGGCCCCCTCTACACCATCAATAGAATTTAGTAGTGTGAATCTTACATTCAATCAATGTGGTAAGGTAAGACACAATCAATACTCATAACCCGCACCTATAAATATTTGAATTTTTTTTCATCAAGGTGATCTACATAAGTTCCACAAGGCTATGTTTATGATATATTATAACCAATGATATCCTTCTCCAAAGGGAGTTTTGATGTAATAAGATTCTTCAATGTATATATGTAAACCAAAACATACCTTAGTATTGAATTCCCATCATGAAATGAATGGGTTTCGGATGGAGGTTTATTCATTTCCAACTACAATGATAGGTACCATATTTGTTGCATATTCTATAAAAAATGCCCTCTTTGAAATAGGTACCACACACACATTTTTTTATTCCAATTGTTTTAAGGAGCTACAACATATAACTAATAAGGATCACATAATTTTTCAGGGTGCTAAAGATTCTTCTTAGAAATATTAAATATAAGGGGTTTCATTGTTCATCTTAAACTCTTTTGATATGTTATATGGATTTAGTCTTAGATTTCATAGTTCTCCATACTGATCTCTTAGACGTTATTTTTAGGATGTATTGGGTTGTCACCCATTATGTTAAGGTTGATAAATATCATTTGAGTGTTTTGTTATTTTCTCTGAATGGGAAAACTAATGTGTTTTAGGGAGAGTGGTACTTGAGGTTCGGTCATGTAGGACCTCACTATCCAAAAATCATGATTTTTTTATATATTTATAACTAGGTCTGATGCTGTTTTCATTTTTTGCTTACCAATGTTTGTTTAGACTTCCTAAATGTGTTTCTAAAACACTTCTCCATTCTTCCTATAGAGGGGGTGGTAGATTTTATGATTCATCTGGTATGGGTTATATAAAAAATCTAAATATTCTCTTATCTTTGGGAATTAGCCAATATGAAAGATCACAAGATCAAGTTGGATGATCTAATGGATAATGGTTTTGCCACCCTAGTATTTTTCCATGGGAATTAACCATTATTTTTTCTAATAAGGTGGATATTTCACTTCATTTATGTGTGGATTATCTAATGTTAAAATGTGTGACACTTATGAATAGGAACACTTTTCCCCATTGGGATGAATTTTTTGATAAGTAAAATTTTGTGATTTACTTTTCAATAAACTATCATCAATTAGGTTATCATAAACTCAGGGTTTAGGAGTATCATATTATAAAGACTGACTTCAGTAGTAGGTATGTCCATTATGAATATCTCATGATGTCTGTTGTTTTAAATAATTCTCGGGTAATTTTTACTTCATTGATGAACCATATATTCCATCATTTTCCCAAAACCATTCATGTAGTATTTGTGGGTGATATCCTTGTATATTCGAGATCTGATCATGATCATGAGAACCATATGAATCTTGTTTTGGAAATCCAAATAATTTACCACCTTTATGCGATACTATCAAAAATTAATTTATGGATCTAGGGGGTGAATTTGTTAGGGAATGTGATTTATAAATATCGAATATTAGTTGACCCTAATTAGATGAGGGCTATTTTTCCATGGGAATATCCACATAACATTTTTGAGATACAAATATCTAGATCACTATTATTGGTGGATCATTAAGTATTTATCTATGTATTTATATCTATTGATTTTTATTACCAATAAAGGGATAGAAATAATTTTGGATTCTAAATGTCTACCTTCATTCAATGAGTTCCAATAACTCATGAAATTATATCTTATTTTGATGTTTTCTCAGCCTAGTAAAATATATATGGAATACTTTGATGATTCTAGTGTCATTTTGGGTTTTATGATCATGATTTATGATCACATCTTGACTTAATGGCCCCATAATCTTTGGGAGCATGAGAAAATTTATCCCACTCATGATTTGAATATTTTTTTGTTACACATATTCTTAAGTATTGATGAAATTATTATTTTGGGTAGCGGATGATGGTCTTTTCTAATCATTAGAGTTTATGATATATATTTCATCAGAAGAAAATAAATCTTTAGTAGAGGAATTTGGTGTAATATATCTAGAAATTTTAATTTGACATCACCTACACTCTGGGGAAGGGTAATTTCATAGAATTTTCTTTCAGTCATAAATTCCCACCATAGGATATCTTTGAATCAAAGGAAGAGTGTAACTTTATAGGACACTTAATTGAGTTTCATCTAGTGTAATAGGAGGATGTTTTAGGTATAAATCTAAAAAAAATTTAGTTATCATCATCTCTCCTCATGTCTATCTGTAGGGTCAGCAACATGATTGTGAGTTTATAGGAATTCATGATAACATTTATGGTGGGAGAATATTTTGGGTAAGTATATATTTATAATGGTATCCTAAGATTCATAGATCAGTTTTTCACCCCATTATCAATGATTATTTTAATATTGTATTAATTTAATAGTTATTAATTGGAAATTCATCCTGGCACTATAAAGATGTATTATGACATGACATGGAGTTTATGGTGCCAAATATGAATCACAATATCACTAATTTTGGGTCTCATTGTTACACCTATTATAAATAATGTAAAATCCCCTAAATAATTTTTATTTTATATTTTCTCATCCAGTTCTGATTTTTTAATAGGATTAGGTGTCTATAGACTTCATTACTTTATTTTCATGCACTACTTGAGGGAATAATCAAATTTTGGTGGTATTTGATCGGTTGAGTATATCAGCTCAATTTATCCAGATCAAGGCACCACCAAATTTGAAGATATGGGTAAGATATATGTGATAAGGATTTTGAAGTTACATAGGGTTCCTTATACTATTATATTCTAAAGGGATCTAAGGTTAACTTCTACATTTATGAAGATTCTGCAAGAGGAGATAAGAATTCAAGTTTGTTTGATTACAACTTTCCATCGATAGGTTGATAGTCATACATAGTGTGTTATTCAGATCCTAAAGAATATTATATCTTCTTGATAAATGGATTTATAGTGGGTCATGGGATATCCATTTGGGATTGGCCAAGTTTTTTTATAACAATAGTTACCAGTTGTCGATCAGAATGGCTCCCTTTGAGGCTTAGTATGGCCACCCATGTCGGATGCCTATTTTTTCAAAAGTGTGAAAGGCCTCCCTTATGGGATTTATTATCATTCATTATATTTTATTGAATATTCATGATATACATCGATTCTTTATTATAGCTCATATTTTTTTTTGAAATCATATACATATCATTGGCTTCGTACTTTGAAGTTTTTCATTGGTTGTTGATCCTCTTGAATGTTTCAACTCAGTTGGGTAACTATCAACTTGGGAAACAAGTGAAGATGGCCTTGAGATATGTTGTACAATTTCATATCACCAAAAATATCAAGCAGGTTTCTGATTGGTTCACAATACTGGATCAGTTGATAAGAATACATGATGCTTTCCATATAACTCATCTCAATGAATTATCATCCTAATCCATCCCATGTTCTGATCATGGAAGAGATTTCGATGGTTCTAGATGTTTCTATTAGAGAGAAACTAGTGTATATTATTGATTCTTATATGAAATTATTTTGTGGAATGTATATTTTCTTGTTCAAAGTTTTTTTGTGGAATTTATCATATTCTCAAAAGAATTGGGAACATGAATTGTCAGTGAAGGAGTAGTGACCTCACATCTTTCCATAGAATCATTTTCTACATGAATTTATAGGTATAGAAAATCCTATGGTGGTGATAATTGTAACATATTGGTTAAGGTACATTCTATTTTAATGTTTAAGCGGTTGTTTTTTGTGTTTCATAGGGTATTGAAGTCAAAAAAAAGAATGTTTCTTGTATGGAATGTGGTGGGTGGTGGCTATCACTACGGGAAAAAGGGTTTATTGTGATGGGTCGTTTGCGACGGGACATATTCTTATTGCAACAGATCCAACAAAAGGATTATTTGTGACAAGAATAGATTCCCATTGCAAATAAATGATCATTTGCGATGGGGACAATTTCACCGTCGCAATAGGTTTGGCGCGGATTTCGCGCCAAAATGCGGGAAAAGTATTTGCGACGGGTGGCTACTCTCCGTCGCAAATACCCTGCCACGGTAAATACTATTTACGATGGGTAAAGTCGTCTGCCGCTAATGTTATGTCAGTCTATAAGTATTTGCGACGGGCCTGTCGCAATAACCTTTTCATAGACGACGGTATTTGCGATGGTCCATCGCAAATACCTATCGACAGACATAACATTAGTGGCGGGCGACTTTACCCGTCGCAAATCGTAATTACAACGGGACCATCATAAATAAGTAAACAGTAGAGATGACAGATTTACCCGTCACAAATAGTATTTACCGCATCAGGGTATTTGCGACGGGAAACTCCGCCCATCGCTAACATTATGTCCGCAGGTAAGTATTTGTGATGGTTCCCGTCGCAAAAGCCTTTTAAAATGCCGACCATAATTAATGCGGGCGGCAGGAATTTGCAACGGGACCCGTATCGTCGCAAATAGTATTTACCGCCTCTTGGTATTTTTGATGGGAAACTCTGCCCGTCACTAACGTTATGTCGGCAGGTAAGTATTTGCGACGGTTCTCATCGCAAAAGCCTTTTAAAATGCCGACCGTAATTAATGCGGACGGCGAGAATTTGCGACGGGACTCGTTGCAAATAGCAGCATTTGCGACGGGTAACCCATCCAAAATAATCCCATCTCAAATACGTTAACCTATATATACCTCCAACCGTTTCAGTTTTGAAAACATTCAAATCTTCTTCTTCTCCCCTCTTCTCCTTGAAGCTTTAGTTTTATGCAAAAAAAAAATCGATTCTTTTTGCGAGACCGTCGGAAGGCAATCAAAGGGGTCTATAGCTTCAAGATTTCAAAGGTATTTACATTTTATTTAATTTTATATTTATTTCATTTTTTATATTAATTTTTATTATTGTTTTAATTAAATTAGATTTAAATTAATTTATTATTTATATTTAGTTTTATTAATAAAATGATATTGTTATAAATAATTAGTAATAATTAGTTATAATTAATTCGAAATAATTAGTAGTTAAGTATAGTTTTTGGTTTATCAATCAAATAAATCCTTGTCTGGATACGAACAAGTAGAGGCGGCTCTGGCACAGATGTACCTAGGAGTGAAAACTCTAACAAGGAGTTTCGAGCTTGACCCGGGGTATCCTCGTACACGACAACAGGCCTTGTTGCACTCTTGGTTTGACACTCCTGAGGGATATTTATTTGGTAATAATTAGTTTTAATTAGAAATTTTCAAATAATTAAAATAATTTGCAATTAATTAAAATAAAAATCAATTTAATTCAAATAATTAAAATAATTAAAAAATAATTAAAATAATTATAAATTAAAATAAATAGAGACTTAATTATATTTATTCAAATAATTAGCAAATAATTAAAATAAATAGCGATTTAATTCAAATAATTAATTAAAATAATTAGCAAATAATGAAAATAATTATCAAATAAAATAAATAGAGATTTAATTCAAATAATTAGCAAGTAATTAAAATAAATAGTTATTTAGTTCAAATAATTAATTAAAATAATTAGCAAATAATTAAAATAATTTTCAAATAAAATAAATAGCGATTTAATTCAAATAATTAGGAATTAAAATAAATAGTAATTTAATTAAAAATGATTAAAATAATTAGCAAGTGATTAAAATAATTATCAACTGATCAAAATAATTAACAAGTGATTAAAATAATTAGCAAGTGATTAAAATAATTAGCAAGAGATTAAAATAATTAGAAATTGATTAAAATAATTAGCAAGTGATTAAAATAATTAGATTGGGATTTAAGTTATTATCATGTGATTAAAATAATTAGCAGCAAACTAATTAGAAACAAACTAATTAGCAAAAAACTAATTAGCAACAAAGTAATTAACAACAAACTAAGTAGCAACAAAGTAATTAGCAACAAAGTAATTAGCAACAAAGTAATTAGAAACAAAGTAATTAGCAACAAAGTAATTAGAAACAAAGTAATTAGCAACAAAGTAATTAGCCACTCGTTCAATGGAAAGGAAAACGTGATTGACCACTCATCCACCTCAATTCTCTTTTCATCTATGTGTTGACGCTTGATAGGAAACTTCTGTCTCCACATGTAATATTTGCATTCACTATCAAAATCAACCTGCCAGTGAATGTGAATATTACATGTGGAGATAGAAGTTTCCTGTCAAGCGTCAACACATAGATGAAAAGAGAATTGAGGTGGATGAGTGTTCAATCACGTTTTCTTTTCCATTGAACGAGTGGTTAATCACCTGGTCTCTTCATATCTTCCTATTACTAATTAGTAACATAATTAGTATATAATTAGTATATAATTAGTATATAATTAGTAATATATATTATTAATATATGATTAATATTTATGAAAAAATAATATTAATATTTTGGTGATGTTCAATAAAAATTTTGTGTCAGCCGTTTCATGGCACAAAATGAATATTTCAATGATTTCATGGCACAAAACGAATATGTCAATGGAATACTGTGAAAATGATGTCATGGAATGAAATGAATATTTCAACCAGTAAAAGATTAAATCATCCAGCCGATGGTGATTCATGGAAACATTTTGATAGAGTGCATCTGTCATTTTCTTTAGAAAATCGAAAGGTGTGACTGGGTCTTTCCACTGATGGTTTTTATCCGTTTGGATTTTATGGTAGTCAGTATTCATGTTGTCTTGTCTTTATAACTCTGTACAATTTACCTCTATATATGCTGATGAAGGAGACCTATATCGTTTTTACCTTATTAATCCCAGGACTTTTGAAAAAGAATATTGATGTATATTTGAAACCATTGATTGATGAATTATATTTATTGTGGAGTACTGGTGTCAATACATATGATGTTGTTGCGAAACTGAATTTAATACTAAAAGCAGCATTGATGGGGATAATTAGTGACTTTCCGGCATATGGAATTTTATCTGGCTGGAGTACACATGGACCAAAACCATGTCCTTACTGTATGGGAGAGAACACAACATTTATGCTTTTCTGTGGAAATCAAACTTGTTATTTTGACTGTCATCACAAATTTCTTCCAACTGATCATCCTTTTCGAAGGAACAAATATCATTTTTGAAAAGGTACAATTGAAAGGGATGGACCGCCTAAAATTCTATTAGGTACGGAGTTAAAATCAGTTGTATTTGAATTACCTCCCATCACATTTGGAACCACAATAAACCAACAGAAAATTTCTAGATTTGGGAAAGAACACAATTAGATAAAACGGATCATTTTTTGGGATTTTTTATATTGGTCTGATTTGTTGGTCGACCACATGCTGGATTTTATACATATTTAGAAGAACTGTTTTGATAATTTATTTTATACAGTTTTGGATACACCTGGTAAGAGAAAAGATAATGTAAAGGCACGATTAGATCTTGCCCAAATTTTTACGCGCCCAAAACTCGAACTGTTTGAGAATGTGAGAACACAAAGGTTAATGAAGCAAAAAGTATCTTATACACTGCCCAAAGAAATTCGCTTATTATTTTGTCAGTGGATTGCAGATTTTTGACTTCTAGATAGTTGTGCTTCCAATTTTGGTAGATGTGTAAAGAATGGTTATATTACCAGATTAAAAAGTCATGATTTTCATGTTATAATGGAAAGACTTATGCCAATTGGATTAATAGGTCTGTTTAATTCCATGATTTGGGATTCGATAACAGAAATGTCATTTTTTTCGAGACATTTTTTGCAGTGAAAGCAAATTACAATGTTCTAAGAAAACTTGAAGAATATGTTGCTGTAATTATATGTAAACTAGAAAAAATATTTCCGCCATCTTTCTTTAACTCAATGGAACATTTGATATTACATTTTCCAGATGAAACAAAGTGTGAAGGTCCAGTATAATTTCGATGGATGTACCCATTCGAAAGATGCATGCAGAAGTTGAAAAAAAAAGTATGTAACAAAGCATTTTTTGAAGGATCAATTGCTGAAGATTTTTTGCAAGAAGAAATATCTTTTTTCTGCTCTCACTATGTTGAATCTGAGTATCCCTCAAAGAAAAACCACATGGGATAGAATGAGGGGAATGTTGATGATGGAATGGAAAATCAATTATCAGTTTTTAATCAGTCAGATCTTTTTTTTCAGTGGAGTTCATGAATGATGGATTTTGGATAATGAACATCACAGAGCTCATACGTATGTTCTGCTCAACTGTGAAGAGATGACATCATTTTCACTGTAAGTACTTCTATCACTTATTCTATCATTTATGTTACAATAAGTGACACTATTTTTTTAGGTTATATGATAATCATATCAAGAAACAACTTCCACAAATTATAGCAGCTGCTCATGAAGAACGCCGGCAGAAAAAAATATCTCTGTGGTTTCAAAAATTGGTAACATAAATTCATCATTTTTTAACATCTCATTCAGTTTATTGTTTATTATATTGATAATTATTTTACAAATGTTCAGGTGTCTTGACATGCTGATAAAATTGACAAACGTCTGTGTATATTTAGTAAACCACCATCCAAAATTGTTAAATATTATAATGCATATGTGGTGAATGGATTTTTATTTCATACACGTGCATATGGGGAATCAAAAAAAACAATGAACAATGGAATTTTCTTGAGAGGATCTCATCATAGAGAAAATGAATTTGACTTTTATGGCATGTTTAATGAAGTTATTGAACTCTGTTATCTAGGACAACATTAAATAACTATGTTCAAATGTCGGTGGTTGGATACTGAGAGAGGAGTTCTTGTTCATCCTACTCATGGAATCATCGATATTAAATATAAAAGTCTTCTTGCAGTAAATGAACCATTTTTACTGGCTCAATTGGCACATCAAGTTTATTATGCAAAGTATTGTGCTACATCAAGAGACCTGAGTGAATTGTGGAGCATAATAAAAATCAAAATTCGAGACAATCAGTTTTCTCAAAGTGATGTTTGTTTCACTAAAGTGCGAGGAATTGATGTTTTTCAAGAGACTAATCAAAATCCATCTTTTTCACACAAAAACTTGAGTATCGATGATGACATCCCACAATTAAGATTCGATGGTGATGATGATGTTAATGATGTCACAAATGAATTTGAAATGGTAAGATATGATAGAACTAAAACTCAAATGGATATCGATGATATTGAGGAGGAATATGAAGATGACATCATCAGATTTGATGATGATAATGAAGGTGGACATTAATACAATTCAATGCTGGTTATATATAATCATAACTTATATATATGTATATATAATAATAATTTTTAATTATTTGCAAACAACATTAATTTTCTGTTTCGGATGAACGATGAGCTACTTCATCAGTTGTCGGAGGCTGACCTACCTTTGGATGAGGATGATTTCGGGTCATCTGACCCTCAGCCTACTGGAACTTCAGGGAGTACTCGGAGGGGGCATGGTCTTGCACGACTGATGATCCCTGACCCCATCCCTGAGCGACGTCTGCGTCTTGGGTTCGATCCACGCACGTGGACGTATGATAACTTGTGCATTTTATTAAGATTACATTAATTTATTTACATAATAAATGTTTGATTATTTTTTTTATAGTTTTCCGCATATAGCAGTCGGATAGGGCAGCGTTATTTTGCGCAACTATTTTTCTCAGCCATGGACTATATGGGAATAGATTCCCGTTGATGTGCAGCAGGCCATGTTCGTCCATTGGTTGGTACATTAATAAATAGTTTTTATTTTGAAATTTATTTCATTTATAACTTGATATTGTAAATTATTTGTAGGGTTTATGGTATCTGATCGATGATACCATGTGTGACGCCATCCACAAGGCATGAGAGGTGGTGATGCATCAGTGATTATGTCATTTTTTACACAATTTAAGAAAAATGACCATGAAAAAAGCTAGAGTGACCATGTTTGATGAGTCCTCTAGATCCCACTGACCAGAGTACATTTCATCCCACATATGGGATGGATTATGTTCACACTGGTTGACTGGTGGCTTTCAGAGGATATCATCGTTGGGGAGGCAGAATCGGGGGAGACATGAGGTGACTCATCGAGCTGGTAGTCGTACATTCAGTACGCATAGATAGTATCTGGTATGTACATTTTTTAAAAATATTTTATATAAATTTAAATATTAACAGTTTATTTTATATTCTTATAGGATGCTTAACAGCTCGATATTATGGAGTACGACGTTATTCTGAGGATGTATAGTGATCCAGTTACTAGGGAGATTATAGGTGATCGCCAGCGTCAGATTATGTTCAGTATTATTTGTTTTTCAGTTTGAAAATTCACTGCATATAATATATTCACAATTTTAATTTCAAATTGCAACTGAAGGAGTCATATGAGGCCGCGATGTCATAGACACAGGATGAGGGTCATGTCGAGACATCTGATCAGACCAGTGGCCATCATTTTATTGAGGCCGCCTGGATGCAGGCTACCCATTATGGCTTTGAGAAGGGCCGAGTAGTTTGTATCAGCTCTCAGTTGACTCCTGCGGCTTATTATTGTAGTGTTGCGATGTCGGCGTCTAGCTCGAGAGGAGCTCGTGCATCATCTTCCGCATCACAGTATGAGGATCAGTTGTGATCACAGACTGAGCTGATAGAGAGTCTCTGTAAGGAGCAGGGGGAGATGCGTCAGTAGGAGCAGCAGCATGAGGAGGAGCGCCGACAATAGCAGCAGGAGTATGAGGAGAAGATGAGTCGGTGGCAGCAGTAGAATCAGGAGCAGATTGAGTACATGTGTCATCTGACTTATGCATTAGGGATAGAGTTTCCTCCACCATCTCTTCCAGATCCTCCAACTCCCCCCCCTCCTTCAGACCAGTGATTTATTTTGATGTTAGAAATTTTTTTGAATTCAAAATATGAATTATTTTCTATTTATAGTTTCTATATTTTTTATATTGGTGTCAATGTTGCATTATTTAATACATATTTATTTTTAATAGTTTATTATTTGTTATTAGTATAATTTTTTTATTGTTTTTTTATTTTATTAATAATAATATTACTCTTACTATTTTATTATTTTTTTATATTTTTTTGGTGGAAAAATATTGATAAAACATTCTGATTTATTATTTTAAAAAATTATGATGTATTATTAGTTTTATTTTTTTAATGTTTTTTTATATATTTTTTTGCAAATAATGAAAATTTTCATATTTTAATTATTTTAATAATTTTAATAATACATTTTCATAAATATTAATAGTAATAATAAAATTATTATATTATATAATATTATATTTTTTATATTATAGTTTTAATATGATTATTAATATTTTTAAATAGTATTCATATTTTATTATATTATGAATTTTAAATATATTTAAAATTATAATTAATTATAGTGTTTTAAATATTGGAATTATTTTTTATTTTAATATTTGATTGAATTATAATTTTATTATTATTATTAAAATATTATTTTTTTATTATATTATTATTTCATTATTTTTTATACTTATTTGCGATGGGAATAAGGACCTGTCATAAAAGGTATTTGTGTCGGGCCCGTCGCAAAAGGTATTTGCAATGGGGCCGTCGCAAATAGGGTTTTTCAAAAAGGTATTTGTGGCGGGAATAAGAGCCCATCGAAAAATGTATTTTTGATGGGCCCGTTGCCAATAGTTATTTCAAAATAACTATTTGCGGTGGGAAAAGATACCCATCGCACAAGTTCTTTGCGATGGGCCCGTCGCAAATAGGTTTTTTTTAAATAACCTGGGAAGTATTCGTGACGGTAATCTTTCCCATCGCTATTAATATTATTAGCGACAAGACCTTCGCTAATAGTTTTAATTGCGACACTGTTTTCCGCGATGGGTTATTCTCCATGGGATCCCATCGCAAATGTCCATTTGTGACTGGATCCCATCACAAATAAACCATCGCAAATACTCCGATTTCTTGTAGTGTATTAAACCAGTTCATTCCATGAATTATATTCGTAATATAAATTATATCTAGGCATAAGTCATGAAATTAGTTCTTGACATGAAAATAATTCGTTTTCTGAATTCTATTCACATCGTGAATGGATTGGTCGATATTGTTTATTATTATGTGGCATGTCTTTTAGTATACATTTAATCCTAGGGAGACACACAGTGAATATGGGATTCAAGACAACAATCATTAGGTAATTATTAAATCATAATTGGATAAATTTATAAATAACCACCGATGAATATGAAAAAGTAGTTGATGGTTTCATGGAATTTATAAACAAAATATTGAAAACATAAATTTTATTTTATTTCCCTATGTGAAGTTTTTTAATATATGAAAATTTAATTCCATATAAATCAAGGATCATCTTATTTTATATGGTTTTATATAAATTTATAAATTATGGATCTCATATGTTGAAATAATAAAAAATTCAACTTCTATTGTTGATAAAAATATTCAGAATCAGACAGATGATCGCATTGGAGAATTAATTCACAATGTAGGAATTGAAACCATAAAAAACAACAATTACTGAATGGTTTTATTAAGATTATGAGAAAAAATTATTCTTTGTATTAATTAAATTTATAGTTTTATATGAAATTTTGATATTAGTTAACATGAAACTGGGAAATGGGTGGAGGGTTAAAGGTTTCTTGGAATTGATTGAAATTTTAAAAGAGGTACTTCTAGAAGGAAACATGCTTCTAAATTCCAATTATTAGGAAAAGAAAATATTTTTCCCAATTGTATTGAGATATAGAAAGTAATATGAATATTTATAAAAATTTCATAAATATGATACATTCTGAAATAACATGGATGGAAAATTCAGATTTGATTTATTCAATCGTGTTAGCATCAAACCTCCTTTTAAATAAATTTGGTACCATCCAATAATACTTTATTTGAAACATCAATTTGAAAATTAAAATAATGAAAAATGATAAGATGAAATATAAGAGAGTGCATATCTTTTTGGTAAATTACTTCACTGAATAGATTCAAAAATGTAAATGAGGTTTGATAAAATAGTTACAAATTTTGGAAATGAAATTCGAAATCTCAGAATAAGAATGTGTATGGAAGGAATGAATAGATATTGGATCCTCGGTATCCAACATTGTTCATGGCTTATTTTTTATATATTTTATCATTTTTCAACATATATATGTTTAAAGGAAAAAAATTATGATGAGCTTGATTGTTTTTAAACCAATTTATTTGGGAAATGATATTGATGTGTATCATTCACCATTGATTTATGATTTGAAAATTCTATGGGATATATGTGATAGAATTTTTGATGCATATAAGAAATAGTATATAATTTTACATGATATGATAGTTTTCACTATAAATGACATTATTTCAGATGGAAACTTATCTAGAAAAATGTTACGGGATATAAATGTAGTCAAATTTATGAAGAATAAGTATCAAATAATCAATTATCGAATTTTAAAAAGATAGTTACATGTGAAATAAAATATAATTGTCAATTCATCACCCTTATCATATATTAAAAAAATCATTCAATGGTTTAAAGTAATATTATCTCTCCTATAACCATTCTTATATGAATAATGTTATTGCAAGGTAAATGATATTTATTTCCCATTTGGAATGAAAGGCAGTTATGGAAATAAAAATATTTGATGGGAGGAAACTTTTATCATATACAAACTAACTTATTAGTTAATTTTAGATAAAAACCTAAAATTAACGTCATACATGTTGAGATAAAAATTACTTCTAGTTTGATTGGAAATTATTTAGACATAAAATTAAAGTAAAAAAGTCGGATTTCATGTAATATTGGACTTGATATCCATTGGAATGTGTTTGTATTTTGCTCCCACTAAGATAATAAATATAACATATTTACCTATAGATTTTCACACATTAAGAAAGGGCGAGATGTTGAATTTTTTTTAGCGTCTTCATGGTATTAAATTACCCAATAGATATTCATTAAATGTAAAGAATTTTTTTTCATTGAGGATTTTAAATTAATAGGTATGAAATCTCATAACTGTCATTTATTGAGGCTAAGAATTCTACCAGCCACACTGTGTGGTATATTGAAAATATCATTTAGAAACTCTATAATCAGGTCATGTTATTTTCTAAAATCAACTCGTAAAAAATTTATTGATCCAAATTTGTCAGTTGTGTTATATAATGAAGTTGCGCTCATACTCAATCAACTATAAATTTTTTATCCAATTTTTTTATATAATTTTTCATCTGGTGATTCATTCGGTGCATGAGACAACAATATGTGGACCTTCTTATTAATATTGGATGTATAATTTTTAAAATAATTAAATTTCATTAAGACATATATTAAAAATCCCCATAGAATGGAGGCCTCTATTTTTAGAAAATATGTATCAAAAGTGGGGATTTCATTTTGTAATGATTATTTATATGAATTGGAATATATGGGTCTCCCCATATCATGAAATTTGATAGTTAACAATGAAGGAAGGGGGATTCATGAGTTAATAGTAACGTTCGTTCCATGTGATAAAATAATATAGGAACATTTATACATTTTTAACAACAGGAATAAGGTTCAACTATATATATCATAAAATATTTCTAGATTAAAGGTACGATATCCAAGATGAAAGTAATTTTGGTTTATGATTGACTGTAAAGAGACATTTATTTCACTGTTTAAAGAGAACTTCAACAAAAATATATTTTCATCAGAACCATTGAAATGGTTGGTAGGGGGAATCTATTAATGTGATCACATGGTTAAGTATTGTTATTAATGGGTATACATTATACATAAAAAATTATTTTGATAAGAGTTTTTCTCAAAATAATGGGGTAATGTTCATTGAAAAAACACATCATTTTTGAGTGAAGAGGATAAAAAACCAATTTTTGCATGAACGACATATTTTGGAGTTCTTATGGACATTTTGGAAACTAATTATACTAAATTTTGAGTAATAGTGTTTATGTTTAGTTGGGTTGGCAGTAATATAAATGTAAAAATGATGATTTTAGATATACACTTGTTGGTTTGAAAATATTTAATTGAAATGTGGAACCAATTATCATGGAGAGATATGTACGGAACATATTATATGTAGTTGATCTATCAAATAATTAGTGGTACATCATTTTTCAAGGGGGAAAAATAATTTTGTTTATGATAAAGTTAGGTATTTATATGGGGTTTCAACATCTGTTAGGTGATTTCTGGATAGTAACAATTACTATAATGTATACATATTCCATGTTGTATGAAATACTCATTTTAAAGGTATATTGGAAAACACTAAGTTACTCTCATAATCACTAAGATAAATATTTATTTTTTATTTATTTTGTTTGAAATTTACATGTTTAAATACTCTATTTATTAATCTATATGGTTAATTCTATATTAATTGGTTATTTATATAATTGTTTTGTGAAATTTTATATTCAAAAGTTATTTTTAAACATTTTTTTATTGAATAAATCGACACACATGATTAACTTTTGGTTTAATTTACGAATATAATTTTTTTGAGATCGTGGGATTTATATTTATAAATGGTTATCATTAGTATGATTTTAAATTACTTTTTATATTTAATTTTTTAAAATTCATCATTTTCTATTAAGAATCATGACATCATAATATTTTTTTGAAATATAAACATCAACCACTATTTTTTATTTATATATTTCTATAATAATTAATAAATATCCACTTATCTAATATAAGCAGGTACACTAAATGTCATTACATTCTTCTATATCAATGATAGATAGAGAGGTAGTGGAATAGTTACCAAGGTATATGTCTGTTTTCCCACATTATTAAATATTCAATAATATTATTATTTAATGAATGTAAAAGATTAATTAAAAAATATTTGTTGGAATACATGTGTGCATCTTATTAAAGATTCTTCTTCATCTCCTACAACCAAACAAATCATAGAGTTAGATGTCTTGTGATTAAAGGTTTATCAAAACCTTTAATCGCATATAGAGACCAGAGGATAAATTATATTTTTGAGGACAATAATAACCCAACTATACTAAATGAAACACATTTTATGGCTTATATTTCAATAAATATCCATTTTAGGATTATGATTTTATATCCTGATTTGAAGTTCATTAGTGAGATAGAGAATGAGAAACTATGGGAGTTTGTAATGGTAAAATATATCAATTGATTTATTTTTATCACATTATTATAATGTTATATATTTTATATGACTAATATTTAATATGGTCAATTACAGATGAAATTCAACATAAAATAAATCAAATAAATTAACAAAATATATCCATCTTCAAAAGTGGTTCAACGGAGTTATTTTGAAACAAAATTGACAACTATTTATGTTTGTGGGAATTTATAGAATGAAAACCCATTCCACAGGTATGGGTTTTAAGATGCAGATACATGGAGTAAATTTTTCACCAGCCAATGTGATGAATAATTTATGCTATGATAATTATTGAATATTGTGAAATTTATTTTATATTATATTATTAATTATTAGTTTATTTTTATGTGAGATACCTCTGGGATATCTCATTAAGAGATCCAGTTTTATAATATATACTCTCATACTTTATTATGTCAAAGGTATCATTTACTCGATCAGAAAATTATGGAAAAAAATTTAATAAATTAAGAGATAAATATTGTAGTAGTTCAAAATAGGTCCAGTTCAGTCCTCCATCTCTACCCTCTTCCATTGAAAATTGGAAAATATAAATGTGGAAAAAATTGAAAAGTATCTTACTAAATAATTTAAGGAAGTAATTTATCATTTTAGGATGACCACTGGGAGAAATATATATAGTTGAATTTTATCCCTAAGTGTAGGATTAATATATTTAATACTACTTTAGGAAATATATAACACCTCAACTATATTAGAGGATATTTGGTAGGTGTCGGTATATAGAATGTTTTTGGTCAAAAAAGTAAAAACTCAACAGTCTTAGAAATAGATTCTTTAGAAGATTATTAGAAGGACCTAAAATAGTCCATGGGTGACCAAATTAAATCATTTGTGCATGATATTTTTGAAAAAATAATGACACCATCACAAACTACATAAATTTCCCAACCTGTGAAGCCTTCTTACTCAGATCCTCCACCTCCTTCTTCAGATGAGAACTTGTACTTTGAGGTGTATGATGGAGATCCCCATGTAATTATTTTACCATATTTATTTGTACATTATTTTTGGGGATTTTGTATATAATTAGAATTTGACGCTTGGTTAAGTAAGTGTATTAGATCATGATATCATAGATCCAAATTTTTTGTTTTAATTACGTAAAAATGAGGTTACCATGATTTGAGGTTGTATTGGTTATTTTTTACTTTATTCAACCAGAAATCCTCATCCTCTCACATATGAGATATGAGTTTTTAAAAAAATTAATTACATTTGATATAAAATTATTTATATTTTTTTTATTATATTTGATTCATATAGGAGTTTATAATGTCAAAATAATAAATAAAAATGAAACAAAAGGTTTTGTAACCAATAACTTTAGAAACTTATGAGATTTCTGATGGTCTAAAAATATTATCCCAAATTTATTATTATTTGGATAATATTCATGACATTAGGATGATTTATGATATATGTTGTAGAGAATATACATTGAAAATATTCAAAAAATATTTTATGGATACTATTATTTTTTATGACAACAACATACATATGTTAAAACTATTTTCCATTTAAGTAAATTTATGTTTCTGTATTTATTTCTTTAAATAAAGATGACTTCAATTTACTTTCTATATCACTTATTCAATTATGTGTCTACAAATTATTTTCATTCAAATGATACCAATAATTTTTACTTTCTTAAAAATCTATAATGCATTTCAAATCATGTCGAACATATGGATAATGATGCAAGAGTTAGATTTATGTGTGAAGGATTATCAAACACGAAGATTGAGTTATGGTTGTTTCCATTATTTGATGGATAATAAGACTAATATAATTATAGAATAATATTAATTTTAATATAATTAATTATTAAATTTATTTATTTATTAGTGATTGGATGTTAGGAATATTCTTCCCACATATATACAAATTATATTTGTTTTCTTTTTATTTAGAGTAGTCTATAAATCTTTTTTTTTCAAAATTATGTTTCTTTATAACATATTTGTACTTAATTCTTATTATGTGTACATTTCTTGATAGTTAATATATAAAAATACACTACATTAATTTTTTTAACAATGATTACTTTTTAATAGAGGAGCCAATTAAAATAAAATATGTGAAATTAATGGTAAATATATTTTACATTAGAAAATAGTTTTTTATCTTATATATATGTGTGTTGGTTTTTATATCATAGTCAATATTCCATAACCATGGTTTTTTCATCAAAAAGGGAGGTTGTAATGTGGTTATTATGTTTTAAGATTCATGTTTGAGATAATCATGACTTGTAAGATATTTGAAATTGAAAAGGATAGTTATATTAATTTTTATAGTTTTATTTCAAAGTGTTCGTTTTTTTAATATTATGATAGTAATTGTTATTGTAGATTTTCAAAGATGACAAGTCATATACAAATGAAGACCTTAGCCATATTCGATGGTTTTTAGAAAAATATCTTTTAATAATTATGAGTTTTTAAATTATCAGGTATGTATATTTTAATTAAATATTAAAAAATGATTTTTTAAAGAATTTTTTCTTATTTAAGATAGTATATTTTTTTATATTATTTTTCTCTTCTTTATGGTATTATATTCAATTTTTTAAAAGGGTTTCTTCTATTTTATCACATATGTAATGTAATTTATTTTCTTTAAAAAAAAATTAGATCTTTCCACATTAGTATTTTTAAAATCCAATGTGGAAACAAAATAATTTGATTTTCAACATTAGTTTTCACTAAAATATAATACCAAAAGTAACTTTCCACATCATCTTTGTAGAAAAATAGTTGTGAAATGTTCTATGTGACAACTTCCATGTTGGTTTTATGGAAAACTTAGAAACATAATTTTTTTACTTTGAAATAATTTATAATTTAAAATCCAATGTGGAAATATCATTTGAACATGGTTTTTTAACTTAATTCTAAATATAAATTTATTTCTATTTTAGTTGATGTTTCAATGTTTGTTTTAAAAAACCGATGTCATATCTATTATTTTTACAAAACCTTTTTCTGTACAAGTTAAAAACTAACATTAAAATATGTCTACACACTATAATGAAATGAATTATTAGAATCCAATGATCAGGATGTGATATCCCTTACCATCCATAAAAATTTCCTTTTATCATTTCTCATTTGAGGGTTGGTTCATTTGTTAATTGTTGTGCGGAACATTAAATTATTAATTTATGTGTTGATAAAACTTATACACCAACCCTTTTATTTTTGGAACTCATTTATAAAATATGAGAATTGATGTTAGGTCCTCCATTATTTTCTCTTTTATTTCATTTCAACTCCTATTGTACAGATCTCATTGTGTATGTGTATGGGATTTTGAGAAAAGATTTTTTTCTCTAATATTGAAAAAATAAAAGTTAGTTTGAAAGAAAATCCAAATAGATTGTGAATTGGGATTTATAAACATGTTTTTAATGGAAATAGGTTATCAAGGATTGTATTGTGAAATATATAATGCCTTTAAAATTTTTTAATAAATAAAGAACATGGTAGGCTTGGGAATGTAGGTGTAGGGAGAGTTATCTGGACTCATCCATTGGTATTATTGGGTGTTCTATTTTGGGGTGTTCTCCATTCGTATATTCTAGAAGAATGAGATCTAGGAATTGATAAACATTTTTGGGGGTTTACTTTATAGGTTTTTCATATATTCCTTAGACTTAATGTATGGATTCTAGGGAGAGGATGTGTGCACTATTCTATGATTGAGGTGTTAGGGGTCTAGCTAACCGAGCCATTACTCATCCTAGTAAAATTTATCACAGGGATTTGGTTTTGTACTATTTATGGAATTAATATACCTATATATATACCTATATATATAAATATACCTACTTTATGCAATTTATTCATTGAAACCATTTTACATGGATTTTTTAAAAACATTGGAAGAAGAATAACTATTTATAACGACTTTGATATAAAATAGTGTAACTTATTATCATTCATTGTTTTCTAAAAAAATTATATATTCAGATTATTTTATATAGAATTGATAAACAAACTCAGTGGAATCGTAATAATACGTTTTTGCTCACAACGTTCTCATTCCCTGGTAGAAATAATAATTGGGAAATGGTAACTAGGTGAGGGATGGGTTTCCAAAATTAGTGTTATCATGATCTCTCAATTGTTTCAACCTTTTCTTATTAACTAATTAATGAGAGGTTCTATAACAATTTCACCTCTCATACATGGTTAATTGTTTATTATGAGAAAACACACAAAAACAACTACTCAATTTTCTCATCCATATCTGTTTAAGTGATATAAAAAATCACCCATAGTTCACTTAGATAATACCTTACACAGTCTTGCAAGTCCTAAGTAAACCAATAATATTTATTGACCCTTCCACATGTACTAGAGACTAAAATGTACGTCCTATGTAACTCAACCTATTCTAATCTATATAGTTTGAAACAATGGGGAGGGATATGATGAATCATTGAACTATTTTATAAAAAATGAACATAACTTAAATAAATCAGTACCTTATTTGTGGATCAGTTATATTACTAAATATTGATACTAGATAACAAGAAGATAGTTTTTTATTTGTTAACATTTAAATAATCACACATTATATAAATAAAAACCCCTACCTAATCTCTCTAAGGTTTACCCCTCTATTCCTGGGTAATAAATATATAGAGGGAAAAATAAGGCATTAATAAAAATAAGGAAATAGTAAAACGAAAGTAGTATATGATTTTCTCCAAGGTTAGTCCTAAAAAACCATGTATACAAAAACATTGGCCACAAGTTATTATTATAAGTACTTAGTTTTTATCTTCTTTAGTCATATTTAAACCACTTATAATATTCCTATATTGAATTCTAGTAAGGTTTCATTTTTCAACATATCTTTAAATCATTTGTTGAACCAATCTTCCTTAAAATATAAATCTTATTTATGTGTTCTTCAATTGAAATATTTTTCTTATATTTAATAATTTTAAATCATCTAATTTGTTTCATTAATTTAGAATTGAAACCCCAATGTATCATTTTTAATTATAGGATAACCCCTTAATTTCATCTTTTTATTATCATTAAGCGAATTTTTCACAAATTAAATTATCCTATAAGAGGAAAAAATTACTTACCTATATTACTCTTCCCATTAATAGATTCAAACTCAGTATAATATCATATGAAATCCTAAAAATATACTACGTCCAATTGAAATGTCATATGGGTTTCCATTTTTTTATTTTTTTATTAATTTTTCTTTTCTTAATTTCTTAGATTACTAGATAATATAATAGAACTTTCCAAATATTGATGATCAAATATTTTGGTACAGTGGTAAAAGTGTTATGATTAAGGGGGAATTCATTTGAAATGTTTCCTCAATATTTATACTTGAAATTTTTCAAAGTCATATACTAGAGCATGAAGAAAAAACAATCCTTGTAAATTTCATAGGATTGGTTCCAAATTATAACTATTCAAATACTTACATTCCATTAATGGTTTATGATGATTGGAAAGTTTTACAATTATTCCTTTTCAATTTTTCTACTTTAGATTAATGTTATATGAAATTATCATTGTAATATACTCCTATTCAAAGTCATACAATTGACCTTTCATTTAAATAATTAAAATTGAACCTGAAAACATATTCTAATATAAGTCATATGATCTCTACTACCATTATGAAATTCACTAAAATTGTGAATAATATTGAACGAGGTACTATTTTAACTTTATAAAGAGTCCATATAACCACTGATGTTGGCCATTTTCTTTAGGGATGACCTTTACGAAACTAGATATTACCCATAAAAACTCTAGGTTTCTCAAAGGTACCTCTATAAAACATGGTTATATACATTATTTACTTATTAAAATGATGGTTTGACCTTTAAAAAAGTCAATATGACCATTACAAAGCCTAAATAAACATATAATTACATTTATGTGGGGAAATATTTGAAATAATAATTTCTAGATCGCTTCTTCATATCATGTTTTCAAATTTTATTTCATCAAAGTAAACTCTATTAAACTAAAATAAATATCAAAACACCCAAAAATAAATATAGGTACTATATTAAAAAATATTGAGAAAAAATAAAAAATTATAAGTTGAGGTTTAATCTGTACAAAAATTAAATCTGGGTTATCCACAAAAATAATAAATGTTATATTTACTCTCAAATTACTAAAATTAGTAGGATTAAATCATTTAAATAGAGTAAAAATGTATCAAAAACTGGAATATAATTTTTCACACACTTTCCTTTGAATCCTAGATAAGTTATATCCCAAAATATTACCCAAATAAAGTTTAAATTTAAGCCAAAGTAGTTTTTAGTTTCAACAATATGGTTATCAGTCTCATTATTCCTCATAAATGTTCTAAATACCATTTAATTTATTAATTAAATTATATTAATTTGAGGAAAATATTTTCTCATTCCAATATCATTTAATGGTCTCCCTAGGATTTATGAGTCATTTCTTCTTGAACCAATGTGTCTTCTATTTTTGTAAATCATTTTGTATTTCTTGGGTTGTTCTTTGGTTAGTAGTTTGGTAGTTTCTATTTAGAAAATTCAATTGTAGATTACGAGTTTGGTTCTCTGTTGGAACATGATGTATGATTTTAAGATTAATTACTGAATGGAAATGTCCCAATATTTAGATACCATTAATTCTTATGAAATCCCTTTAATTTAGTAGGATAAGTCAGACTTTCTTAAATTTTCATTAGTGAAAGGTATTCCACTCTCTAATTTATGAAGAAGGCTATAGTTTGAATTCCTTCTCTTGAAGGTAGATATAGACAATAGAATTTTATTCTTTATTGTTGTTAGTTTATTTCATCCCTAAATTTGGAAGTACTCCCCTTCATTTTTATCTATTCTAGGGATTTTCATCCAATAACTTCATTACTTCTTTTCTAACATCTCCTCAAAAATAGCCTTACATAATTCTTTTTTTTCAAAGGTAAATTCATCTCCAATTAAACTTAATTTCCCACCAAATTGTTATCTAACTTATTTTGAAATAAAAATTATAGATCATCAAAATCAATTCCATATTTATTCCTAATTTCATTCGTAATACCATCGTTTCATATTTACATTCAACTCTGGTTCTAAATTTTTTTTATTGAATTCATAGGAATATTTTGAGATTATAAAGGGAAAGGGAGGTGTTCTCCACTTAAAATAGGGGTTGAATTCCATTCCTAGATATAGATAATACCTATGGACGTTTTTCATTATTTTATATCATGTGTTGTGATACAAAATAATTTCACAACATTTTCAAAACTCCTATTATTTAGTTCTTGTAAATCAATTTTCCCAACTTCTTCTAACAAACATTATTTATTCCCCCACTCTAGAATTCATCCTAGATTTTGAATCAGCTTATATTTTATGATGGATATGTATTTTTTCCTTGTAATTTATAATCCTAACAAGTACATTCAGGGATGCAAAGGGATACAAATTTTAAATGCACTGGTAGTCTTGAAAATAGAGATCATTTAAAAATAGGGCATTAAAATAATAAGAATGACTTAATAATTTATAGTATAATTTCATAAAATGATCCATGAGTTAGACTATATTATTTATGTAGTTATGGTTATTAAAGTAACACTTTATTATCTAAACAATTAATTAAGTATAATGAGTATTTTAAAATTGGATCACAATAGTCTTACGTAAGTGATGGGGAATAAAGTATAGTATTTCTTTTCATGAGAATAATAAAAGTAGTGGTCCTTTATGAATTACCATTACATAAGAATTCGAAAAAAAAAGTTCATTTAAATATTAATATATATTTTGTGAATGGGTTAAATCATTTTCATAATATTATAACCAATTTAAATGTTCTGAGATAATTCATTTAATCTCAATAGGTTTCAAAAATAAACTAAAATTTGAAAAGAAATACAATATTTTTTTTGAAATGCAATCAATAATTTTAAAATAAATTAAAAAACACAAACTAAAAGTAAAATTATATAATGGTTCCATCCCCTACATAGTAATTATATTTTTTCTCTAATGAATTCAATTATATTAATCATTTAACCATATTCTAAATTTTATCAGAGAAAAAATTTAATGTTAAGGGGAGGTAAAACCTAATGGCATTTATTGATAAAAAGGTTATGGGGATGTGATCTTATACACTGGTTCTCACGGTAAGTTTCTGTAGAAACGTTTCAGCCCATTCCCATTAACTGTGAATAGTTTCTTGCTTTCATCCTTTATAATATGCACAATACCTCAACGATATACATGAAAAATAGAAAATGGAACTTTCAATCTAGATTTAAACCTACCTGGAATCATATTGTGTCTTTATTTATAAATAGTCACTTGTTACCATAGGTGAAAGTATTTTGGATGAATTATATTATCATGATATACTCTATTTTTTTCTTTATAAATTATGGAGTCTTTATTACCTTCTTTTAGGATTGATTCCAACTCTTATAGATTTAGTTTTCTCTCTTTTTCATCTCTAATGAGGTAAAGATTTACATATCTCAATACCCAATATGCTATTTTTTCTATCTCCTTAATTATAAAAAAAAAATTCCTTAAATCATTTTATATGGATTTATTTTAATAATAGTTTTTTAAGTGATCCTATAAGTCCATGAGGTTCCCTCTAACCATTGCGTCCAAGAGTTTCTATTAGGTTTAAATTTTTTCTCTAATATTCCTTTGATTAATCTATTTAAAACATCATCTTGACCATTTTTTAATAGATTTTAGGGTTTTGATGTATTATGATGTGCTCTACTCCTCCTCGTCAAAGTATTCATTCCCTTATTGTAAAAGTGTTTCCCTTGATCACTGATGTTGTCTCTTGATACTCCAAACCTAAAATATATGTTTTCCTAACACAAATACAAACAAATTTTACATCATTTCTTTCTATTCTCATCACTTCCACCAATTTCTAAATATAATACACTTTATTAAAAATGAAACAATTTTTAAATTACATTGGAAATTAAATTATGAAATCTATTCCCCATACTTCATAAATTCACAATTTTTAATTGTTTTTTAGGGATTTTTAATTTCATTGATATGTGTCTAGAGAAATTAAATTTCCCACAATTTTTAAAACATTCATGTAAATATTTAAACATAGTGGTATAACAAATTTTATATTATAAAAAATTACATATAATCCTTTACAGTTAAATTTTTCCTCGATAATATGGTGTGTAAAAATTAAAAAAAAAGTGTATATCACTCCCAAGTAAGAATATTCTTACCACCTGGTCATTGATTTTTTTTTCAAGATATGAATACTACCAAATGTAAAATCTTTCTTAATATTTTTTTATTTGAATACGTTGGGGTTTAGAATAATATGATAATTTAGAAGTTACCAAATAGTTAAAAATTTTGTCATGCCAAGGAACTTCTATTGTAATCAATTACATCATATCTAATAAACTGTGGTCATTCTTGTTGTTTTATGATGGAATATACATTTATAATTTGTTGGAGATCCCTTTCAGGTTATCAACCACACTGTTTTTGGCTACCTTGTTATATTTTATTTCCAAATTGAAATCCTATAGAGGTAAGATGCATTTGACAAGACAAATTTTATTGTTATCATTCTTAAAAAAATATCTAAGTGTTTCATGATTAGAAAATATTCTGACATTAGTTCCATTCACATTAGATATTAGTTTATCTAAAGAAAATATAAATTCTAGAAATTATTTTGTATGGTTACATCATTATGGTGGGAAGAATCAAATGTTTCATAAGAATATAAAATATCTTGTTGTTTTCCACAATATTTTTGGGATATAATTACTCCCACAATCCAGTTGGAAGAATAAAAAAGTAACTCAAATTTCTCTCCTAGATTGTTTATTCATTAAATATTTGGGTGAAAAAACATATATTAAACCCATAATAAGAATCCATGTATTCATAATCAAAATAAAAATATAGTCTTATTACTAATGTAACCTAAAATGAGGGATAAAGATATTAAAAAAATATTTGAGAAAACTTATATAAAAATATATATGTACTAATAATGATATAACATGTATTACACAAATTTGGTATGAGTTGATCACCTTAAATTATTATTTAACCACCTTATTGTGTATATATAACCAAAATGAAATTGACATGAATAATAAATTAATCTCATGAATTAAATTATACATCTAAGAATAGTTTCATATCCAAAAAATTGAAAAATTTTGTGTCTTTGAAATTAGTTACATAAACATATTATTGTACTGCACATTCCAATATTTCTCTATATCCATGATCCTGTATAACTTTTAGTATAAAACTAATTATTTATTCATATTGAAAACCTATTGATTTGAAACATATTAACGGTTTGAGATTAGACACTCTAAGAAGGTGAAACATATCGTGACATGAATAAAAACACAAAGAAGTCATAAATATAATAATAAAATATCATAAGACCATATATAATTGTAAAAAATGATTTTAGAGTATTATAAGATCATAAAAAAAGTTCATTAAGGAAGAATAAAATATATGAAATGTCTCAAAACAAATCATTATAGTTATATAACATGATGGAATGAAATATAAGTGAATAATACATTAAAAATCAGGCATAACTGGGATAACATGTCATTTCATTGATAGTACATACATCTTGAAATAATTTCATCAGTTTTTGAACAACAGAGAAATGTGGAACATCATTACTCTTAGGAAAACTTGTGTGAGTAAACTCATTATTCCCACTCTTTTGTGATAAAACTCATTATGTCCATTATTGAAAATGAAACAAAACCCAACAATACCATTCATGCATGATTAATATCACTTTATTAATAGTTTAATATATATGATATGTAAAAGTAGACCAATTCATTTGAGTGGGATATAGGACCACACCCATCATAATCTAAATAAATGTGTTCTATAAAAAGTCAATTATAAAAACATCTTACTGAATCCTTGGAAAATTAATGGATTTTCACAAACCATGATCTTAAGTAATCATTAATACAAAAATATAATTTTATAAATAGAATAATAAAATAATAAAATGTAATGTGTTATCAAAATATCTATTAATGGGAGATAAACCTTAAATGAAATGTATAAGTGAAAATAAAAAGGAAATCACAAAAACATTGAGGACGTAAAAGTAAAAAAATTGTTTTTAATAAATTATTTTGATGGGAAAGATAAGACTCTTGAAAACCATAATATAAGGAGTTATAAATTAAATATCATTGAAAATAAATAATTCTTTCAAAAAATAAAAGTTGAAAATAAATTGAATACGTTTTCTTTTGATAGAATAATTAGTTATGGTGGATTGAAAATGACCCAATATTTAAACAATTAAGTGAAAAACTTTAGAAACATTTAATTTCTAAAATAATCATTAATAATGAATACTTAAAAAAGAAAAATAAATTTTATCAAGTAAAACATGAAGATGATGGAAGTTTTTCTAAAGATAAAAAACCTTTTAAAGCTTTTCAAATAACCTAATTAAAACCCCATGACATTAAAAGGATTATGAAACCATTGATTTAAAATTAATAAATTTTTATAATGTATAATTATTTATAAAAAGATCTATTTTCCACTAAATAAAATGTATCATTGGTTGGATGTAAAAATAAGGATATAAAGGGATTGTTTCTTAAAATTAATGGGAATTGTTCTTAACAAAATGTATTATAATGAAATAATGGAATATTCCTAGAAGACAAATTTTGTGTTAAAAATGGTTTCGCCCAAAAAAACATTAAAATACATCCTAAAATAATCATAAATAATAATGAATCATTCTTGAATGATAAAATACAATGAATAGTGATTTAGACCCAATTAAGAGAATTTGGTCTTGAAACCCCACAACAGATTTAGTAATTTTTGAATCAAAAGTTATTAGAAGATTTAAAATCATATGTATTTTTAAATTCCATAAGATAAATAATTCATCGTTCCAAAATACATTACTGGTTATTATATACACCATATAAATAATAAATTAGTGAATAATATTAACGCATGTCTCAATGAATATAAGTTAAGATGAAAACCCCTTCTTATGTTTCCTTTCTCTATTGATCATACTATAGCCTCATGTAAAACCAAAATAAATAACTTAATATCTTATTAAAAACATACACATAAATATTACCCTTTTTAAAATCATTCTTATGATTTTTTATCATGATTACATTAAGTAGTTATAGTGTATTATGACCATCATGTGTAAATAAATTTAACTATTTTCCTCAAATGCAATAATTTTTTTATCAATACTCATAATTTTATAAGAAGTAAATTATTTATATATAATTTAATATTATATATTCTATAAATTATTTTAATTTAAATTATTATTATCTCTTTCCATATGTTTTTTGGTTAGGTTATGTGAAAACATCACTGATAACGAGTTATTTCTATAATTTTGGTGATCAAAGAAGATTTATTAATAACAAATATATTATTAATATATACTTTAAAAAAATATAATTATAATTATTTTCATATTAAACTCTAATAAAATCATTTTTAGTTTCCAATATTCATCCATGATCAAATTTTGAAACATCATTCATATATCTGGTTATACCGACCCAAATATGAACACGCTTTAACATAGTTGGTGAGTATGGTTAATGATGTTTTTATTTTAATATAGTGTCTATATAACAAAATAATAAAGTTATATTTTTTTATTTTTATAATATATAATTATATTTGAATATTTTTTGAAAAATAATTAAATTCTAGAAGAATAACAGACAATTATTCTTCATGGAGGCGGTAGTGTGCACGCACACATGATTGACATTTCATTATTTTTTGAAGTGTATGGAAATGAATAAATAATAATTTTAAAATTGTTATGAAAGTAAATAAGTATAATAATAATAATAATTAATAATATTTTTTTGATGATAAGATATTTATAAGATTAATATTAAGAATAAAACACAAGAAGGAGATAATACTTATGTTATAGATTTGATTTCTCCTTGTAATACCCCTTGAAATTGATGGTCTTAGGATAAATATGAGTGAACGTGGGATTATTACAATGGGATAGTTATATAGGAAATTAAAAATGGAAAATTTATAAGGGGTAATATGAAGTATATGTGAGTTTTGAATTTGGTGTAAGTGTAACCTTTTAATTAGTGGTAAAATGGGTTGTTTGGAAATAAAAATTGATTTCCAATAATATAATTTCAATATTAATTATTCAAGGTATTCCAAATAGATTAATTAGTAAAATGGGTGTGTTTTAGCTTATCAAAACCTCAACCATCCATTTGGAAACATGTTTCAAGAAAAATCCCTTTCCCCCTTTGTAAAATATTTTTTACCATCATTAATTTATAATTAAGTAACTAATTTTAATCATCGTAATAAATTTTAATGACAAAAATTAAAATAAACTGATTACCTAATTTTAAAATTTTGATTTCAAATTTTAATACCATTTTTTTTAATAAAATTTATATAGGTATGAAAATTTGGTTTTAAAATAATGAATCATAAACACGTAAAACCTTTTTTTAAATATATTTTTTTCTTTTAAATTTATATATGATAAATTTATCATTGTTAACAATTTTAGTTCAATAATTTAATTATTTCGAATTGAATAAAAATTATGTGGATTCTAAGTTATTCCAAAACTAAACCTCATCTTAAAAATAATTTATTTGAAGATAAGTCCAAAACATATTTTTATATATTAAACTGACATTTTACTTCAGTTCTAAAACTATTTGTTGTAGTTTTTCTATGTAAAAAAATATTTAAAACTAAAAAATCTTATTTTGTAATTTCAAATTTTATTCCTTTAATGGTTTTTAAATTTTCTAAGTTATGGTTACATAGTGATAAAATCATGTAAATTAAAGTTCTCTTATATCCACCATTTTATACTAACAATAAATCTTTTCAGATATGATCAAAAACAATCTTCTACTAATATATACAGGATAATTCAAAAAAACTATGTAAATTTTTTCAAATTTATATCATAAAATTTCTAAAAATTCTTTTTAATTAGAAACATAAAAATGTAGCGAAAACTGTTTTTATATAAAAACAATTTTTCATACATTGATAATATTTTTTACAAATTACCAATTAATCTAGTGTTAATATATCTTCATATTATAGAATCAAATTAAAATTTATTTTTTGAAACAAAATTACAATTTCTAAAATATAAATTATATATGAATAAAGTGAATTTATAAAAAAAAGAATTTAATAATGTTTATAAATTTGTGATATATCTTTACATATAAAAGTTTTATTACATTTTTATATAATCATAATGTCTACTTAAATAACCCCTTATAATATCTATATAACACCAAAGCATTAGATAAGATATGGTTACAGTTTTCAGTTGTAGTTCAACTAGCATGGGTGTTTTGGAAATCCACCAGAGCTTGAACTTCTATCATATATGATTTAATTCAAACCATAATTGCTCAAGTTTTACTAAGGTTTGGTTAAGGTATGATCCAAGGGAAGTTATCACGCTTCCTCGTATAGATAAATGGGATTCAAAAGGAAGACTTCTACTTTTGGATTCCATTTATTCTTAATTTCTTTATTAGTTTTTTTATATAGTTACTTCAATTTATATCAGCAAATTTTATCGATAATTTTTAATAGTCATATATTATATTCAAAATAAAGAAAGGATTCTTTCTTTAAATTAGTTTTTCATGTGAAACATGCTATTAAATAAATATCAATTATGGGATAATAGATTACGAAATATTTGGTTGCAAGTTCTCCCCACTTAAGTAAATGTCTTCCTCATAATATTAATTTTCAATTACATTGTCAATTATCTATGTATATTTGTAAGATGACTTGAGATTTAATTTTTGAATGAGGTAAAATGAACCTATATTTTCTTATAAAAAACAATAATACAAATATTGTGTTTCTTCCTAACCATTTGAGTTAAATTTATCAAATTATTTAATTTTAGGATGTATTTTATTTTTCTTTGAGTTCATAGATCATACATATGGTGAAAAATTATCAATAATTGGTTCTTATAATGAAATTTAATTATCTATTTTTTTAAATAGATACAATACACACACCTATATCTCATATCCCATGGTTCCTTAACATAGATGTGTTAGTATAATGTGAAGAATAAAATATGAATTTGATTAAGAGTTATCTTCCTTATTATAAGGAATATCAAGATCCACGTTTTGACCCCTCCTGGTCATTTTTGGAGTATCTATCTCTAATGAGCTATATTCTCACTCTCTTATATATTGTTTTCATGTGTTTATAGCTTCAATAGATAATCTTTCATCCATTCACCCACCTATTATAGTAGTCATGATATTGTTTAATCCATAAAAACCTCTTGCCTAAATGCTATAGAGGGTGGATACCTCACCTCATCCTCTCTAGGTGGAATTCAATGTGTCCAAAGGGGGGCTTCTATGAACCAAATGGTTTCCCACACACAATTCATGTTCACACATAGTTTAGGTCATTGAACCTAATTCATGAACTTCTCCTAGTGTTGATATAAATAAGTGGCCTCATTTTTTTCTTACTCATAGTGTCATGTGGAATAAATGTAAGTGGATGGATATTGTATTCTATATCTACCATTGGTATGTAAATTTTATATTCCTCTGACACATAGTGGATTTCACATGGTCACGGTGCATTTATTGATGATGATAAAGATGATTTATTGGTTTCATCTTCTGTTTTTGTTACATTAATATCACATTCTAGTTGGTGTAGGTTTATATTTATACCCCCTTCCATTTTTAATACATAATATGTTTTTGTAAATCTTTCCATGATCACAAAATTTGTTTTCTATATATAAATATTTAATATATTACATAAAATTAATATAAATGACCTATAATAAGATTTATATTCTCATAAACATAAATTTTTAAAAGCAATCACCGTACAAGAGGATATTTCATTGTAAATACTAAAATTTGGTTTTCCACAAAGAGAAAAATTTAGAAACTATACTTATGTGTGCTATAATATCCTAAAGCATTCATCATATCTGATCCCCTGAAAATAAATGGGGTTTATAAACATTTCATTATAGCATAACTCATAGAAAGTAAAATGGATTCATAAAAAACATGCCATCATAAAAATAAACCATCTAGTGAAATAATAACGATAGTATCCTTGGATCATGTCCCTATTAAATATTATTAAACATCAATTTATGTCATCGTATATGTAAAATGTATTTTTAATGATTACTAGGAATTATTATTAAGGAAAATAATTATTCTATTTTTAAATCAGTCCACTTTTTTAAAAAGTATTTTCACTTATAAATGAAAACATTTTATTTAAGAAAAAGTTTTTAAATTGTAAATTAATTATAAAATAATTATGAAATCATGATGGTGTGAAATTCTGTTCATGTTTTAAAAAATAAATAACATTCCTTTCATACTTTTGTATGAAAAGTGAAAAAGTAATTTTTTCAGAGAATTATCAGAAGATTCATTTGATTTTATTTTTCTGAAAAGAAAAAAAGGGTAAATGTGAATTTAAAATATAATTATAGAATTGAAAAAAAAAGAAATTTTTTCGAAAAAATAGATGTGGAAGAGAAATATCAAAAACAGTGACTTGAAAATAAAAAATCTCAAATAATGATGAGATTATTAAATAAACCCTTACCTCTTGGGGGCCTTTTGAATCATAATCCCCAAGAAAAAAATAATATAAAATGAAACATTAAATATCTTGAAGAAAAATATATTCCTGAAATAATATATTAAAATGGTATTAAATCGATGATAGAAAATATATAAGAGGTGAATTTGACATATGTATCACAGAAGTAAAAGTGAGACGATAAACACTTACCTTGAGTTTGACTAGTCATATACATTATTTGTCTTACTAAATAATAAACATATGTTAATTATATACTTTATTATAAAAAATTTTCCATTTTTATTATTCCTTTCATCTCACTTATTACCATGTTATAACAATTACATAATCATTTATGTTCATATAGATTGTTTTTTTGAAATTTATTACATAAGTCAAAAATAACTTTGGTTGGTTGAATATGGTAAAATGTATCATTATTCCATAATCTACAGAATAATAATCAAGAAATTATTATATTTTTTATAAATAAATTATTCTTTTAAATCCAACCATTAATCATGTTTATGAAAAATGAACAATGTTACAACCATGGAGACGGTAGACCAAACGTACGCATGAGTAACGATTCCATTTTTTCGAAGATCAATATAGAAAGAAGGTAAATATTATTTTAGATTTCTAGAATGATAATGGTATAATATATATCATATTAACTCTTTAACTATTATTATCTATATATATCATCCATTTTATTTGGTGATGAAAAATTAATCACATTTCTTTGTGGAGGTGGTAGTCCACACGTACGCATAAATGACGTTAGCATTTTTCTGTTCATGGAATGGTAATAAGGTAAATGATATAATATATTTATATAATGATAAATATATAATGAATAAAATATATAAAAATTAATTTGATCATTATAAATAGTCATGATAGATTTTTATGGAAAACAAATTACCTCGGTTCACGAGGCGGTAGTCTATCGTACACACGAACAATGAATTCCATTCCCATTTGATGGATGTTAGAGATGGATATAGGTTATTATATTAAAACAATAAAATATAAATATATTTTTTATACATTTGTTATAATTTTATGATGTTTGAATAATATTTTACCATGGTGGAATAATAAATAAAAAAATTATCGATTAAAAACGATACTTCTTATTTGGACAACCTTCTTTTCTTATAAACATATGGCCACTAGGATTGTGTTTTTCCTAAAACAAACATCTTGAATGAGGGTATGGATTCTGGTAATGTATTTGTGATGTTTTCATCTAAACAGAATGTGTTTTTAATTGTGAATTAATGATAAGAAGAGGTTCCCTTTTATAAGAGAGGGGGGCACTCTTAGAATTTCTAAAAATATAAAATTTATAAAATTTAATATTCAATTAAAAATTGATCAAAACTAATTTCATTTGAATATTATATGGGGATGGGTATATTTCATCTCATAAAAAATTTGGACAAGTTTAGGTCACATTTTTAATCTTATTATTTGGTTTTAATACTTCTTTAACCCCTTTTAAACAAACCATGAAAACAGGGATATTTACTCTTTGATGGTCAATACAGTTACTATAAATAGACAAAAGGCTCGTAAGTGGACCAAATATGATATTATAAATGTTATCCAAATCACTTAGATGAATATATTTTTTAGGAATTTTATATAATTTTATAAAATATTATTTATTTTAAAATACAAATAGTGTTAATTTATAGAACTCTTCATTACTTTGACATTAAAAATATCATTGTAACACATGGAAATCTAACAAAACTATTTTAATACATCCCAAAAATGTCTTGGTAATTTATAAAATTGTTTTATTTAATTAATTATCTCAAATTATAATAATTTTAATATTTGAAATTTATTTAATTTATTTTTTCCATTATTTAAATAATTATTTCATTAGTGTTGTGCAAGCATTTAAAGTAATAATTTTTTCACTAAAAATAGAAAAAACTAAAATTATTATTATAAATATTTTATCTTTAAAAATAATATTTAATGTCAAAAATATCCCCTTGATAACCCCATATTAAAAATATTATAGTTATTAAAAACAATTTTTGTGGCGTGTTTGAATTTTCATGAAATAAAAATACAATAAAGTCATCATCTCATCCAAATGGCCATAAAATACCATATAACTGAATATAGGATGCTTATTGATTACATAAACTCATAAAATAATATTTATGAAATTTTTATGGTCATTTTATAGTCCTTATCATTTTATTTTTAACATTAGTTACCAGATATACCCTTTACTACGGTAAAAAAAATCACTAAGTTTATTATCCACATTGAACAAAAATAAAGGTAAAATACTTACTAAACATTAATCTACTGATTTATAATAAAGAATCAATTTTTAAAAAATTAAAATCAAATAATCCCCAAATCTTAATTTAAAAATAAATTGTTCAAACGCGATGTGAAATAGTTTTTTCGAAAAAATATCATTCTAAATATAATATGTTTTTAATACTAAATTAAAGTAAAAAATTAATTTCAAAAACCATAATTATAACATTTTAAAAAACAACAATTGAAATTTTAAAACTAATCTAAAATAAAATATTTACTCATAAATATTTTAAAAGAAAATACAATTATGAATAATAATTAGTATTTTCACTATTATTTGAAAAGCCAAATTTTTTAGAAAATTCAATAAAATTAATTCTAAGAAAATTTTTACATGATGAATTAAAAAATAAAAATTATTTTCCCTATTACAAATTTTAGATATTCCAGAATTTAATTATAATATTCACTCATTAAAAGGATGAAATTTCATTTTTGAAGAATTTTTTTAAAAATAAAATGATTTTAATAAAAATTAATTAATTTATGTATAATAATTTTAAATATATTTATATTTACTTGGAACATTTTATTTATTTTATAATTCATTTATTACTATTCAAACCCACAAATTTAACAGCTAGGTTATAATTGTCACATTTAAATAATTACATTTCATTGTTGTTTCGGCACATTGTTGCATATCTTGTAGGCTATAGAATTTCATTTTAAAATCTCAAGATGTTATAATAAAACCCATTAATAAGTTGTATCATCTCATTTAGATTAACAAATACTTGGTTTCCATGTATGAGAATATTTACCTCAAGTAAAAACATGCATATATAAGAGAAAGCTAACTCTTAAGGATTTATAGAGAGTGATTGTGAACATGGTGATGATAAATATAACCATCACAATATTGTAAATCTGTGATGGGTTAAAAGCTCATGGATTTATCAGTAAGAAAATTAAAAATATAATGTTTTTATTTCAAGATCATTTTCCTAGATATTAGGAATTTCCTTAATATGTATCATAATAACAAGAGGAAATATATTTTCTTGTCAATAAGGATTTCATATCACAACTAATTTCAACCAAAAACTCATTTTTCTATAAACAATGAGTATTGAAGTTGAATTTTTTATTCTTGAACCACTAGAATCAACTTTGAGTGGATCACATAATTCAAATAATTCTAACAATCAACTACGCCTATATGTAGACATTAACCAAAACCAAAAATAGTTTGGGCTAGATAATATAATTCTCAAAATAAAGAACCTTCATATAAATAAAAAATACTTTAATTTCTACAATTCAACATAAATATCCAAAGATCAATGTATATCATTCAATAAATAACTATCTATAAAATTCCTCATAATATTCCAAACTCTGATTTAAAGCCAAAAATCGGAAGGACTTGATTTCATGGTCTTCAAAGATTTATCTAAGATTTATCTTTAGATAACATCAATCACTCTTAATAGCTCATTACAAAAATGTAATTTCCATAACAACATAACCTCCAAGATATGAAAATCATTTCTATAAATAACCTTAACCACTATAAAAATGCAATAAAATAAAATATTCCTCCAAAAAAATAGAATATGTTCCTATATCATGTCTAAAAAACATATAAGATAAATTTTAAACATTATTTTGAATATATTACATATATTTTTCTTTAATAAATTCCATCAATATTGAATTTTTTATTTTACAGACAATCCAACCATAGTGTTGCACATACTGCAGCCAAAGTTGTTGAAATGAATTATATCAAATGAACTTGAAATTGTGTATAACACAATTCAACCATAGAGTTTCATATACTACAACCTAAGTCGTTGTTGAATATTACACAAGCCTATCTTGGTGTAGCGTACAACACAAGACATCATAGAAATTAAAAACTCTATCTCATAAAAATATTGGGGTGTTATAGTGTCATTGGAACCAAAGAAATTCATAACTATGATATCTTAGGAACAGACCAAGAACATCGTCGAAATATATATCTTTCTTGGAGTAGTAGGTTATTACTGGCATTTAATCCAATATTTCTCTTGTTTGGAAGAACCATTTTCTAGGATGACCCTGAAAGGGGTAAAGTTTGTTTGGTCAAATTATTATGAGAGAGATTTTTAAAATATTAAAGGCAGGATGACCTCAGCACTTATACTCACATTACATGGGCAGAGTAAATAATATATTATGTACTACGATTCATCTAGAGAAAAACATAGAGTGGTTCTAATACACTAGTATTGTGTAGTTACTTATGGCTCTAGATAGTTGATATGGTATGGGAGGAATTACCCTACTCATGATCTGGAGTTAGTAACATTATTACATGTCCTGAGATATTTGAGACACGATCTTTTGGTAGAAATGTTTTTGGTATACACGGATCATAAAAGCCTCAAGTAAATCTTTTCCCTGTGAGACCAGAACCTTCAGTAGAGAAGATGGGTCGATTATCAATTGTCATTCGAAATTGAACTAACTTACAATCCAGGGAAGTGAAAACCACTACCACAATTTAAGTTGAATGAATCAGACATAGGTAGTATGGGAGTCTTGTGACGATTGGTGGATAATGTCCCTCATTTTAGACATCTGTCTGAATGTTCCGGAATCTTAGGGGAGGTTAGCTCTAACTTCGACTTCTTTTATACCCTTTCTTTTGGATCGATTTAATACTGAGAAGTTGTCTGATCCGAAAAGCTCAGTTCTGAGAGAAAAATTATATTGTGGGGAGACGTCATCAGGATGGTCTCTCAGTAGTGGAAATTATCTTCTTTTCCATGGATGAGTATGGGTTCCTACGAGGTTATGTGAGGATATGATTAGGTAGTATCACGCTTCTACATGGACAGTTCATCCTAGTGTAACAAAGATGTATCATGATATTTGTAGACAGTACTAGTGGTCAGGAATTAAGAATGTGGTGAAAAGCAGTGTGGCTAGATTCTTCACTTTCCAGAAGGTGAAAACTGAGTATCAAAGGTCAGTTGGGATTTTGTATCCTTTACACATTCCTAAGTGGAAATGGGATGATTTCACAAGTGATTTTGTGACATAACCACCCAGGAAAACCCATAATAATGATGTTTTATGGGATGTTTTGGATCAAAAAACAAAGGTAGCCTAATTATTAATTATTATGGAAACCATCCTTGTTGGTTATCTGGGAAATATGTATTTGTGTGAGGTGGTTCAGTTTCATAGTGTTCTAAGGAGTATCATTTTAGAAATAAATCCTTGTTTCAAATCACGTTTCAATAAAGGTCTTGAGAAAGACTTTGGATTACGAGTTCTTTTGAGCATAGTCTATCAATAAAATAATGATGGTCACTTTGAGCGGATTATTGAGGTTCATGAGGTTATGTTACGAGCCTGTGTTTTGGATTTTGGTGGTTCATGGGAGCAATATATGGAACCTGTGGAGTTTTTATATAATAATAGCTTCTAGGCATATATCCAAATAGATCCCTTTGAGGACATTAATGGTAGGTCGTGAAGGTCACCTCTTTGTTGTCTAGTGGTTGGTGAGTTAGCACTTGTTTGGCCAAGTCTCTTGTAGGTGACATCTGAATAAGTTCATTTGATCATAAAATGGTTGGTGACTATGATGAGTTGGCAGAAATCATATGCTGACCATTAGATATGACATATGGAATTCAATGTTTTTCATAATTTTTTTCTTGAGGTGTTGCCCTGTTTGAGACAACACCATATCAAGAAACAGGGAAATATAGATCCCAGGTTTTTCAAGCCATTTGAAATGGTTTCAAGCATTATTCCTATGTCATAACATTTATCCCTTCTACAACACTACAGTTCCATGTAAAATGTGTTTCATGTGTCACGTATATGGACATATAATCCCGAATCTTCCCATGTGATTGACATAATAGATGTAGAGATTTGTGTTGATGGTTCATTTGAGTAGAATCCACTATGGGATGTGGATCGTATTGAGAAATATTATTAAGGTCAGACTATACCATTGGAGTAGGTGAAGTGGAAGCATATGTGAGTTTAGGAGGAGACCTAGGAGAGGGAGTCTGGTATGCGATGACTACGACTGGACTTGTTCATGGAGACCTCACAATGATACATGGAGTAGCTCTAGGATGAGAGGTTATAAGGTGGGGAGGTTATAATATCCTGTATTTTTTTCAAGTATGTTTATCTTTGAGTTGTTTATTTGATCCATGGTGTTCGTGTCTTTTTCAGAGAAATAGACCACTTATTTGAAAAAAAAAACCTAATGTTTGGGGATGTATTCTTGTTTGAGTTAATGGAGTTAGAGTATAAATGGGTTAAGAGTTTCACAGGTTCTTGGTGAGTTGAGAATCATTACAAGAGGTTCGGTTTGTGTAAATTAAAATAGGACTAAAAAATCAACTACAAGACATTTACATGCCATGTAAAGGAATTACACATCAGGTAATTGTTCGATGGGTTTAATAAAATAAATCTGAGGCGATGGGTTTTTTGAAAAAATCCATCAAAGAAATGTACATGAATTTTATTCACATTAAACTCTATGTAAATGCATGACATGTTGTTTTAAACATTATTTGTGGAAGATTTTAATTATAATAAATTTTTCTCCTTTTCTCTCTACCCTAGGGCTCTCTCCACAAAATTTTGGGGAACCAACTTCACTTATGGATGTCCCGTTTGTGTGAGAATCCTTAGTAAGTGACTTTGGTCCTGTTTCTTCCTTATCTTACTTATTATCCAACCGTTCATGACCTGACCCTACCGGTCTTGAGCCGCAACTACCCCAAGCCCACCTCCATATGCCAAAGGTTGGCAACAAGTGATGAAGGCATAACAATCTCAGGGAGGCCTTTTCCTAAGTACATGCACACACACACAGCCCACTCAATGCAGAAGTGCAGAGTAAAAATGAAACCAAAGGATAAACAATTATAACCCGCCCATAGCCATGCGTCAACCTCTAAAGCAGAATAAGTAAATTGTTCAAAAGTAGACTGAACAGTAAAAAGGGAAAAACATGCACCCAACTAGAAAAGTGCCACAACCTGACGATAGGTAAACAATAGTGCAATTGGTGAGTCTTACACATGAAAGTCCTAATAAGACCACTGATTGCAACCCAATCTCTTGTGTCCTATATGCTCTTTCGTAGTCTCGATCGACCTTTCTGTCATCTTCAAGGGCACACCAAGTGCGGGAAATGCTCAGGAACGGGTGAGTATAAAGATACTAAATAGGATGCCCCAAAATCTCGAGGGAGTAACAGAGGAGGTACCAAAACGGAGATCAGTAGACCGAACAAGGAATAGTGAAAGAGTACAGTAAAAAGAATACAGCTCAACCCAATAGAATAAAGGGAGTAGACTCGTCCAACCAAGAGGAAGTAGACACATAAATCATGTATCATACCCCGCATGTCTTCTCCCCTCCTAGAAAGAGAGTAATTGAACCCCAAGAGTGGGAATAATATTAGGGTTTATAGATATATATATTCTCAACCAAAAACTCAAACGAGTGTGTAAAGGGATCTCTATCTCCATGATCATCCCAAGATAAGTCTCCAACAGTTCCAAGGGTGGCCGTCACTGATGCCCAACATTCTCGCACGTCAAAGAAACCTCATTGCTAAACTATACCACCAAAAGTCCTGCTCTGGTAACCACGGAGAAAAAACATCCACCGACTAGCTTCATCAGAAGGGTTGAGTCTGAAAGAAGTCATCGGGTAACCCACTGCCCGACCCAACTAGAGGGTAAACCCCAAAAGGTCATCGGGTGACCCACTTCCCAACATTGCTAGATGGTAAACCCTAAAATAAATGGGTAACTCATTGCCTAGCCCACCTGGAGGGTGAACCCTAAAGTCAACGAGTAACCCACTGTCCGGCCCACCTGGAGGTAAAACCCTAATGTCAACTGGTAACCCACTGCTCAGCCCCGTTGGAGGGTAAACCCTGATACGGGTCCTGATAACTCCGGCTTGCCTAAACCATCTCTGTGTGTCACTGACATCATGACCGTGTGTTGGATCATATTGTGCCAAAAGAACCTCTAATAAAATCCCTTTCATATTTCCAAATTTAATGAGATCTCAAAAGAGGCTATGCATACCCAAATAGATTACACTATTGTAATCCTCACATAAAAACATTCAAGATAGACTACTTACTCGCTGGAATCAGACTCCTGGCGAAAAATCTATTGGAAACTGCTTTATGCCCATATGGCATCTCATGGGGCCCACACCTCAACTCCGGCTTCAATTCCTAAAACATCCCTAGACCAATTCTCCTTGACACTAGGGTCACAACACCACATACGGCGCTTTAAATGGACTACGGATGTGTTCGCTCCATCTGAAGGAAGAATACCTATGAGGTACATAACGAGCGTGTCACGCCACTGAGCCCTTTTCTTGGGAATTAAACACCCCAGAGAAAATCTCAAACTCTTTATCTCGATCCGAGTTTTTCACTCCCACAAATGCCATGCAAAATGGACACTCGTATTGAATGTTACGGGTGTCCAAAGTCGAGGGGACGAACCCCTTGGGCTGGACCGGCCCGGCCCGGAGCCTCTTTCAAGATCTCATTCAATGTGGAAACATGAAAGGGATTTTGTCGAAGGTTCCTTTGGTGCACTCTGACAAAACGCATGGTTACAATGTTAGTGACACCCAGAGATAGTGGTTAAATCCTTTGACCAAGTGAGCTGTGGTTTTGATATTGATGGGTTTTGATCTAGTAACCTCATTTAAAATCATTTGCATCTTTTCTGCATAGGAATTGGCTATTGAATGTTTTTTTGGATCATAGGTTAAAGTTAGGGGGTCTAGATCTTAACCCTATAATTTTATAATTTTCAAGTTTATTAAATATTTTGATTGTTCAAACAAAATGTGTTCCAAAATTGAATAATTAAAAAAATTGGATTATTACTCAAATTCCTTTTTTTCAATTTTCTATGGACCTATATTATGGATACCCATTGGTTGATAAAACCATGAATAAATTTAAATTTTACAATAGATTAATTTATTTTTCTCATTACATGTGACCTAGGGTGATTTCTTTTTATAGAATCCCTAAAACAATTATATCTTATTGCTTATTGATATAATTGTTAATAAATTGTGAAATAAATTGAAAGTGTAATATGAATAAAGATTTTTAATTCGTATAATTAACCATTGGGAATTGTGATGTGATATTGTGATATCCATTCTATATGACAGGTATTGTGTTCCATGATTTAGTGTCTCAATATCAGTCTCGGCCTCGGCACATTCACAATTATATGCTATAATGCTGATATTGAGCAGGCTCAGCACAGTCCCATGTTGTAATGCATATAGAGAGAAGGATATGCCCAGTCCCATAATGTAATGCTTATAAGGATTTGAACTAGATTATTATAATGCTTATAGGGCTTTGACATGGATTAATTTTTTGGACTATACCATGTTAATATTGTTGTGGTTGGTACAGTCATAAGACATGCTCAGAGATATTTCAACATGGCTCAGAAGTAGGTTATTTTACCTTGGTCATATGGTTGTGGTTGGAATTTTTATAATACATGATTAGAAACATTCTACAACATAACCTAATTATATTTTTGTTCTATCTTATTAATTATTGATTTAATTAATTCACCTTTTTATCAATTTATTTCATACACTTCTTACTAGACTAGTTTAGTTTATTAATAGTGGTGTCGACCTACTGAGTTATACTCACACCATATTTATGATTTCATTTGGCACCCATATTGATTTCATGGATGTACAGTTGGAAAAGGGAAAAGGATCCTACTGTTGATTTATTATTTTAGGATTGGCCGGATTTTAGAGATGGAACCAAAGTGTGGTTTAGGACCTTGGACTTTGAGTCTTTTATATGTATATTCTAGTATTTTTATAATATTGTTATAGTATTACATTGTGTTACATTTCAGCATGTCATTTCACTATTCCTTTATTATCATTGGATTAATCATTTGGGTTTTCATTTTTTTTCTTTGGCTATATTGTTACTTCGATTATTTCCATTTTATTTTAGAATTTTTATATTTTGTGGCAATTTGTACCAAGGGTTATATTTTCCCCAGTATACATTTCACATCCCCTCCTACAAGATGGTAGACACTATTTTACGTGGAGGTGCACCTGAGGTCTCATAACCAACCATTTTCGGCCATGTGAAAGTGTTCTGGATTAGGGAACATTAAATTTATACTTTCCCTTTGATATTTTATATCATGAATCTACTTCGTTTCCTGATATTTTAAGCTTCATGTAATTTTATTCTTTCATAGGGATTATGATTCAAATTTTCCAATGTGGTAAGAGTTTATTGTTATAATCTCATCATTTATAAGGATTTCATATGATTATGCTTCAATTGATGAAATTTTATGATCCCTATCTCAATAAATCTCATTCCTTTTCTTCTCCTTTAGTTATTAATGACATATTCATGTAATGGTAACATTTTTCCACACTTTATTTCATAATATAATTAAATAAATACCGACTTGATTTCTTTCGTTTTTGTAAATTTGTGTAGTTTCCAAACAATGGTTTTGAAAATTAAAAAAAACATTTTTTAAAAAGATCTTTTAAACTCATTTTCAAGGAAAGTTATTTGAAAATTATCTTATTATTTAAAAATGTGTTTGAAATTATATTCAAATATTCCATTATAAGTTTTGATGCTTATTTTCCATAAAAATTGTTTTCAAAATGTTTTATGTCATAAAACATGTTTTTTAAAAGAAAAAAGAAAATTGTCCTAAATAAATTTTTTAAATGGATTTTAAAATATTATATTATAATTTTTAAAGGTTATATTCAAATAAATTTATTTTTGAAAAGGATTTATGTTTTAAAAATAATTTTCCATGACATATTATTCTCCTCAAGAAATTTTTTGAATAATCTATCAAAATTATTTCTCATCTAAGATGACCTATGTTGATGTAACTTATGATTTACTAAGTATATAATCCATGTATTATAATTTTATTCATTATCATAATTTTTTATATTTAAGATTACAAGTTTCTTATTAAACTCTTTTTTCATCAATGGGTTATACCATGATAAAACCCTTATGAAACCTTCTTCCTTCATGGGTTGTTCTATGATAAAATTTTTACAAAACCTATCACTTTTCTACCATTTATGATATGATGAAAGGTTTATGATGCCCATTTAATTTCATGGATTATGATATGATGTTTATGAAACCCATCTATTTTTATGGGTCCTAATATAATGAATATTTTATTATCTATGGAACACATATGTATAATTTCATTGTGAGATAGGAGAGACCTATATCTCCCTCCAATGCATTGGGTAATGATTTATTTATCGTGATATAGAAATGGCTAGAATGGGGAATGAACCTAGTTCAGTAAGGAACATTGTATTCAAGGACGGTCTTCGGAGTGATCCATGACAACTAAGATGGTATTTTGATTGAACTATTACAACTCAGATCGTGTTTAGAGTGAAACATGACGACTAAGATGGTTAGGGGAGTGAACCAATTATACAATGATAACCTTGGGAGTGATACTTTAATACTATGAAAATCATTTTATATGTTTATCTGTCTTCCACAATTCCATGCCTTATTTAAAGGTTATTATCTAATGGATTATGTTATTGGTCCTATTATAATTCCTATCTTATGATCTTTCGATCTTTATGTCATGAATCCTTCCTATGATATTTGATATTAAGGTAATGATCTCCAGACGTAATGATCATGTTTTGGTACCCTTATGTTCACGATACTCTTACATATCTCCTTAATTTACCCTTATTGATCATATAACTCACCCTTTCTTTCGGTTCATTTACATGGTTTATGAAGAAAGGTTTTAAGTAGGAGTACTACAAGGGATGATCTTTTTGGGAAATATTGAATATATTTCACCAAGTGAGAATAGTGTGGTCTGATTTTCCAAATATACAAAACTATTACAGTCTTCAGGCATATACTTTTGAAATATTCTAAATATTCATCTGAAATTTTGTAATATCTATGTATAATAAGATTGGGTTTTTATATAAATTATTAATATTGGACATCATAATCTCAAATATCATGATATCTATACTTCCAAGTCCTTTCACCAAGACTGTTTAAAACTATGTTTAGGTATACCTCAGAAACCCATTTGATACTAACTTTCTAATTCACCTCATGTGAATATCAATGAATTTAGGGGCTATATAAATCAATTTCCCATCCATAATTTTATATACAATTCATTCCTCATATACTGAATGATCAATTTAATTTAGGAACAATCTTCCATATTAATAAATATTTATATTGAGTATAGAGTACATATTTATCAATATTTCCCCATTCAGCCAAATAAAATAAAAAGTAAAACACTATATGTTGAAATGATATATGATTTAATAAATATTCATATCCATGATAAATAATAATGGTGTTTAAGTTAAATTTAATTTTTAATGTTCACAAGGAGGTGAGTGTTTTAAGAAAAGGTGAACAACCAAATGATGGATGGAGAAAGTAAATGTCAATACTTTTAGAGGTCATGAAAATCATAAAAATATATAGAAATATTAATGATGATATTAATAGAAAATATCCCTAGTTTAGTATAAGTAAAAAAAATTAATTCATGAATAAAAATACGATGAAAATTCTATTAAATTTTTTTTTGAAGAAAATACTCTTTTAGTATGAAATAATTTTTAAAAGATAAAAATTTCAATAATTCTTGGAAAAAATTTATTTGAAAATATTCTTCTCAAAATATAAATTATGCTTCGAATTAAAGAGTGGAAATAATGGTAGGATGGTTTTCTTAATTACATGTATGTTAAACCAAATATTCCTTTCACATTTTTGTTAGAAAAGTCAAAAGTGCCTTGTTTGAAAAAAGAAAAGAAGATTACTTTTGAAAATTTTTCTAAAAATAAAATCATGGGTAAAAATGACTTTAAATAATCATAGTAATGTACTAAAAATATACTTGAAAACATTTTTAGAAAACATCACTTTTGAAGAAAATAAATTTTCGATCGAAGAGAGAATAATGCCATATTTTCCTAAAAACATTTTTTCATCCATTTTAATCACCAAAGATTGGAAAATTGTTCAATTATATGAAAATTATTTGAATAAACATAGGAGAATAAAATTAATTGTTTTATTATATAATGATCAAATAATTTACTTGAATGGAAATTCAAGCATAAATAATCCCGATTAAAATGAGATTGTAAAATAAACTCTTACTGCTATGGTAAATTTTGAATCACAACTACCATGAAATACATAAATTCAAATTAAGCATTAAACACCATTAATAATAATATATTCTTGATATAACATGTCAAATGGATGGTAGATACACATCATAAAATATGATAAGAGTATAACATAACATATATCCCATAAAATATGAGAATCTAATAAAAAGATAATAATGTCTAAGTGAGAATTAATTAGTTAATATAATATGTGTGTCAACTGTAAATCTATATAAATTAAATTTAAATAAAAAATAAAATATTCAAAAGTCATTACACATATAATCTTAGAATATCAAATATAATGAATTAGTAATATTATAACGACCCAGCTATTTATAGAATAATAAATTTTCACTAATGAATACTATATTAATTTAATTATAATGAGGACATTGTTTTTGATGTAATACTCAACCTAAAACAAGATGTTTCATTGAAATCTTACATTTCACATAGTTTTGAGTTATACCGAAAAATAATATAATATAATTATTATTTTAAATTGTAGTTAACGCCTAACTATTTTAAAGTATGGAATGAATAGAACTAACTATATTATGATTAAACATGTTTTTAAAATGTTTTTACATTTGTCCAAAAAAATTTAGAGGCCCAAAATAAGAATGAATCTGATTTTAAGCATGAAATACTCTAATAATTTTAAAAGGTCGGTTTACCGACTTTTGATAGAAAACCCTTTTTAAATATATTTTGTGTAAATTTTATGTGTTATATTTGAAAAAATAATATTCCTCTTTAGAAGTGGGAAATCAAAATTTAGATTGGATGAAATTTTAGTATTTTTCTGATAAAGGTCATTTCTATTGAATAGTGAAAAATACTGAATTTTAATTCAAAACTGTGTTTTAATCTAATTTATTTATATATTTAAATTTTAACTTTAATTGGTTTTAAATTTTAATTGGATTATATTATTATCATTTAGTCCAATTTTTGTCATTTGACATAATTTCACTTTTAAATTGGATATAAACGCATGTTAATCTTTTGTTGTTTTTACTCCTCAAAAACACGCTTTTTAGTTTTGACAACAGAAATTAATTTTAAATTAATTTCTGAAAATTCTGTTTTTTGAATTGGGAAAAATGTATTCCATATTTGGAATCAGGATTCCCAAATTCTGTAAATATGTTACTTTTATTTTTAGACATTATTAATAGTAACTTTATTAAATGTTTTATTTACCATGGTTAATGGGTAAATCTGTTAAATAAGAGTAAAATAATATTAAAATAAAATTAAATTACCCCAAAACATTTCCCAATCCTATTTTATGAGATATTTCCGACCATAGGAATCCTTGGGTCCATTTTAGGACCCCATGGAGCCAGTTGGATGTGAAGATGACATTTTATTAATTTATATTTAAAGTTAAGGAAAATATAACATAAACATGTATCATTAAAAAAAATTAAATGGGTTTATATAAGTGATATCTTGGATTATAAATAGTAATTATAAATCTAAAGAGATTTCTTAAATCATGGTATTTTTTTTATAATTTTTAGACATCAGATAAATAAATATATTTATGACACAATGATAATGTTGTGTTTACCTTGTTAACGAATGATTTAAATAAATAAGATTATATGTATTAAAATAAATTTATTTTGAAACTTTTTATTTCATACAATAATTTTATGGATTATTATTACTTTTTATATTTGAATTAATTAATTATATTCTAAATAATCATGTTTTTGTGGATTTTTAAAAAGTCATGATATGAATAGTATAAAAATGACATAATTGTGTTTTTAAATAAATTAATATTTTATTAAATAATATAATAGTCCTAAAAATATAAGATTCAGACAACATACATATATGATGTTTCAAATTTCATTAGTGATCCATTTTTTGTTCATTTGGAATTTTATAGTAACTATAGTAACCATATTTTATTAATATACAAGAAGACATGGTAAAAGTTAAATAAGTTTACTAAGGGTTAAAGCTAAATGATTATGTTAATTTTGTGACCTAAACTTGTCTGAAACACATTTTATGAGAGGATTTCGACCCATACTTATCTTATTTTAGAAATATATCTCTTTTGTGTTATTACAATTCAAAAATAAATTAACAATAAAATAATACTTTCAATATTTCCTAAGGTGACCCTCCTCCCTCTTATAAAAGGCCACCACCTCTAACCTTTACCCACAACTCTCAATCCCCCTTGGATCTTCCAAACATTGCCCAAATAAGCTCCAAAAATCCCTCTATTCCTCATATAATCCATACCTTGGGCAGATAGAAATTCATAAAGTCCTTTTAGCATAAATAAAAAAGTGTTACCTAATTTAATGTAATGTATTCTCTCAAGATTCTTCCATTTATTTTCCTTCTCCAACCCCCTAAACACTATTTATTCTATTATTTTATAAAAAAATAAGTATATTAAATATACTAGGATTTTTTTATGATAATTATTTAAACTATACTTCCACACACTCTATCTAATGGATACTAACATACTGTTTCAGTGGACGGTGAACTACTGCCTCACGAAATGATGATTGTTCAATTATCTCCTACAGCCTCTCATAGTGGAAATTTTGATGAAACTGAAATTACATATTATATATATTATATATATTTTATCTATATGATTATGTAATTATCATTTATAACATACCTTTATGCTTTTCATGTTGTATAAATACAACAATTTCATTTGCAGAAGTGTGGACTACCACCCCCTCAATGTGATATGACTCGTTCATGCTATACATGGAATGTATAAAGGGTAAAATTAATGAACTCATGTAACATATATAACATATATATTACACTAGAATTATAATATAGCTATGTATAATTTAGTTTTCATTCCTTTAAAAATTAAAAAGAAATGAAATAGCATTCATGCGTACGTATGGCTTACCGTCTCCATGAACAGTGCATTTTATTTTTTTATATCCAAATTTTATGGAATATTCTAAAATAAAAATATGTTGGATATAAATACATGTCTAATGGGTATATCTGATATTTAAATCATGAATACAATTCTAGAGATAATGGACTTTTGACCACATGGACAATTTGTAATTATAACAAGTTTATTTTTTACTCAAGTACAAAACATCAACAAAAAGACTTGTATGAACATGAATAATTATATTATTGTTATATAAAGTAAATAAATTATATAAAAGGAATAATAAACTTAAATAACGTTCTGAATCAAGTATAATTAACTTATGTTCATTATATAGGGATATAAAGAATGAACAATACAAGTCGGACACAAGGGAACCCTTCACCCTCCCCTTTTAGTCAAATATTTCTTTTATGTTATGTCTTTTAATTTCAATTTTATTAAGTTTGGATATGTCCTTATATATCCTTGTTTTGGTATATTTTATGTCCATGTGATGAGAGACCCTTTTCTCTCCCATCAACTCATTTTTTTAATTTTAAAGTGACAACGTTAGGCTGCCGAATTTTCGTAAGGGAACTTCTCAATCCAATTTCCATTCTTTTGGTTAAACTTATACTTCTTGATTATTCCGTACTATTATTATGTGAGATAAAACTTTGGATATCACATATTGTATTTATACTTTATTTATGTTTACTTATAGTGAATGTTCATGATCGATCTATTTTATTTACAAAATGATCTATGTAAGGGATTCGTCTCAATCTCCTTTCATTGAGGCATATCTTGATGTTATACACCTTTAATATACTATAGGGTGTATATAAAACCATTTTTAGATTATAAATCATGAATTTCTATATTCTTATGATATTTAAAGATTTTTTATGTTGTTATTTAATTATTTTTTTCAAGTGTTTCTCAAGTGCTACGAGACTCTTTAACTAAAATATCGTTTTAAATGTTTTAATGATTTATTCTTCTAAATCATTCTCATTAATGTCCATGTTTTAGAAATAGATTTAAGGATTTATTTATTTTACATTAATGGTTTTAATTGTTAATTTATTTTAAATGATTCAACGTGTTATGGGTCCCTTTGATTCAAAAAACACTTTATTAAATGTTTTAAATGTTTTTGAAAATGGATTGTGTATTTAAATATCTTGAAATGATTTCTTCTGATTAGAAATGAAATGTTATTAGTGAAATGTTTATATTTTCAATATATTATGTGCTATGATTATATAATTTTACTTGGACATTTTACTTGTGGTTACGTGATAAACCAAATTACGGGTGGTTCCGTGATAAACTAAGGATGGGTGGTTACGTTATAACCTCCAATGAATTGGGTATGGAAGTCAGCCGTATGGATATTCCATTTAGTGATATATGTGGAAGTCGAGCATATGGTTATTCCATTTAAGTATGTTTATGTCCTAAGATACCTTTATATTCTATATGTTGTATTCTATGGGATTTATTAAAATCTTTTGGTTACAAAAAGGTAAAGAAATGAGAATATATTTCATGAATTTGTTTTATACTTCTTTAAGGTGAAAATTATTACTTTATGATAAAGTATTCATGGTTTGCATGTTTTTTTGAAAAACTAATAGTTTTCCATCTTTATTTATACCTTAATGATACTTTTATGCTCATCCCTAGTTTTTGAAATGTTTTTCACATGGTATAAGGAAGGTTAAGGGAATGGAAGAATTCAAGAAGATTTATATCAAGAAAAGAATTCTTATTTTATTTAAGGAGTTTTATTATTGTGAAAAAACATTGGATAGAGTAGAAGTGTCTACTTTTTAATATTCAATTTTTTATGTATAAGTTATGACATAATTATCTAAAACACTAAACTTGAAAATATCCTCAATGTGAATTCTTGATTTAACTCAAGATAATGTAATGTTTAATGATGGGGCCTTACAGATGGTATCATTGGTAAGTTCAGATAACTTTATAGTTTAGGGTGTTATTTAAGAATAATTGAAATAACCATAATGTTTAGCATATTTGAAATAGTCATAGTTATTTTAGATAAATCGAATTAGTTTAGGATAACATGAATAAGTATATCTTAGTGTTTACCATCCTCATAAGATATTATATGATGATTTTACTAATATACTCATACTGAACTTTTTGGTTTTAGTAACTTCTTGGATCTAGCAGGCACCAATGTAACAATGGATGTGAAGGAAACTATGGTGGTTTTATGAATGAGAAACCAAATGAAATGGGGGATGCAATTATAACTCTTGTGGTTATTCTTAAAAAACTATCTAGAGTCATGATTAACCACTTGAACCTTTTTTGATTTTTCTAAGGCATCATATATGCGAGAAACAAATCCCAATGGAAGTTAAGGTAATAATCATAAAGTTAAGTATATTTAAAAACATATATCTCAAGGATGTAGAAAGAAACACCTAGGAAAATGATTCACAGTGATGGGAAGATGTTTCGGATGTGGTAATGAAGGTCATAAAGTAATAACATTCCATGGAAAAAGGAAGCATCCAGATGACTCCAAGAAAGCGAAATAGGTTCTTTCTGAAGGATCAATTGAATTTTTAAAAAGTTTTTTGAATGGTATTTATACAAATTTATTTCATAAGAAGAAGGATTGAGAGTGGGATCAGTAAGATCGTACAAATATATGATTACCAATTATTAATTCCATTCCAATTGAACATGAGGAAACTGAAAATGACCTATGAAAGGTATGGATTATTTCTTAGCTCATGTTTTGACATTACTGAAATATTAATACATCATTCATGATTTTTTAGAAAATAATTATAAATTTATCATATGAAAAAACATGGATAAAGGATCATGAAGAATGTTCGATGATTAAGATGTCTAAATTTTAGGAATTGAAGGGTTATGTTGGATCTATGGATGATGATATGTTTAAATGTATTAATAATAGGATTACTTTGGAAGACTTTTTCTAGTATGTTTAACCCTGATGTTTTATATGTTAAAATTTTATTCAAGTAATAATTATCTTTTATTTTTTGTATATAGTTATAAAGAACCATTTGGGTTTATATGATACTTGAATATGTGGCAATTATAGGTTATTTATTTTTGAGACGAAAATGCGAGGTATGAGATAACCATTTTGGTTAAATTATGTAATAGTTATTTTTTGATGAATTGATCTCATTTTTTGGAATTTTGTAAAATTATATAGTGTTTCAAAATGGACAACACATAGACTGTGTGACAACCCGTCACGTCAGACAAAGCTTTGAGAATCGAACTCACAACCAATGTGAAACTAGGATTTATTACTTACCACTGGCCTATGTGAAGACCTTGGTTAGTATGACTTATTATTTTAGTTAAATGATTTTATGGATCAAGAATAAGATGATTTTGGGAACTTATGTTTTATCAACTGAATATCGATGGTATAAGAAAATAACTTCGTGATTAAGTAATAAAGGTTATTTTGGAAGAGGTTTTCTCTTTTGGGAACACTATATTCCTAAGGAAAATAAAATACTTTGGGATTTCAATTGAGGAGAAATTGTGGAATTTTATTTTGGAAGAATCTGTGTTTCTATTTTGTACATATAGCGATTTGGGTTATTTATGGAAATGATTAACCTATGATAATGAATATGTGATTAGGTTAATCACTTTTCAGTATAAGACTTTAAGAGTAGCCGATGTTATTTGGAGATAATTGTTATGATTTTTGTGGAAGACTATGTGATCAAATACTTATGAATTTTGGGTTTCAAACTTAGTTTAGATTATTTTGAATAATTTTATGGAGAATTTTTTACTGAATAGTATTTTTTGAGCGATGGGTATTGTTTGTCCAATTTTGGAGATTTAGAGTAGTATTTATTTTTTTAAAAATATTATCCTTTTGGGGATTATCTGATCTTGTAATAGCCTTTTGTTTTTGGTTAATGTCAAAATATAGTGGAAATATATGGTTCATATGTGTTAGATCATGTTATTCTCTAGTAGTTGATTCTAGTGCTTCAGGTGTGACCAATTCTTCTTGAATACTCCTCGTTTGGAGAAAAGATGAGTTTTTGGTAGAAACTTATTAAAGAATGAAACTCTACTTGAAAAGTAAGTATATGTCCTAATGTTATTAGTCAATATCATAAATAAATTAACCTATCAGAAGTTTGTGGTTTTTTGGTGGTTAACTTACTCCTGATAGTGTTTTCTATCACTCTCCATCAAAACTTAACACTTATTTTCTCCTTAATATCCTTGTTTTCATAGAATCCAAGTATATGTTATCTTGGTTGACCTTTATACCTCTCTTTATTTCTTTTAATGTGATAGTTTTATTGACTCTTTTTGAGATATGGGACTTTTAATGAAGTTTACAAGCCCAATTTTAAAATTGCAAGGAAGCAATTTCCAAATGGGGGAAGGATGTAATGACATAGATATTTATAGAATAATATATTTTCATTAATAAAAAAGATATTAATTTTATTTTAAATACAAAAATTTTCTTGATATCGTACTCAACACACAACAAAAGGTTTCTTTGAAATCTTACGTTGCACAAAACTTTCAGTTATACCGAAAAACAATATATTATTATTATTATTTTAAACGGTAGATAATTCCTAGTTTTTTGTAATGTAACTAAGGAATATAACTAACCATTTTATGATTAAAAATCTTTGTTACATGTTTTTACATTTATCCAATAAAATTTTATGCTCAAAATAAGAATGAATCTTATTTTAAGTATGAAATACTCTAATATTTTTAAAAGGTCTGTTTATAGCCTTTTAATGGAGATACCTTTTAGAATCTAGTTTTTTCATCTTTTATATTTTCTATTTTAAAAAATAATATTCTTATTTAGAAGTGGGACATCAAAATTTAAATTGGATTATATTTTGGTATTTTTCTAATAATGTTTTTTTTAAAGAATTGTGAAAAATACTGAATTTTAATTCAATAATTCCTTTTAATATAATTTATTTATATAGTTAAATTGTACTTTTTATTGGTTTTAATTTGTAAATGGATTATATATTTTTCATTTAATCCAATTTTGTCCATTGGAATTAATTTCACTTTGAAACTGAACATAAACGCATGTCCTTATTTTAGTAGTTTTTACTTCTTCAAAACACACTTTTTGGTTTTGACAATAGAAATTAATTTATGAAAATTATGTGTTTTGAATTTTGAAAAATGTATTCCATATTTGGAATCAGGATTTCCAAATTGTTCAAATAGGTAAAAAAAAAATTTATACATTATGAATAGTAACTTCAGTAAATATTTTATTTACCATGGTTATAGGGTAAATCTGATAAATAAGGGTAAATAATAATATTATAATAATATTAAATTACTCTAACACATGTACTAACCATATTGTATGAGATATGCCTGATCCTGGGAATCCATGGGTATATTTTAGTTCCCCATGGAGCCACGTAGATGTGAAAATGACATTTAATTACTTTAAATTCAAAGTTATGGAAAATATAACCTAAACATATATCTTTTAGTAAAATAATTTGTATATGGGGTTATATAAGTGATCACTTGGATTATAAAAAGTAATTAGAAAGGAAAAAATATTTCCTACATCATGGTATTTTATTTATAATTTTTAGACATTAGATAAATAAATATGTTAATGACATAATGATGATGAAGTGTTTAGCTTATTAATGAATGATTTCAATAAATATGATTATAAATATTAAAATAATTTTTTTTGAAAATTTTTATGTCATCCATGAATTTTATGGATGATTAATAATATTTATATATTAATTAATGATGTTATTTCAAACTAATCAATTTTTTATGGGTTTTTAAAAAGTCATGATATGAATAGTATGAAAATTGACATAAATGAGTTTTTAAATCAATTAATATTTTATTAAAGGATGTAATAGTCATAAAAATATAAGATTCAAAAAAACGGCATATATGATGTTAAAAATGTCATTAAATATCCATTTTGGGTCTATTTTCATTTTATAGTAACTATGGTAACCATATATTATGAATATAAAAGAAGACATGGTAAAAGTTAAATAAGATTACTAAAGGATAAAGCTAAAAGATAAAGCTAATTGTGTGACCTAAACTTGTATAAACCTATTTTATGAGTGGATTTAGACCCATCCTAAAATGATATTATAAATATATAACTTTGGTGTTATTATAATTCTAAAATAAATTAACAATAAAATAATACTTTCAAACTTTCCTAAAGTTCCCCTCCTCCCTCTTGCAAAAGGCCACCACCTCTAACCCTTAATCACACCTTTCAAGACCCCTTGATTCTTCAAAAATCTTCCCAAATAAGCTCCCAACACCCATATAATCCTTCAATAATCCTTAACTTGGTAAAAAAGAAATTCAACAAGGCCATTTAGTTTAAATCAAAAGGAGTTACCCGATTTAAGGTAATGTCTTCTCTCAAGCTTCTTCCTTTTATTTTCCTTCTCCAACCCCCTAAACTCTATTTATTACATTATTTTATAACAAAAGAAGTATCATAAATATACTAGTATTTTGTTTTGAGAATTATTCGAACTAAACTTCCACACACCTCCATCTAATTGAAACAAACATATTGTTTCTTTGGATGACAAACTACTGCCTCACGAAACGATGATTGTTCAATTATCTGCTACCGCCTATCATGGTTTCCATTTATGATGGCACTGAAATTACATATGATATATATGATATTTATTTTATCTCTATTATTATTTAATTATCATTTAGAAAATAATTTTACTATTTTTATGTTGTATAAATAAGATAATTTCATTTGAGGATGTACGGAATACCGCTCCCCTCAAAGTGATATGACTTGTTCATACGATACAAGGAACATATAATGGATGTAATTAATGAAATTATGTAACATATATGACATAGATATTATACTAGAATTATAATATACAAATGTATCATTTATTTTTCATTCCATTAAAAATGAGAAATAAATGAAAGTATCATTCATGTGTACGTATGACTTACCGTCTCTATGAACGGTGTATTTCATTTTCTTATATCCAAATATTATGGACTATTATAAAATACATATATAATGGATATAAATAAATATATAATGGATATATATTATATTTAAATCATGAATTCAATTTTGCAGATAATGGACTTTTGACCACCTAGACAATTTGTAATTATAACCAGTTCATTTTTGACTCAAGTACCGAACATCGAAAAAAAAGACCGATATGAAATTAAATAATTATATGATTGTTATAGCAAGTTAATAAGTGATATAAAAGGAATAATAAACATTAAAAAGGTTCTTAATAATTTATAATTAACTTAATGTTATTATTCATGGAGATAAAGAACAAACAAGACAAGTTGGACTCAAGGTAAGTGAACCTTTCACCCTCCTCTTTTAGTCAAAGACTTATTTTATGTTATGTCCTTTAATTTCTATTTTCATACATTGGGATATGTTATTATAAATCCTTATTTCTTTAAATTTTGTGTCCAAGTGATTAGGGACCCTTTTCTCTCCAATTAACTCATTTTATTAATTTTAATGTGACGCAGTTAGGCTGCTGAATTTCGTAAGGGAACTTCTTAACCCATTTTCCATTCTTTAGGTTAAACTTGTACTTCATGATTATATATTAATATGATTATCTGAGATATAACTTTTGATATCTTATATTTTATTTATACTTTATTTACGTGTACTTATTGTGAATACACATAATCGATCTATTTTATTTACAAAATTTTCTTTGTAAGGGATTTTATCTCAATCTCCATTCATTTAGGCATATCATGAAGTTATGCACCTTTAATATCCTATAAGGTGTATTTAAAAAACTTTTGAAATTTTATATCATGAATCTATATATTCTCATGATATTTAAAGTTTTTTATGTTATTATTCTATTATTTTTGTTCATGTTTTTCTCAAGTTTTACAGGACTCTTTAACTAAAATATCATTTTAAATGTTTTAAAGATTTATTCCTTTAAATATCTCTAATTAATGTCCATGTTTTAAAAATGGTTTTAAGGATTTATTTATATATAAATTAATGTATTTAAATTTTAATTTCTTTTAAATGTTTCAATGTGGTATGGGTCACTTTGATTCAAAAATATATTTATTAAATGTTTTAAATGGTTTTGGAAATGGTTTGAGTATTTAAATATCTTGAAATGATTTCGTGGGATTAGAAATGAAATGTTATTAGTGAAATGTTTATTTTGAAATATTGTATGTTTTAGGATTATATAATGGTACTTTTATATTTAACATATGGTTATTTGATAAACCAAAAGATGGGTGGTTCTATGATAAACCAAGTAAGGGTGGTTATGTTATAATTTCCGATGCTTTGGGTATGAAATTCAGTCATATGGATATTACATTTAGTGATATGGGTGGAAGTCGACCGTATAGTTGTTCTATTTATGTATGTTTATGTCCTAATTTACCTTTCTGTTCTATAAGTTGTTTTCTAAGGTATTTATGGTAATATTTTAGTCAAAAAAGGGTATTAAATTATCTTATATTCAGTGAAGTGTAATTTATACTTATTTAAGGTGTAAATTATTACTTTGTGATAAATTATTCATGGTTTACATGTTTTATTGAAAAACTAACAGTTTTATTTCTTTATGTATCCCTTAATTAGATTTTTATGCTAATCACAAGTTTTTGAAAAAAAAAATAATAGGGTATAAGGAAGGTTAATGGAATGGAATAATTCAAGTATATTTATATCAAGAAATTAATTCTTATTTTATTTAAGGAGTTTTATTATTGTGAAAAAAATGGATAGAGTAGAAGTGTATACTTTGTAATCATTTAAGATATAATGTAATAGTTACATCCTAATTCTATAAAACTATAAACTTGAAAGGATAATTAATGTGAATTCTTGACTAAACTCAATATTATGTAATGTTTAAGGCTGGGGCCTTACAAATATAACCCAATGAAAATAAATTAAATTATGAACTTCTTTACCACATCGTAACATTCACGTGAATTAACATAGATGAAATAATTCAAATTTATACATTTAATAACATAATTTATGAAAAATTATTGATATTATATACAAAATGGGCAGTATATACAACATATAAAAGAAATTAGGTTCATTACATTACAATATGCCTCAATTAAAGAAAATTGAGACAAAGAATCTTACCTCACACTTCCCATTAGTTTAATGTTCTTTACAATACTATATAATGGTATTAATCATATTTTTAATTTATACTATAACCATATAAATATTTATATTATCATATATGATCTTATTATAACATCTTATAACCAGTTTTTTAATAATATTTCTCTATTTCCATTGTTTCGGGTGTTAACAGCTTTGTTTTCCTCTTCATGTTTTGTTACTAAAGTTATGGTTCATGTTCATAAAATTTATATACTTCATATAAAGAATTATATTAATTTTTTAAATATCATATTTAATAATTTGATTTATTTTAGAACCATTATTGAAAATTTGACATGGAAGAATCGCATCACTTCAGGTAGAAGGTAGGTCATACATACACATGACCAACGATATCATTTACTTAATGGGTGAAATGGTAAGGATTTTTGTAATATATTAATTTCAAGGAATATATATCATTTCATATATATCATATATATTCACTATTTCAACTATTATGACTATACATGTGAGTCGGTGATGGAGAAAAAATTACATTGGTTCATGAGGTGGTAATTTTTTGTATAAGTGGGGAATGGATTTGTTTCACATTTGATGGAGGAGGATATAGATAAATATTATAAAATAAATATAATTAAATATATATATATTATATTCTAGTGTTATTATATTAAAATTTTTAATATATAATTGAAGGTTATAAAAAAGGAATAAAAAAAGGAGCTAAGTGAATACGATTACCATTGCTTAGAGAAACCTACTTTGTATATCATATTATAGAACCTAAGAATTTCTTTTTGGATGGAAAAAACCTCTAAAAAGTAGATTTTGTTGTTATTGAGATATATTTTTAGGGTTTTTTCAATAAAAATGGCTTTATATTTCTAAGTAAGTGATTGGAGGTGTCTCTCTTTTATAATTGTGGAGGCGGATACACATGGAATTTTGAAAAAAGAATAAGTTATATGAATGTTTTCACATGAAACAAGGATTAAAAAAGGATAATTTACAATCTTTAGATGTGATAATTTTAAAATATGTCTGTTGAAAATTATTTAGACAAGTGGTGAAATCATTTTCATCTTTAAAACTATAGATTAAACCCATGGTGAGCTCGTTTTACCTTTACCATGGTAATTCATTTTTATGGTTTTTAAGATTCATTATGACCAAAAATTAAGTTTATATTATTATAAAATAATAATTATTAGTATTAAAAATATGAAATCCATTTTATAAAATTAAATTCATAGAAGTGTCAGAATATAATTTAAAACTATACCCGTTGATGCGACGAAAAAACAGTTTTCCCAAGGTTCTCTTCAAAAGTGTAAACATACTTTTATATAAAAATATAAAATATAATTAATTCCATCGATTTAAATTGGAATAATTATAATAAATTTTACTAATTTCCCTTTTATAAAAATTAAAACAACATGGAACTTATAATATCTTCAAATGAAAAGGCTCTTTTCAATAAACATCAATATTTTTTTACTATTCATCAGAATATTTTTATTTTCATAAAATTCTTAAAATGTCACTATAATATAATTTTAAAATGATGATTTAAAAAATTAAATTATTTTTTTAAACTAATTTTTCTAAAATTTTTAAAAAAATAAATTTTAAAAAATGAGTAAGTAAAACACAACAAAACCACATTTTAGAAAAATATTGTTTTAAGCATAAAAATTAACGTATTATTATCCCATATTTAGGAAATATATTATATGATTGATAAAAAAATTATTGAATATATAATATAAAATTATCATTAAAATCATTCTCCAATATCATTTAATTTAATTTAATAAAAACACATTTCACACATAAAAAGTGTTTTTCAGAAGAAAAAAACATTTCTTCTACTTACAAATGATTTTTGTTTTCATTTACAATAAATTCACAGAAACATAATTTATCTAATACATATATAAACCAAATACTCTATATAATTTAGTTATTCATATTCATACCCATCAATTTAATGTGAATTTTTTCATAGTCGTATTTAAATAATATATTTTGATGGTTATTTAAGATCAGTGTTGTTTTTATTATATATTATCGAATATAATGTTATTCTTTTAAGATCTCAGGTTGTTACAAAGTAATATAACTTCTAAACTAAAACAAATAAGAAAAACGATGGAATTAATACTCGAAATGAAAATTTTAATAGATAATTGTTAATAAAAGGGTGTTAAAAATATATAGGTGGATCATATGTGATATTATATATATGAATATTATTCTTATATAGTAATATAATGAAAATAAATTTATTTTAGAGGATTTTAGAGTGCTTTTTAATCATTTCGGATATAAGTTATGGGTTTCTTTTTCGCATTTTGAAATTCATGAGACATGTTTGATATTGCACACCATCATTTCTTTCATGTTGTGTGATTACTTCTTAATGAATTCATTTTGATATATAAATAAAATTAATAGTGTTTTTAGATAAATTACATATTATTTATTTACATGGACTTATATTCAATAGATACCAATGTTTTAAGGGTTTTTCATCATAGTTTCTCTTTATTGAAAAATGTTTTAATGTTATGCACTAATTTTATATATATATAGTGTATATACTAATCAAAAATTTATTTTTGATGAACCATTTTTTAATTAATGGAATTTATATATGCATATTATTTTTAATCATACAATTACTTTTAATTAAAATATTATTAAATCTATATGTTTTTTATGTTAAAATATCATTTTTACTGGGATTGTTTATATAAGGACCCGACTTTAAAACATTATATAATCTTGAATTAAACGAATAATTCACATTAAGTATCTTTTCAGGTTTAGAGTTTTAGATAATTAGACCATAACTATTACATTAAATCTCAATGATTACAAAGTATACACTTATTCTTAGATTCCATTTTTTCATAAAATAAAAACACTTTGAAAAAAAGAGTCATGTCTGGTTGACAGTATGACTTTTCCTTGATCCCATTCTTGACCCTATTCATCTTTAAGTCCTGTAAAAAACATTTCAAAACATGGGATGAGCATAAAAATCTCATAAGGGTTATAAAACAAAGAAATAAAACATTAGATCGTCAATACATACATAACATAAGCTCTTTAACATACCTTGTGAAATCATAAGATTTATGAAATACACATAGAATTCATAAATCATAAAGGTTACTTGTGGCATCTATATCATACTTACACTGTAGTTATCACAGCTACGTAGAGAGTTACATTTAGCATACCTATCACAGTATATTCCCTAAATCTTTTAAGAGAAACATTCATGTTTACCTCCATCATGTTACCCTATTCATTGGAGAGTTATCTAGTGCTGACTCGCCCTAGGTTTATCCCGGAACCACCCGTATACGTAACAATGCCCAAGAACCATAACATAGTCATAACACATAAAACAAACATAAAGGAAAGATAACATTTCCACATTTCAATCACAATATATCATTTCAATATATTGAAAAAATAAATCCATTCTCAAAACCATTTTCAATACCAAAATATATAAAAAGAGTATATGGTATTTCTTTTCCTTTAAAAAATACATCTTGTTAAGAAATCCAATGATCAAATAATATTTGCGGCGGCGGAAATGTCGTTGTCACCGCTTATGTTAAAAGAAACATTCATTTTTGTCTTTTAGTAAAACTCTTCATAGAGAAAAAAATTCTTTTGAGTAAAAGTAAAATTCAAAGGGTTTTATACACCGTATAAAATAACATTTTGTATAAAACAAACTATGCCTCAATGAAGGGAGATTGAGACGAAGTCCCTTACCTTGTATTCGACATGACCCGTTCGTTCTTTAACATCCTGAATAATAAACTAAAGTTAATTTCTACTTGCATAAAAACCTTTTTCAAGTTTATTATTCCTATTATATCACTTATTACGATGTTATAAATATTACATAGTCATTTTTGTTAATAATGGTCGTTTGTCGATATTTTGTACTTGAGTCAATAATGAACTTCTTATAATTACAAGTTGTACATGTGGTAAAATATCCATTATCTCTAGAATTATATTAATGATCTAGATATCATATATATCTTATATATCCATTATATACATGCATTTATAACATTACATAACATTTTGAGGTAAGAAATGAAATGCACCGTTCGTGGAGACGGTAAGCTGTACGTACGCATGAATGCTACTTTAATTTCTATTTCATATTTAATGGAATTAAAACATAATGATAAATATTTATCTTATAATTTCATTATAATATCATATATAATATTATTAACTCCATCCTTTATACGTACCACATATGGCATTAACAAGTCATATCACTTTGAGGGGGCGGTAGTCTGAACTTCCTCTAATGAGATTATCGTATTTACCCACTATGGAAAGCATAAAGGTATGTTATAAATGAAAAATATAGAAGAATAAAGAAAAAAATAAACATTATATATATCATATATAAATACAGTGCCATCATAATGGCCACCATGAGAGGTGGTAGGAGATAATTGAACAATCGTTGCTTCATGAGGCGTTTGGTTGCCATCCACAGAAACATTATGTTCTTCACCCATTAGATGGAGGTGTCTGTAAGTTTAGTTAGAATTATTCTCATAAAAACATAATAGTATATTAAGGATACAGTTTTTGTTACAAAATAAAGGAATAAAAAGAGTTTTGGTTTTGGAGAAGTAAAATAAAATAAAATTGTTTAAGAGAAATTGTTACCTTTGATTTGGGTAAATTACTTTGGTTTGAACAAAAAGGACTTCTTGAAGTGCCTTCTTCCTAAGTTAATTCTTCTAGGTGGATAAGATAGATATAGGTAGATTAATTGGGTAGAGGTGGGACGAGCCAAAATGCTTGAGAGTGGTGAGGAATTGGTTAGAAGTGGTCTCTTTTTATAATGTAGAGGAGGGGCTCTTTAGGAAAGTGTGAAAACATTATTTTATTATAAATTTATCTTCAGTTTAAAAAGGTCCAAAACACATTAAATTTGAATATAAGATGACTCATATTTTAAATAAAATCATCCAATAATAATTGGACATGTTTTGGATAATATTTTAATCTTTATAATCTTATTTATTTAAATCATTTATTAATGAGGTAAACACTACATCATTATTGTGTCATAAATAATTTAATTTATCTGATGTCTAAAAATTATAAAAAAATACCATGATTTGGTAAATATTTTTAACGTTCTAATGAATATTTATAGTTTAAAATATAATTTATATAACACCATATAAAAATTAATTTACTAAAGGATATTTTCTTTTGTCATTTTCACCTTTTCTTTAAGTTAATTAATCTAAATTGTCACTATCACTCTCAAGTGGCTCAATGGGGTCCCAAAATCGAACCTAAGATGCCCATGGTAGTAAGGTTTGGAAAAGTGTTAAGGTAATTTTGAATTATTATAATATTCTATTAACCTTGAATTACCCTATTTACCTTTAACTATGGTAAATAAAAGTCAAAAGTTATTATTCACCAAAAATAATTTTCATCTCATTGAACCAAATTTCACTTATTAATAACAGCCATCTATGTTGGATTTTTGAAATTCAACTCATAGAAGTGTTAAAATTTCATTTAAATGAAAAAGTCAATTTCTTTAACTACCACTTAGTGGTTTTACTATTCATCAAAAATTGATGCTGTTCTGAAAGATACCAAAAATTCAGCCTAAGACAAATTTCATATTCCAAATTCAAAAATGATGTCTATTTTTCCAAATTCAAAACATAGAATTTTATTTAATTAATTTAAAATTAATTCCTGTTGTTAAAACAAATACGCGTTTTTAAGAAACAATAACTATCAAAAGATTGACACTTGTTTATGTCCAATTTCAAAGTTAAATTTAATCCAATGACCACCATTGGATTAAATGGTAAAAATATATTCCAATTACACTATAAAAATAATTAAAAAGATAATATATCCATATAAATAAATTATATTAAAAGACAATTTTTAATTAAAATACAATATTTTTCACTATTCATCAAAAAATGAACATTATCAGAAAAATACCAAAAAATTACCCAAAGTAAATTTCGCTATCCTGATTCTATATAAGAATTTTATTTGGTCAAATATAAAATATAAAAGTGATAAAAACTAGATTTAAAGAGGGTTCTCCATCAAAAGGCGATAAATTGACCTTATAGTGAATATTAGTGTATTTATGCTTAAAATCAAATTATTTTCTTATTTTAAGCCTATAACTTTTATTGGATAAATGTAAAAACATTTAGAAAACAAGTATAATCATTTTTTAGTTAGTTATGTCTATTCCTTCCTATACAACGGCTAGTCATGAACTACCATTTAAAGTAATAATATTATATTATTAGTGTGCGCCGTAAGATTTCAAAGAAACCCGTTGTTGCGTATCGGGTACGCTATCAAACATAGAAACCCCTTTAAAGTAAAATTAATATTTAATTCACAAATAATAATAAATATGAAAAATATCATATTCTTTATTTACCTGGGATGTTACATTCTTCCCCCTTTTAGGAATTGTGTCCTCACAATTTTATTCACTTACCAAATAAATGAGGGTATTTATCCCTAATAGAATTTTCAAATTCCCATGTTGCCTCTTCAAACATATGGGTTTTCCATAAAACCATTACCTGGGGAATTATCTTATTTCTCAAAACATGCTCTCTACGGTCAAGAATTTGGACAGGTTGTTCCTCATAAAATAGATTCACTTCCAACTGAACTACGTCTGGACTTAAAACATGAGATAGATCTGGAATATACTTTCTCAACATTGAAACATGAAAAACATTGTGTACCTAGAAAAAACATGGAGGTAAATCCACTCTGTACGCAACTGATCTAACTTTCTTCAGGATTTCATAAGGTCGAATGAACCTCGGACTCAGATTTCCTTTTTACCAAAACGCATCACACTTTTCCATGGAGAAACTTTGAGAAAAACATGATCACCTACCTCAAAATAAAGATCCTTCTTCCAGTTGTCCACATAACTTTTCTTCCTACTCTGAGATGTTCTCATGTACTTATGAATCATCTGAACTTTAATCGCCATCTCTTCTAACAATTCAGGTACCATCAACTTCCTTTCACCTACTTCATCCCAAAAAGTTTGAGTTCGACGTCACTTCCCATATAATGCCTCAAACGGATCCATCTGTATACTAGAATGAAAAGTGTTATTATAAAAAAAATTCAACCAAACAAAGATGTTGGTCCCAACTTCCCTGGTAATTAATCGAGCAAGAATGTAACATATCCTCCAAGTTCTAAATTGTTTATTCTGACTGCCCATCTGATTGTGGATGAAAAGATGTACTAAAATTTAATTTTGTACTCAATGACTTCTAAAGGCCTTTCCAAAAGTTAAAAGTAAACCTGGGATCACGATCAGATACAATGGAGAGGGGAACACCAATCAACTTTACTATCTCTTTAACCTAAAATTGAGAAAGTTGATCTTGAGACACAGTATATCGAATAGGAAGGAAATGTGAAGATTTAGTTAATCGATCAACAATAATCCAGATTGCATTATTACCTCGTGATGTTTTTGGTAATCCCACAACAAATTCCATGGATATATTTTCCAATTTCCACTATGGCACTGTAAAAGAATGAAGCATCCCTTTTGGTAACTGTCGCTCTGCTTTAACCTGCTGACAAGTCAAACACCTCACAGTAAAACCAGCAATATCTCTTTTCATTCTGTCCCACCAAAAATACTCTCTAATATCTCTGTACATCTTAGTACTTCCAGGATGAACTGGAAATGGAGAACTATGAGATTTAAATAACAACTCACTCTTCAACTATGATTCACAAGGCACACATAATCTCTTCTCAAATCTCAAAACACAATCATTATCAACATTAAAATCAGGAAACTTACCCTTCTGAACTAACTCTACCTTTTTCTGCAACTCACTATCTTCCTTCTGCACTTGCTTAATTCTGTCTGATAGAGATGATATCACTGACACCTGAAACAAAATTGAAAAATTCCCTACACCAAAAACTTCTATGCCGAAGTTCATCTAATCAAAAACAAAAGGATATCGTTCCAAACGTAGCATGGTTAATGAAACATTACTTTTTCGACTCAAAGCATCAACCACTTTATTTGATTTTCCTAGATTGTAAAGGATCGTGCAATCATAATCCTTGATTATTTCTAGCCATCTCCTATGTCTCATGTCCAATTATTTCTATGTGAATATATACTTTAAAATTTTGTGATCAGTATATATTTCACACTTTACTCCATACAAATGATTCCTCTAAATTTTTAAAGCAAAAACAACAGCAGCTAATTCCAAATCATGTGTAGGGTAATTTAACTCATGATTTTTCAACTAACGTGAAGCATAATCAATTACCTGATCATTTTTCATTTGGAAACAACCAATTCCTTTCAACGAAGCGTCACTGTAGATAACAAACTCACCATTTCAGGAAGGTAGTTCCAAAACTAGAGCATTCACCAATCTTCTTTTCAATTCATAAAAACAATCATCGCATTCTATCGTCCAGATAATCTAAACACCTTTTCGAGTTAACATAGTCATTGGACTAGATAACCGTGAAATGTTTTCAACAAACCTCTAGTAATAACCTTACAAACCAAGAAAAATATGAATCTCGGTTATATTTTTGGGTCTTGTCCATTCTTTTAGTACTTTTGTTTTAGGAGGATCAACAGTTATGCCATTTTTTGAAACAATGTGACCAAGGAATGAAATTTCTTGTAACCAAAACTCACACTTTCTGAATTTCCCAAACAATTTCTTTTCTATTAAGGTTTTCAAGAAAACCCTTAAATGACTTCCATGTTCCTATTTACTTTTGGAATAAACCAAAATATCATCAATGAACACAACCACAAACTTATCCAAGAACTCACGGATAATTCTATTCATAAGATCCATGAATATAACAGGTGAATTGGTTAAACCAAAAGTCATAACTACAAATTCATAATGGCCTTATCTAGTACGAAACGCGGTCTTCATAATGTATCCTTCTTTTAATTTCAACTAATGGTACCCCAACCTCAAGTTAATCATCGAAAAATACTAAGCCTCATGGAGTTGATCAAACAAATCATCAATATGAGGCAAATGATACTTGTTCTTAACAGTAATGTTATTCAATGCTCGATAATCAATGCAAAGTCTCATTGAACCATATTTCTTTTTAACAAACGAGACAGGATCACCCCATGGTGATGTGCTAGGTCAAATGAAACCTTTATCTAATAACTCCTGCAATTTCTTCTTTAACTCTAAAAGTTCAATTGGAGCCATTGGATAAGGGGGTTTTGAAATTGGCTTAGCATCAGGAACTAAGTCAACAGTAAATTCAAATTCCTGATCGGGTATAATACCAGGCAACTCATCAGGAAAAACATTAATGTACTCATTTACCACCGGCACATCATTAATCTGAATAGTTTCTTTGTTTTGAACAATATGTGCAAGGTAACATTTGTTTCCATCTTTTACCAGTTTCCCAGCTTCTTGATATGTTATCAAAAGCAAGGGTTCATTCTTGTACACAAATAGAAAATATTTCTCAAAAGAAACCTCTTTAGCTCTATAGTTAATCTTTGCATGGTAAATAGAAATACAATCTATTCCCAAAATAACATCAAACTCTACTAGAGGCAAAACAATAAGGTTTTCAGGTAGATTCTTTCCATACATAAGGACAGTGAGGTTCTTATAGTTTCTTTTGGTCTCAACATTTACTCTAGGTATTTTTACCATAAGTTCAGTATTCATATCATGAGATGGAATTACAAATTTACTAGAAAAACTCTCAAAAATGAAAGAGTGTGTAGACCTTGAATCAGTCAACACATTAGCATAATCTGAATAAACAAACAACATACCTGATACTACTTCATTTGATTTCCCAACATCTATTGAAGTAGTTGCAAAGGATTTGACCACACCTTTCTTCTTGTAGTCTTGCTTCTTTCCCTCAGTTGAGTTCTTTATTGGACACTCATTTTCATAATGACCCATTTCATTGCACATAAAACATTTTACTGATAGTAAATTAGATTTTGTCTTACCATTACCCAAATCTTTTTCAGTGCAATTACGTGCCTTATGTCCCATTTTACCACATCAGTAGCACTTACCAGAATTCAAAACACATTCCCTATCATGCTTTTCCCCCCAATTTTCACAAACTGTAATATTAATTTTCTTACCATCAGACTTTTTTGATGAGTTCTTCCCTTTTGTTTGCCACTTCGACCTCTTATTCTGTTGTTTGTCAAAAAATATATGATCATCGGAAAACTACATTTCCACCTTCTCTGCACATCAAACAAGTTTTTCATAACTTTTGTACTCACAAGAAGATAAATCCCTTAGATACTTTGGCTTTAATCCTGAGTAAAAAATGGATGATTTTACTATTAAGATCTTGTATGAAATTTAGAGAATATCTTGCCAATTGAGTGAATCTTTCTTCATAAGCATCCACTGAGTCATCCTCCTACCTCAATTCCAATAATTGTTTTTCCATCCTAAGTCGAACCACCTTAGGAAAATATTTCTCAAGGAACATACCGTTTAATTCATCCCAGTCAAGAGCATCAATCTCCTCATTATCCCTGATATTTTTCACCATCGACCACCAATGAACAGCTTCACCTTCAAAACGGTCAATAGTGAGACTAAACTTTTGATGTTAAGATCACCCCATAACATCGAAAATCTTCTCCATCACTATAATCCATCCTTCTGATAGCATAGGGTTAGATGATCCTCTGAATGATGGAGGATGTTGCCTCATGAAATGCTCGTTAGTCTGGCTAATCTCATGCATGGATACCACCACCATTTATAGCATGAGTGAACTATGTCATCACTACAACAAACTGTTTGGTTCCAATTCTAACCATCTCAGGTTGTTGATTTGGATGGTTTTCTTCCTCATGATGTCGTCCCAATATAGATGCCTTGTTTACTCTATGGAAAACCATTCTAAACACTGAAATATCTTAGACGAAGAAACATAGTAATCTGTAAATGTTGTATCATTTCCATCTTAACATAAATTATTTTATGGAAATTAATTTAACAATATCCTAACTCCTAAAGTTTTCTAAACTGACCTTTGATACCATCTATAAGGACCCAACCTTAAAACATTACATAATATTTAATTAAACAAATAATTCACATTGAGGATCTTTTCAAGTTTATAGTTTTAGAGAATTAGACCATAACTATTACATTACATCTCAATGATTACCAAGTATACACTTATTCTCAGATTCCATTTTTTTCATAAATCAAAAACTCTTTGAAAAAAATATCCATGTCTAGTTCCATGTTTTAGATAGCATGACTTTTCATTGATCTCATCCTTGACCCTATTCATCTTTAAGTCCACTGAAAAACATTTCAAAACTTGGGATGAGCATAAAAAGCTCGTAAGGGTTATAAAACAAAGAAAGGAAACATTAGATCGTCAATACATACATAACATAATCTCTTTAACATACCTCATGAAATAATAGGATTTATGAAATACACATAAAAATCATAAATCATAAAGGTAATTGGTGGCATCCATATCATACTTACACTGTATCTATCACAGCTACGTAGGGAGTTACATTTGTAATACCCATTACAGTATATTCCCTAAATCTCTTAGAAGAAACATTCACGTTTACCTCTATCATGTTACCCAATACATTGGAGAGCTATCTCGGGCTCACCCGCCCTAGGTTTATCACGGAACCACTCATATACGTAACAATTCCCAAGAACCATAACATAGTCATAACACATAAAACAAACATAAAGGAAAGATATAATTTCCACATTTCAATCACAATATATCATTTCAAGATATTGAAATAATAAATCAATTCTCAAAACCATTTTCAATACCAAAATGTGTAAAAATAGTACATGGTATTTATTTTCCTTTTTAAAAAAAATACGGCTCATTAAGGAAGCCAAAGATCAAATAATACTCGTGGTGGAAGAAAGGTTGTTGTCACAGATTATGTTAAAAGAAACATTCCTTTTTTTCCATTTAATAAAATGCTTCATAGAGAAAATATTATTTTTGAATAAAATTAAAAGTCAAAGGGTTTTATACACCATATAAAAGAAATTTGTTTTTAAAACAAATTATGCCTCAATGAAAGGAGATTGAGACGAAGTCCCTTACCTCGTGTTGGACTTGACCCGTTTGTTCTTTAACATCCTGAATAATAAACTAAAGTTAATTTCTAATTTCTTAAAAACCTTTTTCAAGTTTATTATTCCTCTTATATCACTTATTTGTATGTTATAAATATTACATAGTCATTTATGTTAATAATGGTCGTTTTGTCGATATTTTGTACTTGAGTCAAAAATGGACTTCTTATAATTACAAGTTGTTCATGTGATAAAATATACATTATCTCCAGAATTATATTCATGATCTAGATATAATATATATCATATATATCCAGTATATACATGCATTTATAACATTACATGACATTTAGAGGCATGAAATGTAATACACCGTTCATGGAGAAGGTAAGTTGTACGTACGCATGAACAATACTTTCATTTCTATTTAATATTTAATGGAATTAAAAAATAATGATACATAGTTATATTATAATTTAAGTATAATATCATATATAATATTATTAAATCCATCCTTTATATGTACCACATAAGGCATTAACGAGTCATATCACTTTGAGGGGGCGGTAGTCCGCACTTCCTCTAATGAGATTATCGTATTTACCCACTATGGAAACCATAAAGGTATGCTATAAATGAAAAATACAGAAGCATAAAGAAAACCTAAACATAATATATCTCATATATAAATGAAGTTCCCTCATAATGGCCACCATGAAAGGCAGTAGGAGATAATTGAACAATCATCGTTTCGTGAGGCCTTTGGTTGTCATCCACAGAAACATTATGTTCTTCACTCATTTGATAGAGGTGTGTGTAAGTGTAGTTATAATACATTTCATAAAAAAATACTAGTATATTTATTATACTGGTTTTTTGTCATAATAAAGGAATAAAAAGAGTTTAGGGGTTGGAGAAGAAAAATAAAAGAAAACAGTTTAAGAGAAATCGTTACCTTTGATTTGGGTAACTTCCTTTGGTTTGAACCAAAAGGACTTCTTGAAGTGTCTTATGACTAAGTTAAGGCTTATAGGAGTAGGAAAAGGATTTGGGGAGATTAATTGGGAAGATTTTGGATGAGCCAAAAGGCTTGAGAGGTGCGAGGAATTGGTTAGAAGTGGTTTCTTTTTATAAGGGAGAGGAGGGGCTCTTTAGGGAAGTGTGAAAACATTATTTTATTATAAACTTATATTCGGTTTCAAAATGTCCAAAACACATTAAAGTAGAAGATAAGATGACTCGTATTCTAAATAAAATCATCCAATCAAAATTGGACATGTTTTGGATAATATTTTAATCATTATAATCTTATTTATTTAAATCATTTATTAATGAGGTAAACAGTACATCATTATTATGTCACAGATAATTTAATTTATATGATGTCTAAAAATTATTAAAAAAATACCATGATGTAGGAAATCGTTTTATATTTCCAATTAATATTTATAGTAGAAAATATAGTTTAAATAACACCATATAAAAATTAAGTTACTAAAATATATTTTCTTTTGTCATTTTTTCATTTTCTTTAAGATAATTAATCTAAATTGTCATTATCACTCCCAAGTGGCTCAATTAGGTCCCAAAATCAACCCAAAGATTCCCATGGTCGTCAACGACTCAGACAAAAAGTTTTTTACAAGTGTTAATGTAATTTGGAATTATTATGATATTCTTTTAACCTTGAATTACATTATTTACCTTTAACCGCGGTAAATAAAAGTCAAAAGTTATTATTCCCCAAAAATTATTTCTATCTCATTGAGTCACATTTCACTTATTAATAACAACTATGTATGTCGAATTTTTGAAATTCAATTCATAGAAGTGGTAAGATTTCATTTAAATGAAAAAGTCAGTTTTTTTAACTACCACTTAGTGGTTTCACTGTTTATCAAAAATTGATATTTTAGAAAGATACCAAAAATTCAGCCTAAGACATATTTTATATTAAAAATTCAAAAATGACATCTATTTTTTAAAATTAAAAACATCGAAGTTTCCTCAATAAATTTAAAATTAATTCTCGTTGTTAAAACAAATAGTGTGTTTTTAAGAAACAATAACTATCAAAAGATTGACACTTGTGTACGTCCAATTTCAAAGTGAAATTCAATCCAATGACCACCATTGGATTAAATGGTAAAAATATGTTCCAATTACACTTTAAAACTAATTAAAAAGATAATATATTCTTATAAATAAATTATATAAAAAGACAATTTTGAATTAAAATAAAATATTTTTCACTATTCATCAAAAGATGAACTTTATTAGAAAAATACCAAAAAATTACCCAAAGTAAATTTTTGTGTCCCTATTCTAAATAAGAATTTTATTTGGTCAAACAGAACATATAAAAGTGACCAAAATTAGATTTAAAGAGGGTTCTCCATCAAAGGCGATAAATCGACCTTTTAGTGAATTTTAGTGTATTTATGCTTAAAATCGAATTCTTTTCTTATTTTAAGCCTCCAACTTTTATTGGATAAATTTAAAAACATTTAAAAAACATGTATAATCATATATTAGATAGTTTCTTCCATTCTTGCCTATACAATGGCTAGTCGTCAACTACCATTTAAAATAATAATATTATATTTTTAGAGTGCAACGTATGATTTCAATGAAACTCGTTGTTGTGTATCGGGTATGCTATCGAACATAGAAACCACTTTAAAGTAAAATTAATATTTAATTCACAAATATTAATAAATATGAAAAATGCCATATTCTTTATTTACCTAGGATGTTACAGTTTATACATAAATATTTGATGATGAAACTAAATGATAAATCTATACCAAATATTATTTATTTTATTATCCTTTGTTTATTTATAGAGATTAAATTATTTTCGGTTCATTTTTATCACTTTAAGTACTCAAGATACCGAACGAATGTTTTTGACTAAAAATGGCCATTTTTTTCTCTTCATCCTTGAATCTTTTCTTCCATGTCTATATTTTATTTATATTTTTTTCAAGAATAATTTAACTATTATCCAAAAATTATTTAAATTAATTTTTGACTATATTTTAATTTCATTACAAATTTTTAAAAGTATCCTTCTTTTCATTTTCTAAACATGGTACTTTTGACATTTTTACCAAAAATGTGAAATGAATTTTTGTTTTAACTTACCCTACATGAACTAATTTCCCCACCATAATGAATACACTTTTCATTGAAGCATAATTTTAATTTTTTATTTTATTCTTTTAAAATAATTATTTTAAATTAATTTTTTTCAAAATATTAGATTCTAAATAAGTGATTTCAAATGAAAAGGTTTTTTCATCATTAAATGTTATAATGACCTTGTAAGGTTATTTTTATCTATAAAAATATCCTTTGATGATTCTTATGATTTAATAGGGATATGATCCAATGTTTCAATATTTACTCTTTCTCATGATGTTTTATGATTATAAATATTAAATGTTTATAAAACTCATATCATTTCTATATGTTGTGATTTGATGATATGAAGAATATTTTAGGATATTATGGAACATATATGTATTTATTTCATTATGTGATGGATGGGATATAAATTATATATCCCTATAATGAATTTGGAAAAGAATGATATCTCATGAGAAAAAAAACAGAATAGGGAGTCAACTCAACTCAGTAAAGGATTTTTTCCAATAAGATATTCTTGGGAATGATCATTTACTATGGAAAGAATGGAATGAGGATTGAAATTAATCAAATATTATATTTTAGGTCATGAGCCTTAATTAAGGAACTGATTTTCATTACTTATGTACATGAAGAAACCTTATTTACTATACTTATTATATGTTTTAATGAGTCGTGACTGATTATTGATGATTTTTTATTCTTATGTTTTGTGTCATGTTTTTGAAAAAAACATTGCACCATGTTTTAGGATTAAATATCTATGACTGATTAAGTATTATTATTTTAATTCAGGATCTTGTTATCAAACACTTATTTCTATCTTATTCTCACTTATGATCATTTATAGAGATATCTTATATTTATCCTTACCAAGAATCTAACCTAACCCATTCTTATGTTTTCCTTCCCAATGTTATAGAGAATGGTTTAATGTTTGTTATATCATAGAAGGGTTATATTTATAAAGAACGAAATAAAAAATGATGTAGATATTTTATAAACCAGTTGTTTACATATTGTTGTTTCCAAATACACTAAACCTCTATGGTACTCTCACATTTATTATTATGAAATTTATCAAATATTAATCTAGAAGGATGTAATACTTTTATATGAAACTTATGGCTTGTTATATGGATGATAGTAAATATTTAGGGGAAAATAAATCTACTAAAATAATGAGAGTAAACTTAAAAATAACCCAACATTATATATTTTTTTCTAAAACAAAAAAATGAAAACAAAATTATAAATATGGGTTTACTCCTAATAACTACTATGTTTTATGTCTTGATCTAATCAAATAGTGAAAAAATAATATATTTTCTCTATTATCTATGAATTCATTGGCTTCTTTTCCTTACTATTTATAGTTCACTATGACTCTAAAGATATTTTCTTAAGGTTTATAATGTTTAACTTATTAGAAACTAACAACTCATAATGTATTTTCAATTTATGCCATTAACCTTAAATAAAACCATTATTCCATAAAAAAATTCAATATCACCATAGGTATATAAAAGTATAACCATGTATAACCCTAACCACATTGATATAATTTTTCATTACATAACCCTATGCATTGAGTCAAAGAGAATAACTTTTCCACCAACCAGATTTTTTTTAAATTATGTTTTCATGTTATACTCCGATTTTCTGTTTATAAATCTTGGCATTGTCATACATTTATTTCGTTGTTTCATCCAACATATTCATTAATAGAAAATGATTTTATTGGGTAATTTTTACAACTATGATCATTTATTTATAGACTAGTTTGATTTATGTTTTAATTTAATAGGTATCTTATAGGTGTTTTCAATGACTTTGTGGTAGGGAAATTCTAAATTGTGGTTTATATTATAACCTATACTCACAAATTTCTTCATTATGTTTGGTGGCCTAATAAATTTAAGATATGATCATAGTTTTATCCAGGATTATACTGATCTCCTAGTTGTAAATATAGTCTTAGTTATTGGTATGTGGATGATATGGGGTTCTAATGTAATGAAAGCATACAATGCGAGTCACTAGTTTTTGAGGGATCACATTGTGAAAGTGGGTACCACAGTCATTGGAGTTTCATCTATAGATTCCAAACAAGGTAAATATGTGTTTTTTCAAAAATTCAATTAAAAATAAAGTAGTATATTCTACACATGTTTCATCTTACCCCAAATTTTACATGTAGTCAATACATATTATGATTTATTATATACTAAATTATTTTCCAAAAGGACTTATGAAGTTAATACCCCATATGTCAAAAATTTCAATAACTATAATGGGGTGTTATATAATTTAATGATTCCAAATAATACCTCTATTTTTTCACGTTTATAATAATTGATGATGATGTATTGAATATTATGATGTAAGGTAGGCCTATATAAAGCAATTTGTAACACTTTTCTAATTGTATGTTGAATCCCATGATTCCCTCCAATGTTTTCATTTGGAAAAAATTAAAATAACTATGAAAATACTCTTATAGGATAGACATTATAATAATGTCATACAAAACATCCTTGAAAAGTAATGTATCATAACTATAGTAATATAAGACTTAATTTAAAAATATTCTCTTATTCTCCTTTAATAAATCAAAATAGACCATGCTAGAATATATGCAGTTCATAATATTGGAATATGATAGTGTGACAGTCTATATGAATTAGTGTAGTTCATAAGTAAATGTTTCATTAATTAATTTAACAATTATATCACTTGTGTCTAGTTATAAGTATGATAAATTATCATTGATGACATTCCCAATACCATTTTTATCCCCAAATTTCAATGTAAAAATGATAAATTAATATGTTTCAACAAATAATTCATAATTTAGAAATCTTTTTTGTTATTAAATATAATAGGACTGAGTTATCCATATATAAAGATACTTTTGAGAAAAACTAGTGTGAAAAAAATTTATCAAATAAATAGGAAACTTTTAAAACATATTTGTCATTTGATTTTCAATTGTGTTTAGAATTATTCAATGTTTGGATATAATAAAAGATTAATCTGAAGGTATTACCTTTAATTTTCTTTAAGGTAGAACCAAATTCCCAATTAACTACATCAAACATAATTTAAAATGGTTTTTTCTATTCTAATGATATCATTATTAAGGCTTATACCTAGAATTTCCATAACTATTGAAAGGCTTCCTGGAATTTAAGTCTAAAATAAAAGATGGAAACATTACTTAATATGGTTTTATAGTAGTAGTGATTAATATATATTCTATAATATATATTTTTAGAATAACACATTCCAAATAAAAACCTAAAATATAAAATATTGATGTATGCATGGGTAGCTCATAGATTATACAAATGTTTATTGGTACAAATTTACTGTTGTTCTTTGAGATTTGATGTTTGGAAACTATCATATTTTTTACTAGGAGTTCATGTTTTTTAAAATTGATCCCCAAATAATTTTATACACATCTTTCCAAAACATTATAAAAATGATATAGGCATTCATTTGTGGAATTTTTATAAACTAATTAGCCAACTCTTGGTATTTTTAAAAAATCTTAGATCATGTCGTAGAATATTACCACTATGTACATTTCAAACATATCCAGTGTATTACACATTCCAAATGGAATTAACTATAAATATAATGCTCTATATGTATAAGTTCATTCACATTTATATTGGTCTTATGGTTTAACCAGTATTTTATCATTACAATAGTATCCATCTTGAAAACATTATAAATATCTTCTCACTAATTATTCAAGATTTTAATCGATGAATTCTAATGATAAGTGATACTTTCTAATTAAATAATTACATTTATGGTAATAAATGAACACTATCCATCCTATCAGGTTTCATATAGGTATTAATTTTCTTTTATAATTTTCAACCATTGTGATCCCACCCTTTCTAAAAATCACTTATAGTGGGATGAACCCTTAACTTTCAAAGATAGGAAATTTTAATCCAGTGCTTAAAATTTAAATCACTTATTTCATAATTACTCCCTTAATAGGATGAGTTAAGTTTCATTATATCTATTTACTAGGTTTTGAATTATCCTTTATATGTATACTTTGTGTACATATGTTAGCTCTTATACCCTTTAAATCAATTATTATCCATCCCATTTATTGTTTCATCTAAGATAATACATAAAATATAAATTCTTTATTCACTTGAAAGATAGGCATTGATGGTGACTTGTAATGTGTTTGAATCTACCAAATATATATAGAATAATATTTTTATAATAGTTTTAAGATCAAGTGTTAGAGTTTTCTAGAGTGATGAAGCAAATGTTTTCAACTGTTGTTTATTTAGTAGTATTACTCTACCTTTGAATAATTCCAATTATTTTATTTATTCAATTAACTCCCATATTTTCTTTTAAAAGTCCATATGATTCAGTTCTTCCTTTACTAACACAATTCATTCTTCAATAGTGTCTATAAAATTAGTGTGTTGTTGAATGTTTTTCTTGGGATTTTTGGATTTCGAATGTTGTATTTTTTATAAACTCTATATATTAGATTTACTTCTTAGAAAATAATAGGGGTATCTAAGAAAGATCTCCCAAAAATTATTGGGTCATTTGTATCGTCTTATATGTCAAGAATAATACATTTATTGGGGATTTATAGTTTATCAATATTGATGAGAACATCCTTAAATATTCATTTAGGATTATTTAATAACGGGTCTAAAAATTTTAGGGTGACATTAGTTTATTTTAATTTGGTGCTCCCTATTTCATAAAGAACTAAAAATGTCATGATAGTAATATAGGCTCTAAGGTCACATAGTTCTCTCCAAAACTGATAACCTATAAAATTTAACTGTATTTTGAACTAATAAATCTATCTTGGTTTTTAAGGTAAAGATACTGAATAGAGTGTTAAAAATTCATCTTGTACTAATGTAGTTCCAACATCACAAATTTTCAATATTTTATATAGAAACACATTGATAAATTTACAACAATGGTTCATTGTTTAAATTCATTATATTAAGATAATATTTTTATAAATATTATTGAATATATTTAGTTTTTTTATGATTTTTCATGACACATTTTTATCTCTAGTCCTTGTGGGAATATAAGTGTTATATAGTGAGCTTTCACACATTCATATAATTATTCCTTTTCCTTTTATTTTATAAATTTTTATAGATTCAAAATTTTCATTTTGATCTTTGTTTTATTTTTCTTCAACTATAATATCTGTTTATATTGATGTAACATCCTCTAGAGAATGTTTATTTTTCAATTATATTGGTTTAGATACATTAATTATTTTCTCTAGAAATTGTGTAGCACTACGTAATTTAACATCTTTTTTCATTTTCTCTATAGTTATCTCTTGTTTTACCTGGTGTAGTTTTATTTGCTTGTCTTAAATTTTTGAAGATAATTGACCCAAATTATTTTTGATGTTTCACATATAAAATTATAAGTTATGTGTTTTGGTCTCTTGTGTATAAAATATTTATTTAGTGGACACCATGAATTGTGCTTGAATTGCTTCTGAATTATGTTGACTTTGTGTTAATGTAGGATCCAAATTTTTAGCATACTTTTGTTTTTTGTTTTGTTGTTATTGATATGAGGGTGGTAAATATTTTTTTGGGATTGATTCACATGTGATTTTTTATATGTCTAAAGGTAGGTTTATAAGGGAAACTAGGTAGAATAATGTTCTTTTTGAGTGGTCGATTATCCACAAGTTCCTTTCAATTGAGTTTTTTTGGTTATTTTTCTATTTTGTGCTATAATTGTTTTCATAATTTAACCTATTATGAATGAAATATCTTACATTAGATATCTTATTAATTTATGTGTTATATAGTTACATAGAATAATCTTTAGGACCTCCATAGTGTGAGAAATGTTCATATTGAACAACATAAACTAGATGACAATAATTTAATGTAAAATTTAATATCCACTTATCAAGATATTAAAATGGTGTAGTTATGAGTGTATTAGAGTTGAATTTATATAATCCTCACTACTTTTATTAAAATAATCCAACCACTAAAAAAATTCTTCCTCTTTATTTTGGATCAATTTTTATACATATTATTGATGAATATCCGTGATTTAATTTCCAATAAATGTGTTTTTTGGATGAATTAGTTTCTATGAAATTTTTGTTGTAGAATGAATGAAAATAGTTTATAAAAATTATTCCATGATAATTAAAGTTCCTTAACATAGCCTTGAATTATTCGTGGAATTAAAATAGTAATTATTAATCATTCTAAAATAATTTTTCAAGGATTATATTTTAATTTAGTGATTATGATATCGTATAATAGAGATAAAAAAGTATTCTGAACACATCTCAGGTAAAAATTGTTTCTAGGTATAAACTCTATTACCAATATTTTACTTTTCATTTTAATGAAAATGGAAGTAGTCTTATTATAAAATTTTCTTCATTAAACCAATTATATTTAAATATATTATAGACTTCCATAAATCTTTTCACACGTATATAGCTGTATTTACTATATAATAAATTGAACTATGAATGTTTTTTTTGTAATTTGATCATCAAGGGCTTAAATTTAATGTGTTTCACTTAGATCCGTGTCCTAGTGATGGATGAACTATCTCTAACTATATAGGGCCTCAATTTTTATATCATGTTAGTCCTAGGTATTTATTCATTGATATTATTTAAGAATATGGGATGTAATTTTCCCCCTTAGAATCATTGGAATGCGAGTCTTGATACCCTACTTCTGTAGATCCATCCTATTGGAAGAAGTGATAAAAAATTAATATTTTGTTGTCTATATTATTTTTTTTATAGATAAACTAATATATTTTTTAAAATCGAGATAAGTTATGACTATTCATTGTATTGAAAAATGATGCCTAGTGTAGTTCTTAGTCAAGACTACTCTAGTGCAATATCATCACATCCTCCCCATCAATAACATTATATTTTTTGTATCGATTATCAAGATGTACTAAATTTATACATTTTTAACATATTAACTATTGTATTAGTGGAAATAATTGTAGATTCATAGGGACCTGGGTATAGGGCAACTAAAACTGTATTTTTAAAAAAGATTATTGTGACCATACTATAATGGATATTTTTTTAAATTTTTTTAGTATAAAACTAAAAATTAATAGAAATAATAAAACTAATTAACTATAATTTTAAAATGAAACTAATTTCAAATCACCAATATGTGTTTGAGATGCAAATTTCATAAGTAAAACTATTTATCAAGCCATAATAAAAATTATAAGCAATGATGATTATATCCAATTTTCAAAATTACTCACCAACATCAGTCAAAAAAAATATAAATCAAACCACTATGGATGTCTTTTCCATGAAAAAACGATTACTAAACATGTAAATGACGTGATCCATCATTAAAAATGTTTCTCCAACACATCTAGTAACATGAAGAACCACTAAAATGAACATGGAATGGGATGTGGTGTGTTAGTTTTTTATGAATATGTATAACTAATATTGCCAATGGTGGAAAAAATATTCCCCAATCCATGTGTAGGACACATTCTAATAGAGGGTTATAGTTTATAGACTGGTTCCAATGCTCCCATGAATTTTCAGGGCGGTAGCTCAATGCGGGGATGCACAAGCATGACATTGAAGGTGATATGGGGGATGCTGGAAGGAGTTATGATGGTTGGGGATATTCTATCATCCTTCAATGATTCAGCTCGTAAAATTTCACAAGTATATAATTGTATTTTGTTACCACACATTTTTGGATTTATCCACTCTAAAAAATAACTAATGTTTCAAACACTGATAAAATCAAGGATCATTTATCTGTACTAAACAATGTATGGATAAAAGTGGATTTTCTCGATGCTGATAAAATCTTACTTTTACCATTTATATTTTTATTCCTAAAAAATTAACTTTATCAGTTATAAAAATGGTTCTGATAAAAGTTCCCTTTATCATCACTATCTCTAACATTAATAAAAGTATACAACAAAAAAATTAATAAAACTGAATAATTTTCAAATAATTTCCATTAAAATAAATTAAAATTACTAATAAATTTACATTACAAACATTTAAATACATTAAAGTTACATTGCTAAGTAGAATTTGTTACAAACTTTTAAAATTTACAACACAAAGAAACAAAAATACAACATATATGAAACTAAGTGTCCATGTATTCCACTAAACTTTGGGTCCCCATACAATTGTTCCAGATCGTGATATCAATTGATGAAAACACTACCTCTGGCTCAAAATAAACATATACACTCAATAAAAAACAATTCTTATTTTGGTAATACAATAATTAAATAAATAAAAATAATAACATGAATGATAAAATATAATATATAAATAAGGATAACATAATACGAAAATAAAACATATTATAATGTAATAAGAAACTTCCAATGTGTTTTCTATATTTTTAGTATGTGGAACACTTTTAGTAATACTGGCCACACCACATATCATATTGAAATGAGGTTGGTTATTGCATGAAATAAATTAATAAAAAAAATTACATCAATCAACATGTATTTTGAACTAAAAATACACTTTTAAATAAAACCATGCATTTTATGTCTTATAAACCACATCACATGTCTGATTGATGTATGGTTAATTAATACACATAAAAATTCTATTATTAGTGTTTTTAAGAATTATCAAGACAATACAAGTGAATTTTCATGGTTTGAGTATATGACACACATTCTCAACAAAAAAGATAATTTTAAACTAAAAACAAGTGCATTATTTACACTGGATGCACCATACATTAGATTAATGTGAGGATAATTCATACACCTAAAAAATGAATTATCGGTCATTTTTATAAAGGAGTGTACCAATATGAGTGTTTTGGATCATTTTTTAATATGTGACATGTGTTTTGAAGAAAAATGACAATTTTGAATGAAAAAAGAACTTTCTGATGTAATGGACCCACCACATATTGCATTAACATGTAGAAAATAACTACACTGCAGAAATATATAACTTATTTCTTACTAATTCATTAGGGATACTTAAGTGTTATTTCTTAGGTTTTACAATGTGATGAAAATTTTGAACTAAAATGACGTCTTAAATGGAAAACATGAACTTTTCGTTATATCGGTCATACAATGAGCCAGATTGGTGTGTGGTTAATACTGATATATCAAAAACTAATAAAATACCATTATCCTAAAATACCATGAAACTTCAACTTTTTCTTGTTTTTTGATTACGTGACTCACATTTTGAAATAAATTATCACTTTTATATAAACAAATATTTCATATCAACAATACCATGTGGTGTATTGACATGAATATAATAATGATGACTAAAAAATGAATTATTAATATTTTTTCCAATGTATCATGAAAATCAGGGTGTGTTTTATCATTATTGAGAATGTGATGAGTATTTTTAATTAAAATGGAAAATTTAAATAAAAATACACACATTCTATCATACTAGACACACAATGAATCAGATTAATCTGATGTTAATTTCTAATCACAAAAAAAAATACATTATAAATATTTTCTTAAAGTATTAAGATAATCAAACTGTGTTTTCATGGTTTTGACTATGTGATGCACGTTTTGAGCTAAAATGTAACTTTTAAACTAAAAACATGCACATTCATCCATACAAGTCGCATTGTGTTTTAAATTGAAGTGAAGTTAATTCCTAAACATAAAAAGGGAATTTTAAATATTTTTCTAGAGTGACATGTAAATATTAGTATGATTAATATTTTTTGAGTATGTGATTCATATTTTGAACTTATATGTCAATTTTAAACTAAAACCATGACTTTTAGACATAAATTTCACTTAATGTATTCAACTAATGTACTTTAAATTCATCTAAATCAAAAACTAATCATATATCTTTATCTTATAGTATCAAAATAATCTGGAACATTTTCTTGGTTTTTGAGTATATGATGAAAATTTTGGAACAAAATTTACCTTATCCATTTAATAATTGAATTTATCATCAATATTACCCAATTAATAGGTTCATCCATTGGTATTCATATAAAATTTCCAGACCATATTAATATAGTTTGATATATCCTCTCATCAATGGGAACCACTCCAATTTTCTTAGGAACATATACACTTCTAAACATATCCATCTTAGTAATCTAAAATGTACATCCTAACAATTTCATTTATACTACACATAATTTTTTACCAAGGTTTCCAAAAAAATTAAAATACTCACTTCCATATAGAATATCTAGTCTAATGACAATCCTCTAAAATTATACCTTTAAAATGACAGGAATTTTATGTTCACAAATCACCGCTGAAGCCTTTCACCTTTTTATTTATCCAGTTTAAATCCCATGTGTGATAATAACATTAATATATCAAACACATTATATAAGTGATATTAAATATAAAAATATATTACGTTTTCAAATAACATGGTCTCCCAATATGATACCCATAACATTAAAATAAAATCATTACTAAAAGGATACTCTATATATTATATAATATTCCTACTAATACTAAAACCATTAAATTTTGAATCATTTATCTATAACTAAATCAAAATATTGTAAGAAAATTAACTTAATTTTTACTAGATAAAGAAATTATTCTTGATTTGTTATAAATAAAAAAAACTATTATAATAGTGATAGAAAATCAACTCTTTATTATGTTTATAACTATTCTGACACCATGTCAGATGCTAACTCATTTCAAAAATATTCTTTATCTATATATTAATATGTGAATTATAAAATTTATTTGTAGTACTGGATAAATATAAATAAATAGTAAGAAAATAAATATCTTAAATTAAATTATAATTATACTCTGTAATAGATATTCAATGAATCTAGTTTGTAGATGGAATATAATATATTTCATATATTTTAAAATATAATAATCACAATAAATATCATTAATTTTCTTCATAAACAATTTAATAATTAATCAAAATAAGTTAATTTATTTTATATATGTTTTGATAGTGAAATATTATTATATATACCCTAATAATTATCTAATTGTAGAAATCCATAAGCCACATGTTCACATTGGCTATCCTCATTCCATGTTTTTGTTAATTAATAAACACAACCATATTAGTTAAAAATTATATTAAAATATAATATAATCTATATAATTTGATGTTAATTTTTAAAATGTTTAATTTAGTTTGTTAAAAATTCATAGTGGATGTCATGTGCATTTTATTTATTATATATGCATCCATTAGATCAAAAAAATACATATTTTCTGTATAAAACATTTGGAATGTCTATCTAGTGATTATTTAAAAAAATTAATAAGTGAATGGAAAAATGAAATTATATTTGATATTATTAGAGTTTAGTGTTTTACCCATGCATTATAGGTATTAAGATAATCTATCATCTATTTTTTCTTTTAAAACATTGTTTCTACTTTTTGTGCTATTACCAAAATTTCGTCTTTCGTTGATGATATTTTCTTTATAGAAGTCATGTCTAGACTAATAAATCAAAATAATTATTTATATGGTATGAACATTAGATTAAGTTTATATATAAACCTATAGAATATATGAATTTTATTAAAATTTAATAAATATAGTAGATAAAATATTAGAAAATCATACCTAATGTATACAATCAGAACCAAGTTTCAAATCCATTTATACTTGAGAATTTCATTTACATTCATAAGAATTATCTTGTTAGTAATGGAATCATCACACTTTTAATCTATATATTTAAAATAGTTAATATTTTTATCTGGGAATGTTATATCTACATGAACATGAAATTTTAATAAATGTGATAGTTAAATTCTTGTGGTGATGGTACTATTTCACGGTCCATTCAATCTAATTATTGATCCTTTAGATTATCTTGACTCAACCTTCTATTTCCCCTTATATTTATAGTTCTATAATAATATACCTTAGTTCATATCTTTTTACAGTAATTATAAAATGATTTTAATATACTATAAATTAGATTGGAAATAACTCATTATCATCATGTATCTTTGAAATATTGAACATCTAAGCTAAGAAATCTCTAATGTTATATTCAGTCTTGTGAAAGTCAAGATCATCAAGGGTAATTGATGGTTAAGTTCTTGGTTCATGAGCTATATGAATAAATACACTCAAAATATTTTTTAGAAGTAGTTAATTATTTATAATATAACATTGTATATTATATATTACATATCTCTCAATAAGTAAATGAGTAGGTGTAGATATACTTAAATGAAAATAAATTTATCTATATAGAATTTTAATTGTGGAATGGTATTAGAGGATTTTCAAATCACATTTTTCTAAACTATAATGAAAAAATAAATTATCTAAGATTATTCTAGCCATTGAGGGGAATAAAAATCCTTAATGCTGGGGGTGTCTCCTTATGTTATATATTCCAAATTATTGATTCTTATCAATGATCCACATGAAGAATCTAAATGATAACATCATCCAACAAAAAAATATTATAGATTCTATCTATTCCTATATGATATTTAATTATCATATCAATCTCCATTTTTCATTTCTCAAAGTATTATTCAAGTGACACTCAACAACATGAACCCCAAACATGTCCAAACTTTTATATCCACATTGAAGAAACAAAAATAATTTTTCAGGAGGTACGTTAGATAATGATTCCTACATCCAATACATATAAATAATTTAAAAAAGGTAGTAATTATTATGTGGTAAAATAAAAATGTGAAAGAGTTTAAAAGGAATGTACTCAATAAGTTAGAAAATAGTAAAAACAACTAATGATAAAGAAAAAGTAATAACAATTAATGGATTATGAAAATTTATTGATGAAAATTAAGAAAATATTTTCATACAATCTTTGAAATAATTTTTTGACAGGAAAGAACACCAGAAAATATTGGACATAGCTTCACTGAGAGTTGATCTAGTTATTGCTTCACTTATGATTCTATCAATTTATAACTCGGTCAATAATTGATGAATTGGTAGATGATGAAGGTTTAGAGAAAAACTAAATCACGTTTAGGTCATATCTAATTTTTAATTTTTTTTATAATCAATGAAAAATCACAGATGTACATAAATAAGAACATTCAGAAAAATTGAATTAAATCAAAGAGTAATTGGCTACTACTCTGGAACCAAGAATACAATATCATCACACAAAAATTATAATTAATTTAATCGGATATTAGAAAAAAATCATTGAAATTATTTTTTCAATAATTGATTAGTAGATAAATTCATATTGATATATAATTACAATGGGAGGATTCACGTGTAGAATACCTCTAGGAATGATTCATGCTTGCACCACGAACCTTCAAATTTCATTGTAGAAAACCGTCAGTGCTAGATGATAATATTATAATTCTTTCATTATTTATTGATGATCACCAAAAGAATCTATTTAGGTGGAAGGAATCTTTCTTGTCTATATATTCCTCAGATATTAGTAGGGGAGAATAACTCTCTATTCTTGGGAGAGTTCTATGAGAAAATATCTCTATGGCTAGTGATAATTTTCTATAGAAATTCAATTTTCATAACAATGATTGTGTTTATAAATGATATATTCATGTTTAAATAGAGTTAGTATTAGAGAAATAATAACTTCACATAGACCATTAATATTTTCATTATCCCTAGTAAACCCCATTCAATCATCACTAGTAGAAATAGTGACTTTAACATCACATTTTAAACAATGTTTAATTTAAAACCAATGCTATAGTTGTAACTAAATTTTTTTTGGAATTATTTATTATTATAATGGATGAAAAAAATCAATTCTACCATTTTTTATCTTAGTTTTATTAAAAATTGATTCCAAAACATATGTATAAACATTTTGGAGTCAGTTGTACTAAAACCATATGATAAAAATGTATGATGGAAATGTTTTTTCTGTAATTTTGGAAAAACATTGATGCTGAAACCATATATTGGATTCTTTTTTGAATCAGTTTTTCTAACATATTCCAAAATCATTGAAATTTTTTTTTAGCATTGTTGTTTCATATTAACCAACACCGTCAAAAAATATTCAAACTATTTTTACATTGATTCTATTTAAAACTGGTGTTAAAAAATATAAAAAAAATATATACCTAAAACCTGAAACCCTCATTACATGTTTTCAAATCCTTATTTTTCTCTCAACTTATGATGAATTTGAAAACTACCCAATAATCATCTATAGATATTTTAGTTGATTTTTTCTATTTTAATCATATTTTCACGACCACTAATCAAAAATATTTCAGCTTCTATCCATTTAATATGATTCGAATAATATTTTATCCTGAATAATTCTATTACAGTCGAGTGGCATAGCGGTTCGAGGTTTATTTTATTGTTATTTTTTGAAAACATTTTTATTTATTTTTGTAGTGTTCTCCGTGCCAATGAATTAAATGGATTATATCTATATTTAGGATAAATTTTTAAATTTCCAACACTGAATTTTTTCAATTTTTTATGTCTATGAAAAAAATATTATCTGTTAGTTATAAATTTTATTTATTACTTCATGTATCTGTATTCATTTTATTGTTAATTTTAATTTTTTTCTTAATGTTTTTATATTTTTATAACATTTTTATTTAATGGAATTATCAAAAGGTTTCTCCAAATCATTCCATTTCTCTCAAAATATTAATCCATTCTCTGTTTATCAATTCAATAGCATTACCAATAACTTCTAAAAACTTAAATGACCTATAACACAATGAAACATCTATAATTATAAATAGTTTTAATATGATTGATATATTGTAAATGTGTTAAAAAACATTTAATACTAAAAAATAAATTCATGCATTATATCAACACCCACTCATAGAAATGAATAGAACCCTCGTAATCTTAAAAACCTATAAATGAGGTACCTACACATTCATTCATATTCATATTCTAAAAAGTGAAACTATTTTTTTATATAGATAAAAAATCATTGAAAACATTATTACTAAATAATTGTCAAAAATTTTATGATATATTTAGTTGGTATGGGGTTTGAAATACGAATAATGGTTAAAAATACAAATTTTATCCATAAAAATTATTGTAACACACTTATAAAAGGCACTTGCATAACTCCTTTAACTGAAATTTCTCTTGTAGAAACACTAAACAAAAAATTTATAATAGTTCACACATTACCCAAAACAGTCATGAATATATACATAAGATATTTAGGTTTAACGTTATGTATTCTTGGTTACTATAGATGAAATATTGATGTCTAACACGAAGGATCTTGGCAAAACGAAAGAAGTTTTTTATGATATTTATTTAAAACAATTTATGTGACCATAACAAAATAATCATAATTACTTTAATAGGATAATTAATCATAGTTTATAACTAATTATTTAAATAAAATAAATAACTATAGAAATTTATTTTTTATTTTATTCCTAATAATAATTTATATTTCTCACCTGATCACAAATCATTTTGATTATATGTTTTTATGTTTAAAATTTATCTGTTTGTGTGTATATATTATTAAATGTTATATATTCATAAATATTCACCTTTTATATTATGATATTAGGTATTTAATGGATCATGATTGGATAAATATACAAATAACCAATATTGAATATGAAGAAGGATTTGATGATTTCTTCTAATTTGGAAAAAAAATCCTCCAAACATATATTTTATTTTCTATCCATGTGTGAAGTGTTTGAATATGAAAAAATTCAAATTCTAGATAAATAAAGGATCAACTCATTTTCTTTGGCTTGAGCCATAATTATACACATTGGATATGACATGGTGAGAGAACAAAAAATTCAACAACTAATGTTGAAGAAAATAGTCATAATTAGACATAAGATCCTATTGAAAAATTAATTCATGATGTATGTGTTAAAACTATCGAAAAAATAGAAAATAATGAATGATTGTATTGAGGTTTTTAGAAACCATTACTATAAATTTGAACTAAATATAAAGTGTTATAGGTAGTCCTAGGATTAATTAACATGCATGAAATAAATAGGGGGAGTGATAAAAGTTTCTCTAAAATTCTTGGACTTTTCAAGGAGCTACTTCCAGGGGAAATGGGCTTCCAGATATTAGTTATGTGGAAAAAAAATATTATACATAATTTAATTGGGGTATAAAAAGATACATTCATGCCATAATGATTTTGTGTTGTATAATAAGGAATATAAATATTTATCAAAATTTCCTCAATATAGTACATCACGCTATATGGCAGATGAAAAATTCAACTCTGATTCATTCTCAGGTATTGACGTCTAACCTTATACTAAATCAATTTTGTAACTTAAAATAATTAATTCCAATAATTTAATTCTAATTATTTCTCTGGTAAAAGAATAAAACCTACCACTAAATAAATTTGGTACCTTCCATTAATTTCATGTTTGAAGAATCTATTTTCAAATTCAATTGATTTAAAAAAGGATAAGATGGAATACTGGTGAGAGAATATATAATGGTAACATCTGTCACCATGCTGATTCACTACAGTGGAATAGATTTGATTAAAAATTTCATGATTATGGAAGTGAAGATAGAATTATCAAAATAGGACCCTACGCTGATTTGAATGAATCCAAATCGGGGTCTCTGAGTGTTTAAAATAGTTCATGGCCTATTTTTTGGTAGTTTACAAATTTTCCCCATAGATATGTATGAATAAAAAATATGTTATAATGAACATGATTATTTCTGAACTAATACAACCATGAAATGATATTTATGTGTATATTTCACCACTAATTGATGATTTGAACCATTTATGGGAGACATGTGTTATAGTATTTCATTCACACCGGAGACATTATTTTTTGGGTGTTATGATAATTTTTACTATAAATGAATTTTATGCATATGGAAGCTTATTTAGATACAGTGTTGAAAAACATATATAATGTCCAATTTGAGAAGAAGAGACTCCATATTCTCAATTATAGAATGGAATAAATACTCTAAACTTACAACATTTAATATTTTTTTGAATTTTTCACATGTATTATAGATTGAAAAATAATAATTTAATGGTTTACAAGAATTTAATATCCCCCCACAAACATTATCCAATGAATAATATAATGAAAGGTTTAAAAATACAGATATCATATTTGGAAATAAAGGAAGTACTAGTCATCAGAAATTTTTTTTTGTGAAACATACTATGTTTTTCCAACTACCTTGTTGGAGATTTTTAAAGAAAAAACATAACATTGATATTATACAAGTTAATAAAAAAATTATTTAACAGTTTTATTGGAACCTTTTTTACATAAAAGGAAAGAAAAAATATGGATTTAATTCTATATTTAACTTGATATAAATGGGATTACATTTGGATTTAGCTTCCACTATGAAAAAAATAGAACATATTTACCACTAGATTTTCATACATTAGGAAATAGTGAGAAAATGAATTTTTTAAGTGTCTTCATGGTATTAAAGTACTCAGTGGATATTCTTTAAATGTGAATGTTTTAGTTTCATTTAAGAATTGTAAATTAATTGGTATGAAATCTCATAAATTTTGTGTATTGATGCAAAAAATGCTACTATTTTTACTACGTAGTATATTGTCGACACCTATTATAAAGAATATTACTAGGTTATGAAGTTTTTTCAAATCCATTTGTATCAATTTTGTTGATCTAAATTTGTTAGATATTTTAGAAAATGAAGATGATCTTTTTATATTTCAACTATAAATGTATTTTCCACCTACTTTTTTGATATAATGGTCTATTTGGATATTCTTCTAGTTCATCAGACAAGAATATATAGCCCATTTATTTATGTTGGATATATCCTTCTAAAATAAATATGAAAATTTTGAAGGGATATGTTAGAAATCTTCATCAACAGGATTCCTCTATTATTCAAAAATATATATTGAAATAGGTAATTTAGTTCTATACTAATTATTTGTATAAAGTGAAGCATATTAGTCTCCCTATATCTCAAAATATGAAATTTTATAGTAAAGGTATAGGGTTTCGAGGATTAAAAGAAAATTTCATTTCATGTGATGACGTGATGCAGGAACATTTATGAATTTTAAACAACACTAATGACGTTCAACGATATATATCATCACATATTGCAGAATTAAAGGTATGATATCTAAAAAGAAATAAAAAACAGTTGATTATTGAGTATAAAAATACTTTTTTATCATGGTTTAAAGAAAAATTAATCATAGATATATCTACATTAGAAACATTGAAATGGTTAGTAGGGTCATCTCTTAATGTAATCACATGTTCTATTTTCAATATTAATGGATATGCATTTTACACAAAAAAATCAGGATGACAAGATTTCCATTCAAAATAGTGGGGTTATTTTCATCACTGAAGTACTGTATTTTTTGAGTGAAAAAAGATAAAAACCAAATTTATGCATCAATGGAATATTTTGGAGTTTTTTTGGAATATATGGGAAATTGATCATACTATATTTCATATCACTGTGTATTTGTGTAAATAGGTTGATGTTAATAGTGGTGTGAAACATGATTATTATGGATTTTCCCTAGTTGATTTGAAAATATTTAGTACCAATGAGGAACCATTTATAATTGAGACACATGTAAAGAAAATATTTTCTGTCATTGATCCACCGAATGATCAGTGGTCCATTATTTTTCAAGGGAATAGAATTCTCCTGGGTGATGAGGGTGGTGATGATGTTATGGATTTATATGAGTATTATTCATCTATTACGTGATTTATGAATGTTGACAAAGACTATAACACGGACATGGTCCATGTTATAAGAAATTATCATGCCTAAGTGATTTGGGAAAACACAAAATTTCTCTCCTAATTATTCTGTTAAATATTTGTAATTTATTTATTTTTTAAAATTTACATTTTTTTAAAACTCTTTCATATTAATTATTAGGTGTATAATTATATATATTTTATTAATTATATGTTTTTTTTTGTTAAATTTTATATTCATAAATTATGGTAATTTTTTTATTGAAAACCCTGATATACCTCATTATGTTTTGGTTCAATTTATGTATATAAAAAATCTTTTTTGTAAATGTGATATTTAAATTTATAAATTTTTCTATAATTTTAGAATTACTATTTATATATAATAGTTTAGTTTTAATTTTTTTTAAGAATCATGAAATAATTATAATTTTTTAACACTTAAATATGTGTAACACTATTTTATTATATACTTTTTTGGGTTATCAATGTTTTAGAATATTCACTTTTCTAATAATATGCATGTAGATAGAATATCATTACATTTTCCTATTTTAATGACAAACACTGAGGAAGTGGATCAACTAGAGAGGTAAATTTTTTCCTCTTATTATTAAATATTTAGTAATATATTGTTTTTATGAAATAAAACTTATATTTACATAAACAAAATTTTGGTACTACTAATGGGGATCCTATAGAGGATTTTGGTCCTCCTTCTAATAAGAAATCAATTTCTTGATTTGGTAAAAATGGGATTACATGTTTACCAAAACCATCAATTACCCAAGAAGACCAGAAATTTATTATTTATTTTGAGGAAAATTATAACCCACCTAGTTGAAATGAAAGGCAAATTTCCTGTTATATTGAGTTTTAGAGTCATTTTAGGGTTAGCATTTTTATATCCTGATTGGTAGTCTATCTACAAGATTCTAAAAGAGTGGTTGTGGGAGTTCGTAATGGTAAAACATCTCAATTAATTTATTTTTATCTCATTTTAAAAGTATTATATATTTTAAAAGACTAAAAATTATATTTTTCTATTATATAGGAAATTCATTTATAAATAAATTAATGAAATTAAAAAAATATTCATATCTTTGGTGGTGGATTAATGGAGAGATTTTAGTACAAAATTGATAAAAAAAATATTATTTTGGTTGGTTACAGAATTAAAACACATGTCTCAAAGTATGAGTTTTTAGATTTAGATACATGTATTAAATATTTCACCATCCGACATGATAAAATATTTATGGTAAGATAATTATTTTATATTTTAATATTTAGTATATATTATTTTATTAAGTATTTATTTATTTTTATGTAACAGGATTCTCGGAGATCTCTTCAAGAGATCTAGTTTTCGAATGTATACCCTCTTACTTTATCATGTAGAGGGTATCATTTATTATAGGAAAAAATGCTTGAAGAAATTTTAGATGGCTTGAGAGATCAATCTAGTAGTGGTTCAAATAGAGTTTAGTTCTTCCCTCCATCTCCCCTCACATGACATGAAAAATAAAAAATTTTGAGAAGAAAGGAAAACAAATAGTATATTATGGAACAATATAATAAAGTATCTAAGATAATTAGAATAAATTAATTTTTATTTTCTAGGAATGTTAGAATTTTTTAAATTAAAATCACTAATATATCATTTTAATTTTACATTTTAGGATGAAATTTAAGAGCTATAAATGTAGGGAATGTTTTCTCTAAGGGTAGGATGGACATCCTAGCTACCTATTTAGGAAATCCAAAATTCCTCGGTCACATAGAAGGATATGAGGTAGGTGTCAGTATTATGAAATTTTTCTGTAATCACAATAAGAAATAGTGAGACCCAGAAATAGAATCCCAAAAATCCATGTTGAAATACATGAAACAATCCATGGGAAATCAAATTCGATCATCTGTGTGGGATATGTTTGAACAATTTATGAGACGTTCATAGCCTACACAACTTTTGGAGATTGCCCAGCTGACCCAGCCCTCCCAACTAGCCTATCTTGCCTAGCCTTCCTAGACTACACAGCCTACCTATACTTCCAACACAAATCCTCCGCTCCTTGTTTGGAACCAACAATATACTAGGAGTTATATGCTTGAGATACTCATGTATATATTATAGTGTACAGAGTCATACATCATTTTAAGGATTCTGTGCATAATGAACCTATGCATTTTTTTAGGTTAGAATATCAATAAATTATATTATTGATAAAAATAGACTACTTCTATTTCCTTCTAAAGAGGTTTCTAGAGTTGGAGATTTTATGGGTCATTTTTTACTTTAGTCAGTTATCCTTCTACGTTATTTGACATATGAGGTATGCGTTGTTCTTGTAAACATTATTTAAACTTGACAGAAAATATTTTATACTCTTTTATTACATTTATTTTATATACGACAATAGAAAATAAAAATAATTTCTACAAAAGAAAAAAATAAGTGCCTAGGAAACTATAACTTCAAATAATTCAAAATTTTCTCATGGGATAAAATTTTTACTCAGGTTTCTTCTCCAATGGATAATATTAATGAGTTTCGAATGAAAAATGACATTATTGGAAGATAATAACCATCAAGAATATTCAAAAAATATATCATGGCTATTATTATTTTTGATGAGATCAGTGTGCATATATTTCGGTTCTTTTCCATGTAAGTAAATTTAGGTTCCAACTTTTCTTTCATTCCTTAAATAAATATGATTTCAAGGGGCTTACTATATTACTTATTTAACTAGGTAACTACACACTATTATTATTCAAAATGAGACCACTTATTTTTATAGTCTTATAGATTTAGATTAATTTAAGTAGTTGTGACATATGTGACCACGGCTGCTAGAGTTGCATATATATGTGAGAGATTCTCAAATATGTATATTATGTGCTATTTTTTCATTCCTTGATGGGTAATAACACTAAGATAATTATAAACTAATATTCATTATAATATCATTAATTATGAACTTTTTTGTATTGTAGATTTTATTGGATGTTATGCATATCCTGCCCAAATGAACATACATTATTCTGGGCTTTCTCTTTATTAGGTCTTATTCATAACAAATTTAGCAACTTATAATAAAAGTGAGTTTCATTATTTTTTATAAGTTTTTTATTTTTAATTATTATTATTTATACATGTTTTGTTGGGATATATATATATATAAGAAAATATAGGTCATGTAAAAAAGTTTAACAAATATCAGTTGTCGATAAAGTAACCAAATCCAATTAATTACGGGGAAGTGAACATAAATGTTTTTATATTGGATAATATTTTGTTTCAGTTATATATATATATATATATATAGGTTTTTATTTTCAATTTAATGTTTTATAACCCCAGTTTCACCATCGAAAAAGAAGTGTGTATTGTGGTTATTATGTATTAAATTCATGTAAGAGATAATCAAAACTGGGGAAACAAATGAATTTTATAAGGTTAATTATGTTAAAAAAAATTATTTTTATATGAAAATATTTTGTTTTTAATCTACTAAAATTCATTTTCATTGTATCTTTTCAATTATACTAAGTCATATACAAATGAAGAACTTACCCACATTCATATTTTTTTTCAAACAATTTGTTAAGAATGATTGTGATTTAAATTAGCAGGAGTTTATTTTTTAATTAATATTAAAAAATGATAATTTAGACAATCATTTTCTTCTTTAAGTTGGTATATTATGTTTATTTTTATTTGGTTAATTGTTTTATAAAATGTTATTGATTTATAAAAAGAATCACCACACTACATAGGCCTTTATATTTGTAAGGTATGTATCATTTAGTTAAAGTTTAAAAAATGAGAAATCATACACTCATTTTTTCTTAATGTTTTTATATTCTATTTTTTTACTTGTTTTAGATGTTTCAGGTATGTCCCATTTATACATGGTGGTTTTATTAAACATATGGTAATAAATTCTTGTTGTAGAAATTACACCATAGAAACAGACCTTTTCAACTCAAATAACACATGGTTTTGACCTTAACATAATGTATTTTTACTCTATCACGATATCCAACATATGTTGATTTATTCCCAAGGTATATTAACCAACATATTCTCCAATGATATATGAAAATAAAACTATGTGTTGACTTCCATGTGCATGTCATCAACTTCAAGACCAAAAAATATATTATATTGAATAAAACACAGGTTGGTTTTTATCTAACATATGGTATTGAAATCATACGCATGTTGTTTTTTTGAGCTGCATCATCCAACCACTTATGCCATCATTTTTCAAGATCGAATTCATCACAAACTCTCATTGGAGTTTTCGAAAATTTCAGTCAACCATTTTTGAAAAAAAATTTGACACTATTGGTTGAAACTTTATTTGTAAAAAACTTATATCATATTAAAGATCATTTATATATGATAAACTAAAATTTATTGCATACATTATTTCACTTATTCAACTCTTCAGTAAATAAGTTTGGTTTTGGGTACCCAATTTTTTCCGGTATAAATAATTTTTTAATACAATGTGGTGTCAAAAATAAAATATGTTGAGGTATGGGAAACTATTATTGTTGTTTGTTTATTTATTTATTTTTACATTTGATTATTTTATTATAGTTGTATTTTTATATGGTTGATAATTATATGAGTGATTTCATTATAGGTAAGGTTACTATAGTTTATGGTTTGAGAGAGGATAGCATGAGGATGATTCATGCAAGATGTTTTCTATAATGATGTATTGTTGTTTGATTTTTAGTTATATTTTTTATTGTATATGCTATATACATTCGATTTATAGGTTTTCATATTATGAGAAATTTATGTGTAAAATGAATTTTTTTTAAAAAAAATACACAAATTTCAATGTCGGATTTATTATAAACCAATGTTGAATCAATGATGAAAGAGTATTTGGGAATCTTTTTTAAAAGACACGGAGACCAAAAAATGAAATATTATGTTTTCGGCATCAGTTTCTCTAAAGACTGATGTTGAAACCCTGCTGAAGGTTGGCCTTTTCCATTGGTTTATCTAAAAATAGATGCCAAAGGATGAGTTTTGACGTTGTTTATTAGATAAATCGGTGTCAAAACACTGGCAAAGGTTATATTTTGATGTTGGTTTTCACAAAACCGATGCCAAAAAAGAACTAAAAAATATTTTTAGCATTAGTTTTTACAGAAACCGACACTGAAAATATAATGGATGGGTTTTCAGGATCCATTTTTACAAAAACTGATGTTGATAACCTTTTTCAAGATTATATTTTCTTAATCTAGTAATGAAAAAGGCCTTTAACTGGTTTTTTAAATTATTTCTAGATATCTGTTTTACAAAAAATGATATTGAAACTATTATTTTTATCATCGCCTTTATAATCCTTGATTAAAAATAGACATCAACTTGTAAAAAATGACACGAATATAACATTTTCCACTAGTGAATAATGTTGTATTTATTTACATAATATACAATAAACACAAATATAAAATAAATATTATTTCTCACGAATAAATAAATTGATATTTATTTAAATAATATTTAATATGAAATTTCTCACCAAACCGTTAAACGCAATCTTACAATAATCCTCATTATTTATTGAATCTTGTTTAATTATTATTTATTTAATAAATAATTATCACTACATTATTCAAAAATAAATAAATAAAATATATATTCACAAAACTGGTGAATAAATATTTACTAAATATTTACGCAACTAAATTAAAAAAATTTGTTAACTCGATAATGTGGTAGAATAAGTAAATATTATATATTCGTGTTATTAATAATTATGCTATGAATGAATATTTATTTAATATTAAACTCACATAACATTCAATCAAATAAATGGTGATCTGATATACGTGTTCAAATGGATATGATTAATTATTAAACTATGTATTAAAATAACATTTATTCAAACTATTAAATTAAAATATAAGTTAATTAGGGTTCCAAATATACTATGTGTGTAACCCTATAGTCCCTTCTATTGGTAAAATTAGGATGATACACCTAAAGTTAGAGGTTATAATCTATAAAAACACCAAACTACCCATAGAAAAAGATGATGAATTCCTGAATGATAATAACTACATAAAAACTTACATTGTATAATATAATCCTTTTATCATGCCATCTCTAATTAGGAATGTTTCATATTGGTGTCATCAACCTTTTTTCTCAATGTATATTTCTATATCTTTTAATAAATGAATATTACAAAATAAAAAATAGGTATTAACTTAAAAATGAAGTTCCATTTACATCATAGGGTTTCAAATATCAGCTTTAATTAAATAACAGAAGTGAAACATCCATTCTCACATTATTAATTAATGAAATATTACTCTTGATGCACCCATTGTTTCATACATCCTCATGAGCATCTTTTTTCATGGTTTTAATCAATACATAAAAGAATGAGACTCATAATATGTGTTAATAATAATTGTAATGTGTAACTATTATTAAAAATATCTATATATAGTAACATATAATGACACATATAAATGTGGATTTTCTAGTGCGGTTATGTTCTCATAATCTACTGCTCTAAAGTTTACCAATGTCGTACACCATAAGAAATTACATCCATGTTCTATGAGTATCCACCCCTAATATAATGTATCAATTTAATCTTGTTAGTGTTTGGTGTTTGGATATAAGGAATTTATTTATGAATATTATCATGGATCTTTTAGGTTCTCTTCATAGTGGGGAACTGATGTGACATTTAGTTTCATAAGTACCTAAGGAAGTTATCACTTAGATTCCAAAAAAATGAACAATAATTATGTGATATATAAATAATTAATATTCAATCTTATGAATATTTTAGTAATAAAATGTACATGGTAGTTGGTTCTCAGGCACGAACTCCAACTGTTATCTAATCGAGACCAGTATGTCAATCGATCTTGAACATTGTTTTCCTAGGTTGAAAATTCATTTTATGTTATAGAGAATTATTTAAAATTGATTTCTGGAATGGGATAAAAATGGATCGTGGCTAAATATGGTTGATACTTGATCATTTACAAATTGAAATGATGAAGAAAGATTTGTGAAAAAACAGTGATCCAAAATAAAAAACCATTAATTTAGTAAATCAAACAATTACACCAATATTATTCCTCTAAATATATATTAGACTATAAACATTTTTAATTAAAGTTGATATAATAATTTCATAACAAAATATTCAAAAATAATGGAAAAATAAAAAATTTAGGAATCTTCCCCTTTAGGATAGCTTCCTTTATAAGCATTGTCATCCTTCAGATATATTCTTGTTTCTACATGATTTTCCTTGATGATCTTGGATATTAAATCTCTCCGCCATTAAATTATTTCAGATAATATAAATAGAAAATCATTTTCCTTCACTCAATGCCAAAATATGAAGTCTCACAATGTTTTTATCTATATTTATGCTCATAACTATTTATTATCCTCCCCTAGTGACTCCAGTTGAGTTCCACTGCAAATGTAAGTGTTTTCATATATATATATATATTTATTTATTTATTTATCTTTAAATCCATGCATAGTGCATCTGGATGTGTCTTTAGAATAATTCATTCTTTAAGTGGACAAAATATGATTTCCAAATGGATTCCATCTCCCTTTAACTAAATTTATTCTTATTTAAAAAAAACAATCCTATTATTTAAAAAAACAAGTGACAACTACACGTTTTTCTATATTACACGATAATTGAGCTCAGGTAAATGAATATTAAAGTGTAATTTCATCCATAATATCAAAAAATACAAGTCACATCTCTAATAAATCGAGGAAAACTCAAAATATTTATCCATCACATCATCTTAATTATTTAGGCTCATCTTGGTTACAAATAAATTCATTCATCTAAGATAATTAATTTTAGTTTACTACTCAAATGTCTCCTCATGTGTAAAAGCATGTATCTTCATCAAATATGAATAATAATTCTATAGTATATCATCTTCAACATACGGGCATGAAAAAATAAACATCAACATAGAAAAACAAGAATCTTAACTCAATCCCATGCTTATAAATACCTATCATAGATCAAATTTCACCAAACAATTCCTCTTAAATTATTTTTTTAGTAGAAAAAACTCATTATTAGATATATTAATTAACCACAAACCAAAATTTGGAACTCTTTATTTAGTAAACATATCATTAATACAATTTTTAGTCATCTCGATCATATTTTGGTTAAACTCATTGTGGAATTTCATCAAGAATATTGTGTGAATTTTTATTTATCCTAACAACTATATAATTTAGAGGAATCAAGGACCTTACATATTCCCAAAACTAAAATTAAAAGTAATAAAGAGTGAATGAGAATGTTTTTCTAACTCAATTCATCAGTTTATCTCTCCTCTTCTTCATTCAGTACATATCGGCCACCATAAACTATAAATGGTGATCGGAAAGTTTCAAACGTCTCCCCCATAAAAGGCTATAATCCCCACATGAATGAAGTCAATCTATAAAGACCTTGGGAGTTCACTATTTAACCAATGAAACCATAATTTCTCAAATGAAAATAATATTCATCAAAGATTTTAGAATCATAAAATCCCTTCAGTTGATGAATCTAGGAGCTATGTTTTCCAATAAAATTCTATTCACTTGTAATTATTTATTTCCCACCATGTTTCATTGATATTTTCATAATATATGATTCACTAATTAGAAGAGTCTTGTCTAATCTTTATTCATCATTATTTTGACTAGGATTTTCTCTACTTGAGTTAATGAATGAAATAAATCATCTCAACAGATCTCAACCATCATTTAACAATATTCACCCAAGATTTGGAATCTTTATTAAAAACAATCATACTCTTATTTCTTCTAGTGTGTATTCATTAATATATTTAATTTTTTTTCTCTACAATAATCTCATTCGATTATTCTTAATTATCTGGACTGTGATGTCATTGAATATCCATGGCTAATCTATCAAGAATTTACAAATAATATTGGACATCATTCACTCACACATAGAAGTGGTATATGAATCATACAAACATGTTTCATTACACCCAATTAAGAATAATTAACTTATACATGGATTATTTTGACTCATATGAAGTTATAGTGGATGAATCATACATTGTTGAAGTTCACAAGCATCTTGCTGTTTTTTATGATTTTTTTCGAAAAGGGGATGGATGACTCAAATACACTTGCATCTATTCAGTCCTATATAGTTTAGGAGAATGATTAAGGATAACAGAAACCTGTGTATAGAGATGCTTATTGTAATGAATAGGAGGTGGGGGAGAATTCTAAGATTAGGTAGAGGATTAAGATAATATCATATTCCAGAAATATAAGAATAATATTATTGCTACAGAGAAATATCTTGAAATCAGAAATCATATGTTCATAAGGATGTTGGATGAGTATTAAAATAATCCTCATTTCCACTTCAATGATATTCCAAGGTAATGACTTCTACCATCATTCAAAATTTTTCCTTCTCGAGCTTTTGTGATAGTTTCTTCTGCTCAGTGTCTTCTAGGGTTATTTTTCATAGATTATGCAGCAGTTGTCTTTCTATTGTTTTTAAAAGTTTATTTTTTCTCTAATTTGAGCAGTCTTCTATTATGTAAGATATCTATACTAGATAAGGGTGGTGTAATTATCTCATGAGGTTTCAAAAATCATAATGAATAACAATATTTATTTACGGCCTATGATGAGTCTAGGTCTTGTAAGGCTGATATCTCTTTCTTCAGTATTCTTCTACATATTTTTTATGGTCTATTATCTTGTACAACATACTAATTTTTAAGTTATTTCTTGTGTTAGTGGAATCATGAGTAACATCATATTCTTTCATATGGTTCATGTTTTTGTGGGAACATCTGGTCTTCTTGTTTCTTTGTTTTGGTTTCATAGTGTGAGTCGGATTTCAAGGTTTTCAGTTCTATTGATGGAATCGGGTGAACTATTGTGATATTTGACATCACTAATGTAATTTGATGCGTTTCAGAATTATTATTTTTCTCTTAAAGACTAAAGATCCCTTATTATGAGGATTTAGTGATTTCTCATAGTTTCTCACTTTGCGGATGAGATTGTTTTCTAAAATTAATATGATACATAGATGGGGATTAAAACATGTTGATTTTCAAGATTCTAGCATATGATAAAATAGATATGGGATGTCTCCTTATGGTATCAAATCTATGCTTTAAAGGGGCCTTAGTGAGAATGGAGAAGTTACCTGGATGTTTTTTTCTTGCTGAGGAAAGATGTTCCAGATAAGTTTTTTGCAATGTGTGCTTCCAGATGTTTTTTATGTCTCTCAAGATTGTATTTTCCTCAATTCCATGATGGTGTGAGCTTTGCACACCTCACATTTGTACTGGATTTTTTATTTTAATAAATTTATTTTTCTAATGAATTGGCTAACTAATTCATGTATCAGTTTATCTAAAAAAACTAAAATATTTAAAACTTTCATAGTCATAAGATTTAACACAATGATCCTACCCAAATAATAACAATTGTGAAAATTATAGATTGAATTTTTAAAATAAAACTTTAAATATATTTGAACAATAAAATCCCAAATACAAACAAAAAAAATATATTTCAACAATGATATTTAAAAAAACGTGGAATATGTAAATTTAACATTAAATCCCATAAATCATTTACATCAACATCTTCAGTATTATTCTAATAAAAGAAACATAAAAATAAATCATTTTTTATCCTAAAATATATTAACATTTGATTTATTTATCACCAAAAAGAATATATTGGGGTCAAAAATCAATTATTAATAGGTTTAATATAAAATGCTCCAAATTTAGTTATTTATCAATTATAGTTCATTTTGGAAACAAATTTAACAATGTTTTATTAAAAATACACATAAATCAAATAATGAAATAAATGAAAATTAGATTCATACACACATAAAGAATTTTTTCCTCAAGAAATCATTTTATCATTTTTAGTGAAAGGTAATTTATTTTAAAAATGAAAGATTTGTAATTTCAAACAAGTGGTGATTTTCAAAATAGTTTTCCACATCAACAGTCTCAAAAATTACTATTCTCTCCAAAAGAAATGTTTTAGTGAAAATATTGTTTATATGTTTATAGATATGATTTAATTTGAAAATTTCAAATAGATTTTAACCAACTATATTTTATACTAAAATACTATGAAAATTTAAATTTTAATATATGATAAATTGACACACAGAATTTATCTATGGTACATCATTAGGAACAACTGATGGATGAGTAAATTTAATAATTAAAATGAAAACATAATTAAGCATATCCAATATTTAAAAAAAACTCAGCTAGTTCTATAAGTTAATTTTCATTCAACCTGAATTCCAGGTTTATTAGTTTTATTCCAATAAATAAGTTCAAATTCAATTAAAATATTAAACATAAAACCAAAATTTATATACAAATATATTTTTTCAAGAGATAAGTATAAAAAAGGTTACCCAGTTGAATTAATTATGAAATGAAAAAACTAAACCTCTTCAAAGTTGAAGAAGAAACAAAAAATTTAAAATAAAACAACTAGTAAAAATGGAAACTAAATATTAAAAAATCATTTTGGAAAATTTTATGGGTGTTTTTAATTTTTTTCATCCTGAAATATATTTTATCACAAATTAAAACCCCTCCCCTTCACTTATAATTCAATATTGTCCCCAATTGTTAACTTCAAGATGGGCGAATAATTAAAATTATTTATGTTTAAAAAAATTGAAATACATCCGTTCAAAAAAATTATTAAGGGGCCATAATAAACTCCAAAATGCATATTTTTCCCACAAACAATAATTGTGATAAACATTTAAAATATTTTAAAATGTTTCAATATATTTTTTAAGAAATTGATTTAGTAATCATGAAATTTTTTCCAGAATAACACATGCTAAAACATGATCTTTCAAAAGAAATTTCAAAAAAAATGGTAAGGATATAATGAAAAATCCTGATTTTAGAGTAAATGAATAAAAAATATAATAAATAACTAGAATTATTATCTTATAATTTTATTTTGAAAAAAACACTTTATATAATTCATTTAACGATTTAATTCACGAATACAAGAAAACAAATTCAATTAAATGAGCAGAGTAATGTGAAAATTTTAAAAACAAATAACTACTATGCTAAAGAAGTTTAGTCATTTATGTTAATTCAATAAAACACTATGCTACTTTCTCCTACGATAGGTTCATTGGGATACTCAATTATAGCTCTAATAGTATGAAAATATTAACATGTCAATGAAATTGTATAAACTAAATAATATGTGAATCCAGATTCAATGTTTAAAGGAAAAGGGATTCATATTTCTCAAACATGTAGTTTCTCTCATCATTTCTAAAATAATTGGAAATATTCTCCAAATATTATAATTTTTTTTCACTAAAGTAAAAAATAATATGTTTAACTTTTCTAAAATATTATGGAATGCTATAGTTAAATTTCCCTTGTATTAAATAAATTTTAAAGGGATCCAAGGTTTTGTATTTGATGAAATAATGTACATCTATCATTAAGACATAACTAATAATATGAGATATAGATAGATGAAAAACTATTTTTTTTAATATTCAACAACAATAAGAATAAAAAAAATAACAGAAATAAAAACCATGGGTTGACTCCCATGACGTAATAAATTTAATTACCTCAGTTAGAATTAGTAAAAAATTTATTTTCAAGAACCTATGTAGCAGCCACACCCTTTGAATTCCCCTTAAAATAGTGTTTAACAATCATTCCATTAACCATGAATGTCCTATTCTCCTCCCCAACTAACTCGATAACATTATTTAATAAAAAACAATTCGATAGTGAATAGTATATACTATTTGGACATAAGTTTTCTAGATTGAAATTTAGGTCTAGAATTGGAGACTAAAACGCTATGATGAAAATATTAATCTCTCTTTTAGAAGATACGGTTATGGAAAAATGGTTATTTTTTAAAAATTCCATCATTTTTATAATATTCTCTTCCAATCTCCTCCATCTCACTATGATTTAGTATTATTCTTTGTCTAGAAGTTTTAAAATCATAGTGTAAATCTTTCATATAAGAAAATGGAAATGGTATCAACTACACAGGTATATTAAATGATTTTCCAAAAAAGGAGTCTATAAGGAAAACATTTTATGGTGGTCTTGAAAGTAATACAATAAGACCATGGAGCTACATATGATTTAATTGACTATTCCTTCTAATAGATAGAAAAATGTTTCTCTAAATTCTTTTTAATATCTCTAATAAAAATTCCTACTTTCCCACTAGAATATGGATGGAATTTTTTTATAGTTTTATAAAAAAATACATATTCTTCCATAAATTAATTTAATGTAGAGTTTTTAATATAGTTATATTATCACTAATTAAATCATTGGGATCTCCAAATCATCACAATATATTCTTAATTATGAATTTTACCTGACAACTAGATCTATTTCTTATAAGAGTCTCAGATTATACCAACTTACTGACATATTCAACTACAAAAAAAATTATATTCATTCCTAGGAGAAGATAAAAAAGGCCCATTAAATTTAAACACCCAAACCATAAAAAATTTTACTTCCAAAATACCTTTTTGGGGAAGCTCTTATCTTCTACCTATATTTCTCATGATTTTGAAATTTGCCACACAAAAAACACTAAATTTCACAAATTATTAAAAAGATAAAGATAGTAGAAACAAACTTGTAACACTTCATGGGTTTTCCTTTCACCACTATGGTGTCATATATTAGAGTTGGTGTTATATAACCAGATTCACTACATAATATATTTCATGGGTATACTCAAAAAGTGAATAATAATCAATCTATTATCACAAATTACTGTTTTTATAACAATATTGTGATAATATCGTAGAATATAAATCACATTAAAAATGTTATATATATTCTCCAACATTATGATAACCCTGATATACCATTATGGTGCTCTTAAATTTTATATCCTGAAGTCATATGGCATCATCTGACATGAAGAAAATAATGCAAATTATCAGGTTTGAGTACTTGTAAGAGGATGAGGATTCATCTCTTGAGGCTTTCACATAGAAATATCTATGACCATTGACCGTTAAGAAATATTATCTAACAATAATACACTTTTTACATGTTATTGGATATTCATATCTTCAAGAATATGTAATAATCCATACACATTAGGGTTATTAGTCATACATGTCATGAAAAGTGTAAATTGATGTATTGACTAAAACTTTGATGTCATATGTTCATAGGAAGTAGTGTACATTGGGTGCAGTATGAATAATGTGTTATTGATGAATAGGTAGAGGAAGTATTTTTTTCCCATCATCAATATGTCAGTTGATATCTCATCCCATCGATTGGAATGAATATTTAAAAAAATCATCGGTATAGTTTAAGGATCAATTCATTCCAAAAATCCATAGAAAGGAAAATGGAGCATATTGGTTACTCATGTGATTATTTGACTTGCTTGATGATATATTAGGAAAGAGGTATTATATTGCACAACGCATATTTATATGTGGTTGTCATCAGTTATATATTAACTTATTTCTTATGGGTTCCTTTACATATTACTAGACACTAATTTTGGACTTTAGGTAAACCCACCTCATGCTAAAAATAAATAATTCTAGAGGCTCACTCACAGAGAGTTCCTATTGATCTCAATTAAATTCTATTTTAATTTAATTATTAGGATAAATATTATTATCCAGATATAGTAATAAAATTTATTCTTGACTTATTAATTAGACATATTCAATCAATATTTTATATGAGTTTAATATTATATATAGAGAGAGAGAGATCTACAAGACTGAAATAAGATAAATATTAATTTATTTATTAAAATAATAGTTTTATTCATCAATTTTTGGTAAATAAATTGTTGGAAATGAAAATAAAGTTATCAGGAATTGAGGTAATTATAAATTAAATGTAAATTATATATTATTATTATTGTTTTTTAATGAAATGATATTTATTTTGGTTTTGAGTTTAGTTCATGACAAGTATATATTATTATTATTATTATTTAAACATGGGGTTCTCTAGGGATTTTGATAATAATTAAGGGAATATGTTCAATTATTTTTTCTCTAAACTTTCTCTATAAAGAATCATTTATATAATTTCCTATTATTAATTTTTTTAGAAAAAAACCCTTTTCTATAGTTTATTTCCACCAAATATATAAAAAATTATCTAGAACTCTCACAAGAACTCAGAGGTTATATCATCATCATCTTCCCAAGAATGACAGACCAAGAACCAATATTTCAACCTCAAAAGACTATGTGGTGATTAAAGGAAGTGTCATAAGATGATTGGTACCACAACACTAGAAATGCAGTATCATTGGAAATACTTTGAGATTAAATAAACACATGTCGATTAAAGATAAATGGATTCTTATTTGGATCCCTTCAATGGAATGATTGTATAATAGAAAGAAGGTTTGTACGATCAAAATTTGACTCAAAGAAAGTGTTTCAATGACCAAGGTAGTTATTTTTAAATATAAAAATTATAAATTTGACATGAAAATATATTTTATTGGTTCAGGAATCTATTTTAATTAATATTTTAATTTATTCATAGGTTATTGTTATTTTTCATCATATAAATTTAATTTCTGTGATAGTTTACAATGCATAAAACACTAGGTTTAAACAAAACACCATTTAGTCAAGTTTTGAAAAAAAATTAAATTCTAACACTTATAGATAATTTATATATTTAATTTTTATGTTATATATCCAATAAAATATTTTTACATTCATTCAATATATTCTATAGGCATGAGATAAGAACAAACCCAATAATACACATAAAATGCTATATTTTTATAAAAGTATTTTTACCACCATTTAATGGAGAACCTATTTTAAATCCAATTTTTAAAACTTATATATATTCTATTTGAAAAAATAAACTTATTATTTAAAATCATAATATAAAATTTTTCTTTGGTTAAAAGTTTGGTATTTTTTGATAAGTTTTATTTTTGATGAATTGTGATAAAATATTGGATTTAAATGGAAAACAACATTTTAATCAAATTTATTTACACTATTAAAATGTATTTTTGATTGGTATTAAAATATAATTATATCAATTTTTTTATCAGTTAATCTAATTTAGTTCATTATAATCAAATTCACATTTAATTTTGATATAAAAACATTTCAATCTATTGAAGGTTTTTACTTTAAAAATCGGTTTTCTCATTCCATCAATGATATTAATTTTTAATTAATTTCCTCCATTTTTTGTTTTGAATTTGGAAAAATAGATTCCATATTTAGAATACGAATGTCCAAATTATCTTCATTTATCCATCTTATTTTGGGACAATATGAATAGTAACATTAGTACTATTTTTTATTACCACGCTTAAGGGTAAATCAAGTAATTAAAGGTAAAAATTATATTATAAATATTATAAAATTACCTTAACACTTGTTTTAATTTAATTGGATGAGTGTTTTTTTTACTAAAAAAATCTTTAGGACACAATTATAGCCTTTTTAATCCACTTGTATAGGAGTATTACATTAATAATATTATATTCAAAGAAAAATCAGTTTGTCACACTTTTCTTTTTAACAAGTGAAATATTGTTAATATAAGTTTATATAGAGGATATGGTTCACTAATAAAGTATTTTAAAATATAAAATTTTTATCTTTATCATGATAATTTATTTTAGAAGAAATAATTAAATGAAAGGCCTTCACAATGATGATGCAATAATTTTTTAATTAAAGGAAATATTAAATAAATGGTATTAAAAATAGTAAAATAAATATAATTTTATATAATTAATGTCTTACACAAAATTTATGGATTTATTTGACATGTTAGTTATTAGTTAAAATATTGTTTTCATATATCATGTTGGTATGATATTTTTAAAAAGTCATGTGATGAATAGTCTAGAAATTGACATTAATGATATGTTAAAATAAATAAAAATTTATTAAATTATATAAAATTCATAAAAACATAAAACTCAGCTAACTATGTGGTATAAGTATTAAAATTTCATCAATGACTCATTTATTGTTCATTTTTTATTTTATAGTATTTATATTAACCCTCCAATTGTAAATTACAAGACATCGTTGTAAGAATTAAAAAATTTTAAATAAAGGTTAGATCTAAAAGATAAGGATTAAAAAATAGTCAAAATGTCTAATTTTTCTAGGAATAATTTATTTCGACCAAAAATCATATAAATTAGAAATTAATAAGATTTTATCCATTTGGATTATGAAATTAATTTTTATAAATTTAATATTTTAAATATTTCCAAGAGTATCCCTCCCCTCTCTTATAAAAGGGAACCACTTCTTCTCTTTTATTCAAACTTCGAAACCTATTTGGTTTGACCAAATACAATAAAATAACCTCCCAAAATCCCTCCAATAATCCTAAAATATTTACTTTGGATATAAATCAAACCAAATAAGTCCTTTTCTGCAAATCAAAAGGAGGTACCCAAAGAAGAAGTAACATTCATCAACGAATGTGTTTGTTTCATTTCATCCTAAAACCCCTTTAAATTATTTTTATTTCATGTTTTCATAAATAAATCACTATCCCCAATATATTTAGAATTTGTTATATTATGGTTTCAACCTACACTTATAAAAACTTTCATCTAATGGGTAATGAACTTATCGTTCTCGTGTACAGCAAACTACTACCTTGTGGAATGATGTCATTCATTTTTTCATTTAACACCTCTGATTGTTGGTCATTTTGATGGACACGCTATTTTTATTTGATATTTATGATATTTATGTTTTATTCATAATTCCTTAATTTCTATATAACACATACCTTCATGCCTTACATTTTATGTAAACATGATAACATCGTTTGTGGATGTGTGGACTATTGCCTCCTCATAGTGATGTGATTTTTTCACAATGTACATCGAACCTATAAAAGATCATTTTAATAAAAATATGTGATATATATGACATATATATGATACTGTAATTATAATATACATGTATATATAGAAATAATGTACTTCTAATTCTTTTAATATCACCAAAAAAAGAGCGTAGCATTCATGCATACGTACAACCTACCCTCTCCATGAACAGTGCAATTAATTTATTATCTCTAAATATTGTAGATTATTTTAAATAAATAAATACTAAAAAAAATTAATTATTCCATTTTTTACATTCTTGATATTATGAAATCATGATCTATTTAATAGGAACAACAAATAACATGTCAAAAGTTCCTCAAGAAACTAGGAAATTAACACCTAAAATAGTGAAAATAATGAAAGATTATTAACAAATGGGTTATAAGATATTATAATAAATTTATGTATGATATCATAAATATTAATATGGGTCTTTGATAAGTTATTAACATGCTTAAAACCATTATACATAAGGTTAAAATATGTTCACACAAAAAGGAAACACAAGGTATGGGATTTCATCTTGATTTACATTCCATTGAGTCTTATTCATTGTTATGAAAAAATTCACTTTAATGTGGAGTATATACTGCCCCTTTAATATCATTAATCACTTATAAACCATATTACATTTTTATATGGTGTATACATGTATACTTATTTTATTATCTGGGGGTTTGTTGAGAAATATGTATTCATTATTCAATATCGTTGTTTGATAAGGAAAACTATTTATTTGGATTATTTGATGTGAAAAATAATTTGGATTGGAAATGATGGGTGGGGCCCAGAAATTATATATACCCTTAATGAATTGATAGGTTCTCAAGAGACAAATAATTTTTCCAAATTATACATGTTTCTAAATGTGGTTTTAAACTGTCTTGTGAGAATTCTTGACGGTATAGGTTTTTGTGTGCCTTATAAATGACGTCCAATAATTAATAATTTCATTCATAGGTATTTAAGTTATTATATTTATTATAAATAATATTTTCATATGATAAAATATATGGATTCAATTCATTCTCAATTTATTTATTAAATTTCATGTGTTTCAGTTATTTACTTTTCCATATTGATTATGCCTTGTCTAGTTATTTGAGTGGAATATGTTACCAGTTATTTACCATTCCATGTTGATTTTATCTCATTGATTCATTATTTATTCTAATGTACTTACACTTACTAATAATTTCATCTCACCATTATTATTTTCCTTCCCCATGTTATGAAGAGTTATCCTTTGAATGATTATCAAAGATGCTATGTTTTTACTTATGTTATGATTTATTTTTTTCCAATGTATTATGGGTATCATTTATGTAATTTGGAATTTCAAAACTAAAAAACTAATTAGTAATTCAGGATTTTATTCCTTGTAATCATGATAATGTAATAAAATAATGCACATTCTCTAGGATTATGGTTTTGAGACGTTATAGTTAGTATCAGATGAAGTTTAGTAGAAACCTTGATAACTGAATTTGGGAAAATCTATATTAAGGAACACATCCATTTGGTTTAGTATGTTTGTAAAAAAATATAAGTAAGAATTCCTTCTCATTTTATGGATATATTTTAAAAGGTCTAGATAACTATTAGGGTTTATTTGATCTTTGAATTTAAGGTAATTATAGGTATTTATATTATTGGTAATACAAAATAAAACGTACGAGATAACCTTTATGGTTAAAAATTTTCATTAAGGTTTAATATATTTAGGTTGTTTTTTAGGATGTTTGTCACATTTTTGGATAATATTAATATATTTTTAGAAAATGAACAACCCACAGGCTGGGTGAAAACCTGTCACGTCTGGTAAGGCCATGAGGTTTGAACCCACAACCAAAGGGAAACATGGGTATAGTGCCTACCACTAGCCTACGTGATGTCCGGGTTAGAATAAAATTTTTTAGTTAAAATATATAATGGATAAAGGTTATTTTAATTTTATAGAAATTTGTTTTATCAAATAGATAACCTTGGGATTGGAAAATTATTTTGTTATTAAGTGATTAATGTTATTTTAGAAGAAATTCCCTATTTTGGGAAGCCTATAAGATTAAGGTTAATATAAACTTTTGAGAAAAAAATGTTTAATTTTATTTTGGTGTCAAATATGTTTTTATTGAGGATTTATAGTGATTCATGTTATTTATGGAAACGGTTATCATAACATATAGATTATGTGATTTAGGTAATTTAATTTTTGGAATAAGACATCAAGAGTGATTGATCTGATTTGGGAGACTATATGATCAGGTACATATAATTTTTGGGTATCAACCATATTCTAGAATATATTTGAAGAAGGATAGTCATTTATTGAATAAGCAATGTTTATATGGGTATTACTATGTAATTTTGGAGATTATGGTTGTTTTTCATCGTATAATGGTTTATTATTTTGGGCGGAATTATCTTAACATATCATAAGAATTTCTGTTCTGGTTAAAGTATAAAGACAGTAGGGATATAGAGTAATAATTTTGTGGATTTTTTTATCTATAGAAATTGTTTCCAATTCTTAATTCATGAAAAATAATTCCTTTTAAATACTCATCATTTGGAGAGAAAGATGAATTTGTGGTGGAAATTGATAAAAGGATAAAACTATACTTGTAAATTAAGTTTGTTTCATTATGATATTAGTCTAGGAATTAAATTTATTACTTAACTCATGGGAAAATAATTTTGAATTAAATTTTTTTCATTTAAATTTCTTAATGACTAATTAATGACCTCTTCGACCCATCACAGATATACTATCTTATTATAGAAGACATTCTAATGGACATGTTATCTATCATTATCCATCAGAAAATGATAGATATATTTCTCTTCCATATCCATGTTTTCACTAATTTTCTCCTATTTAAAAGCCTACTTTTTTTGTGACCTTCTCATTTCTCTTTCCCTCATCTTAAGAGGATATTTCATTAACCCTATTTTCGATGTGGGTTTCCCAAAAAGGTAAATTCAAGTATAAAACTTTTATTTTAGAAAAATAATTTCAAATTTTGAGGATGTAATTTACTTAATGATTTTAGAATGTATCACCCCACCAATATACAATATTTTTATTTTAGAATAAATTTAATTTTTATGATATCTTACAATGCTTGCAACACTAGGTTTAAACAAAACACTATTTAGTTACATTTTTCATAGTCAATTAAATACTAACACTTATAGAGAATTTATAAGTTACATATAAAATAAAACATTTTTACATTCATCCAATGTATTTTATAGGAATAAGATTAGAACAAACCCAATACTACTCAAAAAACCTATATTTTTATAAAAACAATTTTACTACCTTTAAATAGAGAACCAATATTAAATCCAATTTTTATAGCTTAATATATTTTATTTTAAAAAATAAAATTATCATTTATAATGATAATATAAAAAATTACTTTCATTGAATTTTTTTTATTTTTCAGATAAGTTTCATGTTTTGATAAATAGTGATTAAATATTGCATTTAAATTGAATATATATTTTTCATCAATTTTATTTATAGTGTAAAATTATATATTTAAGTGGTTTTAAAGTATAATTATTTCAATTTTTTATCATTTAATATAATTTAGGTCATTTTAATCAATTTCACATTTAATTTGGATATATAAACATATCAATCTTTTGAACATTTTTACATCAAAAATATGTTTTCTCGTTTCATCAATGGGATTAATTGTTAAATAATTTATGTCTAATATATGTTTTGAATTTATAAAAATGGATTCCATATTTGGAATAAGAAGTTCCAAATTATGCAAATTGGTCACTTTTATGTTTGGAAAATTTGAATAGTAACTTTAGGATTATTTTTTGTTACCACATTTAATGGTAAATCGAGTAATTAAAGGAAAAAAATTATATTATAAATGTTATACAATTACCATAATACTTGTCCTAATTAAATTGGATGATTTTTTTTCTACCAAAAACTTCATTGGGATTAAATTTTAACCTTTTAAACCATTTTTATGAGTGTATAAAAATTATAAAATTATATTCAAAGAAAATTTAATTTTGTCACACTTTTATTTTTAACAAGTGATATATTTTTTTATGAGGTTATATTGGGGATAGGTTTGACTGAAAATTGTATTTCGAAATCTATAATATTTATATTTACCATGATAATTTATTTTAGTATAAGTTATTAAATTAAATTATTGTGAAATGATGATGCAGTAATTATTTAATTAAAAGAGATATAAATAAATTATATTTAAAATATTAAAATAAATATAATTTGATATAATTAATGTCATACACAAATTTTATGAATTAATTGGATATGTTAGTGATTATTTAAAAGTTGTTTTTCAAATATAACATGGTTTTATGATATTTCTAAAAAATCAGGTAATGAATAATGTCAAATTGAAATTAATGATATGTTAAAATAAATATTATTTTATTAAATGATATAAAATTCATAAAAATATAAAATTAGACTAACTATTTGAGATATGTCATAAAATGTCATCAATGAATCATTTATTGGTCTTTTGGAATTTTATAATAATTATATTAACCCTTAATGTGGAAATAACATGATATCATGGTAATAATTAATAAAATGTTAAATAAGGGTTAAAGAAAAACAACAAGGATTAAAAAATATGAAAAATTTATCTAATTTTTATTGTAAAAATTAATTACAACCCCAAATCATCCTATCATATAAATTAATATGTTTGTAGCCATTTAGATTATAAAATTAATTTATACTAATTTAATATTTTTTAGATTTATAATAGTGTCCCTCCTCAATCTTATAAAAGAGTACCAATTTTTATCTTGTATTAACTCCTAAAACCCTAGTTTTTGACCAAAATTTGTACAAATATTCTCCCAAAATCTCTCTCATAACCATAGAATCCTTGCTTTGCATTGAAATTGGACCAAATAAGTCCTTTTGTGTAAATCAAAAGGAGATACCCAAATCAGAGGGAACGTCCATCAACAAACGTTTATGTTTTATTTCTTCCATAAAACGCATTTAATATTTTTATATCATGTTTATATAATTACCTCATCTCCATAAATATACTCAAATATTTTTATTTGATGGTTTCAACCTATAGTAACGCACACTTCCATTTAATGGGTAACAAACATTCTATTCTTGTGTATGGCGAACTACTGCCTCACGGAATGAGATCATTTGTTTTCCTTTTTCTACCACTCAAGGTTGGTCATTATGATGGAAATGATATTTTTATTTGATATATATTATATTTATTTTATCTTAATAATTCTTTAATTTTTATATGACACATACTTTCAAGCCTTCTATTTTTTATAGATATGACAACATTGTTTGTGGAAGTGTGGACTACCACCTCCTCAAAGCAATGTGATTCGTTCAGTCTATACATGGAACATATAAAGGATGTTTTTAGTGAAAATATATGAACTATATGACATATATATGAAACTAGAATTAGAATATAAATACATATATAATTTACTTTTCATTATTTTAAAATGAAAATTAAATGAATGTAGCCTTCATGAGTATGTACAAACTATCATCTCCTTGAACAGTGCATTTTATTTCTTATCCCCAAATATTGTGGATTATTATAAAAACATATATAATTAATATATATATATATTTCACATTATTTATATGATAAAATCCTGGTCTAAGTAATAGTAATTAAAAATAATATGTAAAAATGTACTCAAGAAACTAGTCAATTAACACCAAAAATAGTGAAAATAATGAGAGATTATTAACAAATATGTAATAAAATATTATAATAAGATCATATATTATATCGTAAATATTAATATGGTTTTTTAATAATTTCTTAACATTCTTAAAACCATCATATTTGAGGTGAAAGGATATTAACACAAAAAGGAAATGCAAGGTAATGGATTTCATCTCTATTTACATTCTGTTGAGACTTATTAATTATTATGCACTAATTCACTTTAATGTGGTACTTCCCATTTAATATCATGACTCACTCATAAAACACTTTCCATTTTTTACATGTGGTGTATACTTTGAAAATTAATTGATTATCTGGGGAAATGTTGATAAATCGGTATTCTTTATTCAATACAGTTATTTGGTAAGGCATATTATTAATTTCGATTATTTGATATAAGGAATTATTTGGAAAAGAAATGAAGGGTGGGGACCATACTTTATATATCCCTTTGATGTATCGAAAGGATCCCATGAGACAAATATGCTCGCCAAATTAAGTAGGTTTCTACTTTTGGTTTTAAACCATCATGTGAAAGGTGTTAGCTGTATTGGTTTTCATGTGCCTTAGACGTAATGTCCAATAATTAAGAATTTACTTTTAGCTATTTCATTTATTATTATTATTATTATCTATGATATTTTCATATGATAAAATATGTGGATGCAATTCATTCTTAGTTTATTGATTAAATGGAATGTGTTTAAGCTATTTATCTTGACATATTTATTATTCATTATCTAGTTATTTGAATGGATTGTATTATAAATTATTTAACTTACCATGTTTATTTACTCACATTGATTCATTATTTCATCCATTTTATATACGTTTACTGAGAATTTTAACTCCCCCTAATTATGTTACCTTTCCCTGGGTTATGAATAGGAATCCTTTGAATGGGTTTCAAGAATGTTGAGTTTTTTACAAGTGTTATGCTTTATTTTCATTCCCCAATGTATTATGGGTATCATGTATGTAATATGGAATTAAAAAACTTATAAACTGATTGGTTCTTTGGGATCTGATTCTTTTTAATCATGAATGTGTAAAAAAATACTTCATCAACTTTGGGATTCTGGGTTCAGGGAGTTACATATACTATCCACTCCAAATGAAATAAGGGAATCACACACTACATAATTTATCTGTGTTCATGTGTCATTTATTGATAGTACACATCATGTAATTACAAAACTTGTTATTTATACTATATTTTATCTAAGTTAAACATATCTAATAATAACCAGGCATGGTAGTTTGGATAGTTACACACAATGTTTCCACCATGTACGCACCATTTACATAAGTAATTTCAAATAAAATTAATTTATTTAGTTTGTTTAAAATTATAATAGTTTCAAATCTCAAGGATTCAAAGGATTTATATTAAGAAAAATTATTTAGTTAATTAATTAATATAGTTAATTAATTTAATTTGGTTTTATCTTAATTAAGAATTATTCAAATGAATGCCTATTTATTAAATATGTAATAATTGCATACATGGATTATCATGAGATTGGATGGAATATGATTGGATTGAATTTATCTTATAAAGTAAGGAACGATGGTTTTACATTTAATTTTATTTAAATCCTGTAACAAATCCATTTTCTCCACTCACATATGTGTGAGTAAAGAATATGCAATGATAGAGCTCCGAGATGGTTGGTGATGGTTCAAGATAGAGCTGAGGTGAAATCAACCCTAGGTGATACATGGGGAATAGTTATAATGATATGAATCAATACAATAATATATCATATAGTTTTTTCACCAAGAAGAAATGGGTTTTTATTAACTACTCAATAAATAAACTGATAGATAAATCTCATGTTCATGAAAAATGATTTATTATATATTATGCTTTGTAATTTAGGTTATGGATTATTTATTATAGTCGCATAAATAAATAAAGTGAATAAAAATCATGATTAGATGGAATAAATTAAAATTATTATACACAAATATTTTATCACTGCATGCTTAATCGCTTATGTAAAATCTGTAACGACACAAAATTTGATCAACATAATTTTCCCTATGATTATATAGTTGTGTCATATTATGTAATATAATGTTATATAATGCACATATGCCACATTATAAAACCAATAAAATTTTAATATATTAATTTAAAAATTGAAATTAGAGAATAAAGATGTCCATAATAATTTAAAGTATTACAATTGGAAAAAAATAATAAATAAGATATTGATAAATAAAATTTGGATCCGCTTGATCCCCTAGAATATTATCACTAGTGTAAAACACTATAGAATGAAGTATATTATCTCTAATTCAATATGAATTTTTAAAATAAAATTATATATCCTTGAGATAAATATATGTGAATGAAGAGTGAATAAATTATTAGGTATTTATAAAAAGTAGGGAAAACATATGACTATTACAAATATTATTGTTGGAATAGTAATGTAACCATTGGAATATTAATTTAATCATTAAGAATGACAACATAACCATTAAAATAGTGGCCTCACTTATGGAAGTGTAAAATAATATTTAGGTATCCTATAAAAGAAAAATATGATATTTTTAAACCATGATACAAGTAAATAAATGATTTAAAATAATAAATTAAGTGTTTATATTTTTTATAAAACATAAATGTTTTAATTGAACATTTATAATAAATTTAACATATTAAAAAAAAAATTTATTCTCATAAAATGGATTTATTATTTCATATTATGTTGTATTATAATGATAAAATTATTTTATTATATTATAATTAATTTTTCAAAGGGTCATAAAATTGAACAAAAAATTAATTTTTTTATAATAAATAATGAATTTATTCAAAAAATAAATTTCTCAATTTAATAAAATTATTTTCCAAAAATCTATTTAGTTTTTGGAATCTGAAAATCAAAAAAAAATTTAGGGTTTATTTTTGGTATTTTTCTAAAATAGTTTAATTTTTGGTGAATTGTAAAATAGTGTAAAATATTATCTTTAACATTATATGGAGAATACATAAATTTTTGAGTCATGGATGATGTAAGAACCCACTTTTTATAACTCATATATAACAATTAATATATATAGTCACAATAATCAATGTTATTGGTTTTCATGTGTCAAAATAATAATCAAATGAATATAATAATCAAAACCCTCATCTCCTCCCCTTATAAATTCCACCCCACACCACTCATTCTACTCACAAATCCTAATCCATGAATTATTCCAAATTCATTCCCAAATCTCTTCCCTATCATCTACTGCATGTATTATTTCTTATGATCATAGAAAACGACCAATCTAAGGTGCCTAAGTTGAAGCAAACTAGGATACATCAAAAGGAGAAGGTAATACCCTCAACTTAGTCTTTTAATTTTCACTTCCTCCTCATAATTTAAAAAAATCCATAAGGAATGGAACAATAACTTTAGTATCAGATATATGTGGTAATATTATTTTTTTTACTGGAATATCTAGCATCAATCATTTTTAGATACACAACTATCGTGGGGTGTGACAAAAGCTATTTATTTTCCCCACAGAGTGTAGTATTAGTTGTAACCAAAGTCATCTCCAAGTAGTAGTTCCTAAATCTAGTTGTCACATTTGAAATTAATATAACTTATAACAAGATTACTAGGATTATAAAACTAAGAACAAGATATTTTTGAAGAATAAACTATATGACAGATAAGTGACCATTTTTAGGTGTATCTTTTCTTTTGTAATGAAATCATGATCCTTTCAAAACAAATATCCAATCATTATTAATTGATTACATGAATAGTTCTATACTCACTTACCTGATATCACACTTGTTCGAATTAGATGATGATGAGAGTTATCTTTAAGATTTCCTGGTTTTAGATAATCCTACATCCAATGTGTGAAAGCTACGATTATACTTATTTTAATTACCTAGGAAATACCTAATCAAGTATTGTAATTCCCAAGTGTCCAAAGTAGATCATTGTTTCGTCCTGACGGGGTTATTAATCTCTAAACTCACTCTTCTAGATGATAAACTAATCGATAAATATGATATAAAATAAAATAAAAATAGAGAAAATATTTACCAACAAAGTAAATGACTAAAATTAAAGAATTAATCATAAATAAAATCCCATTCAAATAAATTTTTGAAATTATATATTAAAACCCATTTAACAGTGAAATGAATTTGATAAATTCAATAAAAGTTTCAAGACTCAAGAAATACAATCGGGTCACCTCCCCTTCACCCATTCACTTAAGGTTTCTACCCCTCATTAAATAATAAATAATATAAGTCTAAGGGGTAGAAATGATTTTGAAAAAAAATGAGAAGGAAAATGTAGAAGAAAATACAGAGTCATCGTAGGTGGAACTCCTTCAATTCATCTAGTAGACTCCAAGTGTTGACTCCCTTTATAGATCAGTAGTACCCTTTAATTAATAGGAAAAAAATTATTCATGGAGTCTCTAGCTTCTCCTTTTCAAAATTTAATTCCCCATCAAAGATATATCTCCCTATCTTCCATTCATTTCTTGGTCACTGATTGATCTTTCTTTTTAAGAGTGATTTATACTCCTAAACTACAATTAAGGCTCACTTAATGATATTTTCTAAGTTCTCACCCCCCCCCCCCCAAAGACTTGGGGTGTATTTAAAAATTAACCAAAGATAAAAGGGATTCAATTTCCATTATATTACTACATTGCTTCCTATGAAGATTTATTCGACACTGATGTTATAGCACACATGTTTCTTGTGAGTGACATAGTTATTTTTTCTGGTGGGTTCATATAGGCATTTTTGGTTATTTCCCACATAGTCGTTTTCTTTTAAATATCACATAGATGATTATGTACGTGTTCATTTTACAGAGCCAGTGTGATGTAGCTTCTTCTATTTCCCTGGGTTCATGTACCCGTTCATGCAATGTATGCAATGCTTCATGTGTAGTCATTTCTACACAGGGGTGTGACATAGACATTTTTTTCTCAATTCACATACACATTTCTATTATCGTTCTTGTATCCATTTATACTTAGCCAATTCTTCACATTGTCATTCCCATCATCTAATTGGTGAATCCTCTATCCAGAGTGTAACACTACATCCTACCAAGATAATGGAACATTAGGTGGTAGTAGTGGTACTGGAATCCACTTAAAGGCGATCTGGCCTTCATAGTGGTCGGATCAAGATCATGTAGCATGTAGAGAATCATCACTACCATAGATCGAGGAAAGGGATGAGCCAGATTTTATTAGCACTAAGATAAAAGAGCTGATAAAAGGGGGGTCTTTATCAATGCTAGCTAAAAGAACTAATAAATCACCCCTTTATAAGTGCTAAAAACACTGATAATGGTGTGCCCTTTATTATCTCTTTTTAAGAACATATAAAGTGATGATTTATTAGTGCTATTATTAATGATAATAAAAGTTTTTAATAAAAAGTATAGTTAATTTATATAAAATTATAATATTTATATTCAAAAATAATATTTATTTGTATACATTAAATAAAAATGCATGTTTATAATTAATATATGTTTTTAATAATTCAAATATATATATATAATTTTTTAAATAAATGTATTTAAAATGTTATAATTAAATAAATATATATTTAAATTATTATAACATTGTAATAAATTTCATTAACTGATAAATATAAATATTATATTTATTATATTTATAATCATATATAAATTAATTTTTAAATATATATATTTATAATTATAATTGTAAATATATATATAAGTATATGTTTCCAATGAATTTCTTCAAAAAATATATTGATGCGTGAATATAATTGATGTTCGTATGTTATGTAGGTGCATTTACTCATTACACCCTCATTATGTTGTCCATTTATATGCGATGAATCATTCTTTATGATCTACACTTTACTAGGAATATATCTATATATATATTATAATAATATACAAATATTTATAAAGATATTTATAATTATAAATAAATATATAGATGTAAATAATTATAAATTTATAATAAATATATTTATTATACTTATAAATTTATAAATATATATTTAAATAAATATGTTTATAAATATATTTTTTTCTTTCTTTCATTTAAGAAAGTATCCTCATTTCATTTTTCAAAAGTTTTTAATCACTAATTGGAATTTTCAATGGTTTTTCATTGAATGGAATTTTTATATATGATGTGATTTGGTTTCATTGTTTTTTTTACAAAAATAGAAAACAATTATATTATAATGTATTCAATATATTTATTTATAGTTATAATTATAAATATATATATATATATAATTATAAAATTATAATAAATATATTTATTATACTTATAATGTTATAAATATATATAATTAAATAAATATATTTATAAATATATACTAATATTTATAAATAAATACTAATATTTATAATTATAAGTATGAATAGTATAGATATATTTAAATAATTGTAAAATTATTATAAATATATTAATTATACATATTTATAAAATTATAAATGTAATAAATATATTTTTTATAATTTTGTAATTAATGAAATAAATATATATTTATATAATTATAACTATAAATATATATATATACATATATATATTTATAATAACTATAAATAAATAGATAATTATTATAACTATAAATATATACAAATATAATCCTAAATAAATATATATATATTTAAATAATTTTAAAATTATAATAAAGATATTAATTATATATAATTATAAATTTAATAATTATATTTATTATAAATTTATAATTATAAATCAACATATATTTATTTATAGTTATTATTATATAAATATTATATATATATATAATTTTATAAATAAATAAATATATATATATAATTTATTATCATTATAGTTTTATAAGTTCTTTTTTAGCGCTGATAAAGGAATGTTTTATCAACGCTTTCAATTTTAGTGGCGATAAAACAGACCTTTTTCAGCGATTTTTAGCTAGAACTGATAAAAGGTTTATCCACTTTTATAAATAAACCATAACAGTCTCCTTCTCTAGCATGCCTCAAGCTCTCACAGAAGCCAAACCATGTCATTGACTCCTCCTCCTCCTCTCCAACTAACTCCTCCTCCAATGTCCTCATGGATCCATCCTCTACTACTAAGCCCTTCTCCATAACCATGAATCCATCCTCCACTTTGAACCTCACCTCTACCACTAAACCCTATATGATGTGAACGTCGACTCCATCATGAACATCACCTTTACCACACGCTGAACCCCACCTCTACCCTAAACCCTTCCTTTGTCATGAACCCACCTCCTCTGCATACCCAACCTCTGTCGTCAATATAACGACCCAAAGCTTGACGTACATGGACATTACATTAATTTTTTAGAAAACATAATACATAACAAAAACTAACACTCAATGATTGTAATAGTTTAGTGTCTTTGGAAACTCAGAACATAATCTTCTAATCATGGTGAAAGATCTTCAACATCTCCCATAAAGATCTTCCACCTTTGTTTTCTTACCTAAAACCTTTATTTATATCCTGGGAAAAGAAAACATATAAAGGGTGAGTTAAAATGCTCAGTAAGGGTAAGCATGGATAAAATAAAACAAACCTTATACATTTGAACTTAAAAACATGAACATAATGTTTAAACATCAAAATCATGACCACTGACATAAAACATGGCAGTACGTAAGGCATAGATCATAAAGGAACATCAATAATGATAAATTATCATGTGAATAAAACATGTAATTATGTCAAAACATTAAGTACATGGTATGATTTCCATAGTATCCAAGGCATTGCTTCCAATACCATCTGTGTGGTTAAAGTCCCTTACTGAATCGAGTTCACTCCTCATTCTAGTCTTGTATCACTGAACCAGATTAACTTTCCATTCCAGCCATGTCTATCTCATGAGATATAAACCTTTACCTAATTAATTGGAGGGAGATATAGGTCCCACCCATCTCATAAATAAATCATTCTTACTTGTGCCACAAAATAAACATAAATCATTCATCATAACCCAAAGAATAAAATGGGTTTCATAAACATCATCCCATCATAACATAATCTATATAAAACAAATGGATATCATTTCATCATAATAAGAATCAAACCATGTAAATAATATAGACATTATACTTGAAACATAAATATATTGAATAATTTCATCTTAGATGGAAAATAGTTTTGATAAAACACTTGAAATGAATTCTTGAGGAAAATATCCTTCTTTCTTCAAAATCATTTTATTTTCAAAAAATGCCCTGAAATTTTAAAAGAAATGTATTTTTTAGAAAATAGTCATGAAATCTTTTAGAGTAATCTTCATTAAGAAAAGGAGTTATGAAACCGTAAAAATCCTTTCATGCCGTATAAGTTAAAAAAACATTATCCTCGTACTTTTTTCGGAATAGTCAAAAAGTTCCTCGTATGGTACACAAAAGAAATATGCCTTCCATAACATGTGGTAAAAGTCAAAAATGGGTAAAAATAAATTTAAACATACTTGAAACCATTTTTATAAAATAGGTACATGTATGATAAATATAACCCCAGTAAATACTTACGAATAAACAATCTCGGATAAAAACAAGATTGGAAAAGTTGTCCCTTACCTTATGTCGGATATGCATCGTATGTATCCAAACCACCTGTATAATGATTTAAATAATGTCATTGACTTATTAAAGAAGCATATTCATTGTTATTATATCATATATGGTTCACTTATGACTTTATATTACCCGTTCTTTTGTAAATTCCATGTTAAAGCAGTGTTTTGGGTAAAATCGTTTCATTTATCGTACGTGTTTCGACTTGTTTTTCTTGATATTATTACATATATCCTGATTTACATAATTCCAGAATGTAAAAAATTATTTATATACAATATATATTCATCATATACATATATATGATATATCTATAAATAGAATGAAATGCATCGTTCATTGAGATGATAGGTCGTACGTACGCATGAATGCTGTTTTTGTATCCTTATTGAATTGAATGTAATTAAGTAGATGACATAAATATATTTATACACAAATAAAGTATATTTATTTTTTCATATATTTCATTATTATTCATTATATATACTTTATAAGCATTCATTAATGGTTAACATGGAGAATGAATCTCATCGCGTTCATGGAGACGGTAGTCCGTACGTACGCACGAGCGATGATATCATTACCATAATTTTTTAATAGAATTTAAGTGGATGATATAATATCTTTAAATAAGTTCAATGTTATAATAACCATATATAGTTATTATTTACACCATTATACCCATCCAAGTAAGGTGGTGGTGGAAAAACTGATTAGACCACGGCGTGGAGACAGTATTCCGTACGTACGCACGCGCGGTGATTTCATTTTCCGTAGGATGGATTGAAGATGAAATGGGGTTGTTTCATATTTATAATATCATATAAGTATATTAGGTACAATTATTGTATTACTTTACAATGGACCAACTAAATAAGAGGAAGTTTAAGAAGAAAGAAACTTGAAAAAATCAGTAGAAGAGATTACCTCTTCTTCGACGCACCTCCTTTAAGCTTTCTCTTAAGGGACTAGAGTTGGTCTTTTGAGAAGACCAGAAAATCCAGAATTTTTATTGGGAAGTGGAGAAGATAAATGGGCATTTTTTGGCCATGAATTAAGTCTCAAAGTGTTTTGAAGAGGAGAGGGAGGAGGTGCCCTTTTATAAGGGAAGAGAGGGGCACCTTTGGAAACCTCAAAAATATTAATTTATAATAAATAAAACCCCACTTAAAAACTTCCTACATGATTCAAATCATAATATTAGATGAGATAGGGTTGTAATATTATCAACCAATAAAATTTACACATTTTGGTAATTTATTTTACACATTATCAACTTGATTTATCCTTATTTAAACTATTTAGTTTTATTTGTGGTAATAAGATTCTAAATTTTAAATTGTTATAAATAATTACTTATGTGTTTTTAATTGTCCATAATTGGATAATCTATGACATTTGAAACCATATAAATTTAATTTTTAATTTTTTTTAAAAAAAATTGATTTTTAATTAATTTTATATTATATTATTTTTATAAAATAACAATTGTGTCAATTTTGATACTATAAATTTATTTGAAATTAAATAAAATCCAAACATAAGATATATTCAAAATAAAAGCTTTAATAGATTCATAACATGTCATATATATCTATAAAATTAGTGGATCACATTAAATATTTCATATAATATTTATTTTAATATCTTTAAAACCATTTATTTGATATTTTAATCAATAAAATAATTTCAACATTACTTTGGTTTCACCTTTAATGATATTTATTTAATCCCTAAAAATTCTAAATAAATTTAAATGATGTATATAATTTTATTAGATTTTTGTAGACTATTCATGTTTGAAGTTTCATGAAATTTATCACTAAATTAAAATTATTAAACTTATAATATTTAAGAGAGTGACATGTTGTCACTTTCTTTGGTTTTAATAATAATTAAATTATTTTCATGGTCAAAAGTCCATAAAATAAATCTATTCCGACCCTTAGGTGATATAGGACAACTTTTATTCATCCAATAGAATTTATTCAGGTGTTAAGGTATTTTTATAATCTTATTTTTACCCTTAAGTACCTGATTTACCTTTAACTGCAGTAAATAAAAATTACCATAGTTACTATTCATAATATTAAAAAAAAGTAACCTATTAACATAAATTGGACCCACTGAATTCAGATATGGAATTAATTTTTCAAAATTCAAAACACATAAGTTATAGTGATTAATTTAAAATTAATCTATTTTGTTGGTCGGAGTGGATACTCAAGAGGGGGTGAATTGAGTTCCAATTAAAATTTCTGTTTTAAAACATTGTTTTAAAAAATCCTAAATAAAAATACTGAATTAAACTGTAGTGAATTTATATCAAAGTAAGGGTTCGGTTGGGTTCTCAAGGGATTGATTATTTCCCAGTTAATCAAAACAGAAGGTTGATTAACTTTTGAAACCAACTTACTAATTTACAACTAATATAAACACTTGTGAATTTAATTATCAAAGTGACTTTAAAACAGTTTTGGTTTTAAAGAAATTAGTAGCGGAATAAAAGAATAACTTTGACAGATATAGCACAGAAGATATAACCAAGAGGTTTAGTCTCAAGCTGAGACTTAGTCCTCTCAAAAGCTTTTATAAAAAGATGATCCACACCCTAGATCGGGGATAACAACAGCAACCAGCTGTCCAGGTCCAAGACCTCTACCACAGTTATTCATGGGAACAACCACAATAGCAACCAGTTGTTCAGGTCACACAACCTATACCACTATTTCAGTGGGAAATACAAAATATAAGATAGGTGAGTGAGGATTTACAAATCCTCCAGTTAGATTACAGGAGACAGTGTGTGTAAAAATGCAGCATATATCACACAATGGTCAATATGTAAAAAGATAAATCACAGAGAAAATGTTTAGAGTTTGGAAATGGCTCTAGTGATTGTCGTGCAGTTCTGGACTCCATTGATTGATCAGAATTCACTCTGAGTCCCCTTCTGGTTTTTGTCTGGAAAACAGAGTATCGTCTATTTCCTTGATTTCCAGGTGTAGAGACAGTCGATGAAGCTCTTGTGTTATGTTCACGTTCTCAGCTCTTCACTGGTGAGTAGTAATGAATGAGTTCCTCATGTAAGATCAGTAGTCTCTTTGTATTCACACTTGGTTGTTCTTCGAGCACACCTTGCAGTCTTTGTATTCTTCTATGTGTCTCACACTTTGCAGTAGCACATCCTTCCTTTATTTAAAGCACGTGCTCCAGCAAAAGAAATGATTTCTTTTTTCAGGTACGAGGTACGGTTCCCTGACATCCAACAACACACATTAAATAAATGACAGAGCATTTAAAATATTCCTAATATGACCATTGGTTAGATTAAATAAAGATAAAGAAATTCAAACACTTTTTTATGACTATCAATGTACCAAGTGATCGGTGGGTTATCAGCATCGGTGAGACATCTTCGGTGACTCATCTGATCAGCATCGGTGAGACATCTTCGGTGACTCATTTGATCAGCATCAGTGAGACATCTTCGGTGAATTATTTGATCAGCATCGGTGAAACATTTTCGGTGACTCATTTGATCAGCATCGGTGAGACATTTTCGGTGACTCATTTGATCAGCATCGGTGAGACATTTTCGGTGACTCATTTGATCAGCATCGGTGAGACATTTTCAGTGACTCATTTGATCAGCATCGGTGAGACATTTTCGGTGACTCATTTGATCAGCATCGGTGAGAAATATTCAGTGACTCATTTGATCAGCATCGGTGAGACATCTTTGGTGACTCATTTGATTAGCATCAGTGATACATCTTCGGTGACTCATTTGATCAGCATCGGTGAGACATTTTCGGTGACTCATTTGATTAGCATCGGTGAGACATTTTCGGTGACTCGTTTGATCAGCATCAGTGAGACATCTCCAGTTACTCATTTGATCAGCATCGGTGAGACATCTTCAATGACCGTTGTCCTTTGATATCGATCGGTGCGACCATTGTCCTTTGATATGGATCGGTGCGACCGTTGTCCTTTGATATGGATCGGTGCGACCGTTGTCCTTTGATATGGATCGGTGCGACCGTTGTCCTTTGATCCAGAGGACTTCCAGAATACTTGTAAATCAATAACAAAGAGATAAAAAAATGATCCAACCAATATAAACGGATTCACTAAGATATTGTGATTATATATATGAGAAAGCCAACCGGATTAAGTAATTAATGATTTGTGATTATTAAAACAACAATCATAGGAATAATTTCAACAATCTTCCAGAGGGCTCAACAATCTCCCCCTTTTGATAATCACAAATCTTAACCAATCACAAAGCTTAGCCAAAAATAAATAGAATATATCATCAATAATAAGGCACAATAAGAATAAAAACATAATGATATATATAGCTCCCCCTGAATTTATGCCTTTAAATACTTATGCAAGAATTGCCATAAAAAGATATAAATCACCCCCTTGAGATATGCATCTCCCCCATATCCCCATAGAGCCATATAGAGCCATAGATATACAGATTTCTCCCCCTTTGGTATAATCAAAAAGGAGGAAAAACAGATAAAGAAGAGATTAAGAGAAGTCATTAGTGAGAATAAAAAGAAAGGAGAATAAATTTCATAAGACATCACAGCTCAATCACAATTGGGTTCACCCTATCAACAACAACGCACAACTATTACTGGGGATGTAACGGGGCTTTTCCCTTGTCAGAAGGATCAATGGTTGGTAAGTTGGAAGGCTTGGAGGCAGGTTGAACTGGGCGAATTTGAAATGGTGGTTAGACGACTCTGGAGGTTGGAGGAGAGGATACCACTGGGATTTGCTCTGGAGCTGTAGGAGCTAGTTGAGAAGAGTACTGAGGAACTGGTCGGAGTTGAGATAGATCTTGAGCAATGGAGATCTGATTTGGAGCAACATCAGAGGCACTGAGAGGGTCAGCAGTAGGAAGCACAATTGTGGTGTCTTGTGCATTCAGATAAGGATTCAAAATATTTATGAAATTCTGAATAACTTCTGCACCATACTGCATAGCCTTCTCAAAATCCTCCTTATTCTCCATGAACCGTTCCAATGTTGGAGTAAAATCTTGAAACTGTCGAACATGAGTCTTGAAAGCTTGAGTGACTGGAGGTAGTCTTAGATTGTCAGCTAACACTTTGAAATTCGTGGTCATCTCATGCTTGGTATAGATTTTTGAAAAGTAGTGATAAACCTTTTCCCTGGTCTCTCTCTGAGCTATAGTGGCATCTGTTGAATATATTGTTACCAACTTATGAATGTGATCACTGTTCTCCTTCAGCTTCCTCAACGAGTCAAAATCAAGAACTTGACTAATTGCGGCCAATTCATCATGCAAAATCTGCCTTAGAGACTCTAGCTCACGAGTAGTGATCTTGGTTACTTTGGTTGTACTGGCTTGAGCAACTATCTGAGTTATCTCAGCTTTCAACTTTCTCAGATCAGACTTCTTAAGATGTTCAATCAGATATCTCAATACTTCCATCATACTAGAGATGGTGGATCTAAATTCGTTGGACAAAGAAACTAAGCCAGATTGTAGATCCTTCAGAATCTGATTTAGAGAGGCTATGTACCTGACAATAAACTCACCAGTATTGGCCTGGTCTGGTTTAATAGCATTGGAAATCTCTTCTCTGACTGTATCTCTCATAGCAGTAAGAACCTCACTTTTGAACTTATCAAAATCAGACTGAGAGACAGTAGAACTAGGTGGATGCATGAGCAGACCTTGTCTCAACTGATTGGCCTTCCATCATAACCGCAGTAGATTCTGATTCTTCTTCTTCTTCTTCAGAATACTCTAATCCCAAAATAGAAAAACCAGGGTAATCATCCCAGACAGAAGCACATAGAGTGTATTTCGGTTTATCATAACTTGCTTTTCCAATGATTTCAAGAGATTCTCTCTTGCCATTGGCATCTGTTTCTGGTACAGTTTGATGTGTTTCTGTTGGAGGTACAGCAAGACCATCCAATGGTCAGTTATCACCATCATCATCATTATCATCATCATCATCATCATCTCCATTCTCATTTACATTATTCACAGAAACGTCACTGTCAGATACTTCAGTGCCACTTGCTTCTTCATCACCAAGAATTGGTTCTAATTCAGGTAGGGGTAAAGGTGGACTGGCAGATCCAAAGTCTATTCTTCTCTTAGGGCTCACAGTATCAGGATCACTCCTATCATCAGGAGATGACATACTTCCTTCTTCTGTTTCAGCTTCTTCCATCCCTTGTTTACCAGACTCTTTAGTGTCTTTATTTCTTTCAGCATCTACTTCTTCCTCATCATCAGAATAAATTGGCTCCTCATCTGATTTCAAACCAGGGTCTCTCAAATCCTTCGGCCTCTTTCCATGATCAGTGGGATTGTAAGATTCATACAACTTGTCTTTATCAGCAACCCAGCATTTTTTCCATGGGTTCCAGATTATTTTCATCTGTTTAAAAATTTCTTTATTAACACAATAAGCACTATCATATTCGGCTATCTCATCAGCTTCATCAACACATTCCAGATTCTTTAGCATAGCAGAGATCATTTTGGAATAGAATAGGGTAGTGGCTTTCTTAGAAGGTTTCACCATTCCAGCTATGTGCACCATTAGATATCTACACAAATTTATCTTCTCATGGGTCTTTAGTAAAAACAATAGAAAAACATTCTGGTATCTTACAGCAGCAAAATCTCCTTTCCTGGGGAAAATTTGGTGCTGAATAAACTTAAAGAGAAGTCTACATTCACCATCCAGCTCTGAGGCTATGATTCTCCTTGACTCTCTGTTTCAAGTCAAAAGTTCCAAAGCTAACTCATAAGAGAAGTATTTAGTGGTTGGAGGAATGTTTCCAGCATAATCCTCATACCGACCCCCATGGGGTACATTCAAACATTCAACCCATTGTTTAGACGAAAAATATATTTTCTTTCCTTTCACTACAGAAGACATTCTGGCAGCCTCGGCACCGTCTAAAGTAACTTACAGATTTATATAAAACTCATGCACTAGCTTTGGGTAGTATACACGAGTGTTATATGAGAACCAGGCTTTCCATCCTTGCGAATCTAAAACTTGTTACAACAGCGACTTACTTGTCAAAAGCCAGGCGGAGCTGACTTCTTTTTCTACTACAACAATCTTAGTTTCCAGGTTCGGATTTACTGATCTTTGAGTGGTACTACTCGACTCGCCTCGAGAACGCTTTGAAGGTACAAGACTTTCTGATCCTTTTCTCGGTCTCTTCTACTTATCCATTTGATGATTCTGGGGAAATAAGGAGTTCAAAGGTTCGAAGTAGAGGAAAAGAGAGGAAATAAGGTTTGGCGGGAAAGAAATGAAAGGTCGACGGTTTGGAGAATAGGAAAAGTCGCGTATCATTTATTTCATCATTTAGGGTTCTCATAATAAAGATAAAAGAAGTTAATTAATCACAACAAAATAAAAAGTAATATAAAGAAAGATCGGTTTCACAGATCAGTTTCACAGATCGGTTTCACAGATCGGTTTCACAGTTCAGTTTCACAGATCAGGTTCACAGATCAGTTTCACAGATCAGTTTCACAGATCAGCTTCACAGATCAGCTTCACAGATCAGCTTCACAGATCGGTTTCACAGATCTATCATACACAGATCTTTTTTAATAAAATTCATTCTTTCATAACATAAAGGCTTTGTAAAAATATCAGCTAATTGATGTTTAGAACTAATACATTCTAGAGAAATATCACCTTTCTGATAAAGATCTATTAGAAAGTGATGTCTGATATCAATGTGCTTAGTCCTAGAGTGAGACACAGGATTCTTAGATATGTTGATCGCACTAGTATTGTCACAGTTAATTGAAACCTGTTTAAAATCAAATCCATAGTCCAATAAAGTGTGCTTCATCCACAGAATCTGTGCACAACAACTACCAAAAGCAATATATTCTGCTTCAGCAGTAGACAATGCAACTGAGTTCTATTTCTTACTACACCATGATACTAGGGACTTTCCAAGTAAATGACATGTTCCAGATGTGCTTTTCTTGTATAACTTACATCCAGCAAAGTCAGCATCTGAATAACTAGTTAGGTCAAATGATTGTCCTTTTGGATAAAACAAACTTAAATTCACAGTATACTTAAGATACTTAAAAATCCTTTTAACAGCCAGTAAGTGTGATTCTTTAGGATTAGCTTGAAATCTAGCACACATACACACACTAAAAATAATATCTGGTCGACTAGCAGTAAGATAAAGTAAACTCCCAATCATGCCTCTATAATAGGATTGATCAACTGGTTTCCCAATTTCATCAACATCCAACTTACAGGTAGTACTAATAGGTATATCACTTTCCTTAATACTATCTAAACCAAAACGTTTTAATAAATCCTTAGTATATTTACTTAGATTTAGAATAATACCATATTTATTTTGAAAGATTTGAAATCCAAGAAAATACTTAAGCTTTCCCATTAAGCTCATTTCAAACTCATTTTGCATAACCTTTGAAAATTCAGTACATTAAGAGTCTTTAGAAGATCCAAAAATAATATCATCAACATAGATTTGTACTATTAACACATCTTTTGAAATCCTTTTTATAAAAAGAGTGGGATCAGCTATTCCTTTTGTAAATCCTTTTGAAATAAGAAAGTTTGAAATTCTTTCATACCAAGCTCTTGGAGCTTGTTTTAAACCATATAATGCTTTAGAAAGTTTAAAGACATGATTTTAAAAATGAGGATTTGTGAAACCAGGTGGTTGTTCTACAAAAACATCTTCAACAATAAAACCATTTAAAAAAGCACTTTTCACATCCATTTGATATAACTTGAAATTCAGATGTGATGCATAGGCAAGTAAGATCCTAATAGCCTCTAATCTAGCTACAGGTGCAAAGGTTTCCTCATAGTAAATTCCTTCTTCTTGATTGTAACCTTGTGCAACTAGCCTAGCTTTGTTTTTAATGATGTTTCCAGATTCATCAACTTTGTTTCTAAATACCCATTTTGTACCTATGGTTATAGTGTCCTTAGGTCTTTCCACTAATTTCCAGACTTTTTTTCTTTCAAATTGATTTAGTTCCTCTTGCATAGCCATTACCCAGAATTCATCATTGATAGCATCATTGATATTTTTAGGTCCTAGCTGTGACAAGAAAGCTTGATGTTCAACCTGATTTCTAAGAGAAGCTCTAGTCTGTGTCCCTCTATCAAGATTTCCTACAACAGCATCTAAATGATGATTCTTCAAAATTCTAGTTGATCTATAAAAGGTAGGGCTCAAGATTTCAGGTTCATCTACAGGTTAAGGTTCAACAGAAGCAGGGTCTGTAAAAATTCCAGAACTGGATGTTTTAACTACAGGTCCACTGTCTTTATCATTAAGGTTCAAAACAGAGAGATCATCTTCAATATTTTCAAGAGAGGTCTTAGGTTCATGTGGATCAGTTTCATCAAATTTGACGTGAAAAGATTCTTCCACACATTTGGTTCTTTTATTTAAAAATATATAGGCTTTACTAGAAGTTGAGTAACCTAGAAAAATTCCTTCATCACTCTTGGATGCAAATTTGTCGAGATTGTCTTTAGTATTAAGAATAAAGACTTTGCAGCCAAAAACTTTGAAGTAGTTAACCTTAGGTTTCCTATGGTTCCACAACTCATAAGGGGTCCTCTTAAGAATAGGTCTGATTAAGACTATATTGATAACATAACAAGCTGTATTTACAGCTTCAGCCTAGAAATAAACAGGTAGGTCATACTCAATAAGCATAGTTCTAGCAATTTCTTGCAGGGTTCTATTCCTCCTTTCTACTACACCATTCTGTTGAGGTGTCCTAGGGGCAGAGAAATTGTGATTATAGCCATTGTGTGAGCAGTAAGATTCAAACTCATGATTTTCAAACTCACGGCCATGATCACTTCTCAGAGTTTTAATCTTAAGTCCACTAAGGTTCTCTACAGACTTGGAGTATTTTACAAAGCAAGAACAGGCTTCACTTTTGTGAGCTAGAAAATATACCAAAGTATATCTAGAAAAGTCATCTACAAGAACATAGACATAATGCTTCCCATTTAAACTAGAAACTATAGAAGGTCCAAATAAATCCATGTGAACCAACTCGAGAGGTTAAGAAGTTGAAACTTCTTTCTTTGATTTAAACGAAACTTTATATTGCTTTCCCTTTTGACAGGGATTTCAAACTTTGTCTGCTGGAAATTCATGTTTGGGAAGGTCTCTAACTAAGTTCTTCCTAGCAAGTTCTCTAAGTGAATGCACATTGCAGTGTCCTAATCTTTTGTTCCAAAGCCAAGAATCTTTATGAAAATCATTTAAACAAGTAATATTTTCCTTAGAAAAAGAATTTAAATCAACAGCATAAACATTTTCATTTTTCAAATCATCAAACACTAAAACATTTTTATAATTAAAAACATTGCAAGAATCATTTTCAAATTTAACATAAAAACCATCATCACATAACTAAGAAATACTTAACAAATTGTATTTAAGTCCATCAACAAATAAAACTTTAGAAATTAATACTGAGTCAGTGTTACCAATCTGTCCTAAGCCGATGATTTTCCCTTTAGAATTATCACCAAAGGTGACAAAACCTCTATCAACTCTGACTAAGATTTTAAAGCATGAGAAGTCTCCTGACATATGTCTTGAACATCCACTATCCAAGTACCAGGTCTTTTTACAGGATCTCTTTAAGCAGTTTTCCTACAAAACAGATTTAAACAAGAAATGATTTTGGTACCCAGATCTTCTTGGGTCCAGACAGGTTAGAAATCAGAGCTTTTGGTACCCAAATTTATCGTATGGGTCTCATAAACTTTGTAGAATCAGCAGATTTTGAAAGGTAAACCTTATTAGATCCATAACTATGAATATATCTAGTTGAAGCATATGAAATTTCAGAACTAGCTACATTCTATCCAGATTTAGGAATGAATTTAGTTTTGGTAATCTTCCTTTGTCTAGGTTGGTATCCTATACCAGTAGTGTATCTAGGTGCTATTTTCTTACCTAGCATCTGAGTAAGAGTATCTTTACCATTGGTAAATTTCTCTAAGTCTTTCTTGAGTTGCTCATTAGACAATTTTAGTTCAGTATTCTCTTTAAGCAACTGAGCATTCTTTTCCATTTCTATATCAAGATCAGATATATGATTAACAGTTAAAGCATACTATTTCTTTAACCCTTTGTATTTTTCTTTCAGCTCATTACAAGTTTCTTCTAACATATCACAGTATTCAAATAGTTCAGATTTTGACATGTTTTCTGAGTCAGAATCACCTTCAGAATAATATGAATTTAAAGCAGGAGTTTCAAATGTTACCTCAGAGGTGTCTGTCATAAAACACATGTTTACCTTATTTCTGTGCTCAGTTTCAGAAACTTCAGATTTAGTGGAGCTATCCTCAGAAGCACTCCAAGTAGCCTTCATAGCCTTTTTGTACTTACTGTCTTTGTAATCATACCTATTCTTGTATTTCAACTTTGTACAGTCAGCTTTTATGTGTCCCTTTCTTTTTCACTCATAGCAGACAACTTCATCTGATTTGTCAAATTTCTTCCAATTCTTTTTCCAATGTCCCTTGCTATCATACTTACCTTTATAATCTTATTTTATGAAAAACATCTTCTTCCTATAAAACTTTTTAAATCTTCGGGCAATGTGAGCCATCTCAGCATAACTATCAGAAGTAATTTCACTGTCTTCACAGCTTAAACTCTCATTTATAGCATGAAGCTTCTCCTTATCCTTGTTCATTGAAGTTGAAGTCTTGAAATAAACTGACTTCCTTCTTGGTTCATCTTCTTCTTCTTTGTTAACCTTGAGTTCCTCTTCATACATCATCAACTTGCCAATTAGTTCCTTGACTGGTAGTTCACCAATATCACATGATTCTCTAATTGAGACAGAAGTTCCTCTCTATCTTTCAGGTAGACATCTCAGAATTCTCATGATTTGTTCCTTTGCTGGAACATCCTTTCCCAGAGAAGTCATTGTGTTGACAATTTCGTTGAACCTGAGATACATGTTAGAAATGGGTTCATCAGGCTTCATCTTAAAATTATCATACTTAATAGTATAGGTGTTCAATCTCACCTCCTTAACATTAGTTGTTCCATCATGAGAAACAGCTAAGGTATCCCAAATTTCATAAGCAATTTTACAGGAAGATATTCTATTAAATTCCTCATCTCCTAGAGCACAGTACAAGGCATTCATAGCTTTACAATTATTATTGTAGGCTGTCTTAGTAGCTTCATTCCAAGTAGTTCTAACAGTAGTATGAATTTTATATTCTGATTCTATAGCAGTCCAAATATAAAAACCCATGATTTCTAAATGAATTTTCATCTTTATTTTCCACTGAGCATAGTTAGTGCCATTGAAAAATGGTGGTCTATTGGTAGAAACACCTTCAAGTCAATTATCCATGATAGCTTACTTAAAGAAAAGATTGTAAAGAGATAAAAATTTAGAAATAACATAAATTTTAAGAACTTTAAAATACAACTAAAATCATAGTTGAAAAACATAGTACTTTTATAAAATATTTAAACAACCTCTGATACCAATTGTTGGTCAGAGTGGATACTCAAGAGGGGGGTGAATTGAGTTCCAATTAAAATTTCTCTTTTAAAACTTTGTCTTAAAAACCCCTAAATAATAATACTGAATTAAACTATAGTGAATTTATATCAAAGAAAGGGTTCGGTTGGGTTCTCAAGGGATTGATTATTTCCCAGTTAATCAAAACAGATGGTTGATTAACTTTTGAAACCAACTTATTGATTTACAACTGATATAAACACTTGCGAATTTAATTATCAAAGTGACTTTAAAATAGTTTTGGTTTTAAAGAAATTAGCAGTGGAATAAAAGAATAACTTTGACAGATATAGCACAGCAGATATAACCAAGAGGTTCAGTCTCAAGCTAAGACTTAGTCCTCTCAAAAGATTTTATAAAAAGATGATCCACACCCTGGATCGGGGATAACAATAGCAACCAGTTGTCCAGGTCCAAGACCTCTACCACAGTTATTCATGGGAACAACCACAACAGCAACCAGCTGTTCAGGTCACACGACCTCTACCACTATTTCAGTGGTAAATACAAAATGTAAGAGAGGTGAGTGAGGATTTACAAATCCTCCAGTTATAGTACAAGAGACAATGTGTGTAAAAATGCAGCATATATCACACACTGCTCAATATGTAAAAAGATAAATCACAGAGAAAATGTTTAGAGTTTGGGAATGGCTCTAGTGATTGTCATGAAGTTCTGGACTCTTTTGATTGATCAGAATTCACTCTGAGTCCTCTTCTGGTTTTTTTCAAGAAAATAGAGTATCGTCTGTTTCCTTGATTTCCAGGTGTAGAGACATTCGATGAAGCTCTTGTGTTATGTTCACGTTCTCATCTCTTCACTGGTGAGTAGTGATGAATGAGTTCCTCGTGTAAGTTCAGTAGTCTCTTTGCATTCACACTCGGTTGTTCTTCCAGCACACCTTGCGGTCTTTGTATTCGTCTATGTGTCTCGCACTTTGCAGTAGCACATCCTTCCTTTATTTAAAGCATGTGCTCCGGCAAAAGAAATTATTTCCTTTTTCAGGTACGAGGTACGGTTCCCTGACATCCAACAACACACATTAAATAAATGACAGAGCATTTAAAATATTCCTAATATGACCGTTGGTTAGATTAAATAAAGATAAAGAAATTCAAATAGCTGTTTATGACTATCAGTGTGTCAAATGATCGGTGGGTCATCAGCATCGGTGAGACATCTCCAGTGACTCATTTGATCAGCATCGGTGAGACATCTTCGGGGACTCATTTGATTAGCATCGGTGAGACATCTTCGGTGACTCATTTGATCTGCATGGGTGAGACATTTTCGGTGACTCATTTGATCAGCATCGGTGAGACATTTTCAGTGACTCATTTGATCAGCATCGGTGAGACATTTTCGGTGACTCATGTGATCAGCATCGGTGAGACAATTTTGGTGACTCATTTGATTAGCATCGGTGAGACATTTTCGGTGACTCATCTGATCAGCATCGGTGAGACATCTTCGGTGACTCATTTGATCAGCATCGGTGAGACATCTTCGGTGACTCATTTGATCAGCATCGGTGAGACATCTTCAGTGACTCATTTGATCAGCATCGGAGAGAAATTTTCAGTGACTCATTTGATCAGCATCGATGAGACATTTTCGGTGACTCATTTGATCAGCATCGGTGAGACATCTTCGGTGACTCATTTGATCAACATCGGTGAGACATCTTTGGTGACTGTTGTCCTTTGATATGGATCGTTGCGACCATTGTCCTTTGATATGGATCGGTGCGACCGTTGTCCTTTGATATGGATCAGTGCGACCATTGTCCTTTGATCCAGAGGACTTCCAGAATACTTGTAAATCAATAACAAAGAGATAAAAACATGATCCAGCCAATATACACAGATTCACTAAGAGATTGTGATTATGTATATGAGAAAGCCAACTGAATTAAGTAATTGATGATTTTTGATCATTAAAACAGCAATCATAGGAAGAATTTCAACAATATTCCAGAGGGCTCAACACATTTGTTAAGAAAACGGGTTTTAAAAGTTAAAACATTGCCAAAGATTGAAATGTGTTTACCTATGAATTCAATGTAAAGTTAATGGTAATGACATACATTATATTAAATGGTAAAAATATATTCTATTTATACTTCTAAAACATTCAATATTGTAATTTAACCATATAAATTATTGGGATGAAAAAATTTGTTTTTAATTAAAATATAGCGTGTTTTTACTATTCATTAAAATATAAAAGTTATCAGAATAATATGAAAAATTTATCCAGAGTAAATTTTTATATCCAGATTCCAAATAAGAATTTTATTTTTTCAAATTGAACTTATAAACATATCAAAAACTAGATTTAAAGTGGGTGCCCTATCAAAAGGCGGCAAAACTACATTTTTTGAAAAATAATTATTTTACCTGAAAATTTTATTTTTTTTCTCATACCATGTTCTAGAAAATGTGTATGATGAATATTAATGTTATAAAATTAAAATTTTAGTTAATACTATTCATAAAGGCTAGTCTATAATAATATTATAACAATATATCTTTGTTTAGTGAAATATGGTATTTCGTACTACACACGCTATCGAGGAAGGTCATGATTGCGTGTAATGCAAGCCAAGTCAGGGATGCGTGTAGTGAAAGCTCCCTTTACCGTTGCATATAACATAATTCAAAACTTATTTCATTTATACATTAAGAAAAATTTATACTTAATGTTACGTAGAATAATATCTACAAAACGAACTTGAAATTGTGTGTAACACGAGCAAAGAATAGTGTTGTGTATACTGCAAGCTAATACGATGTTTCGTATAGAACAAGATAATTTTGGTGTAGCGTACAACACAAGAAATCTATAAAATTAAAATGAATAATTCTCATAAAATCTCAAGTTGTTACATTCTACCCCCCTTAAAATGAATTTCACCCTCGAAATTCGTCGAGGTTCTAAATGGTTTAATACTTGAAAGTTCCTTTCATAGAAACCCACATAGTAAAAAGGAATACTAAAAATTAATTTTAAAAATTAAAGTACGAAACATAAAGGTTACCCAAATTAACTCATCATTGGGTTTCCACATAGGATAATATAGGTGAAAATATGGATATGGAAGAAAAATATAACCATCATGTTCGGATAAAGAGTGGTAGAGGACATGGCTATGAAAAAACCAAAAATCACAAAGTCATAAATTTGTGATGATCTAAGGTACCATCTGATTCATCGGATATGAGGGCACTAGGAAAAAAATTTGGTTTTCAAGATTATTTCCCTAAAGTTTATAAGAAATACTTACATGATTTTGGTATAATCTCACTATTGTTCGTGCCTTGAACAATTACCACATCATCACTTAAATAAATAAAGTTGAATTTGTTATTCGTGAAGTGTTAGCAGATCATGTGATAGAATTATGGGTCATTACATCTATTTCAAACAAAAGGTTAGCAAAAGTTACCAAAAGTAATTAAGTCCATCTATTGTGAGGTTAATCGTATATGATTCCAAAAATGAACTTATACTTCATCTATCATACCTATTAACAAAATAAAACTAGTTTCTACTAACCAGGGACTTCCTTTAGGGTAGTGGTAGGTGATAAAGGTCTGTCGCACTTCGGTTGTGGGTTCGATTCCCACAACCTTGTCTCACACGACGGGTTGCCGTATGTCCTGCAGGTTGTCCATTTTTCTACATTTATAACATCCCATCAATAATATTGAAAAAAGTTATAGCCTTAAACAATAGAGACTTATGTACAACATAATCTATTTCAACCTTAAGACTTATCCAAAATACCTCTTTCCAAACTCATAGTATAAATAGAACGATTACTATATTGGTCATATAAAAAGAAAGTGAATTCCATCATTTATCCTCATAGATCATAAGATATATCTTGTTGGGACACATTACAAACATGTGAATACCTTAATCATGTATTCTCTTGAAACATGAATACCCATTGAACCTTAGTGAAAAAAAGAATGCTATCAAAAGTTAACTCTTTCCACATACCAAAATCCCAAAATTTCTATATACTCAAACCACAATATAACTTTATCCTTATATCAGTCAGGAGATCATTAATACTATCATAAATATTACATTCTCCTTATCCCTTCACTATGCGCATTTCATTTTCTTTCCAAAAAATATTTCATTCACTTTTAATGGTTACCAGTTCCATAAATTTATTAAAAATCACAATGATCCAATACATTGATATTCCAATATTCCACGATACTTTAAATGAGATTCCACAACATTATCTTGGAATCCCATTACATAAACACTTATTCATTCCACCAAATCATTGTCATACTCAACATCACAAATAGTGATCGCATGTGATTTCCATTTATCCTTTCCTTAAGAGGATGCTCATGTCGATCATCATTAACCCTTGGATTAGGGCATTGATTAGCATAATGCCCCATTTCCTTGCATTTGAAGCATTGAAGTGTTGGTGGAACATTCTCTGTAGTATTTTCTCTATTCACATCATTAGCTACCTTTTTCACATTACTAAAACACTTAACTGCTCGATGACCTTATTTTCTACACTTAAAACATTTTCTAGTACCTTTTAAGAAATCTCCACCATGCATCTTTCCACACTTTGAGCATAAATAAACATTCATCTTCTTTTCACCATTTTTCTGAGATTTCTCCTTAAACTCCATCTTTCGTTTTTTTTTTCAAAACCATGAGATGGATATGTAACACCAAATTCCAGTTCTACCTTGATAGCACAATTCAAAATTTCTTCATAGCTACTAAAGTCTCTTATAGCTAATGCCCTTCTAAGACTTGGTTTTAAGCCACTGAAGAATCGATCAACTTTACTTTCAGGTTGGATGTTAAAGCTAGATGCATACCTTGCAAGCCTTGTAAAATTCTCTTCGTATATACCAACAGATTCATCATCCTTTTTCTTAAGCTCAAGTAACTCTTTTTACATCTTTGTTCGAAGAATACGAGGAAAGTACTTATTGAAAAACAAGTTCTCTAACTCATCCCATTCCATGGATTCAATTTCATATTGGCGCCTTGTATTCTTAATTATAGTCCACCATTGGTATGCTTCACCTTTTAAATGGTAAACTGGAAAAATGACTTTTTCATGCTCTTAATAGAGAAGTATGGAAAATATCTTTTCAATGGTACTGATCCATTGTTCATCAACAAGTGGATCAGAAGACCCACTGGAAGAAGGTGGACATTGCCTCATGAAGGACTCAATAGAATATTGTTCCCTTCTCTACTCATTTGGAAGTCCAAAATGATTCATAGCTTGTTTAAGTATAGCAGTACGATTTTTCACTCCATCTCCCATAATGTTGGATTGTTCAGGAGGACAATCATTGAATTTTCCATTACATTGATCAACACAGTTCCTTCGTGTTCCAGCCATCGTCTACAACCCATAAAGAATAGTGTGAGAGGAAAAAATCATGATAGGAAAACAACATAATAAAGGGAGAGTACCATCAATATCTAACATCTTAGGTTTAATTATATGATCATTACCGTAATTCTAGGACTATAACCTATACTTATACTTAACCTTAGGGACATCCCTAGACATACCTTAGAAATTTCTTCTTGGGATCTCACTAATGTTTTCGCATCCTAGTTTCCAAAGGTTAACTATATCTTTCCTCTGATACCAACTATAAGGACCCAAAGCTTGACATACATGGACATTACATTACTTTTTAGGAAAACTTAACAGATAACAAAAACCAACACTCAAGGATCGTAATAGTTTACTGTCTTTGGAAACTTGGAACATAATCTTCTAATCATGGTGAAAGATCTTCAACATCTTCCATAAAGATCTTCCCCTTTTGTTTTCTTACCTAAAACCTTTCTTTATATCCTGGGAAAAAAACATATAAAGGGTGAGCTCAAATGATCAGTAAGCATAAGCATGGAGAAAATAAAATAAAACATATACATTTTAACTTAAAAACATGAAAATAATGTTTAAACATAAAAATCTTGAGCAATGACATAAAACATGGCAGTACGTAAGGCATAGATCATAATGGAACATCAATCGTGATAAAATAGCATGGGAATAAAACATGTAATAGTGTCAAAACTTTAAGCACATGGTATGATTTCCATAGTAGCCAAGGCATTGCTGTTAAGACCATCTTAGTGGACAAAGTCCCTTACTGAATCGAGTTCACTCCTCGTTCCCGTCCTGTATCGCTGAACCAGATTAACTTGTCCTTCCATCCATGTCTATATCATGAGATATAAACCTTTAACCAATTCATTGGAGGGAGATATAGGTCCCACCCATCTCATAATGAGATCATTTTTACTTGTGCCACAAAATAAACATAAATCATTCATCATAACCCAAAGAATAAAATGGGTTTCAAAAACAACATCCCATCATAACATAATCCATATAAAACAAATGGATATCATTTCATAATAATAAGAATCAAACCATGTAAATAATTTATACATTATACTTGAAACAAAAACATATTGAATAATTTCATCTTACATGGAAAATAGTTTTGATAAAACACTTGAAATGAATTATTGAGGAAAATATCCTTTCTTCTTCAAAATCATTTTCATTTCACAAAATGCCATGAAATTTTAACAGAAAAGGATTTTTTTGAAAATTTTCATGAAATATTATAGAGTAATATTCATTTATAAAAGGCGTTATGAAACCGTAAAAATCCATTCATGCCGTATAAGTTAAAAAAACATCCTCCTCGTACTTTTGTCGGAAAAGTCAAAAATTTCCTCATATGGTACACAAAAGAAAGATTCCTTCCATAACATGTAGTAAAAGTAAAAAATGGGTAAACAAGACTTTAAACATACATGAAACAATTTTTAGAAAATAGGGACATGGATGATAAATATAACCCTAGAAAATACTTATGAATAAACAATCTTGGATAAAAACGTGATTGGAAAAGTTATCCCTTACCTTATGTTCGATATGCTCCGTATGTATCCGAACCTCCTGTATAATGATTTAAATAATTTCATTGACTTATTAAAGAATCATATTCATTGTTATGATATCATATATGGTTCACTTATGACTTTATATTAACCGTAATTTTGTAAATTCCATGTTAATGCAGCATTTTGGGTAAAATCGTTTCATTTATCGTACGTGTTTCAACTTATTGTTCTTGATATTATTACTTATATCCTGATTTACTTAATTCCAAAAATTTTAAAAATGATTTATATATATTATATATTCATCATATACATATATATTATTGATCGATAAATGGAATGAAATACACTGTTCGTGGAGATAGTAGGTCGTACGTACGCATGAACGTTGTTTTCATTTCCTTAATGAATAGAATGGAATTAAGTAGATGACATACATATATATATACATAAATAAATTAGCATTATTATTTCGTATATTTAATTATTATTCATTATATATACTTTATAATCATTCATGAATAGTTAACATGGAGAATGAATCTCATCGCGTTCATGGAGACGGTAGTCCGTATGTACGCACGAGCGATGATATTGTTCCCATAATCATTGAATATAATTGGAGTGGATGATATAATATCTTAGAATCATTAAGATGTTATAATAACCATATATAGTTCTTATTTACACCATTATACTCATCCAAGTAAGGTGGTAGTGTAAAAACTGATTACACCACGACGTGGAGACGGTATTCCATACGTATGCACGCGCAGTGATTTCATTTTCCGTAGGATGGATAGAATATGAAATGTGGTTATTTCATATTTATAATATCATATAATTATATTATAAATACTTATTGTACTACTTTACAATGGAAAAATTAATGAAGAGCAAATTGAAGAAGAAAAAAACTTGAAAGAATCGGTAGAAGATATTACCTCTTCTTCAACGTACCTCCTTTAAGCTTCCTCTTAAAGGACTATAGTTGGTCTTTTGAGAAGATCGGAAACTATAGAATGTTTCTATGGTAGTGTGTAAGAGAAATGGGCAGGTTTTGGCCGAGCTTGAAGGCTCATAGTGTTGTGAATATGAGAGGGAGGAGGTTCCCTTTTACAAGAGAAGAGAGGGGCACCTTTGGAAACCTCAAAAATATTAATTTATAATACATCAAACCCCACATAAAAACTTCCCAAATGACTCACATCCGTTTATTAGATTAGATAGGGTTGTAATATTATAAACAAATAAAATTTAGACATGTTGGGAATTTATTTTAAACATTATCAACTTCATTTATTCTTATTTAATCTATTTAATTTTATTTTTGGTAATAAGATTCTAAATTTTAAATTCTTAAAAATAATTACTTATGTGTTGTGAATTGTCCATAATTGGATACTTTATTACATTTTAGACCATATAAATTTTAATTTATAATTTTTAAATATTTTTTTTATTTTTAAACAATTTTATATTATTTTATTTTTATAAAATAAAAATTATTTCAATTTTGAAACTATTCATTTATTTGAATTTAAATAAAATCCATGCAGAAGATATTTTCGAACTAAAAGATTTAATAGATTCATAAAATATCATATTTTTCTATAAAATTAGTGGATCACATTAAATATTTCATATAATATTTATTTTAATATCTTTAAAACCATTTATTTGATATTTTAATCAATAAAATAATTTCAACATCACTATTGTGTCACCTTTAATGATAATTATTTAATCCCAAAAAATTATAAATAAATTCACATGATGTAGATAATTTTATTAGATTTCTGAACACTATTCATGTTCAAAGTTTGATGAAGTTTATCACTAAATTAAAATTATTATACTTATAAGATTTAAGAGAGTGACATGTTGTCAATTTCATTGGTTTTAATAATAATTAAATTATTTTCATGGTCAAAAGTCCATAAAATAAATCTATTACGACCCATAGGTGAAATGGGTATACTTTTAGTCATCTAATATAATTTTTTCAGGTGTTATGGTAATTTTATAATCTTATTTTTACCCTTAAGTACCCGATTTACATTTAAATGCAGTAAATAAAAATTACCGTAGTTACTATTCATAATATCAAAAAAATAAAAGTAACCTATTAACATAATTTGGACCCACTAATTTAAAATATGGAATCAATTTTTCAAAATTTGAAGCACAGAAGTTGTAGTAATTAATTTAAAATTAATCTCGTTGTTAAGAAAACGGGTTTTAAAAGTTAAAACATTGCCAAAGATTGAAATGTTTTTACCTATGAATTCAATGTAAAATTAATGGTAATGACATAAATTATATTAAATGTTAAATATATATTCTATTTATACTTTAAAACCATTCAATGTTATAATTTAACCATATAAATTATTGCAATGAAAAAAGTTTTTTTTAATTAAAATATAGCGTGTTTTTACTATTCATTAAAATATGAAAGTTATCAGAATAATATGAAAAATGTATCCAGAGTAAATTATAATATTATGATTCCAAATAAGAATTTTATTTTGTCAATTTGAACTTATAAACATGTCAAAAACAAGATTTAAATTGGCGCTCCATCAAAAGGTGGAAAAACTACATTTTTAAAAAAATACTTATTTTACCTGAAAATTTTATTTTGTTCTGATGCCATGTTCTAGAAAATGTGTAAGATAAATAATAATGTTATAAAATTCAAAATTTAGTTAATAATATTCATAACGATTAGTCCATAATAATATTAAAACAATATATCGTTGTTTGGTGAAATCTGGTATTGGGTACTACACATGCTATCGAGGAAGGTCACGATTGTGTGTAATGCAAGCCAAGTCATGGATGCGTGTAGTGAAACCTACCTTTGTTGTTGCGTATAACATAATTCAAAACTTATTTCTTTTATACATTAAGAAAAATCTATACTTAATGTTGCGTAGATTAATTTCTACAAAACGAACTTGAAATTTTGTGTAACACGAGCCAAGAATAGTGTTGCGTATACTGAAAGCTAATACGGTGTTGTGTATAACACAAGCTGATTTTTGTGTAGCATACAACACAAGACATCAATGAAATTAAAAAAAAATAATTCTCATAAAATCTCAGGTTGTTACAGGCAAACCCCACCTCTACTGTGAATCACAACTCCTCTACAAACCCACCTCTACCACAAACCCAGCTCCTCATGTGCTACCACTATGAGTATTCTTGTAATGAACTTAGTATTTCCTTTTTATTTTCTCATTCTATAACATTCCATGATCTATTCCATGTCTGTAACTTTTCAATTTCTGAATGATATTGACGAACTTCTAGGGATAGAATATGTATTTTCCAAATCATCTTGTTTGATGGATTTCTAGGGTATATTGTTCATTTATCATCATATTGAAGTGGTTCTTGGTGAATTAGATACCTATTTCCACCAATGAGATAATAATTAATGAATGTTCAGGATTTGAACTTGATAACATTCAATAGGTATAAATTCAGGGATTTTTTGGGTGTTGATCTAGGATACCTAGGACCAACTCTATAGATCCTCCAAAAAATTGGGTAAAAGAAACATGTTCATTTGATTGAAATTAGATTGTTAATAAATATATTCTTAGAATATTCAGGATTTTCATTGTTGACTTCTTAAATATTTTTTACATTGAATATTTATTTCCAAAATTTTATTATTTCTATTGTATAGTGCATATCATTTGATTTATATTTCGTTATATTGAAAATGAACTACATAAGTAAATTTTAGATTGATATACTTTTATTAATCAAATATTATAATAACTAATAAAAATAAATTTGAGTGACATGAAAACTGTGAGTCTAGTTTGTGACTGTAATTAAAAACCCCCCATGTAGTGATTTATCTACTATATCAATTATTTTCATCATGGGTGAAATTATATTTTTTTATGGTGGTGATTATGTCTATATTGGAGATTTGGATATGAAAACTAGTTATATAGTACCTATATTTCTGTCGATGGGTAGAATCATAGCCCATTTTTCTACTGTAATTTTGGATGATATAGAGAAACATCAGCCAGTATTTCCTACTATCATTGATAGGTTCCAAGATGTATTTCCCAAGGACTTCTCTAGGTTATCACCCAAGGGATAGGTTGAGTTTATGATGGATTTATTGCCAGTGTATATAATATATCTATTCCACCATATAAGATGGATCTTGTTGAGATATGAGAGAAAAGGTATCAATTGAATGACTTCAAGGTGAAGGGGTTCATATGAATGATTATGTCCCATTGGGTGCCTTAGTTTTTTCCATAAAAATTAAAATGGATCATGGTGAATATGTGTGGAATATTAAAGGTTATTATAAGTTATATAAATAAACTTATATCAATTTATACATATTTATGGACTATTTGATCAACTTAGAGGTGCTGAAGTATTCTCTAAGACCAATTTGATATCAAGTTACCGTCAGTTTTCGGTGAGGTGTTTTGACATTACAAATACTATATTTAGGAGTTTGTATGTATTTTATGGGTATCTAATGATGTCATTAAATTTGAAGAATACAATGGTAGTGTTCATGGATGAGATGAATTGGTCCTTTCATCCTTATTTAGATAATTTTGTATCCTTATTTTTCAATCATATCATCATGTATTTCCAGTTGAGGGAGGAACATGCTTGATATCTGGAGGTCATTTTGAGAAAACATAGGGATCGTCAACTATATGTCATAATCTAAAGGTGTATGTTTTATATAGATAATGTACATTTCATGGGGAAAATTATATTAGTGTATAGTGAATTTTTAGAACCTAAGAAGTTCTATGTTATAGTATCTTTACAGAGTAAAAATAATGTTTTTTAGATCCAAAACTTTTTGGGAAATTTTAGTTATTACCAAAGGGTCAACCAGGATTCTTCCTGATTGGAAGCGCAAAGAAGGCCTTAACCAACAATGTTGTGGGGTTCCTTTTATTAGATGTTAATGAGATATAATTCTATGATATTATTGGAATATTGATGAAAACACAAATATTCACCATAAATGAGATGGTTATTGAGTATGGATTACATTGTGATGTATCAAGAGTCAGGATTCGAACAGTTCCATCCCATGATGGTCATGTGGTTACTTATGGGTCCAGACAGTTAAGGAAACATAAGAGAAACTTCTCAAATCCTTTCTTAGGTTTGTAAATAGTGGTTCTTTCCATCAGGTGTTATTAGTATTATCCTTAGGGTGGGATATTTTTGTAATACACTAGAAAAGTGTTTGAAATATATGTAATCACAAAGACTAATGAGTCATTGATAGAAGAGAAGGTTTGAGTATCTATAGTCCTTTACCTTTGACCTAATGTATATCCTCAAGAAGGGGAATATTTTTTCTAATGAACTGTATTGGTAGGATAAATATTAGGCAGTACATGATTCAATCCTCATGTGAAATATAATTTCCCACTTTTAAGATATTTGACTTTATGTTCAAAAGTATCATTACCAAGTGAAACTTATGTATTTATCTATCACTTATACACTCTTTAGTATTATTACAGCAGTAAACTATTGTATTCATACTATTTATTCATGAGAGACATGATAAAACTTTTATAGCTTTATATTTTAGAACATTTTGGTTCTTTTTATTCTTGTATCCTTTATTAAGTGCCTCTCTTGGGAATTATGTCTTTTTGAAAATGTCTAAGTGGATATTTTAAAATGATTCAAGTGTTTTGAAATGTTTCTTAAAAAATTATTTGAGTTTAACATACCCTTTTTTGGGTTTTAAATACATTTAAAATTATTTAAACACCTGTAAAGAACTTAAGTTTCATGCCAAGTATTTGTCAACTGACCTGATTGACTTTCATAAAGGGATGTGAATATTTTTAAAGCGTATTTAATGTTGGTTTCATTTTAAAAAGATTGTGTTATTTTAAAGAGTAATTTCTGTAAATGTTTGGTTTTTTTAATGGGATTTCATGTTTGATTTTATAAATAGTTTTCCAAATAATTTGGTGTTAACTTCTAAGGGTATGAGTCTCAAACAACAAAATTAAATAATAAATATAATTCACATATCAAGTTACCCTAATTTGAAAGAGATATTTTATGTATTTATTTTTTAAAATATTAATATTTCCAAAATAAATAATATGGATATGAATCATGAATGGATGGGTGCCAATAATTTGATAAAAGAGTATGAAGATGTCATGAAAGAGTTCCTAAATTTTGTAAAAGATCATGCATATAACCCTTCTCATATCTGTTGTCCTTGTTTATGTTGTTGTTATTCAAGAAAAATTAGTCCATAGGAGTCAGAAGAACACTAGATCTTTCAAAGAATAGAACGAAGTTATAAATTCTTGAATAAACAGGGGGAAAAGAGAATGTATCTAGTGGTTGGGATATCACAAGATCTTTAATTGTACGTTGTTTATACTAAATATATTTAATTGTTAGCCATATTGTAGCTATATTATTTGAAATAATAAAATGGATGGAGTGAATCCATTTTTAGAGAATTGATTTCTCTCTTGAATGAAATTATTCTAGAAGATAATGAGCTCAAATGATGAATATACAAAACCAAATGATTTATATGCTCTATGGGGTATGATCTATGATTGAATAAATTTCTTTTTTAATGACTGTATACTATTTCACAAGGACCAACATTCACTTACATAATTCCCAAAGTTTGTTGGTTCTCAATACAAGAAAGATGAATCCAGTCCAATGAAAGTTGTGTGGTAATTTCCAATCATTCCTTGGTTTAGGAATTTATATGGAAGTGAGGAGATTATAGGGAAATTTACGTGGCACGTAGACATGAGAATTAAAGAAGGGAAACAATGTCACCCGACAGACTCTCCTCAGTGAAACAAATTTGTTCATGAGTATCTTGAATTTGGAAATGAGGCAAGAATCCTTCGTCTTGCGTTATCTATAGATGGAGTAAATCCTTTTGGTTTTCAAAATAACACCCACAGTACATGGCCGGTTATGTTAGTAAATTATAACCTACCACCGTCGTTATTCATGAAATTAAAATGCATCATATTATCTATGATTATATTAGGACAAAAACAACTGGGTAATGATGTTGATGTTTATTTTTCTCTATTGATCAAGGATTTTAAATTATTTTTGGATTCACATGCTATGTTATATGATGCATACAGAAATGAAGATTTCACATTTAGATCCATGTTGTATGGAATGATAAATGAATTTCCTTCTAATGGAAATTTTTCAAGATATATAATTAATAGAAATCAAGGGTTTCCCATCTATGAACAAGGTAAATAGTTAATTAGGATTAAACATACATCGAAAACCATGTTTCTAAGACATCGCAGATTTGTACCTCGATGACATAAGTACTAATCTTGTACGATATCATTCAATGAATGTTAAAAAGAACGTACAGAACCATCTCCACTAACAGGTGATCAAGTGTTTGAGAAAGTAAACAATGTGGATATTGTATTTGGTAAACCATTTTCTAAAAACCATATGAAAACTAGTTGAAAAAAGAGATTAATTGTTTTTAATTACCATACTGTAATTCTCTATATGTCATAAAGTTTCTTGATGTTATACATGTTGAAAAACAATTCTGTGATAGTTTCATCATAATGTCTCTAAATGAACCCGAAAAAATAAAGTTTAGAATTAAGGCTAGGTTGTTCATGGTTTACATGGGAATACGAGAATAGTTGTTTCTAGTGTAGGGTGAAAAAAGAACATTTCTTCTGCCATCTACTTACACTCTTTCCAATTCAGAGAGATATTAGTTTTTCAAATTCTTGAATGATGTAAAGGTTCTATTGGGATATTCATCGAATATCACGAACATCGTGTCAATGACCGATTTAAAATTAAAGGGTCTGAAATAAAATGACTGCCATGTTTTTATAAAATATCTAATGAAAATAGCTTTACGTTGCATTTTTTCCAAGAATGTCTTCCAAACATTAAACAAACTATGTTTCCTCTTCAAATCTATATTCTACAAAGTTATAGACCTGGTAAAATTTATGACTATGAAAAGATAGATTTCTATCATATTATGTGAATAGGAAATGTTCTTCCCACAAACATTCTTGGATATGATGGTTCATTTTATTGTTTAGTGGGTGAGGGAGATTTTACTATTTGATCTTCTACACTATATATGGATGTACCCAATTGAATGGTATATGATGATTTTGAAAGGGTATGTCAAAACTCGAAGTCGGCCATAGGTTTTTATTATAGAGAGATATATTATTGTGGAATCCATTGAATTATGTACCTAATATATATCTGGTGTGGAAATCATTGGTCTACTGAAATATTGTCACACTGGGCAGCTTACGTGTGAAATAATTTTTGGAAGAGATGTTTTCATAATCAATATTACAGATCAGGAGCAGACCCACATTTACATTTTTCATAACAGTTTCGATGTTTCCCCATATGATGAAACCCACAAGGAAATTCTTATTCATTTGATTCCATCAAGGGATAAAATATGGATATAAAATAAACATAATCAATAGTGTATGGTATGGTTTTGGGATAATATTTTTAAAGAGTCATATGAAAATCCGGGTTGAATTTTAGAATTTTTTTTGATGGATGGTTAGAGGACCAAGTGTGTATGTGTTATCTAACAATGGTTATTTAATTAATAGTTATACATTCTATACAAATGTGCATGATGAAGACAGTACCATGAAATATATTGGATTTACACTCATGGATGAAGGTATGGATGTTTCTGGTATTAAGGACATAAATCCTACTTACATGAATATGTCATACTTTGGCATCAACAAACAAATATGGGAGTTGGATTATACTACATTCAATGTGCCGATTTTTCAATGCAAGTGGGTTGATAATAGAATTTATGTTAAAATAGATGAATTGGGATCCATGAAATTTGATTTCAGTAAGGAAGTGTACAAAGAAAACCCATTTATAATAGCATCATAGGTAGTATATGTATTTTAGGTTTTAGATACCGTAAACCGAAAGTATTTAATTATTCTATTATCGACCAAAAGCACTAAAGGGTCAGATAAAAATTCAACTGAGGATGACCCTGTCATTGGGATTTCTCAATAATTACATAATGTTCGCAATGTAGACGGAATGTTTTATGTCATGGGATACTAAAATGAAGGTATTTGGATCATCGATAGAGGGTCAAATCCCTTCTGCCTTTAAAAAATAAAAAGAGAGTTCAATAATCAGGCTAAATTTTTTTAATATGAATTATGTTACCTCATGTTATTATTTGTTTCCTACTATATTTATATACTATTCATTAAATGTTAAACCACTTCTGTAAATAATTAATTCCACATGTTCTAATGCTCCCAATCCCAGGGAACAACAGGTCTCTCAATCTAGTGTTTCTCACAGTGTAGAGGAACAACCTTCAGCATGTGATGGTGCTCTTATTCCAAAAGAACAACAAGTTTCTCCACCTACTACTGCTCCCAGTGTAGAAATAAAATGACCTTTTGAACATGTTGATGCAACTTCTCTAGAACAACATATTGACAATGTTGATTTTTTTGGAATGGTAGGTGGTGAAGGGCCGACGAAGTAGAAAAAATAGGAGCATCAAAGTCTGACATTGTTATAAAAAATAAACAAGGTGAAATCTAAAGGCATCAAATATGAGGTTGGATAGAATGTGCAGGGCTAGTATGTTAACCCCATGAATTCCATGTTCAACAGTTATATTAGAATCGTTACTCGACAACGCATGCTTATTGATGTAGATTTGTGGCACCATGTTGTGCACTGGCTTAAGACACTGATGTGAGATGAGATTATGGTAACATTATGATATCATTTCTTTATTTTACTAAAAACAAAAATAATGAATCATTTACTTACTCTTTATCATCCATTTCAAAGTTCATTTATATTAGATGACTCCCAGAAGAAATATATATTAATGCTTACAAGAAGGATTCACAAATCATTTCACACAATTCAAAGAATACATCATCTTAGAGATGCTGAAGGTAAAATAAACCCATATACACCACTTATCGATGCACGCCTGATAACCCAAGAAGCATGGGATGTGTTTAGTGGACATTGTGAATATGTGTCTTTTTAGGTACATTGTGGCTAGTAATACATTTTTTGATGATATGTGTATTAATCACCTTGATTGAAAATTTATTATTTATAAAATAGCAACTGAATTATGGAAATAAGGAACTAGAAGTAAAACCAATGTACCCATATTGTAAAGCAAGTATGGAGTATGCTTCACTTGAAAAAAAATTGGTACTTGTTTTAAATCTATCATAATAATTTTATGTGACATGAAACAACACCATAATGATGTTCCTATGTTTATATGCAGATTAATGACTCCAAATGGAAATAGAAATCCATCCCACTCCATGTTCTATAGAAGGGGAACATGTAAATAATGACGAGATAGTAATAGATGAAAACACAGAAAAAGTTTGTAAAATATGTATAAGTATTACACAATAAAAAAAATTAAATCACTATTCCATAATAATGGTCATTTATTTTTCTATATTTTCTATCCAATATAGTAATAGGAATCAGAAACACCTATACCAAATGAACACATACTATCGATGGCCTTGAAGAAACATCAATAGTATGGTAGCATCAGAGGTACAGGTTTTGGGGTGACATCCCAAACATATTTTGGGCAAAAAGGAGGATCGTAGGGAATTAAAAAAACATATGAGGGAAAGAATATATACCCTTGAAGAATAATTGAAATGGTATAGAGGGATGATGGAAAATTTAATGGGGGAGGCAAAGAGAAGAATCAACTCAATAATAGTCACCGCGTGGAGATCTTGCCCCACCTTCCACCAGCTATGAGGCTAGTCATTCCCCTCAAAAAGATGTCTTATCTGAGGTAATAAATGTTCTAATAAATGTTTCTGTGAAATGTTAATTATACAAAAATTGATACATTTCATGTACTGACATTGTATAGGGTGATAATGACTATTATTTATGTCTAGCAACACCCACACACCACCTTGTAGTGAGGTATATATTTTTCAAAATTCAAAATGACATGCTACATAGAAGACTAATTTCAATAGGTCAAGTGCGAGTATTGATTAGCATAGACCATGACCCAAGCATATTTCTACCTATTCCAATTTATAATAAATATATTCATATGGTCAAAATTGTTGTTGGAATATTCATCGTATTTCCATCGCACCTTGTAAAAAACATGTTGATAAAGAGGTATTCATTTCCAATTTAGTTTTCTAGATAAACCTTTAAAAATTAATGAAAAAATTTATAAATTGGTGAATGTTATCATATAAAGACAAAGCGATGTGAATGAAATGAAATACTACCTAAAAATGTCTAAAGGATCGACCAACTGATCGAAGGGATATACCAAAAGCACCATTACGCCGCTCGTTCTATATCTGCATTTACTATCACTAAAGATTCATGTGGATACAAAGTTAAAATATGGTCATAATCACATATTTGAATTTGAATAAAATATGTATAGAGATAAGATCAATACTTCATTGGTGTTGAGAGTGTAAGTGAAATCCTTGACTACGATTGGCTAGGTGGCTTAGCTGTAAATACATATATAAGATATGTTTTCATGATTCTATTTTCCAAAATCTGGTATACGATGATAATTATGACTATTACATTTCACATTTTTCACAGACATATATTTGAAAAATAGTTTAAGGGACTTTCCCATGAAAATAAATTCGGACTCATTAGTCCTCATATCTCCTTTATAGAATAAATATAAATAGATATAAAAAAGGATGAAATAGTGTCATGTCTAATAAAATATTTTCAACAAAACCATTCGGATGAAAAACTCTATTTAATACCAATGATGAAGGGGAAAGACTCTATAATTTTATCATATCAAATATATTTTCATTTCTTTCATTACTTATTCCTTTTTTTATTTTAGGCATAATTGGATTCTCATTTTGGTAAATTTGGACACTCCAAATATTTATTTCCAAAATTCAATGCATGGATATCCAACAAACAATCCACACATGATGGAGTTTGTTAATTTTTAATACAATAAATCCAATTTTTTAAAAGTAAACATCAAGTTAAATAATTTAAATTATATTTTAATGAGGGTTTTTTATGTTAGGGCAGTGAATCACTATCATGAAAAACAAAGAAAGAGGTCAGGGGAAAGCATAAGGATGAACACAAGTTCTGAAACTTGATAAATATCAGGGTATATATAATAATATTTCACTATCCAAACATATATCAAAAAAAATTACTTATTCTACTCAATTTTTCTTAGTGTCTGAAACAAAACAAAGGAAAATATTATGGTTATTATGTTAGTAAATTTATGAGAGAGATCATATTCCATGAACAAACAAGCATCCTTGAAAATATATTTTCAAAGATAATTACTATTTCATTTAAAATATCTATTAGTCCTTTGTGTAATTATATTTTTCCAGTACTATTATGACTTTCAAAAAAACATATTCATAAGATGATATAAATGTGCTTAGAAATGAACGGGTAGCATACATAATGAAAGAATGTATATAAATAGAATGAAGATGTGACTTCCATAGAAGTAGTGGATTGTTTTATACTTATGTTTAATTTGATTATTTTTATTATTACTCTAATAATATTTTTTTATTAATAGGTGTATTTCATTGTTAGAGTTGGGGTGGTTTTTTCGAAATTGATCATGCTCGTGAGAGATTGGACTTCAAGGCTGCAACTCAGAATTCAATGAGAAGGTAATGTTTTTTTTAATATACTATATTTTTTCTCATAATATTATATATTCTATAATCTATTAACAAAATCTAAATTAAATTTTTGACAAATCATACAAACAATTTTATCCACATACTTACTCTCCCTTAAAACCTGTTCACCCCTCCATTGTCGGAATTTATCACTTTCCATCTAAAGTAGTGGAGGGAACTTGAAGTAAAGTGATAAATGTCAACAGTGTAGTTTTTTCTATTACAATAAAAAAAGAAAATGGAAATCATGGTAATGGACGATGCGGATGGTATGACTCAAAATGTGTCTTTTTATGTAATTAATTAATTTTTTCATCATTCTATCTACTATTTGTAAGTTAATTTCCTTATTTGATTTTTGATATATTCCTTGTTTACATTTAATTAGAATCAATTATCACCCTATATTATGTTTCATGTCCTTAGGTTATTAATAATTGTTTTAGAAATGAAATGTATAAGAATTTTTCTAGAAAATAATTACTTAATGAGAGACTCTTATGAACTAGTTCTTTATGATTTAATGTTTCCAAAATCACTAAACCTAAACTATTACAGCATGGATAATTATGTTATGTAAGGAATATTAATATAATGAAATGTTATACCTATGTATGAAATTTTTGGGTTGATATATTTGGTATCAAAACAACTGAACAACTCAAAGCGGAGAAAAAAAGAATAATTGACTGGTATCACTTAAAATGCCTCTTTTTATATAAAATTGGCATTACTTTGAGAAAAAATAATATGTGACATAATAAAAACTAATAAAATTCATTTTTATTGTTTTGATACATTCAGAAAACAATCCATAAGTCATTTTATTGATGTGTAATAGTCAATTGTACCTCAATTTGATGCACAGGGTGTCTGGTGTGACATTAAGTGTGTATTTTAATATTTAATTAACATTATATTTAGAAAAAAGAATAGGTGACATTCTTAAAACCAAGAAAACACATTTGTATTGTTTATATACATTAGTACATTGATCCATGAGTAGTTTTTTACATGCAAGAATCAACCACACATCAATCCAACACAAAATGAGATTAGTATGACTAAAGTTTCGGTTATCAGTTTAAAATTGGCATTTTTGGTCAAAACATGTCACTCACTAAAAACCAAGAAAAATAATTTTTATTATATTAATAATTTAGGAAATAGATTCATAAATCACTTATGACATGTATGTAGATTTCTCATGTCAAACCAACCGATGATGTGACTGGTTTGACTCACAATGCGTGTTTCTAGTTTGAAATGACATTTTAGTAAAAAAACACAACTGGCATACTGAAAACTATGAAAACACCTTCACATTGTTTTTATGATTTAGTAAAATGATCTATAAGTCATTTTTTACATGTAGAATTCATCCAAGATTCAATACGATGCACATTGTGTCTAGTATAACTCAAAGTCTCTCTTTTTATTTTAAATTGACATTAATTTAGGTAAAAACAAGTGACATACTGAAAAAAGAGAAAAAGAATTCAAGTTGTTTTTATATTTTTTTAAAAACATTATGTCATTTTTTAGGTGTATAAATAATCCACACCACAATACGACACACAATGTTCCCAGTATCACTCAAAGTGCCTCTTTTCATTTCAAATTGTCATTAACTTAAGTAAAAACAACAAATGACATTCTGAAAATCAAGAAAATGCATTTGGATTATTTTGATACATTATGATGAAGATCCATGAGTCATTTTTGAAATTTGAGAATCAATCACATCTTAATCTAATTCACAGTGTCATCGGTATGAATAAATGTGGTGGTTATCAGTTTAAAATTGAAACATTAGTTCAACATGTGTCACTCACTGAAAAAAAAACAAGTGTTCTCTGATTGTCTTGATAATTTAGTACAATAATTCATAAATAATTTTTGACATGTATGAAGTAGTATCACATAAAATCAGTGCATTATGCGACCTTTATGACTCATAATGTGTGTTTCAAGTTTGAAATGACATTTTAGTAAAAAATCACAACATGCTTACTAGAAACTGAGAAAACAGATTCATAATGTTTTGAAAATTTAGGAAAATGATCTAAAAGTCATTTATAACGTGTTGGAATAATTCAAAACTCAATAGGATTCATGGTGTGGTCATTATAACTCAAATTGTCTCTTTTTATTAAAAATTGGCATCAATTTAAGTAAAGACAACAAGTGACATTATGAAAACCAAGAAAACACATTTGGATTGTTTTGATATTTTATGAAAATGATATATATGTAATTTTTGACATGTAGGAATCATCTGAACCAAAATATGATACATGGTGTGGTTGGTATCACTCAATGTGTCTTTTTTATTTAAAATTGATATTAATATAAGTACAAACAACAAGTGACATACTGAAAGATGAGAAAATGAATTCATATTGTTTTGATAATTTTAACAATGATCCATCAGTCATTTGTGACCTGTTGGAATCAACCAAACCTCAATCTGAAACACAGTGTGACTGGTATCAAAAAAGTGTCTGTTATTAGTTTAAAATTGACATTTTAGTTCAAAACATGTCACTCACTAAAATGAATGAAAATGCACTCTGATTGTATCGATAGTTTTGGACAGTTATTCATAAGTCATTTTTGACGTGTAAAAAGATGTTTCATCTCATACTCATTCATGATGTGACCGGTAAGACTCATAATGCATGTTTCCAGTTCTAAATGACATTTTAGTTAAAAAAGAAGTTTTTTATTGAAAAACGAGAAAACATATACAAATTGTTTTGATACACTAGGACAATGATCCATTAGTAATTTTTGACAGGTAGGAATTAGATGTACCTCAGTATGATGCACAGTGTGGCCAGTATAACTCCAAATGATTCATTATTTAAAATTGAGATTAGTTTTAGTAAAAGAAAAAATCACATACTCAAAACCAATCAAACACATTCATATTATTTTGTTAATTTAGGAATAATAACCATAACTCATTTATAACATGTAGGAATCAACCCCATCTTAATAGGACTCATAGTGTGATAGATATAACTCCAAATGTGTCTTTTTTATTATATATTGACATTTTATTACAGTGTTCTTTAATATTAATGTTTAATTTTATTTTTTATAGTATTACAAACATATTTTTTGTTTTCTTCTATAGGAAGGAACTTTTTCTTAGGTTGATATAATTTGTTTAGTAACTAAAACCATTGGAAGAAATTTTTAAGAGGAGATCACAAGAATCAAAAGAGGAAACATTATTGTTTTTAAATGTTTGTTATATAATTGTATATTTAATTATATAAAACATTGTTTGAAATGTATATAGCAGTGTTTTTTAGTATATAACTTGGGTGAATTTTTTTGTATTCCTAGTGTCACAGTAAATGTATATAGAATTTTTTGAAAATTATAGGTTTTTTCTGGGTGTCTTATTATATTAACAGAACATTTCTCCCAGCCATCCTTTATCCGCACTATTTTTAGCATCGATAAAGGGACACCTTTATTAGTGCTATTTAAAGTGCTGATAAATGGTGGCCTTAATTAGCACTTTTTTTAGTGTGGAAAAATGACCCCCTTAATAATTTATTATTTATCAATGAAAAAGGGGACCCCCTATCATCGATGCGATTAACAACACTTATTTAGCACTATTAAAAAGCCATTGTGCGTGTTGTTAAATGGAATATATGTATTAGTGATTGTATATTAAAAACTCATGGAGAATGAGTTTCATCTAACCTACTTTGAGGATGGTATCCTGCTACACTTCATACATATATATGATCCACACTGACACATTTGACATGTGAGGGACTTTACCCCTATGTTGTACACACCGCACAGCTCGTATACCTCCTTCTGCTCAAGTAGGTCATCCTAGTGTTGTGGCTTAGCTGGATGGCCCTTATGGGATGGATATGTCTTTGGCTGGCCTACTAGTTGAGGGCTATCTTTGGTTGGGTAATTTTTTACTTGAAATGTGTTCAAAAACGTAGAAAAATTCCCCATAATTTCTTAATAAATTCAGACATCCAGAATATAAAATTTTTATCCATTTTTATCAATATTTTTTCTTCAATTTTAAGTTCCAAAATTTAATAAAACATTAAATTACATATTAATATTAATTAATATGAATTCAAAAAATTTAATAAATGTTAAAAAAATCTTGATAAAATGGTTCCATCAAATACCCCGGTATTTGAACTATGCTTTCCCTCAAGCATTCAATATCTACATTGAATTAAAGAGAAACACCACGTTTCTAATATTCAAATCTCCAAGATAATAAATAAAATTATTATCATTATTAAATAAAATTTTAACGTTACACAATAAATATCAATTAAACTCAACATTTTCTAAATGAAACAATCAATATAAGTATATTACTTTTTTATTTTTGAAATGGTGGATCTTCTCCTTTTATTCATTCAATATACTCAATTAATTAATTTCAAACATTTTGATTCATGACCTAATTCCCTTTAAATATTTTTCTTTCATCATTCATGATAAATCTGCAATTAGAGTTATTCTCTTTTTAGTAGTACATGTTCCATTTCCATAGGATTTCAAAGGAACTACTTTCACCACTTCTAAAAATAGAAATCATATAAAATGATGAGGACATTTTAATTAAGGATCTAATTACTCTGATGCTTAAGGTTGGTAGGTAATAATGTTAAAAAATATTGAGGATCAAAATAAGAGGTTTATATTATTTTTTTGAAGAAAAATGGCTAACTCATATATTAAAAGATCCAAGATCATGTAAAATAAGAGAATGCAACCAATTAGGGAACAAATACAACCATAAATGTGGGTCATTCGAGATGCTTTGAGTAGCTAAATGATAAACTACCATATTACCCTCCCTCTTGGTAAAGGAGAATGATAATTTCAAAACACAAAGCTAAAGTGACTGGATATTTTAGATCATAAGTCCAAAAGTCTGAAGGACAGTCTCTAGAGCGGCGATAGCATATATGAGAGTGAGGAAAAATTGATTCCATAGTGATGGATTTCCACCCTTTCTCCAAAGTAAATTCCATGACAAGAACTTTTATTTGAGATTTAGTGATTTTGGGTAAGAGTGACTTTAAGAAGGAATAGTTATAATCCATAATGATCAACCCCTAAGAGTGTAGGGGGATGGTACCAAAACCTATGATTCATTTTTCTGAAGGTGATGAGTTCACGCAAATTTTAAGGGTTCCACCAATGGTGGGTTACTAGGAATAGGGATCATTATTTATTGGAGTGTTGTCAAACATATTCTCATTGTGGTTCTATGCTAATAACTAGTGGGATGCGTTTTTTACCCAAAAGGTGCATGGCTTGGAGACCTGGTTTAATATAATTTTGTTTATACTCACCCAAATGGTCCATGGCATTGTCAAATAGGAAGATAGGTCCTTGGTCTCAAGGTGTGAAGACCATTTTCCAAGAAGAGTTGTGACATTATGAGCCATATCATGTAGGTTGTCACTATGAGGGTTGAATTTGAGCCAGACATATCTTACTCTAGGGTAGTGGGCAATGGCGTGAATAGTATATTCAAGCATGGACACACATATAGGAAATTTTGGGTTTTTTGATTTGTGGTGACAGGAAATGAACCCTTGATAAAGAAGGATCCCTATGCACACTTGACTCCCGAAATAACGAGATTTAAGAGGAATATGTAGGTGCCAGATATATTTCCAAATATCTTTCACCTCTAGAGTCGAAGCGATGGAATTAAGAACATACCAATATTTAATATTATAAGTACCATAGTTTTCTCTACTTTAGTATAAATGATCAGTACCCAAAACCTTACGACCAGGATACCAAGAATAATTTTTCAATCCCTTCCATTGAACCGGGAGGATATTTTCTCAGCGCACCATCTATTTCTATCCTTATTAAATAGGGAGAGAACCTTTTAATATTCAAGACCTTAATGGGTAGGGGAAGTTTATTTTAACACATTTTCATCAATCAACCATGATTTATTCCAAATATTAATGGAGGATAAATTTACAATTCTATAGTAAGGAGCCCTCAAAAGGGTCATGCACGATCCCCACAAGCTACGCTAGACGAAACTGGAGTGGGGGACAAATGGGGAACTAAATATCAGAATATGGGAACTATTTAGCATTGATAAACATGGAACATATTGAATGAGGTTTTTAATGAACCACCATCCTTGTTTAGTGATATGTGTGTTGTTGAAGAGGCGCTGGTCCCTGAACACCATTCCCCCATGATGCCTTGGTTTTTAGAATTTATCCCAAGAAATACAGTGAGCCTTGTGTTTTCCTTTATTAAAATTTGTGAATCGAGAGTGGAGATGATCAGAGATGAAACCAGGTATCTTTAATAGATTAAAAAATAGGAGGAGGTGGACTGTGTTACTTATTTAATTATAATTTATTTGCCTAATTTGGATACTCTTTTGTAACTCCAACCTTGAATATTTTTATCCAACCTCTCCAAGATGCTAGATAAAACATATTTTTTGGATCGATTGATGATCATAGGAAGTCTAAGGTACTTATGGTGTATATAAACCATTTGGATTAAAGATTCCTATTGGATATCATCCTTCATATTTGGGGACATTCCCATACTGAAAGAAACTTTTGATTTATAGGGGTTGACAGTTTTCTCTGAAGTGTTCTCATAGTGGTGGACAAGAAGGCTAATACTCTTTAATTCATCCAATGGGGCCCTAGAGAAAAGGAGACTGTCATTGAAAAATAATACAAGGGAAATGGGGATCCTCAGTGACAATCATTCACTCTGTGAACTAATTTATCCTTAACTGATGCTAAAATGAGAATGGAGAAAATGTGATCCATTAAAATGAACAGAGAAGGGGAAATGGGATCTCCTGTGAGAAGTCCCCTAGAGGTTCATAAGCTTCACAAAAGTACTCCATTAATGTGGATCTTGAATGAGACAGTGGTAACACATTTTAGAATGATGTCAACCCATCTTGAGAAGAAGCCCATTTTTCTTAGAAAAAACTAGATGAACAATCATTCTACTCTGTCAAAAGCATTATTCATGTCCATATTCCAAAACATGATTCCCTATTTTTAAACATTTATATTGTTCATAGAGTGAAAATTTTCATTGGTAATAATCATGTTATTCAAGATAATCCTACTAGGGACAAAGCCACATTTGTTTTATGAAATAATGGAAGGTTTAAAGTTGTGAAGATAGTTGACCAAAAGCTTGGAGAAAATTTTATAGGTGACATTAAAAAGTCTTATGAGACAAAACACGAAAACCTAAGAGGGTTTCTAGGTTTTATGAATGAGATTGATGATGTTTTCATTGATGTAGGTTAAGTCAGACTTCCTGTGCCTAAGGTCCCTTATTAGGCTTGGCACATCAGGCCCCACAATGTACCAAAAATTTATAAAGAAGAGGGTGTGGAATCTGTCTGGACTTAGGGATTTGGTGTAGTGTATTTGTTTGAGGGAAAAGAGGATTTCCTCATCCATATTATCCTTGGTGATATTTTTGTTTATATCCTCAGTATTAATAGGAAAAATACATGAGGAAACCTCAGTGGGATGGTGGGATCAACAGCTATGAAGGGATCCAGAAACAATGAAGGAAATGGTTGTGTGTATCCTATTATTTCGAGATAATTCTTCCATACAGTGAAATAAGACATGAAATAATGTTTTTCAGCAGCCTTATAGAATATTTATGGTGGACATAATGTGTATTTAAATACCCTTTTTTGATATGAATGTCATGATCACATATAGGCAAGGAGCGTTCTTTTCTTCTAAGGCTTTCATTTAGTTTAGTCTCAAGTTTTTCAATTCAAGAAATGATCATGGATGAAGGTGGGAGGGAGTGAATCTTGGAGAGTATTTCTTCAATGGAATAACATTGTTGATATGGTCAGTGGAATATCCAACCACTCCATTTTTTATGGTTATACGCGACCTAGTGAATTTTAGCATGAATTTTGGGTCCACCCACAATCCATCCTGCTTTAATCACTTCTTCACATCACCTATCCCACATCCAGTATCATTCAAAAATAAAATTTCATTCACATATCGGAATGCTGTGGACATTATTAAGGTTAATGAGAATCTAATAGTGTTCCATCATTTCTAGGGTGAGGTTAGAGACTTGAAAGAGGATGAAGATGAAGAGCTAACTGGAAGATTCTAAGAATCTATCAATTCTCTCCGCGATGCAGGTGTTATGTAAGTAGAAATGGTACCACATAAAGGTGTTACCTATATGACCCATGTTAGAAAGACTTGTTAATTGATTCTATTATTGGAAAGTATCTCATATGGGTTGAGGGCCTACTGGAACCCATAATCCTTTTACTTTGGAACATGATCTTTTCAAAATAACTTCTCATGAGAAGAGGTCTTGGGATTCCATTCTTAATTGTATTAAGGAGGTCCCACAACTTCTATTTATCGTTTTGTGAGTTCCATCCATAGAAACTAACAAAGGACCAAACAAGCTTTCCAGAATGATGGAAAGAGGAGACAATATGGTTTGGTGAGAAGCTCTTAATTCCGATGTCCACTTACTCCTTCTACAGGAGGCGGAGTCCACTGGCATGGACATGGTGTGAGATATGGAAGAATCCTTCAATCCCCACTTTGGAGAAAATGTTGTTCATGTCCTTGTTTTCAAATATGGTTTCGAACAAAAACACCAGACTAGGTCGACTTTGAATGCTTCTATGCCGAAGTAAATGAAATGTTCATGGGTTTCCAAGACCATAGCAGTTCCATAATTTTATTTTCATTGAGTTAGGTAGGGTTGGGTTTAACCAACCTCTGCCACTAAAATTTCAAAAAAACAATCCATTATATGTATTCTTCCATCTTTTTTTGGATATTCTCACTACCTAGGGGTGAGTCTATGTTTTGATTGTATCCATAGTGTTCTGAAGGGGGGTCAAATCCCGAGTCCCCTTTACTTATCAATATCCACATAATATTTTTTTGTATCAGTATGTCAACCCTTGTATTTCATCTCCAACCTAGGAGGTGTTCCATGGAATTTCAATGCCTGGAGGAAAAATTGGGTCTAGAGGTTCACCGTCTGGGGGAGGAACCAGGTTTGGGGGTCTATACATATGTGTCTTGGGCTAGATAGTGTTTTAAGAGTATCATCTGGTCTTCAAGTCATTCATATATGTATGTTTTTCATCACCATGGGGTAGTTATTTAGGATGAAAATTGCACTCATAGATGTATGAGGGTTAGCTTCATTGGTTTGGTTTCTTACTTCCTTTGGGTGAGTTGTATCATCTTATTCTATAGGGAATCGTTGTGGCCTTAGTAAAATATTCCATTCATGGTTTTTGGCGGTGTTCTTGATTAAGGCCTTGTAAATTTTATCTCTATCCTTATTTTTTGGATTCTAGTACAAACATTTTTCCAAAAAAATAGCATGGAGCCATATCTCGTAATGCATAACAACATTAACTTCCCCATCAGTTGTCTTTGAGGTCCACTCTTTCTCTATGTATCTGATGAATCCACATAAGAAATAGAATACTGACATCTTTTATACTCAAAACCAATCCATGTTTTTTAATTCTCCATTGAATGTAAGGTACTCCTTAGGAGAGGGAAAGAAACACCAATTGACGCCCTTATCATCATGGAAGGCCTCCATAGAATAGGGTCTAATCGATCACTTTCGAGAATTCACCGATATGAGATATGGTATCTCTCATGATGCCCTCATATTTGGCCCCGTATGGGATTCCCAAAATCTGAACCCAAAAGGGTGATTTCTAAAGGGTTTCTTTTAGTGCATTAGTATTATTTTCAAGGTCCTCTATTAGGATTAGTTGGTTTTCAAAAGACCAAGGCCTTCGGAGAAGGATCTTTGATTTATCTTTTTTATTGAAGAACTCAAAAAGGATACATCTAGATCTGATCTTGCGTATGGTGAATCCATATTATAAACACAATATTGATTTCAAAGTATTCTTTAGGGAATGAAAATTGATAGCTTTATTTGAGATAAATTTTCCAATAGCAAGAAGATTCATACATAGAACCAAAAATAATTTTTCATTCCATGTTGCTATGATAGGGGATTGTTCCTTTTACATAGGAGAGATACGTTTCAATTGAGATACCAACTAATTATTTATTATCTCATGGGTCCAAAAATGACCTCCTTAAGAAAATACTTTTGCGAGCCAAGATCTCCACAAACAAGGACTTCCATAGGTTAATATCTTTGTGAGCCTAGGCCTCTACGAGAAAATCCGTCTACAGGTCAATCCCTCTATGAGCCAGGTCCTTTGTGATAAAAACCGACACCTCCATGAGAAAACAATCTCCCCAATAAAAACCCATCATGGGGAAATAACTTCAAGCAAAAGATCCTTAGTGAGAAAAACCTCTTTGAGAAGATACTGCCATGAGCAGAAACCATCATGAGCACAACCCTTCGTGAGAAATACCCTTCACAACTAAAACTCTTCATGAGCACAACCCTTCATGAAACAAACATTCAAAATAAAGAAATATCAACAAACCACTAATGAATAATCGATGATCACAACCATTTGTGAGCACAACCCTTCATGAGCAAAACCATCACGTGCTAAAGAAGATGAAATGACGAACCATAGATGAAGAATCGATGAAACTCGAAAGAATAACAACATATGATTAACCAAAGATGATGAACTCTAGGTGTCAAACCAGAGGTGATGAATCAATGAGTTGTAGACGATGAACCAAAAGTGAAGAATCGATGAACCACATATGATGAGTTGATGAACTCTAAATCAAGCGCCGAGAGAATATTAGTGTCGACGAGAAAGAGCCAATCGAGGAGAGACCGTGATCATAAGATAAACATTAAAATTATGGTGGGTCATTAGAAAATGAAACTACATGATTGGAAACCTCAACCCAATCCAAAACCTCAAGTCACGATTAGAAGCTTCAAGTTGTAGATTATGAACGTGTCATCGAGGAGGGGAAATTTTCAGGGAGACGCCGTGATTGGAAACATCAAGTCGAAGAAATAGGCTATGTCTTTTCTGGAGGGGAAACCATAGAGGAACCAAGAGGACCATTGCAGATGGAAATATGATATGAATGGATTCTACTGTAAGATCACTGAAAAACCACCAAACCCTAGGATGACCTAGGAGAGGAAACTCTCACAATAGTATATACTTGATGTCTAAATAAATATTTAGTTTTTTTAAAAAAACGTAACAGTGGGTTTATCTATTAATGAATAATTCATGATATTAGTAATGAATTTATATTTTATGAAAAAAGTTCAAATAAATTAAATTTATTTAATTGCTTGTTTTACATGAAACACCATGTTTTAGCAAACCGTGACAAACAACTAATATTATTATTTAAACATGACCTTTACTACATAGTCATTCAACATAGATGGATGGATATGAATAATAATATTAAAAAACTAAGTATAATTGTTTTATATAATTAAATTATATTGATTAAAAATATAATTTCTTTTTAGTAAAGTATTTTTATGCTTTGAAAAATACATTTTTCTAAAAAATTGATTTTTGATGATTTTTGAAAAAACATAGAAAATTAATTTTAAAAATTTAGGTAATTTATTTAAAACAATAAATTTCATGTTTGAAATAAACTTTTCAAAATTATCTTAGAGTTGTGTTTTGGGATTATCCTGAAAATATTAACTTTTTGATGATAGGTCAAAAATATGTTTTTATTGAAAACTATATTTATTTTTAAAATATTTATAACCCTAATTTTTTTAAAAGATTTAAAAAGTTAAATTATCTCAATTATATTATAATTAATCCAATATAGTTTATTTTTATCAATTTAATATGGAATTTTGATGTAAAAACTTTTTAATCTTTTGAAAATTGTCTCTTTTGAAACCCTCTTTTTTATCGCATCTACAGGTTTAATTTTAAATTAAATTTTACAATTCTATTAATGGAATTTATAAAAATTGATTTAATATTTATAATCTGAATAATTAATATTATATAATAAGTTCAACTTTATTTTTAGTCAAAATGAATAGTAAAAATAGTAAAAAAATAATTACATAAGTTATGGTTGAAATGGGTTTTCCGATGGTTAAACTAAACAAAATAATGAATAAAATGAGCTAGAAACATATAAGTAACCCATTTTGGTTCCTTGTTTCATGTGAAAAAGGTGGGTACACTTTATTATTTTAAAACATTTCATGTGTGTCCTCTACCCCACTTATAAGAGGTCACCCCCTCTCCTCTACTATTCACTTCCAAAATCATTCAGTTCAGAAAATCCCAACCTTAATGTCATCCCTAATTCCCTCTACACCTCCCAAAGTCATTTTTTATTACTAACCCTTCCTATGAAGTATTTAAGTATAAACCTAAATAGGTTATCCAAAGAAGATGTAAAATTATTAACCTTACATTTTGATTTATTTATTCATCCAACTCCTTCAAATATTATTCAATCATGATTATATAATAACACTAGTATCTAACAAATATTTATATATTATTATTTTAATATAAAAATCTATATCCTTCTCTTCTTACAACAAATTTGAAATTAATCTTTCCATCGTGTGTACGGCGGACTACCTCCTCACGAATTGATGTCATTTTTTTCCACCACCACCTCTCATGGGTATATATAATGATGGATTTAATTTTTTTATATGAAATTTTTGGTATTATTATACCTCTATAAAATTATACCCCATCTTAATTCTTACCTCTCAACCCATTATAAAACAATAATCTCGCTTGTTTGTACAATAGACTACCGCATCGTGAACCGATGTGATGTTTTTTTTATTTTTATTTTATATGGATGGTAATAATAATTTATTAAATGAATATATATGATATATAAATAATAATTATAATTTTTTAATTATGATATCGCATATACCTTTTAAATTTCCATTCATTTAGGGATATGATAACATCGTCTTATATACAGCTGACAACCGTCTCACGAAGAAATGTGATTTTTTTCACAAACACTTTTCATGGAAGGTAATAAGGGTTAATTTAATTAATATATGTGATATATATATATGAAAAAAATGATTCTTTAATTCTAATATATTATTTACTATTCTTTAATTGCGTCCGATGAGAAAATAGAAATGATGTTCAAGAGTCTGTACGGCCTACTTTCTCTATTAACAGTTTAATTCATTTTCTATCTATAAATTTTATTGGTTAATTTAAATAAATATACTCTAAATATATATGATATTTATATCATGATTTATAATTATTTAGATTATGGAACCATGATCAATGTAAAAGACTCTAAAATACCAAATCAAAACATATTTTAAAAACAAAGTAGTTAGTACCTAAAATGTGATTTTAGTAAGGAATTGTTAATAAAAGCGTAATAAAAGGTCATAATTAAATTATATATGGTATGATATATATAATTATGGATTTAAATAGATGTATAATAAACCTATATTTATTATACATGAGTTTCAAACCTATACTATGGAATTCATAACTTAAGGTGAGATATTTTTGTCTCACTTATCCTTCTTTGAGACGTATCTTATGTTATACATCAATATTCTAGTATGGGGTGCATATATTGACCATTTTATGGGTTATATCATGAATTTACTTATACTAATGATATTTTATATTTTATTTTATGTTATTCTTTAATGGGTATTATGATTCAAATGTTACCAAATTGGTAAGGGTTTGATGTTACGATCTCATTCTTTATCAGGATTGTTTGTGATTTTGTGTTTTATGATGAAATATTATGATATATTTATAAATAAAATCATGAATATTTTTAACCTATTTATATTTCTTTATAATAATTTTTTAACTAATTTGACTATCTTTATGTACTTATGATTCCAAAAGAATTTTTTTAATGAAAACTGACTTTCTTTCTCTCTTCGATCAAAAACCCTTTTTCTTCTATATCCATATTTTATAAAAATGTTTCCAAGACAGGTTTAATGTTCCTATATGATTTTTTAAATTTATTTCTAACCTTGTATTCCTTTTTTAAAAAAAATTAAAAGGAATCATCATGTCATTTTTTGAACAAATCTCATTTGTATTTTATTGAAAATGTGAAAAGAATCTTTGTTTTTACATGTATGGCATGAACAGAATTTTCCGTCATCATGAAAACTCAATGATTTAAATATTTATTTATAAGTTTCAAAGGTTATTTTCAAAACCCATTCTATTTTTATGGGTTTTTCTATTATTAAAGGATGAAATGCTCATGAAACCCTTTTATTCGTTCTCTGTCACCACATCTCATGTATAGATATAATTATGGATTTAATATTTATATATATTATTTATTATATTATTATACCAATTAAATTATAAAACCAAATATATATTCTTAACTCCCAAACCATTGGAAAACAATAACATTGCTCGTGTGTACAGCGGACTACCACCTTGCGAACTCATGTGATGTGTTTTACGTTTCTATATTACTTGGATAGTAATAAGGATAGAATAAATGAATATATTTTATATTTGTGACATCATTATTATTATTTAATTATTATATCACATGTACCTTCTTACTTTTCATTCTTTGTGGGATATTATAATGGCATTCCTCTATATGGCGGACTACTACCTCACAAGGAGATGTGATTCATTTTTCACTAACACTTTGTATGAAAGGTAATAAGGGTAAATTTAAGGAATATATGTGAAATATATTACATAAAAATTATTATTTACATGAAATATATTATTTTCCTAATTCCATTTCATCTGTCGAGAATATGGAATCAATGTTCATTCATACATATGACCTACCTTCTCTATTAATGTTGTCATTGATTTTATATCTCTAACATTTATAGTTCACTATATATTCATATATAATGAATATATATGGTATTTATATAATTTATAACATTTTTTATGACGTAACCATGATAAATGTAAAATTACTGAAAATAAAAAAAAATCAAAAATATATATGAAAAACAAAGCAGTTATTACCTAAAACGTAATTCTAACAAGGAATCATAACTAAAAGGGTAATAAAAGGCCATAATTATATCATATATGGTATTATATATATAATAATTGGTTTGAAATAGATTTATAATAAACCAATATTTATTATACATGAGGTTATAATGTGGACAATGGATGTCGAGGCTTAAGGTAGGGGAATTTTCTCTAAATTTTCCATCTTTGTGATATATGTTATGTTATACACCTATATTATTATATGAATTTTATATACTGACCATTAAATATATTATATCATTAATCTCATTCTATTAATTATATTTAAGAATTCATTTTATATTATTATTTAATGGGGATTATGATTCAAAAGTTACCAAAGTGGTAAGGGTTTGATTTTACAATTTCATTATTTATTGGGGTTGTTTATGATTATACTTTTTATGATAAAATATTATGATATATTTATCAATGAAATAATGAAATTTATTATACTCTATTTATTTCTTGAGAATATTTGTTTTCCCTTCATTTTCCTCTCGTTATGTACTCAATATTCCAAATAACCGTTTTTAATGAAAATAGATTTTATTTCATTCTTCGGTTGAAAACCCTTTTAATTCCATATCCATGTTTTCAAAAAATGTTTTCACTTATTTCTAATGTTCCTATATGATTGTTTAAATTCATTTTTGAAATTTTTTATATTTTTTAAAAACTTTCTAAAAGGAATCTTCATGTCTTTATCCAAACAAACCTTATTTTTATTTTACTGAAAATGTGAACAGAATCTTTGTTTTAACATGTACAACATAAATAGAATTTCCTATCATCAAGAACACTAATTTTTTTAAATCTTACATTATATGTTTCAAAGGTTATATTAAAAATAAATATTTTCAAAATGTTTTGTGAATTTTTTTTTTTAAAAGATGATTTCCCAATTGAAAAAGTTGGTTTCCTCCAAAAATGTTCTAATTGACCATTAAAAATAATTTTCCATCTAAGATTAAAACAATTGATATTACATAATCATTAATATGAATATTAACTATTAATACCGTACTTATTATTTATCTAGGTGGTTTTTGATTATGTGATAAGTTCTCAATAATACCCATTCTATTTTGATGGGTTTTTATATGATGAAATGATAGAATGTTTGTGAAACATATTTATTTTCATGGGTTATGATATAATGATTGTTTTATGATTTTCTGGCACACATATGTTTGGTTTTAATTTTGTGATAATAGTTATGTTGTTACCCATTTTGGTGGTAAAGTTATAACTATGTGTGGTGGTTACGTAATAAATAATTATGGTGGTTATGTTATAACCAAGGATATTAGTTGTGTTATAACCAAGGATGAGGATCACATTATAACTAAGTATGGGTGGGGCCTATATCTCCTCTAATTAATTGGGTAATGATATGTTATGCATGAACATAATTTATTGATCACATTTATGATTTGACATTATTTCATGTCTATAGTATTATGTTAGGTCCTGATTTCATGTCCATAATCAAATGATTGAACCTGTTTCTATTTATACATGTTCACAATGTTATAAGTTTATGTGTTTGTAACAAATATATATCTTATGGAATGGTTATGCTATCATTGATTTTATACTTTTATTCTTTTATGATTCATATCTTATGAACCAGTAATAATTGTCTCATAACTCAATTTTATGATCTTTTATATGTAGGGTATGGTTTTCAAATGTTAATCTTGTACTCTCATACCCTTATGCTCATTTTATTCTTATGTGATCACTGATATCACCCTTTTTTACCCTTAATGATAATCTCATATTACCCATTATTATGTTTCCTTACCTAGATAATTAATAATGGTGTCATTTATTATAAGTATAATAAGGGTGTTATATATGAATAACTTAGTAGTAGATGATGTAGTTCACATATGAACAAGTTGTTTATGTTTCCATGTTTCCAAATGCACTTGACCTATACAATTTTTTTCTGAATCATTATGTTATATAATTAATATTCATTCATTAATATTTTATCTTTATGTATGAGAAGTGTGGGTATTTAAAATATTAAATTTAAAATCTTAATGGAATTATCCCCATCAAAATGACAACACCCACTTCTGGTTATCAAAGTAAAGTTATGAAATATTAAACCATAATTAATGAATTTCACCTTATTCAATTTTATCTAATTTTATTACAAATTTTTGATTTCTCAGAATACATTTTAAGGTTATTATTTACATTTTTTAAATCTATTCTTGGAATTATTATCACATCTACCACCTTACCACATATAATAAAAATCTTCACTCTAGTAATGGTTATTTTTTATTTTTCCAAATCACAACCCATTCCATTTTTTTCTAGAAGGGAAAACAATAAATTACAATATAAGAGTCAAAAACATTTATCAATACCCAAAATATTACCCCCCCCCCCCCCACAAATGAACATTTCACTTAAAATTTATTTCATCCTATCCATCATGACTTCCCTTACCCCAACACTTCAACATTAAAATATCATTCAAATACTAAAAGGAGTGTATAAATGGATTGAAATGTGTATCATTACTAAAACGTTCATTCATATAATCTATGTGAAAGTATCTATTAATGTAAAATTTTGTCTCAAGGAAAATGAATTATCAATAAAAAATTCATGAATAATATTAAATGTGCTTTTGAAATGTAGTAGTTTTGAAAAGTTCCATGGAATGTTCTAGTTGGTTATATAACCCAACATCACTAAATAAATATTCCCAAGATAAAATAGAAATTATTTGGTCTCAAAATCTTCTTAGGAATGGATCATTTAATTTGTTACAATCACTTCTGGGATAAATGATAATAAAAAATCATTTCTCCTGAAATTTCAAAATTTAATGTATGAATAATATAAGGGAAATTTCAGTTATATTAATCATTAAATTGCCTCAAATAATGATTCATTAAGTTAAAATCCATGCTTCACTATAATAATTCAATATTCCACCTTTCTCGTTCAATCTCATTATAATTAAAATCTAATATATTGCATCATATGGTTCCTAAGAAACTCATGTCACCTAGTTCACTCCTGTAAAGAAAAAAATTCAATTCATGGGCATGAAAATTCCTTTTTAACACAGATTATGGAATTTTAGATTTAAAATAGATTTTTAGGAGAAAAATGTAGTGTATTAGAAGATAATGGATGTTTGTATAAAATCCCCCTTCCTTATTTTTCTCTTTTTCAATTTATTTCATTATATGGGTTTTCTGATGAATTCCTTCCATGATGGTCCAATAGAAACAATAAAACTCATACAAGTTTAAGAAATAATCATTTGAGATCAAAGGGGGTATAGGGGGAAGCTAATATATCCTAAATTGAATAATCCTAAGAAAACATAAAATATAGGGTTGCCTCTTGAAATATCCTTTGGATAATGTTTTTGAATCAACCTAAACTCATGGTAAGTAATCAGTAGATGGGTTGGAGAAGTTTGATATCCTCCACTAGTTTGTGAGGTAGACTCTGATTGATAATTTTCATCCTTTTACCATTGATAGTGAATGGTTTTCATTCTTATTCATTAATGATCTAAATAGAACAAAAGGGATATACTTGAGTTACAATAAAAGGTCCTTCCCACCTCAGACGAAGCATACCCATCATTAAATTCAATATGGAATTATAGAGAATAACTTTATCTCCTAGTTAAAAGATCTTTTTTCGAATTAGTTTGTCTTGTTCCACCTAGGTTATCTATTTGTAAATTTTTTAATTTTAAAAATCCTCTATTTTTAATTATTACATCTCATGTAACTAGTGTTTTCTCTCCATTACATCACTCACTAAATCTTAATTCATCTTTTTTACATCCCAATAGGATTGGTCTTCCAACACCATGAGTAGAAGATAAAGTTTCAAATATATAAATCAATGGGGTATAATAGATATGGGAATTGTTTAGGATCTATGGTATGACCAGAATTTTTATTCAATCTTTTGTTGTAACAACCCAAGATTTTGGTGAATTTTTTTTTTTGAATTAATTTAATCTTTTATTATTATTAATTTCACACAACATAGAAAATATATTTTCACTAAGTCAAACATTCCTTTCACACGGAGACAACTTGGCATATGTTACCCACAATAAAAACTTGGCATACATTTCATGTAACAACTAGGATAGCGTACATTACACACAATATTGACCTTCATTAATGCCTTGAATAACATGCAAGACCGAGTGTTACCTAACTGTAATATATTATTAAAAATATTATTATTATGAAATATATCCTAGCCATTATGTTTATAGATATGAATAGTATTGAATGAATAATTAAAATATCTAGTTTAAAAAAATACAAGATTAATTCATAGGTTACCAATCATTTATAAATGAATATTAGAACTGATTTAATATAATGGAAAAAATAAAATAATAGTAAAAAAGTTATATTAACCTATAAAAATAAATTAATTTAAATTATTAAGTTATATTAATATAATGCATATTTTATATATTCAATCAAATATTTTTTATATTTATCTAATAGATTTGATAGACATAAGGTAAGAACAAACCCGATTTTATGTTTAAAACCTAGATTTTTGTTAAGGCATTTTTTACTGCCTTTTAATAAAGAACCCATTTTAAATCCAATTTTTGGAACTTTTAAAGATTTAATTTTCCAAAATAAAAATTATATTTGGAATAAAAAAATAAAAATTATCTTATTATAAATTTTTGGAATATTTGTGTATGGTTTCAAATTTTAATGAAAAGCAAAAAATACTGGATTTTAATTCAAAATAGTATTTTCATCTAATTTATTTATAATGATAAATAATACTTTTCGTTGGTTTAATAGTTTATTTATATAATAATTTTAACAATTAATCCAATTTTGGTCGTTATAACCAATTTCACATTGAAATTGGATCTAAAAACATAGCAAAGGTTTGGACGTTTTTACTTTAAAACATCGCAGTGTCGTCCTGACAGGGAGATTGATTTTATATTAATTTCTACCTGTTATGTGACTATAATTTTGAAAAATAGATCAAATATTTATAATAATCATAATTTATAATGTCTAATAAGTTCAGATTTGTTTTGGGCCAAAACTATTAAGTGAAAGTAATTAAAATTAATTTCATTATTTAAGAGAAAAACTAGGCTAATGAAGTACAAAACCTTAAATTTAAGACCCAAAACGAACAAGACTCTTATCCCATACCCATTTTATGTCCCCATTTATACACTATAATAAATCTTCTTGACCTTGGGACGTTATTGGATTCACTTTCAACCAGAGAAACATGGGTTGAATTCTCTCTTGAAATATTTACAAGAGTGTCACTCCTCTCCTATTATAGAAGTACACCAGCTCTACCCATTCCTCACACCTCTCAAACCTTTTAAGTTCACAAAATATCTTACCAATTAACATCCCAACAATAATCACTTATACCTTGAATAAAACCTTTGTTAATAAAGCTTCTCTAGGAATTCTTTTTTCATAAACCAAAAGGAGTTACCCAATTAAGAGTAAACGTCTTCTCTCAAGATCCATTCCTTTATTTTACCTCTTCACACCTTACACTCTCTTTCATCCATTATTTTGTGTCAAACCCAGTATCCTAAATATACTAGGATGTTTTTATTAACGTTTTTTTACCTAAAAATACACACACTTCCATATAATGGATATCAAACATAATTTTTCTGTGTACGGAGAAAAACTACCTCAGGAAACGATGATTGTTCCTTTCCCCATTACCACCAATCATGGTGGACATTATGATGGACACTATATTTATAAATATTATATATAATATCTATTATTTATTTAATCTTATTTATTTCTTTTACAACACACATATCTTTACTTTCCAATTTTTGTTAATATGATAATCTTGTTTGAGTAAGTGTGGATTATCAACCCCTCAAAGCGATGTGATTGATTCACACACCACATGGAATGAATTGAGGATGGTTTTAGTGACATTATATGATATATTTTATATATTAATGATAATGGAATAATTATATATATACACATAAGAAAAAAATATAAAAAAATGTCGTTTACATACTTTGTTTCAATACGATAATAAGAATGGAAACAACGTTCATGCGTACGTACAGATTACCATCTCAATGAACAGTATATTCCATTTCCTAATTCATTATTCTGTAGATAATTATTATATAAATATACTAGATATAAATTATATTTATATCATTATCTAAATACTGGAATCATGATATAATTATAAGGATCAACGATATAAGAAATTAAGACACATGTGAAAAACAAAAGCGAATATTACCCTAAGTGAAACCTTAACATTGGATCATTAACAAGTGGATAATATAAGGTCATAATAAAACAATATAAGGTAATATATATAATAATATTATTCAGTAAAATATATATAATATAATTATATTTATTATATTGGAATCTTGTATGAGTGCGGAGAGATCCAACACACAAGGAGAGGGGATTTCATCTCACTTTTATTTTCTGTGAGATACATGTTATGTTATAAACTTTTTTATTTTGTGTTTTATATATACTGACCATGATTGTATTAAATTTATATTATAATTAAATTCATGGGTATTCACATTTCAATTTTATGATCCTTCTTTTATGGTTTTTAACTTTCAAAAGCTACCAAATCGGTAAAATGTTTAATCTCAATTTTCCTTCTTTGAGACTCATGTTTTGTTATGCACCAAATCTATTTTTCAAGGTGGATGTATTTCCATTTTTCATTTAATATGATGGACCTATATATTTTCATGATATTATATACTTAATTTAATTTAATTTCCTTACATTTAGAGTATGAACCCAAGATACTAAGTTATAATATATTACCGAGACAATCTCATTGCTTTTTGAGATTATTTATGTTTATTATTCCTTTAATGAAATTTTTTGACCCGTATATCAATAATATTTATGAGTTTTCTTTATCCTATATTATTATATTATATAATCATGTATTGTAATCATATTCTACTATTTGGTACATAAGATATTTAAGAAGGTTTTTTTGGAAATCCCAACATTACCCTTTCTTCAGCCAGAAAACTATGATTTCAAAAAAGAGATTACAAAAATATTATACCATTATCCTATAAGATTTAAAATAATTTTTTATAAATTTTGTATTTTACCAATATATTAACGGTATTATTCTTGTCACTTTCCTAAAAATTATCTTTTCTAACTTTTTTATCATGAAAACATAATGTTCTTTTGACCTCATACGGTATGTACAGATTTACCCGATTTCATTTCCTCAAATATCCCTTTTAATTTTTAAAAGGTTAATATTTAAGAAAAATTTTAAAAGATATTTTCGAAGAAATTTTTTTTCAAAATGTTTTAAATATTTTTTTATATTTTTTCAAGAAAAATGGTTTCGAAATGTTTTCAAGCTTCTTTGAAAAGTTTTCAAGTAAAATGGTTTTCAAAAAAGTTTCAAGATATTTTTATAAGTTTTACAAGAATTAAATAAAATTGTTTGAAAAATGTTTTGAAACTTATTTTATAGGTTTTTATAGAAAACTTTTTTCAAAATTATTCCATAGATTCTTTATAAGTTTTCAATTTATTTTCTATGAAATTTTTTTTCTAATGGTAGTATGTATTAAAATTCCTTTTTCAAACAAGAAAGGATATTTTCCATTATTAAAGTTTTTTAAAATATATTTCACAATTATTTTCCATGTAAGATGAAATCTATTAAGGTTAATCATTCCAATCTAAAGGTTACATTCATATCCTTCTTATTAATGGTGTATTATTAATGTCATGGCCTTTATGGAACCCATTTATCCTTCATGGGTAATATGTATATGAAATCCATTAATCTTTCATGGGTAATGATTTTTTTTAAATGATTATGAAAACCATAATTTTTTCATAGGTTTTGATATGTTTACATGTTTATGATACCCATTTCATTTCATGGGTTATGATATGTTTATTTATGATCTCATGGAACATGTATGTATGGTTTCATTATGTGATGGGTGGGTCCTATATATCCCTATAATGAATTGGGTATAGTTTTATATCTCATGAGATAAACTAATACGGTCTTGGGAGTGAAATTTGACTACTATAATGGCCATGGGAGTGAACCATGATTACATAGATGGTATTAGGAGTGAACTCATGCTACTATGATGGCCATGAGAGTGAACTGTGACTACTATGATGGTATGGGGAGTGAACCCATACTACTATGATGGTCTTGGAAACGACGTTTTGGATACTAAGGAAATAATTATATGCTTAGGTTTTTTCACAATTCCATGTTTCATTCCTATTTTATTATTTCATAGATTATGCTCTCTATTTCATTATCATTCATGTCTTATGAACTTTTAATCTTTATTTGTTATTATCTATTATGATCATTAATTTTAAGGGTATGATATTATATTTTCATGATCACATTCTCATACCCTTATTCTCATGTTTATGCTTACATGTCTCCTTTGTTTACCATTACTGGGCATTTGATCTCAACCCTTTTATGTTTTATTTCCCCCAAATAATGATGATATGTACTATGTTTGATATTTATTAGAAGTTTTCTAGTCAAGAATAACCTAGTGGGAAATTATGTAGCTCACATATGTACCATTTTTTATATTTCCATGTTTCTAAAGGAACTATACCAACTACTTTCATTGAGCATATGTTTGTATAGTTTTTAAGTATTCTGCAAAAGTTATGTAATGTTAATGTTTGAAAATTGAGGGTGTCTATAGTTTTTATTAGAGAAAAAGTATAGTTAACCTTTGTAAAGTAGTATGAGAAAACATTAGTGAGATTTATAGGTATATTAAGAATGATATGTGTATGGATATCTATAAGGATAAGTGTAAGAATGAGTTAACCTTTAGGAAAATTCCCTAGAATTTGGGGAAAGTATAGAGTGAGTGTTTTCCTTAAAATACATCCTTTTACAGATAATATAAGTGTATATAGCCCTATAACAGATGTACCTACGGGTAATAACTGTAATAAGAAGTTCTGGATTTGACTCGGGGTAATCTGATACATGACAATGGGCCTTAATGCACACCTAGTTTGACATTCCCGGGGGATATTCTCTGGGAATTCACAAACTCTTCGCAAACCATTATGAAGTATTTAGATATAAGTTGGCTATGAATAACCAAGGATAATTATAAGGTGTCATATATTAAGGAAGTTTTCATGATTTAGATGTCCTATGATTAATTCTTTTGATGAAAATGTGGTTTTCTTTTATGATAAGTAATTATCACACTATGCTTCTGGTTTTAGTCAATGGAGGGAACCGGAAGGAACTGGATTAATGATGAATGTGATTGAAGTTTCGATGATGAGCGGTCAATTGGGATGATCACTAGAGTGAAATATGTTGTGATCATGCCAAATCATTTTTCATATAACATGATTAACAATGTTTACCTTAACCAAATCTCATACTCACCAAGGAAGAGAAAGAAAGAGTTTGCTGAGAGTTCAGGTAATGGAGATCATGAAGGAAATAAGATTGACTTTCCTTTTTGTAAATAATGTGGAAAAAATCACCTATGTAAATTTCATATAGGAATAGAAATATTATTTGACTATGGAAAAGTAGGGCACAAAGAAAGTGACTGCAAGAGAAAAATAAAGATTTTGGTTAATGAAATGTATGAGAATATTGGCCTCCCTAAGTCATCACCAAAGGTTAAGTGTTTTAAGTGCGGAGTAAATGGTCATTATATAACTCAATATCCCAAGAGGAAAGTTCCTGAAGATAATTTTCAGGGTGGTGTGACTAATGGTTACATTGCTACCGATGATGAGACTATAACAGAAATGTGAAAATAAAGAGGTATTGTGTAATAGGATGAGGTATCCTTGTTAATGGAATAAGGATGAAGTGGAATAATAAATGATTTTATGTATTTTGATTCCAAAGTTGTAAATTATGAAATATAAAAAGTATTGTTCTAATTATGTTTTTTTATCAGTATTTACAAGTTTATGTTGGGTGTTTCTTATAGATAGGTGATGTAATTTAATGACAAGGTGATATTTTGACTAAGGGAAGGTAACCCTTAATATGTTCTTTATGTTAAGATAATTTTGTGTGGATAAAGATACATAGAATATGAATAAGTAAATTGGATAGTATTGATTACCTTGGAACTAAGAAAGTATTTTTTCATAGGTGGTTTATTCTATCACTGATAAAGTTTATAGTATTTTTGGATTTAAAAAAAATATCCAATACACTTTGGAATAAAGAATCATGGTTGTTTTTCAAAAGTATTTATGGTAATTCTAGTTATTAACATATTTCAATAGAATATATGATGAGGGTATTCACATTTCGGAAACATGATAACTAAGTTCTACTTTTTATTATATATGGGAATCAATGTTAAGTGGATTTCAGTACTCTCTTTCAAAAAATTTGGATGTTCATCTTTGATAAGGGTTATATGGTTAACCGTTCATGAAAAGATTAAGTTAATCATCAAAGGAAGTATTTATGCACTGATTTTGTATTTAAAACCTTTGTTAAAAGGCTATTTAGTGATAAAAATTATTTCAAGGATGTCCATATTTTATATTTTGCGAAAAGGGCATCATGTATACTGGGTGATAACCAATCAAGTCGGGTAAGGTCACGGGTCTTAAACCTATGACCAAAGTATGATAAGGGTTTCATGCCTACCACTAGCCTAAGTTATGTCATTATTAATGTATATTTATTTTTAATGAATACATATTTATGATGAACTAGTATTGTAACTTTTTATGTTTATGCATGTTTATTTTGAATCGAAAAATAGTTAGACTTTTTCATTCTTTTATAGCCTTTAAGATCTGTTAAATGTGTATTTTAGTGCTTTATGCATCAAAGTTAATTTCTTGAAATTCATTACATGACTTAATGGATGTATTATAAATTATTTAAAGAACAAACAACTAATAAAATTTTGTTTATATAAATTTATCAAGAATTACTCAATGTTATGAAAGTGATCAAAAATTGTTATCCTAATACCTTAATTTTTGTTGATCTGGTGGTCTTTTAAATCATAATAGATTTATGACATTGAGGCCCTCAAAATTCCTTGAACCAATCACTTTTTTGTGATTGATGAACTAAATCACTCATTATAAATATTTATGTTTTTCCTCTATGTCCAATCTTCACTCCCAACCAATGTTCTCCTATGTGGAAGCCCAGTAATATGTTCCTTTGTGTAACCATTATGATTCCAAATTTCTCTTTTTAAGGGATGTTTTATTATCCTTGTATACGATGTGGGTTTCTATGAATGAAACATTCAAATATTAAACCTTTTATAACCTAGAAGAATTTCGAGGGTGAAAATCATTTTAAGGGGGTAGAATATAACACCTCAACATTTTGGTGATTTTTTTCGAATTAATTTAATCTTTTATTGTTATTCATTTCACGCAACACTGAACATATATTTTCACTAATTCAAACATTCCTTTAACATGGATAAAACTTGGAATATGTTACATGAAATCCCATCTTGGAATACGTTGCATGGAACAACAAGGATAGCATAAATTACATACAAGATTGACCTTCCATGATAGTTTGCATAACACGCAAGACCGAGTGTTACCTAACTATAATATGTTATTAAAAATATTATTATAATGAGATATAACCTATCCATTAATTTGATGGATATGAATATTATTGAATAAATTATTAAAATATTTGGTTTATAAAAATACATGATGAATCCATAGGTTACCAATTAATTATAAATGAATATGAAAACTGATTGAATATAATGGAAAATATCATTATAGTCACAAAGTTATTTTAACATAGTATATTAAATTAATTAAAATTATTAATTGATATTCATATAATAAATATTTTATATTTTCAATAAATTTTTTTTATATTTATCCAATAGATTTGATAGACGTAAGATAAGAACAAACCCAATTTTATACTTAAAACCCCATATTTCTATTAAGGCGTTTTTTACCACCTTTTAATAGAGAACCCATTTTAAATATATTTTTTGGAACTTTTATAGATTTAATTTTTCAAAATAAAAATTATATTTGGAATAAAAACATAAAAATTAGGTTACAATAAATTTTTGGTATATTTATGTAAGGTTTCATCTTTTAATGAAAAGTTAATGATATTGGATATTAATTCAAAACTGATTTTTCATCTAATTTATTTATATGTCAAATAATATTTTAAGTTGGTTTAATAGTTTGGTTAGATAATATTTTTTATAAATTAATCCAATTTTGGTCATTGGAACAAATTTCACATTGAAATTGGATCTAAAAACACAGCAAACCTTTGGATGTTTTTACATTAAAACCTTGCAGTGTCATCCCGACAACAGGATTAATTTTAAATTAATTTGTACTAGTTATGGGACTATAATTTGGAGAAATGGATTCCATTTTTTTATAAGAATAATCTATAATGTATAATAAGGTAAAAAAAAATTTTGAACAAAAATATTAGTGAAAGTAATTAAAATTAATTACATTGGTTAAGAGAAAAAGTAGGCTAATAAAGTACAAAACCTTAAATTTAAGACCCAAAACGACCAAGAAACTTGTCCAACACAAATTTTATGTCCATATATAGACAATATCCTAAATTTTCTTGACCTTGTTCCATTATTGGATCCACTTGCAACATGAAAATCATTGGTGTAATTTTCTCTTCAAATATTTATAAGAGTGACACTCCTCCTCCACTGTAAAAGGACACCACATATACCCATTCCTCACACATCTAAAAACCTTTTAGGATAATAAAATATATTCCCACATATCCTCCCAAAAATAGTCCCTCTTACCTTGAATCCACCCTATGTTCATAAATATTCTCAAGAAATTCTTTTGGCATAAACCAAATGGAGTTTCCCGATTAAGAGTAAACGTATTCTCTCAAGATCCATTCCTTTATTTTACCTCTCCACACACTCCACTCACTTTATTCCATTATTTTGTGACAACACCATTATAATAAATATACTAGGATGTTTTTATGAATGGATTTAGACCTAAAATTACACACACATCCATATAATGGTATTCAAACATATTGTTTCTGTGTACGATGAACTACTACCTCATGAAACGATGATTTTTCATTTCTCCATTACCACCAATATTGGTGGCCATTATGATGAAAACCCTATTTATATATGTTATATAAAATATATATTATTTATTTAATAATATTTATTCTTTTTACAACAAACATATCTTTACTTTCCATTTGATGTTAATATGAAAATATTGTTTGAGGAAGTGTGGAGAACCACCCCATCAAAGCGATGTGATTCTTTCAAACACCACATTAAATGTATTAAGGATAGGTTTAGTGAACTTATATTATATATAAGATAAATTAATTCTACTATAATAATTATATATATACACACACACATATATATATATATACATATGTCATTTACATACTTTCTTTCAATACGACAATAAGAACAGAAACAACATTCATGCGTATGTACAGTTTACCATCTCCATGAATGGTGTATTAAATTTAGTACATTATTATGATATAGATTATTATAATAAAAATATACTGTAAATTCCTGATATTTATATCATGAAATACATTCTGTAATCATGATATAAGTATAAGGACCAATGATATAACAAATTAAGACACATGGGATAAACAAAGCGAACATTACCCAATGTGAAAACTTAACATAGGATTGTTAACAAGCAGATAATATAAGGTCATAATAAAACAATATGGTAATAGATATAATAATATTATTTTGTGAAATATTTGTAACAGACTTATATTTATTATACAGGATTCGTGTATGAGTATAGAGAGATCCAAGACACCAGGTAAGGGGATTTCATCTCACTTTTAATTTCTATGAGATACATGTTATGTTATACACTCTTTTATTTTGTGTGGTGTATTTAATGACCATGATTTTATTATATTTATATTATACTTAAATTTATGGGTATTCACGTTTCCATTTTATGATCCCTCTTTCATGGGGTTTAACATTCAAAAGTTACCAAATCGGTAAAATGTTTTATCCCAATTTGCCTTCTTTGAGACTCAAGTTTTGTTATGCACCTAAGCTATTTTTCAAGGTGCATATTTTTCCATTTTTCATGAAATATCATGAATCTATATGTTTTCATGATATTATATGCTTTATTTAATTTACTTTCCTTACATGTAGAGTATGAACCCAAGATACCAAGTTATAAGAGTCTATTGAAACAATCTCCTTGTTTTTCGAGATTGTTTATGTTTATACTTCCTTTGATGAAATATTATTATAAATATCTCAATAGTAGTAATTAGTTTACTTATAATATTTTATTTCATTATTTAACCATGTATTGGTACCATATTATACTCTTTGGTACATAATATATTTAATAAATTGTTTTTAGGAAAGCCTGACTTTACCCTTTCTTCGATCAGAAAACTATGTTTTCTGAAAATGGATTACAAGAATATTCAAAAATATCCAATAATATTAAAAATACATTTTTATCCTTTTTTATTTTAATAGTATATTCAAGGGAATCTTATTTTCTCTTTCTGAACATGTCACTTTTCTAACCTTTTTACCATGCAAAAAGAATATTCTTTTAACCTCGTATGAAATATATGGATTTTCCCGCCATCATTTCTTCGAAGGTCCCATTTAATTTTTAAAAGTTTCATATTTAAGAAAATGTTTTTAAAGAAAATTTTCTATGAAAATGGTTTTAAATTTTTTTCAAGATTCTTTTATTCGTTTCCATGTATAATAGTTTTCAAAACATTTTCATGATATTTCTATATGTTTGAAAAAAAATTGAAGAAAAAGGTTTTTTATGTTTTTTGAATATTATTTTATAAGTTTTCAAGGAAAATGGTTTTCAAAATGATTTATTTCCTTCTTTATACATTTTCAATTTCTTTTCTAATAAATATATTTTCAAATGGTTTATGTATTAAAATTCCTTTTTCAAACAAGAAATAATTTTATCCTCAAGAAAAGTTTTTTAATAGATATTTCTAAATTATTTTCCATATATGATGACATCTATTGATGTTACTCATGCCAATATGAATGTTCCATTAATATCCTTTATATGAATGGGTTGTGCTTAATGTCATGGTATTTATGAAACCTATTTATCCTTAATGGTTAATATGTATATGAAATCTATTACTCATTCACAAGTTATTATTTTGATGAAATGATTATGAAACCTATAATTTTTTCACATGTTGTGATATGTTTACATGTTTATTACACCTATTTCATTTCATTGGTTATGATATGTTTATCTATGATCTTGTGGAATATGTATGTATGATTTCATTATGTGATGGGTGGGACTTATATTTCCCTCAAATGGATAGGCCAAAGTTTTACATCTCATGAGATAAAATAAGATGGTCTTGGGAGTGAACCTTTACTACTGTAATGGCCATGGGAGTGAACCATAACCACTAAGATGGTATGAGGAGTGAAATCATGCTACTATGATGGTCATGAGATTGAACCATGAATACTATGATATTATGGGGAGTGAACACGTACTACTAAGATGGTCTTGGAAGTGATGCCTTGGCTACAATGGAGATCATTATATGCTTATGGGTTTTCCACAATTCCTTGTTTTATTCCTATTTTATGTTTCATGGATTATTCTCTCTATTTCATTGTGATACATTTCTAATTAAGTTCAAATATTTATGCCATTATATCTGTTATGATCTTTGATATGCAGGGCATGATCTTATATTTTCACGATTGCATTCTCATGACCTTATGCTCATGTTTATTCTTACATGTCTCCCTTGTTTACCCTTACTGAGCGTTTCATATCACCCCTTTTATTTTTCCTTTCCCACAGGTTTTGATGATATGTATTATGTTTTATATGTATAAGAAGGGTTCTAGTCATGAAGAACCTTGTGGCAGATGTTGTATCTCACATGTGTATCTATGTTTATGTTTCCTTGTTTCCCAAGGTACTATACTAACTTCAGTCATTGAGTATATGTTTGAATAATATTTATGTATTCCAAAAAAAATTGTAATGTTAATGTTTGAAAAGTGTGGGTCACTATATTTGTCTCAAATCCTTCTAGTTCAGTTTAACCGTTTTCTCCAAAATATCTTTAATCTTCCTTTTAGACACTTCATCTTTGCAATTTGTTTGAGGATGGTAGGGTGGAGATGTATTGTGATATACCTAGAATTTATTAAGCATATCCTTCATTAATATATTAAAAAAACATATCCCCCTTTCTACTAATGATGTATCATGGCACTCTGAATATACAAATTTTTTTGTCCTTACAAAATCACACAATTTTGTCATCACCAGCCATGGTGGACTTAGATTCCACCCATTTCAAGACATAATCAATATCGAGTAGAATGTAAGAATTCCAAAAATACATGGGAATGTGTCTCATAATATTAATTCCCTACACATGAAATAATTCATAAAAAAAGATGGTATTATGATTCATTTCTTTTTGTTTAGAAATATGTCCAGAAAATTGACACTTTTCACACATCTTATGGTATTCATTGGTACATTGAAACATGTTTCCCCAATATATTCAAGATTCATGGATTTTTATTTCCATTATTTGGGATCCGAAATGGCCTCCATAATAAATTATATCAAAAAATTCAAGTAAATATTCTATTTCACTTTATGATAATCACATCCTTCTTACATGATCATCAAAAATATTCCAAAGGAAAGGATCCCCCAAAAATAAAATCTAGATTCGGCCTTGAGTTTGTTCTCTTGATTAGAATTAAGGTGAGATTGTTCCTAAGATGTGGAAAAATAATTTAAAAATTTAGGAATGCCATGGTAATTCAGCTTCTATGATCAAGATTTTTTCTCCCAATATGTGATAATTAAGTGGGTTTAGTTCTCAAATTTTTGTTTTAACCATGTTTGGAAGTTTTCTAAGATGACCTGCCACTTAATTTTAAACTCCCTTATTATCATTTATCTCTTGTTTTAACTCTTATAAGTTTAGTATCCATCATTCCAACATTTACATGGAATCAAAATTCTTTATTAAGTACCTAAGGGAAGTATGATCTGAAAATACTACAACTTTAGTTCTAAGTAAATAAGATCTGAATTTATCTAATGATAAGAACAACAAGGAACTCCTTTTTAGTAGTTGTAGAATTGATCTGAGTTGAATCCAAGGTTCTTGTGGCATAATTTATGACTTATTCTATTTATTTATTTTGTATATTTATTCTCCTACATCTTGGATTGATGCATCATAAATCAATTCAAATGCGTGATCCTAATTTGTGGGTTCATTATCAATGGGGTAATTGGTTTTTTCTTAAACTCATCAAATTCCTTCCTACAATCATCACTAAAATTAAATTTATCTTCATATAAAATAAATCTAGAAATAGTAATAGAAATATTACTAAAATCCTTGATGAATATTTTATATTATCCCATATGTCCAAATAATGAGCTAATATGTTTTACAAAAGTATGATATGGTAAGGAATTTATTACTTACTCAATTGATGTATCAACCTCAATTACTTCATTTTAAAAGATTTTCCCTAATACTATTCTTATATTGACCATGAAATGAAATTTTTCAAAGTTTTAAATAAGATTTTTCTCAATGAATTATTTCAAAACATTTTCCATATTTCTTAAGAAATGATCAACATAACCCCCAAAAAATGTGAATTCAACAAGAAACACCTCCAAGAAGTCCTCAATATGATATAGGAATACACTTATCAAACACTATTGAAATGTAATTGGGAAATTGAATAGCCCAGAAGGTATCCTATTATAGAAAAAGGTCCCAAAAGGAAAAAAATGAATATCATATTATATATGTATTCTAGATAAATTGGTACACGAAAGAATCATGAAATTAAATTCATGAAACAATAGTGTGTTTTCCCTAAAAACCAATCTAGAATTTATTGTATGAATGGTATGAGAATGTAAAATTTTGGGTAACATGATTTATATTTCTATAATTTATACACACTCTCCAAATATTTTGAACTCTAATGTGAGTTAGTTCCTTTTGTTCATTCTTTACAATGTTATGACCAGTTTTCTTTGAGATACCATAGATTGGGTTTTCCCACTCTAAATCATAGTTCAGTTAAATTATTTTTTTTCTATAAACTTATATATATCCCCTTTTTTACTACCTCCATGATTGTGGGATTTATCCTTCTTTAGGGCTTCCTAATAGGATAAGAATACCCCTCTAATAATATTCTATATGAGCATATTTTTTGGTTAATTCCAAAGATGTATCCTAGGCTCCAACCTATGGCATGGATGTTTCTTTTAAAAAGGATAGATAAAGTTTTTTCTTGGTCATTGGACAGGTATTTAGCTATTATTAGTGAAAAAAAATTCTCCTCTCATTAGATACACATATTTTAAATCACATGTAAGAGGTTATAATTCTAGATTTTAGGATTTCTATATATAGGAGATTTAATTCAAATTCCCCACTTCTAAATATTTAATTTATTATTTAAAGGGATTCATATCAGTCCCATCCAACAAATTATTGAATTAATCATAAGTTATTTACTCATTAAATTTGGAAACAAAATTTCTATATTTTTTAGTATTCACTTTTTTCGTGGTGTTTTAAATAGAAATTTGATATCCTGAGTCTAAAAATTCATATAGCATACCCGAGTCTCTAATGGTCTTAATACCATATTCATATATGATTTTAAAGGGAGAGTGGTTTATTTAAGTATTCTTCATAGTTTAAATAATATTTAAGTGCACCTTGCTATACCCAATATCCATGGTAAGGGTCCCCTTATTCACATTGATAATTATCCTGGACATTTTTAGGAATGGTCCTCATAATATAATGAGTTAATAGCATAGTGGTTTATCTTCCTCCATGGTTATCACAAAAATTCTACTAGAAAAATTAGTCCTTCCAATCATAATAGTACATATTCCAATACTCCATATGGAAAAATAGTTCATCTATTTTTCATTTGGAAAAAAACTATTATGGTATTCAATTAACCAATTTTAAATTATTAATAAATAGAATGATACATGATTTTTATGGAGGCACTAATATCACAAAAAGAATTAGAAAATTATAAATAATCGATAGTATAGGTAATAGAAATTTTACCAAAGAACTTGACTTTTTTGTGGAAATGATGGTGTGATCATGTCTAAGACACTCCTCTTGAGGATGATTCTCTCATTATCATCAGGATTATTATTTTTCCACAAATATCATTGAGAAATTTAGCATAATTAGGAATTTTTAGTATGTTTTCCAAGAGTGGTATGTTAATTTCACCCATTTGAAATGTATTTCAGATCTCTTTTTGAAAATTATTTTCCTCTATGTTCATTGATTTGGAAAAATTAAAAGGGAATAGAAGGGGAATATTATATTTCTCACTTTTTTATTTCTAAATGGTGTTTTAGGTATTTCCTTTATGAATATAATAATGACTTATTTTTCATTATTTCTTTTTCTTTTTGTTGAGTGGGTTGTTCTTCCAGAGTTAGTCCAATATTTTTTGACTTAATTTCTTCCATTTTGTCTTAAAATTCATAGGGATTAGGTGTCTGATTCTCATTTATACTCCTTATAATAATCATACATACAATATCCTTTGGATTTTTGATGGTTTGAGATGGAATTTTTATAGGGTTTTTTATAACATGTCCATTTGAATGTCAAACTTACTTCAAAAATCATTCCCTGTGTTTTTTAGCGATTCAATATCTACTCCATGTTGGAATTTAACTAAGGGTACACAAGTATAGAGATTACCATAAGACAATATTTTTAAAATTGGTTGGTTTATAATCTTACTATTGATATTATGGCTTATACCGTTGGTGAAAAGGAGGTTCATTTTGAAGTTATTTTTTGAAAGGGGGTTGATTTCAATATTGGTTGGAAAAGGCATTTCTATACTATTTTTTTTTTGACCCCCAAATCCTTTTTGGGATTTCCCTTCTCTTCATGTTTTATTTTCATGAATTTTTCTTCACATGAATGTGGCTTTAGAGATCTCTATTCCCTTTATCTCTTCAAATTTTTCTATCAAGATATGGGGTGCTGAACACAAACCACATACCTAAGGTAGGGAAGGTTGTTTACTCAATTTTTCACAACCATCTATCTTATTATACTTATTAATTCTTAAATATTGGTTTCAAATTTTGTGATATTTTATCAATTAGGATTCTAGCTTCTGTTGGTGATTTTCTAATCAAACCTCCTCTTGATGATGAATCCAATAGGTTATTATCATTTTCTTGAGGTCCTTCATAGAATAATACTAGTAATTGGTTCTCTTTCACCACTTGATGAGGGTACATAACACAAATATTGTTGAATCATTCTCAATACTCATAGAGGGTCCCACCTATAGCTTGTCGGATAGCATAGATTTTCTTTGTTATTGTTGTGATCCATGAGGTTGGGAAGAATATTTCATGAAACATATTTTTATATCATATCATTATTGTATCTCTCTCGGTTTTAGGCTATAAAACCACTCCTTGGAATCTCCCTCGAGTGAAAATGGGAATTATCTCCACTTGAAATGGTCCTCAAATACTCTTCTCGGCTTCATGCATGAACATATAGAGCCAAATTCTTGAATGTTCTAGTTAGGATCTTTACATGAAAGGTGATGTAATTTTGGTAGTGCAGGAATCATGTTGAAACATAATTTAAATTCATTTTTTTATAATTCATGGATAATTGGTTTTATGGATTTCAAATTGTGAGGGAAAAAGTTGCCTTATAATGTTTTTGGGTTTATTTCCATTATTTTAGTTTTAGAGTGATCACTTGAGTTTTTACTTGATTCATCAATATTTATTAGATATAACATATTCTCTTTATTACAACTCATAATACTAGTTTGTAAATTCCTCTATATCTCATGATCAAATATAAATAGTTCCCCACTGGAGTTCCTAGTCATTAAATTTTGGTAAAGATTAGAAATTACTCACTATAATTGGAACCAAGTTTTTACACACACCTATCATGGTGTGTGGGAAAATCTATTTATTTTCCCTAAGGAAGGTAGTATTATTAGTAACTAGATTATTCTCAATGTATCAGTGATTAAATCATGTTTCCATGGGTGAAAAAAATATTCAGCATAATAATATTTCTAGTATCATTAAATGAGGAACAATAAATTCTTGAAGAAGAATAAATATGAGAGACAATTGATTGGGTTTTAGGTTTAGCTTCCCATTTTTAATTCCATCATGGTCTTTTGAAAATAAATCTCTAGTATTTTTTAATTGAATAATTGAATGGTTCCACAATCACTTCTATAATTTCACCCTTATTCAAGCTAGATAATGAATAGATTTATCTTTAAAATTTCCTTGTTTTAGATAATCATCATTCCAATGTGTAAAATGCATGATGATCCATCTTTTAATTACCTAGGAAATACTTGATAAGGTATTTTAATTCCCAAGTGTCCAAATTAAATCATTTTTTCTTCCACACGTGTATAGTAATCCTTAAACACTCTCCACTCAATGATAAACAAATCAATTGATATGATTTAAAATGAAACTAAGAGAGAAAATATTTCATAATCAAGGAAATATTTAAAATTCAGGTTTAATCATATAAAATTACATTCAAATCCATTTATGAAGTAAAATACTAAAAAATATTTAAGAGAGAAATAAATTCCACAAATTCAGTAAATGTTCCTAGAAACAAGCATTACAATTGGGTCACCTCTATTTCACTCAATCACTCAATGTTTTTATACCCCAATTAACAAATAAATAATGGAATTTTGAGGTGTAGAAGGAAATTTTTGATAAAAATAGTGAATGAAAATTTTCAAAAAAAACTAGAGTTGCAACAGGTTAAACTCGTTCTATCTATTTAGCAGTCTACATGTGTTATCTCCCTTTCTAGAGAAGTATGAACCTATAATTAAAATAAAAACTAATTCTCCATGGTACCTATAATATATCCTTTCCAAAATTTAATACCACATAAAATATATACGCATCTCTCTTTCTAACATTCATATCATTGTCAGTAATCGATCCTTCTTTTTAGGGGTGATTTGGACTCTTAATCTATGAACGGGGATCTGTTGGTGATATATTCTTAATTATTACCCCTAATACCCTGTGTGTATTACATAATTACCCATGTATATTAGGGATTAATGTTCTGTTTCTCTACTACACTATAGGATGGAAAGAAATATTGGGTGTCTATTTTCCAGCATATTCACTTCTTGTGAGAAACATAGTCGTTTTTTATCATTGGTTCACATATGAATTTTTGTTGATTTTCCTCATAAACATTTTCCTCCATGTTTCGCACAGTTGATTATTTACTTGGGATAATTTTGTTTATTATGTATGTGGTTATTTAATGTATCCAATTTGATGTATTTGTTTTGATTTCCATGAGTTCACATGCCCATTCGTACAATATAGCCAATGTTTCCTACATATCTGTTTCTATGCATGGTTGTGACATAGACATGTTCATATCAATTCATATTCTTTTTTTTATCCTTGACATATCCGTTTACAAATAGAAATTTCTACATATGGTCATTCCTAACATATCTTCTATGTAGCCTATATCCCTAGTGCAACACTTTATCCTCTCGAGCTCTTGGTATAATGGATCGCAGCGATAGTGCTGGAATCCTCTGTAAGGAGATCAGGCCTTCGCCTTGGATGGATCAATATTGTATAGCATGCAGAGCATCCTCTTATTAAAAATGTGGTCCACTGAGGTCACTCGAGGTTGTAAAAGATATCAATGTAATTCATATGCTTCATTCATGCTTCATATCTCAAGTTCGAGTTCCCAAAGCATTGATCAATATTTTTTCGGCAATTATAGATGGAGGTGGACGAAGTAAAGGGAGGAAGAGCATTGGGGGAAGAATCAATGGAATGTGTGAGCGTTGGGGGGGGTGTTACCATGGAAGGATGGAATCATTTCAATATGTCAGGAACAATACCTTGAACTCACCATCCAACATCAAAGATGTGGCTATTCTAGCCCTTGTATCTTAGAAAAATATTTGTGACTATGGTTCAGATCACCTACTTTATGGATGGTCTCTTAGTACACTTCTCACACACATATGGTATGTGAAAACACACATGACCCATGCAATACTTGTCCCATACATTTCTTGGGTTTCAAGTCCCGTAATCCTCATGTCACTCAATCATTCCCTCCCACTGGTCTAGTTGTCCCTTTTAAGCATGCTAAGTTGACAGAACCTCCCAATGGATATTTCCCTGATTTCTTTAGAGTTTTTTATAATATATTGGTCATGGTTTGGTTTTTCTTATATAAGTTTAACATTAAATATTGGGAGACGTAGATCACTCTTCAAAACCTGAGTCATCCTCTAATTTTGTACAAGTGTAAGGAGAATGATGAATATCTTTTAGAGTCTTATTATCAAGTATGGATATCATTTACTTATGAGCAAGCATATCTAGCACAAAGGATATAGATCATGGATAAAATCATTCTTGAATACATTCCCATTATAAGGTATTATAAATAAATATTCCAAGAATAATTTCTTAGTCATCCTCTCGAAAATGGTTTCATATTCCTGAGTGCTCCACCTTGGGGTTTGATGGTCCTCTTATTCAAGAAGAATGATGGGCCAATGATTATATACCTTTATTATCATGAGCTTAATAAAATAATTATAAAGAACAATAATCCATTACCATAGATATACAACTTGTTCAATCAAATTTTTGGGGAGCAATGCTTCTCTAAGGAGGACCTTCGATTGAGATATAATTAATTAAAGGTGAAGAAGAGAGATATTCTCAAGAATTCCTTTAGAACAATGTATAGACACTATGAGATTAGAGTGATTCCCTTTGGACTCAATAATGCACCAATAATCTTTATGGACTTAATGAATAATGTATTTATATATTATCTTGATAAATTTTTGGTATTCCTTATAGATAATGTTTTAAAATGCATCAAAATCAAGTAGAATCGCAAGGATAATTTAAATATGATGCTAAGGGATTTATGAAAGGAGAATTTATATGAAAAGTATAGTAAGTATTAGTTCTATATGGACAAAGTGTCATTAATGAGACATGTTATCGCTTGATAAGGGATATCAGTGGACCCTTCTAATATAAAGGATATTGAGGAGTGTCTGAGACCAACAGCTATAACGTAGATCCATAGTTTTCTTGGACTGGATTGGTATTTTTGATGATTTGTGAGAAACTTCTCATGGTTTTCAAGCCTTATATCCAAGATTACTCTAAAGGTCATAATGTTTTTATGCACTAATGAATGTGAAGAGAGATTTAAGGAATTGAAAAATAGGAATATCACTAAACTAGTACTTAAACTATGCACAAGTGGGGATCTTTTCTTAGAATAAAATGACCATTAAAATTATGGATTAGGTTTTTCACTAATTAAAAATGATAAAGTGATACCATAAACCTCAAGGGAGTATAATTTTCATGATAATAACTACCCAAGGCATGATCTAGAGTTTTATTCAATGATATTCAGCATGAAAATGTGGCAGAAATATCTCTATGTGAAGATGTGTGAAATATACATGGATAATAATAGTCTCAAATATATACCCACATAGAAGGTTCTAAATATATGTCATTGAATATTGTAAGAGGTTATCAAATATTGTAAATTCTCAATCCACTATCATCCTGGGATGGTAAATAAAGTGTAAAATTCTATAGGTATAAAGGATATTATAGCCTTTTTGATGATGGTAATGGAGAATTATCTAATATTCATAGAATTATAAAGGATTAAAATGGGAATCATAAAGGAACATAATAATTACTTTCTCAATTGATTTTCCAACCATCCCTTCTGGAGAAGATAAAGGATACTCAAAGATGTGATGTTGAAATCAAAAGAAGGTTGAAGCTATAATAAAAGTAAAATGCTTAGAGTTAAACATTGATAAAGAATGAGTTGTAAAATTCATTTAATAGCTATGAATATCATAAAATCCTAATAAATATAGCGATATTTTAAATGACGTACATAGATCGACCTTCTCCAACCACCCAGGGGGCATGAATATGTATTGAGATATATGAGAGTCATATTTGTGTGACAATATGAAGAAGGGTATCCCAAAATATATATCAGTGTGTCTGGTATGTGATTAAGTGAAATGTAAAAGGAAAAATTACAAGTGTATGATGGAACTATTACCCATACCTATATGGAAATGGGAAAAATCACTATAGACATTGTAACTATTCTTCTGAAGACATCTACAACAAATAATTCTATATGGGGTGTGCTGGACCATCTTACAAAACAATTCTTATTTCATCGCTATTAGAGATGAATTCTCACCCTATCAACATTCAAGGATATACAAAAATGAATTGGTGAGGCTACATAGAATGTTATTATCCATTATATCTTATAAATATCTAATATTTACTTCTATGTTCTAGAAGATCCTACAACATGCTCTAAACGCTGAGTTGAACATCAATACAACTCATCACCCCCAAACTAATGTCCAATTTGAGTTGAATACTAAAAAATTGGAAGACATATTGATAGAATGTTTGATGGACTTCAAAGGAGGATGGGATCAAAATCTTATTCCATTTGAGTTCTCATTTGTCATGTCCCGATCTGAATCATTGTATAAATAGTAATTGGGCCAGTTTGTGCTAAGGCCTAAAGTGCGCCTACCCATACACTATAGGATTCTGACTAGAGGTGAGGTCCAAGAGTGTGTACATGGAGAAACTATTCCCTCATATTATAGTAATAAAAAAATATAAATAACTAAACATCATCTATAGAAATAATTAATCATAGTGAAAAAGTAATAAATATAAAAATGTTATAATGGAATTGAATAGAGTGAAGGACTGAATAGCCAAGTCGTACATATAGAACTTATCTCCCATGGGGATGATCAAATATATATGTATGAAAGAAATGAAATGAAAATTACAAGTCATTACTACCAAATCTATTCCAAACCACCTACCCAATCTCTAATGACACTATTGAGCTACAATATCCAATAATAAAAATCCATATGAGCCATTGTGCCCAATCATGGAATCATAGTCCTTAGCCACATCCATCATGCATCTATACTCAACCTAAAAGAAGAAATAAGGTCTTCACATAACACGGTTCATGTATTGGAGGTGAGAAATAATCACAATTCTCTACCCCCAATGGTGAACTTATAAACTAATGTTATACATGTATACACATGTAATATAATCAGCCTAGTTAAGATACGATAGGTTAAAACAGATTGAATAATTATAAATTAGGTCCTTAGATTCATGATCCTGATCTTCTAGACATATTTAGAAAATATATTGATTTGGATAATGGGCACCCAAGCCAGGTTCATTCTCGTTGATCCTTGGGTGTGTGATCCAAATTGACCATACCTAATTCATCTAGTACAAGAAACGTTTATAAGAAAGAAATGTCACCATAGGGGGTACAAATCCTAGCCTTGGGTCACCCATACTCTCATCCACAATATAAAATAAGGATTTTATGTATCAAATGGACATCATAAAAATAAAGTACTGGATTGGATTTCATACCACTCAAATCATGTGTAATCCAGACTAATATATATGTCTTGGGTCCTAGTCTATTGGAAATAAATACATTATAACTCAAATATCCCTAATGGGGGGGAACCTTAGGTTTTATGTAAGGATCACTCTCCAGATCTGAGATAATAATTCAACATCATTTAACAACTAGATAAACATTTCATTTACAATATAGTCTAGGAAATAAAATAATAGTGCATCCACCCAATTCTAGGTAGTATCCTAGGACTGAATCAAGGTGATCATCATCAATCCTCTAGGATGACATAATAATCCCATTCTCGGGAGAAATTCACCCACTCAACAACCACTGGCATCACCAAGATCCTACCAAGCTAGTTATCTCGGGTGACACACAATGTAAGAGGGGTTCTAAGGTGTACTTGCTAACCTACCTATATTATCCCTATATAGGGAGAAATACTTTTTGAAAATTGAAATTCATGTAATGGAAAAATTCAAACAACTAAATCTCATAAGTTGGATCCTAGGAAGTGCATATGGTCATCCCCATAATATCATCTCATGACATCAAGCCCATAGGGTGAGTACTAAGAAGAACGATTGGAAATCATATCTTCATAAATATTAATTGAGTGCAAGAATGAATAAAATAGAGAGGTTGAATGAATGCCTACAACCATCACCACTAACACAACCCTTCAGTCTCACATGTTTGGTATGGGTTCTAGATGGTACTCGATACCATCTCTATCCAAATCCTTGATGAAGTAGATCACGGTCGATCAACCACTAGGGAACTGAATGGGTCCCCTAGGTAAATATATGTGAGAGCTAACCATCACAAGATTCTATAGGTCCACAGATAAGAATATTTATCTCTCTTGGGACCCTTATAAAATAGTACACAAGAAGAGGAATCCCTCTTGGGATCCTCAACAACTACACATTGGTAAAGGCATCCCTCTTGGGATCCTCCGGAGGAGTACCAATACATGTCATTTACTCCAAGTACACTTTAAGTACATAAAAATTTCATCCTCCTAAAATAGGAAGACTAAAAGGTATGTGTTCCTGTAACCACACATCATGTCATCAAGATTTCAAAAATGAAAACCCATGCAATTAGTCTGAAATCCTCATTTCCCTAAAAATAGTTATAGATCGACCCCCAAGGGGTCTATAAAAACCATAAAAGATCCTTAAAACTATAAATTAGAAAATATATTGGAATTTATGGGAAAACATAAAAATTTCCTACCTTTGGGAAGAATCCTCCAAAGATTTTCACTGATTCATGTTTTATAGTTGTCACATGACGATCTGGATCCTCTCGAGCTTCACAATAGAACCTCCCTTATTCCCTACCTCCCAATATATATCTCTATCTCTATCCCACTACCTCTCATATGTCATTCATAACAAATAGAATCCATAAAGGGGTTGTACCTAAGAATACAGGTAAGGGGGGAGAAAAAAATTGGAAAATGAAAAGGAAGGAAAAGAAAACTATATGAAAAAGGTGCTCAGACCTGGGACCGACACCTGACAAGATTTTATTCCTCAACTAGGAAAAATCCCATTATGGAATTAACAATAAATATTGAATCTAAATATAACACTTATTTCAAAATTTATCACCCAACAAACACACATGAATAAATTAATATTTATTTAATTAAATATTAAATAATTATTATTTCCTAAAAATTTGAATTACTCAAAATTTCTCCAAATTATTATCCTTGGGTAAAAACATATTCTAAGTCGAATTAAGTGGTATGAAAAATTATATGAGAACATATCAAAGGGTAAAAAATTCATTTCACTCCTCACAAGTACTAGAATAAAAAAATTTAAATATCTTCTCAATTTCACTGTCTAGAAATATACATGCCATTACAACCTCCCAACTATAACCATCTCATCCCCGTGAAATATGTATTATCAAATAACATCCATTCTCTCACCCCGATCATCTGAACAAATATGTTGTCTTGACCATCCAATAACCAATCTTATGTGTCTAAAACTCTCCCATTATAAAATATTTTCAATTGTGACTGATCTAGTGCTCCCCATCATAGGAGTATCCATATTTTTTCCTTGAAACTAAACTCTAAGTTAAATGTCCCATGATCCATCCATTGATAATAATAATTATTGGCATGGATAAAATCACTCATTCTAAATCACTAACTGACAAAAATAAAAACATCTTCTTTTCCATCTTCCCAAGAAAGGATTCCAAGGAAACCACTAAAATTTTAACCCATAAAAAAGGTAACCACATTCAAATAAAAGATGGTGAACTCCCCATTATATGAAATGGAATATACTAATATTTGAGGGCCACCTAAATAGGTTCACCACTACATGTTTTCACTCCTCAAAAGACATATTCAATGTCCTATGAATATGTGACCAAGATTGAGACATATCAGTAATTACACCGCACCAAATCTATTCAAGATGTCTCATATACAATGAATATAGATTTCTCATTTCATTGAAACTCATAGGAAACCATGACCAATGAATTTATTTGAAACTATCAATCCTAGGATGACATATGGTCTCTCACCAATTTAATATTTAAACAATTTTTATATTAAACTGGCATTCATAATTCCTATCTCAATCGATACAATGTATTTATAAACTCATACCACCCGACTCAAGCTCCCATGAGTGGAATGTTACAAATGTTAAGTTGTTTTTATCCATTTTATGCCAATATCATTATTCTGAAAGTTACCTAGTAAATCATATTCAATATAGGTCACTCCTCATGTTTAATTCTTTATTACACAACTGCCCCTCACACAATGCCTTCCTAGAACCATAGTTATGTAACCTTGGTATAAAGTGTTTCAAAATCATATACATGATTTCCCATCACCTGGTGATATTCCCATCATGATAATATACCTATTACCTAACCACAAAGGTAACAAAACACTCATTTTTCAACTAGTTTAGGCACATGAGTAGTCCTTCCCATTAAAGCTAGTCTTGATACCCAAGAACTATAGGTTCTTTCTCAAAAACCAATAGCTACATCATTAATATATCACAAAAATTGAGAAAATCCCATGCATCAGTAGTAATATGTTCATACAACCAATCTCACTACCTTAAAAGGTATTCATAAAACTAGTGCAACCCCTCTCATAGGATTCCCACAATTATAATAACTACCAACAAAACAAATGTCTGATCCAAACTAAGGTACTCTATGTATCCCTCATAGACCTACTAACCAGTTATCATATCAGGGTCACTAGGTATAACTGCTTAACCCATAGGTCTCTCAAATATAGGTTACATAAAAAATTCATAAAGGAGGTAAAACTGAAGGTAGGTAACGATATCATTAACCATAATGATCAAAACATGACAACATGGTTTCAATTTTATATGTTTTCAATTATATGTTATAGATTAATACACCATATATGTTTTAATTATGAACCCATTCAATTGCAACCCATTGGTAACTCATAACTCAAGGGGAATTTTAGTGGAATCACCAACCAATAGTCATCATACCAAGACCTAATCCTCTCTGGGCATCCACATAAGCGACTCCTCCCTGGAGATCTATGATATAAACTTAGAAAAAATTATTAACTGGTCCTCACTAGGAATTTGTATACGGTGATACCCCTTAAGGTTCTAGTTCAGAAAATAATTTTACGTACCTATGAGCATCACATTCAACTATCTTACAAGATATCCATAAATGAAGGGAAATTAAGTAAAATATCATTGTACGTTTGATGGAAAACTCCATGTATGTTTTAATAAATCATTTTTTAACCACTCTAGAGAAGATAAACCCATGTATGTTCAACAGGAAAGGAATAATCCATTGATGCTTACCAATGAGGGTCACTAATATACATACAACATCATCCCAAATGTTTAATGTGGTAAAACACTCACATGGTTTAGTTAAATAGAATTTCATTTCAATCTATGTGGGAAAAATTGATATAGGTTGTTATTGGAAGTTTAAATAACCAAACCTAAGTAAAAACTATAAAAGGAGTCCAAACCTTGGTCACTAGGTTCCCTCTCATTCAATTTGGGTCATTAAACCTCTCAAGCTTGAGGACTGATTGATCATGTTCACCTTCAAACATATCAACAAAGATCCACATGACCTGTAATAAGGAACATAACAAATGTAGTATAACTAAGTATAGTTCCTCCAAGAAACTATGTGGGAAAACACTATTTAGGTTGTTGTTGAGACATTAAATAGTTTTCCTTAGTCATCAGCTAAACAAATCTCACATTATCAGTCCTATAACATGTGGAACCTATGTTCAAAATATGATGCATGAAAAAATGTCACTTTCCTTAGTTGGCCAAGATTTAAAATCAATCAATGGCCTCTCACCAATGGGTCAAAAGACAAAAATAAATAATAAATCATAAAATCAAAACCAAGTGTGCTTGATCAAATTGATAATAACATAAAACTATAACATCACATATCAAGAAGAGTAATTTCATTTCCCTAGAGACCTAGAATTCCCATATGAATATGTTTTCTTGACGTACCTATCAGATATCCATCACAGGCTCTAACACATTCTTAATAATCTTATATTCAATTTCACAAAAGGTAAAGAAATAATATTGGAACCACTTTGATAAAACTTTATCACATCCTAGACCGACTCACTATATAAATAGTAAAAGGACTAGTTGGTGGCAAGGCCTCAAAAATGCCTCCCCATACACTAGAGGATACTGACTAGTAGTGATGGAATACAGAGTTTCTAGGGGGAGACAATGAATTCATATCAGAGTAAACAAAAAATATAAATAACCAAACATCATCCTTAAAAGTAAATAATCATAGTAAGGAAGAAATAAATATAACATGGATATAATAAATTGGAATGTGGTAAATTTATAAATAGCCATGTCATACATATAGAACTTATCACCCACTAGTTTGATCACATATACAAGAGTGAAAGAAATACAAATGAAAGTATTAAAGATGTACTACCAATTCAGATTTTAACAGAATACTCGGTCTCTAATGAAACTGGTGAGATGCTCACTACTGGAAAGGGAGGTTTTCCCAATGCCTATATACCAACAGTTTTCTTAAACCGTTGGTGTACATTAATCTTACAAACAGTTCGAGTAAACTGTCGGTAAAGTCTTGTTAGAATTAGCTTTAACCAACAGTTTTTTAAAACCATTGGTAAAAGTCTACTTTATACCAATGGTTCAATAAAACTGTTGGTATAGATTGGTTTTAATGATAATATACCAATGGTTTTTTAAAATCGTTGGTAAAGGATTTATTTCCCAACAGTTTTTAAAAACTGTTCGGAATGTTTGTCCCCAAATTGGGAGAAGCTCGGGCTCCCCCATTCCGCGTGACTGCAGCACTAAACAAAAGAAGGGAGATTTATTTTGTTTACCCTACGACCAAAATTCTTCAATCATCAAAATTTCTCAGTTCATCACTTGTAATCTATAAGTATACCTTCATTTTATTATTCTACATCTACTATTTTGGTTTTATGTTTTCATTTCGTTGAAGTGGAGAAGCGTAAATCCTACTTCGGAAATCCTTGACCGGGCAGTTGTCTGGTTTGATGGAATTCCATCTTGGTTTGTGAAAAATTTGTATTAAAGCCTGCCCTTTTTTATCTAGACTATCAGGTATTTGGATATTTGGACTGTAGAATCCCTATATTTAGTAATGGGAATAGCAACATGAAATATTTCCCATTCTAATCCTTGATTTTAATTTGGTAGTCCAGGTTTTGTGTCTTTTTATTTGTTTTAGTTTGGTTTTGGTGAGGGAAAAATGGATGAGAGAAATTGTTATGCCTTGATATCAAATGGATTATTGACCTATCTAGATTTTGAGTACATAGTTCAATATCCACCATGCTTGGTGGTTCTTAGTTGGGTTATGACTCACTACCGTGTCACTAGGTAAGTCATGACCATTAGTTCATCACTTCGATGATTTTCTAGGAGTTGTGTCTTGTTTCAGTATCATTTTTTATGAGTGAACATTAAAGGTGAAAAATATTTTGTAATGGAAAATGATTTCATTAAAATGGTTTTGGATTGAAAAAATGGGCTTTAAATGAAAATGTTTTCTTTTTAAAATTTGGTGATTTCCTTAGTTATAGACTTCTAATATGTAAGTTCTACACTTCTAATTGGTAAGTGATACGTTCATTTTAATGTTTTTCATCTACTATTTTGTTTTTCTGTTTTGATTTGGGTGTGTATGACTTTTGTTTTTTGGTTGATTTGGGTGTGTGTGTTAGGATTTGACAGTGGCCACTATTGGAAATGGGGGTTTTACCAATAGATATATACCAACGGTTTGAAGAAACCATTGGTATACTGTAAAAAATGCCACACCCCCTGGAGAGCTCGTACCCCCCTGGACAGCCCCACCACCCCCTCGACAGCCCACCCACCCCCTAGACACATTGTACCCCCTAGACACCCCCCCCCCCCCCCGACCCCCCTGGACAGCCCTGACACCATTGTGGACAGACCATCCACCCCCTGGACAGCTCGTACCCCCCTGGACACCCCCCCCCCTTGACACCCCCGACCCCACTGGACAGCCCCACCACCCCCGTGGACAGCCCGACCACCCCCCATGGACATCCCACCAACCCCCCTGGATAGCCCGACCACCCCCCTGGACACCATGTACCCCCTTGGACAGCCCCGCCACCCCCATGGACAGCTCGCCCACCCCCTGGACACCTCGTACCCCCCTAGAAAGCCCCACCCACCCCCTGGACACCCCCACTCACCCCTTTGGATAGCCCGCCCACCCTCTGGACACCCCCTACCCCTTGGACACCCCCTGGACAGCCCGACCACCCCCGTGGATAGCCCGCCCTCCTAGACACCCCAACCCCCTAGACATCCCCCCACCCCCTAGACACCTCTGACCCCCCCTTGACAGCCCCTCCACCCCCTTGGACACCCCGCACCCTCCTGGACACTCCCTCCCCCTTTTGCAATGTATGTGATAACTCAAATTATTTACTAAAATATAAAATTTCTTTAATCTAAAATTTAGTCAACTCCTGAATAATTATCCTCCACAAGTGTACATGATCTTGTACACTCATTTTTAGTTCTTCAAAGATATTTTGTTATAAATATATTATTTTTTGTCTTTTATATTATGATTCTCATATTTAGTAGTGTGTCTATTATTGTTTCATATAAAGTGAACAATTCTCATTTACTGAAATATATTTTTGATGAAAATTCAATCTTATTGAATTTATTTCGACAAATTGACTTATAACAATTATTTTTGTACATAATGGATAGAAGTTGGATGTATGAAACCGATCGGATTTTAAGCAATTTTAAAAACAATTTTGAGAGATTTTTATATTTTCCGTTTCACAATGCTTCAAATAGTGGTCGCATAAACTGCCCATGTTCCAATTGTGTTGGAAGACCTTGGTTGAGCTGTGAAGAAGTCATCTACCACATAACCAAATATGGTATTCAAGAAAACTACTATTCGTGGTATCACAATGGGGATAAAATGAAATCTCAAATTGCTGAGGATTCAAATGAGAGGATTGGAGTAGAGAATTTGTTATATGACTGATTTCTGTTTATTCATCATAATGAAAAAGAAAGGATTTCAACCTAATAATACTTAGATATGAGCACACATGATGAATCTAATGAAAATGATGATGTTTTAAGGGTGAAAAAAATGAATGATGCTATCATGACTCTAGTATATCGACACTGCGATAAAATGAAAAGGCTGGAATTTTTAATCTGATTGTTTCATGGGAAAAATATGTATGGGATTTCTAATATAGAGTTTGATTAAATTCATACCTTCTTGAAGGATTTACTTCCAGATGATGCAGTTATTCCCTCAAACCACTATGTTTCATGGAAGCTAGTTGAGGAACTTTGATTTTCAAGAAATAAAATTCATGCTTTCCTAAAAGATTGCAGTTTATTTTGGGAGGAAACTGCTGAACAAAATGATTGTATAAAATGTGGCACATCACACTGGAAGTCAAAATCTGATGGAACACCATCCCACGTTCCACAAAAATTAATGTGGCACTTTCCATTGATCCCCAGACTCCAGAATCTTTTTATGTCTGATGAAATATCAATAAAAATGAGATGGAATGATACCGAGAGAAATAAGACTAATGATGAGTTATTTCACCCTGCAGATGGATTTGCATGGTAGATATTTGATGCTCAATATCCTAATTTTGCAGCTGATGTGCGTAATGTGAGGTTGGGTTCTTCATGTGATGGTTTTAATCCTTTTGGGAAGACTCTTACTTCGCACAACACATAGCTAGCTTTTATACACATTTATAATCTTCCCCCATGGTTGTGTATGGAAAAACCATTCACCTTCATGAGTATACTCATGTTTGGCCCTTCTGATCCTGACATTGATATTGACGTATACATGAAACATTTAATAAAAGAGTTGAAAATTCTTTGGGATGTGGGTGTGTGCACATACGATACATATTCTAAAAACATATTTTAGATGCGTGCTACGCTTATGTGGACGATCAATGATTTTCTAAATTAAGCAATGATGTCTGGATGGAGCAAAAAGGGAAAACGGTCATGTTTTGTTTGTATGAATAATACACGATACAAAAGACTGAAACATCTATGTATTTTAAGTTTTCTGAGACATCGACGATTCTTTCCAATGGACCATCCATATAGAATAATCATTGAAAATTTGATAACACCACAGAGACCGATGATCCACCTCAGCATATTTCTAGAACTAATGTGCTTAATGTATTGAAAGATTTCAGTTTTTCATTCAGGAAGGGTCAAATGAAATCTGGAAAGAGAAATAAGGTTTCCATTAAAACCTGTTACAATTGGAGGAATAGGAGTATCTTTTTTGATTTTCCTTATTGGTCAACCAATTTGTTACATAATTTTTTAGACGTAATGCACATTGAAAAGAATATATTTGAAATGTAGCTTTCGATACTTCTAAATGTTAAGGGAAAGGAAAAGGATGATTTATGGTCTCGGAATGACTTGGTGGATTGGGGCATCAGACCAGATTTGCATCCTGTGCGTATCAGTGAAAATAAATGGCAAGTTCCATGTGCTTATTATGTGATGAAACCTATGAAAAAAACAATTTCTGGAAGTATTAGAGACTATTAGAGTTCCTTATGGCTATTCAAGAAACATATCTAAATGGGTCAATAGAAGATAGTTGAAACTAAAATCATTGAAGGCTCATGACTATCAAGTTCTTCTGCATGAGTTGATTCCAATAGCAATCTGTCATATTTTTTCCAATAATGTAAGGGTGACTGTTATTTAGTTGTTCCATTTTTTTAGAGATCTTTGTGCTAAGAAGTTTTCCAATCCGTTCTTGTAAAAAATGTTTACAAATGCCCCATTAATTTTGTGTGAGTTGGAGAAAATATGTCCTCCATCATTTTTCACATGCATGTTGCATCTAAATGTCCATATTCCCACTGAATTACTTCTCAAAGGACCTATTCCTTTTCTTTTAATGTATTCAACTGAAAGAAATATGTATGTATTAAGGTCTTATGTCTGAAACAGGAATCATCCCGAAGGTTCTATCATGAACGATTACTTGGCTCAAGAATATTTGGATTTCTACTCAATGTATTTGTCTGATCTTACTACAAGAATGAACAAACCAATGAGAAATGAAGAATAATAGTATGAGAAAATTGAACCCAGTTTTCCATCACTTCTTCAAACAAGATGAATTCCTGGATCATATACATTGAAGACATTAAGCCTTGAAGAGCGGGAGATGGGACATCACACAGTTTTGTTCAAATATGATTTGTTCGATGAATAAATCAGGTAACTAAATTGAATATGTATGTCTTACATATATATATATCTACTAAACTATTAATATTTTTTATCTACAGGTAATATAAAACAATGATAAATAGAAAGCATCGTCCTTTATCTTTGAGAAGGAGGGAGATTTTTCATTGCAAAGAGTTTTCTTCTTGGTAAAAACTGAATGTAAAAATAATAATGTTTAAAATAATTAAATCAATATTTAATTAATTTTAATATTCATTTATATTGTAGGTATTGAGTTTTCCTACTGACTCTGTCTATGAGGAAATAAGAGCTTTGGATTTTGGTCATAATATCGTGGTTTGTAATTGTAAATCAATTATTATCAATGGGTACAAATTTATTGTCACTGAACGAGAAATGAACATGAAAACACAACATGATGGTGTTATGGTTACTGCCACAACAGTTTTTTATACCAGTGCATCAAATAGTAGACTGTGATTTGAAAATGTGGGTTATTATGGATTCGTTGAAAAAATAATAATGTTGGATTATTACTCTCATGGATGAGTCACGATGATGAAATGTCATTGGGTTTTATTTGATGATGAGACAGGTAACATTTATTGATGATTGTGGATTTCGAGTAATTAATATAGCTCGCACTCTTGCTACCAAAGAACCATATGTATTGGCATCAATGGATAAAAAAATTATTTCAATGACCAAATTTGACCTGATTTTGGTGTCATAATTGAGGTAATTCCAAGACACATTTTTTATGATGGTGATGATGGAATTGACATCACCCCTACTGCCATTAGAACCAATCCATTTATTTCTTTTGATGACTCCAACAACTCAATTGTCAGAGTTGACTATGAACCTAAAGTTGTGGTGGGAAATATATAAAATAATCCATTCATGTTCTCAATTATTTTGGATTACCTAGAGTTTGGTTGTTAAGGTCGGTTCTATTCAAATTGATTTAATATTGAAACCTGCATCATCTACCTGAGCTAAAGAAATTAAATTTTTCCTTAATTTTTAAAATTTCTCTTCCCTCTCATTTTTTGGGTTACACATTAGTTATCCTTTTCTATTTACATCCATATTTGTTTTCAAATGTTGGAAATGAAACCAATTGAAGAGGGGTGACAGAAACAGATTATGGAAAACAATCGTCGCAGGACCGAGATGGGCATTCCACCACTAGTGCCTGTAGTGAGTATTTTATTTAAAATATATTTATTTAAATTATATATAATTTCATGTGATTAATTTTTTTTAAACATTTTTTCAGGATCCATCTATTAGGAGACATTTATTTTATGAGCAACCAAGTAGTGGTCCTAGTACTCTGGATGTTCATACGAGGGGGGTGGTACGGGAGCTAGACGATCTAGTCGCCGTACCCGATTAGACCATACCCCTCCTACTGACATACCATCCATCCCACATTCTGATCCAGGTTTTTCATTAGGGACACACAAGATATTTAGGCCTCCCATGTTTTCACCACCCTTTACATCTTACCCTCCTCACCCATATGTACCATATCCGATGATGATTTCCACTCCCCATCCAGAATTTGTCCCGCCATCCCTGTCATCTTTTTCTACTACTGCTTCGATCTTTCCGGGATTTTATATTCTATATTCTTTGACTCCTACTCTGCTAGAGTCTGTCCCTACGGAGTATACATTCAGACTAACTCCATTTTTATAGGGTGTTCCTTCAGTTTCTATGGATCCATCGCACCCACTGATCAGACTACCGCAAGTATACTTATACAACCCTAACAAATTGTTACACCATTATTTATTTTCATTATAACATGTATTGATAAAATATTTGTTTTTATTTCATAACAAATACATATACTGATAGGAGGCGGGGTCGGGGGAGTACACGCATGCGTGCGGTGTGGAACCGCCGCACATAGTTGATGGTGGACTATAATGAAGATAGTCAGATTATTGAAAAATTAGGGTAGCAATGTCGGAGTTTTTTGGCGATGCTTTCCAAATACTCCAACATCATTCATGCCAGCCCACTCACATGGAGACAACTACCAAATGAAGTCAAGGATAATTCCAGGGTAGAGATATGGTTTAAAAATCAGTTTTATTTAATGCAATATATTATTTTTGTGTTTTTATCAATTAATATTTTGGTTTTAGATGCTGTCTAATTTCCCCACTGGTGAGGGTGCATGGCCAGCACGTCAAAAGGATTTAGGAGAGGAGGAGGGTGGGGACAATGATGGGGATGACGATGAGGATGAGGGTGAGGGTGAAGATGATGGTGATGATAGTGATGGTGATAAGGGATAGATTGATCCATTACATTTTTTATTGATATTACTAACCATTGATGTTTATTGATTTTTTGTGCCTGAATATATGTGTGATTAGATAGGTCACATTTTCTTTATATTTTTTTATCTATAAATAATAAAACTTGATTTGCTGATTTTCAGTGAAATCCCCCTATTTTAATTAAATTTTAATTTTTTAGTGGAATTTAGAAAATTGGTGGTCTCGATATAATGAAATTATTTTTTAACCTTGAATGAATTTGATTATAAAATATGTAAATATCATCCCATGAACCCAAGAGAGCCCCCCAGACAGCCCCACAAACAGCCCCCTGGACAGCCCCCACCCTCCTCCCTGTACCCCAGATATCCCCCCAGACAGCCATTCGGACATCCCCCCCCACCCTCCTCCAGGGACCCCGGACAACCCCCCAAACAGCCCCCACCATCCTCCCTGGACACCGGACAGCCCCCCGAACAGCCCGCCGGATAGCTCCCACCCCCACCCCACCCTCCTCCCAAGACCCTAGACAGCACCCCAGACACCCCCCCCCCCCCACCACCCTCCTTCCTAGACCCCAAAAAGCCCCCCAAACAGCTCCCCAGACAGCCCCCCAAACAGCCTCCCCACCCTCCTTCCTGGACCCAGGATAGCCCCCGAACAGCCTCCCCACCCTCTTTCTTGGACCCCGGATAGCCCCCTGAATAGGTCCCCCACCCCCCTGCCTGGACCCCGGATACCCCCCTGAACAGCCCCCCACCCCCCTCCCTGGACCCCAAACAGCCCCCCGGACACCCCCTTCCCCCCACCCTCCACCCTGGACCCCGAACAGCCCCCCCCCCCCCACCCTCCTCCCTAGACCCCGGACAGCCCCCTGGACATCCCCCCATACAATCCCCCACCCTCCTCCCTAGACCCCGAATAGCCCCCGAACATCCCCTGGAAAGCCCCCCACCATCTTCCTTGGACGCCGGACAGCCCCCCACCCTTTTCCTTGTACCATTGTGTATTCAAGTAAATGAGACTCGTATGCCTTATGTATAATGCTATTACAAGTGGATTAAATGGTATACCTCATGTTATATTCCTTTTCTTTCCTTTATGTTATGCTAGGAGATTTATACTTACGCATAGAAAATGTATATTTTTTTTTATTCCAATTGGTTTGGCCTAAATGGCAGGCCTTGCTTGCCAAGATTACTAGCATGGGATATTGGAATGTCATGGATGATATGTAAATGTAGGCTTGTTGATTTCATATGCCTTATGTTTATTTCTCTGATCATGAAATGTTATTTAGGATTATTCCATTTTTGTATGTCTTGAACTATATGAATGACTTGGTAATCTTATTAGCTCATGCTCATCAAATGCATGTGAAATGGACATCATTTTCAGTGAAAACAACAACTGACATATGGAAGACTGACCAAACGCATTCTGATTCTATTGAAACTTTAGGATAACTATCCATGGGTCATATGTGAAATGTACGAGTCAACCCCTCCTTAATCTGAGGCGCGTTGTAGACGATATCACTCTAAATATCTCTCTTTTGTTAAAAATAGACATCATTTTAAGTTAAAACAACTGGCATACGGAAAACTGACCAAAAGTATTCGTATTGTGTTGATACATTAGCACAAAAATCCATGGGTCATATGTTATGTGTAAAAGTAAACCCCACCTCAATCCGAGGCATAGTGTGGCCGGCACTACTCAAAGTGTCTCACCTTTATATGAAAATGAAAACATTTTAAGATAAAACAATAACTGGCATACAGATAACTGACCAAACGCATTCAGAATGTGTTGATACTTTATGAAAATGATTTATGAGTCATTTTTGATGTGTACGAGTCAACCCCACCTCAATCTGAGACGTGGCATGTCTGTAACCACTCAAAGTGGATCTCTTTTGTATCAAAAGGACATCATTTTAAGTGAAAAAAACAACTTACATATGAAAAACTGACCAAATGCATTCAGATTATATTGAAAATTTATGAAAATCATCCATGCATCATATGTGACGTGCATGAGTCAACCCTGCCTCAATCCAAGGGCCAGTGTAGCTGGCACCACTCAAATTGTCTCAATTTTATTTCAAATCGAGAGGATTTTAAGGGAAAACAACAAATGGCATACGGAAAACATACCAAACGCATTCGGATTGTGTTGATACTTTAGGAAAAAAATCCATGGGTCATTTTTGACGTGTGAGAGTCAACCCCGCCTCAATCCAAGGTGAAGTGTGGCCGGCACCACTCAAAGTGTCTCTCTTTTATTTCAAAAGGACACCATTTTAAGTGAAAACAACAACTGACATACAGAAAACTGACCAAAGGCATTAGTATTCTAATGAAAGTATAGGAAAATGATCCATGGGTCATATGTGACATGTAAAAGTCAAACCTAACTCAATATGAGGGTCGGTGTGGCCTACACCACTCAAATTATCTAACTTTTATTTGAAATGTACGGGATTTTAAGTGAAAACAACAACTGGCATAAGGAAAACTGACCAAATGTAGATTCTGTTTATACTTTAGGAAAATGATCCGTGAGTAATTTTTGATGTGTATGAATCAACCCCACCACAATCTGAGCCACGGTGTGGTCAACACCACTCAAAGTGTCTCTCGTTTGTTTAAAATGGAAATCATTTAAAGTGAAAACAACAACTGATATACATAAAACTGACCAAATGCATTAGGATTCCATTGAATCTTTAGGAAAAATATCCATGAGTCGTATTTGAAGTGTAAGAGTTAACCCCGCCTCAATCCGAGGCACGGTGTGGCCGGAACCACTCAAAGTGTCTCTCTTTTGTTTAAAATGGACATCATTTTAAGTGAAAATAATAAATGACATACAGAAAATCAACCAAACGCATTCGGATTCTATTGAAACTTTAGGAAAACCATCCATGGGTCATATGTGAATTGTATGAGTCAATCTTGTCTCAATCCAAAGAACGGTGTGGCCAGAACCATTAAAAGTGTCTCTCTTTTGTTTAAAATGAACATCATTTTATGTGAAAACAACAACTGACATACGTAAAACTGACCAAATGCATTCGGATTCTGTTGAAAATATAGGAAAACGATCCATGGATCATATTTGATGTGTACGAGTCAACTATGCCTCAATCCGAGGTGCGGTGTGGCCGGCACCACTCAAGGTTTATCTCTTTTGTTTAAAATGGACATCATTCTAAGTGAAAAGAACAACTGACAAACGAAAAACCAACCAAACACATTTGGATTCTGTTAAAACTTTTGGAAAATGATCCATGGGTCATATGTGACGTGTAAAGGTCAACCCTACCTCAATCTGAGGTGCGGTGTGTCTGGTATCACTCTAACTGTCTCTATTTTGTTTAAAATGGACATCATTTTAAGTAAAAACAACTGGCATACAGAAAACTGACCAAACATATTCATATTGTATTTATACTTTATCAAAACGATCCATGGGTCATATGTGATGTGCATGAGTCAACCCTACCTCAATCTGAGGTGCAGTGTGGTCGGTACCACTCTAAGTGTTTCACCTTTATTTGAAATGGAAAACATTTTAAGTGAAAACAACAACTAGCATACATAAAACCAACCAAACACATTCAGATTCTATTGATATTTTATGACAACGATCCATGAGTCATCTATAACGTGCATGAGTAAACCCCACATCAATACGAGGTACGGTGTGGCCGCTATCACTCCAAGTGTATGTATTTTGTTTAAAATGGACATCATTTTATGTAAAAACTACTTGTATATGGAAAACTGACCAAACGTATTCAGATTATGTTGATACTTTATTTTGGGGTTATTAGATTCTAATTTATGAATTCAATCATTTATGTGTTATAGAAAATGAAATTTTGTATGTATTCTTAATTCTGTATAACCCACCCCTAAGACACCCCCACCCCCGTGGACAGCACCCCACCCTTGGACACCCCTACCCCCCAGGACAACCCCAACCCCTTGTATGTCATATTATATATGTGTTATATATAATTCAGAATTTTTTATGCAACATAATTCATTTTTTATGTGTTATTGATTCATAATTCGAAATTCATTACATAATTCATTCTGCATGTATTCAATTGAGAATTCAATTATGAATTCTGTATTGCATAGGGTAATTGGGTTCATATACATGATTATAATTGTGGTACATTCCATGGTTATAAGAGTATCTTGTTTTTATGTGATTTTTTGTGCTATAGTAGGTGTTTTTGTTGCTATTAAGATTGTATGAAGGTGTATGTAGTTGAGTGTGTAGTGGAGGAGATTTTAGGTTGTTGGTCTGCCAAATTCTGGAAATAAACTATACCAATAGTTTACTAAAACCGTTGGTATAGTGATGTACATATTTTAGCCAACGGTTTTAGTAAACCGTTGGTAAAAAATGAAAATGATAGTACTACCAATAGTTTTACAAACCGTTGGGAATACTCTTATATACCAACAGTTATTTAAATCGTTGGGAAACTAGGATTACACTGCCTTTCTCAATGGTTATACTAAAATTGTTGGTAATGGGCTCTCGCCACGCCTTACTTACCAACGGTTTGGAAGCCTTTACTAATGGTTTGAAACCATTGGTAAAGCATTAGTTTCCAGTATTGTATCTTGATTGATTATAAGAATCCACATGAGTTACTTCACTCGATCATGCAACCTTGGGCCTCATCAATATCCATTGTTCATTTGTGGTCAACCTGAAAGCATATATAAGTTATTCACACACTCAAGCTACACATAAATAGGGTGATAACTAATCTTAGTAGGACACCCCCAATGAGAACCTATAAAATGATTTCATATATGAATAATCATAAAATATGATCATCCTAGCCCTGACACAACCTGATAAAATAGATATAATAAATCCAGATTCAATCATTGGATTCATGATCATAACCATCTAAAAAAGCTATAAAAATTTAATTGTGCTAGATTTCATGCCACACAAGCCATGTGGACTCTCTTCAGTCATTTGGTATGTGAACCTGATTGAATGTACCAGCTTTGGATAGTGTAGTAAATATCTACGAGAAATCTACTTCACGATAAGGGAATACATGTCCTACCCCTATGATATGTTGTAATTGTGGGTTCCCTAGACCAAACTTTAACGGTACATTTGATTACCATCTCGTGTATACAGTTAGATATACATGATGTATTATTAGCATTATATTGTAGATATTTCTACATATACTATTTAATGGTAATTTATATAGATTTATTGTTGTATCAAATGGTTATAGAAAATCCCATACTATAATGAGAACCTTGAGATACCAATACATTAATCTTAAGAAAATTTACTATGGTCTAGATACATCTTACTGATTGGACATGGTATATGTTTGAATATCAGGTGTTGGGAGATTATAAGCATTGAGACTTCTTATGAATTTCACCCTTTGTGATCTCTAGTATTGAGTTCATGAGGACTCACCCACAAATAGGAACACCACATGTTTTGGGTGTCATTAGTTATTCTTATCTACGAACATATGTATTGCTCTCCTAACATCATATCATTTTCAATGTGTGTCATTTGATCACATAATTTCATACAAGATAAAAACCATGATAATGAAATCATTGTTAGGTAGCTTCTGTTGGGTGTGGCATTGGTGGTATGACATTGGTTTAATGGTCAAGAAAGGATTTGTTTCTTCCAAGTTAAGGAAGTAATATATCTCAAGCCTAGTTGATCAGGATGGTACTGCCTTCATATGAATTTGGCCAAAGCATTCGAATGGTAAATCAATCTAGTTATATCAAGAAATAATAATGCAATAAAAGTGTGATGACATAGGTGTGTGTCCTGCTTTATGAGATATTTAAAGACAAAGATATTATAGTACAAAGTAAGTGTTCATAGGTTGGTTTTCGTTGTTATGACAATATTCATCTTTTTAGTGGCCTTGATGGGTTTCTAGACTCTACTCTTGGTATTTGGATTTTATTTACTACTATTGAGATAAATTCCTAGAGGGTCACACATAATAGTGTATATAAGAATCCTCCCTATTCAGATGAATTGGTATATTGGACATGGTGGTCCCCACCAAGTGGTCTGAGTGTCGTCCAAATTAACAATCACTAATAAATAAATAAATTCAGTATAATTCAAGTTAAGAATAATTAGGTTTAATATATTTATTAAAATTATTTACATGTTATGTAAATATGTGAGATAATATTAATCGAACGAATATTATTTTAATATTCCATGTTAATTTCATATTAGCAGGAATGATGAGTCATGTTAAATTAATCGGTTTTATCACGTAATATATTTAATATGTATTATAGGTATGTGGTAAATTATGAATAATATTTATGGTGTAGTTTAGTTCATCATAATTATTATTTAGTGGATGTAAAATTTTTGGGGGTTGTGGAACCCTACAGGTTGTTTTGAGAATCCACTATAAATAGAGAGAGGTCCTTGCACAACATTGACTATTCATTTATTTTTTATAGAGATCCTCTATTTCCTTCCACTTTATAGAGAAAGTATCTCTCTCTCTCTAAGTGAGGATCTAAGAATGCCTTCAAGCATCGAAGGAAAAATATCACAATGATGGTCAAGATGTCGAAGACATCGTCGAATCGCCGCACTACCACCCAGGATTTGATGATCGATACATCATAGATTTTGGAAGCATGTGTGATGATCTAGAGAGATTATACTCTGGATCCTTCGAGAAAAAATCACCAGATAAAAGCTCATGTCAAGCGCAGATTTAGATATGAAAAAGGTAAGTTTTAGGTTTTATTTCTTGATTCTATGGTTAATTATGTGAGATCATCGAACCATACTGTGGCTTGAATCATAGAAGATGACATGTCTCGTCGTCCTGATGAAAAAAATATTTAAAATTTTGGCCCACTGGCTTCTGCTATGACCCTTGTACCATTAATTGGTATCATAGGGATAACATAAATTTTTTAAGCCAAAAAAAAATTAATTTGATTTAAAATTATATATAGGGTTTAATTTCAGTTTGAACTGTTTTGACCGTGAGTTGATCCGAGTTCATATGGCTAGGTTATGATCATCTGAAAACATTTTATGGATCGTTCGTGGTTTCATTGGATATTCAAATTTTGGGATTTACAATTATGAACAACAAAATTTTAAATAAATTGTTTTTACTCAGATATAGTGGCCAGAACAGGGATATCTGGAGTGTTAATTACACAATAAATGAGCATATTATTATAAAAATTATAATTATTCTTTTTAAATTGTATTTTATAGCCTGTATAATTTTAGGGTGAACATTTTTTGTTTGGTGTGTGGAAACGCACACACACACAAAAAATGGAAGGGGAAGAAAAAATTTTAAAAACCCCAAAAGGGGTGGCTAATTAAAAATCAAAAAACATACATTTGATTTTTTTTTCAAAAGGGGTGGCCCCACTCTTTTCTACCTCATCGGTGGGAAAATTTAGGAGGGTGGGTTTTTTTTAGTTTTATGGGGTAGGGTTTTTATATATTGGGGAAACGGGTTTGTTCAGCGCCACTTGAAATGGCTTTGAACAAAAATTGGGCAAACCGCCACTTGAAGTGGCGCTTTGACCCCACACCCCCCAAACCCCAAATATATATATATATATATATATAATTTAGTTATTATAATAAATATAAAAAAAATACAATAAATACATAATTATATTTTTTATAATAAATACAAACATTATAATAAATTTATTTTTTTATAATAAATATTTATCATAAATATCTAATAAATATTATAATAAATATTATAATATTATTATAATAAATATACATTTGTTATACATTTATTATAAATTTATTATAAATATTATAATGTTATAATATTATAATATTTATTATAATAAAGATCTAATAAATATTAATAAATACTATTATAATAAATGCATAATAAATGTATAATAAATGTATAATAATTATTTATAATACATTTATATTTATAATAAATACTTATTATAATTAAATATTATAATATTTATAATAATAAATATCTAATAAATGTATAATAAATATTATTATAATAAATATACATTTATAATATCTATTATAATAAATATTATTATAATATTTATTATAATAAATGTATAATAAAAATCATTGTAATAAATATTATAATAAATGTATAATAAATATATAGTAAATGTATAATAAATATTTATAATACATTTATTATAAATATATATTTATTATAATAAATATTATAATATTTAATTATAATAAATGTATATTTATATTTATATTTATAATAAATATTATAATATTTATTATAATAAATATACATTTATTTATTATAATAAATCTACATTTATTTTATACATTTATTATAATAAATATGTACAATAAATGTATAATAAATATTATAATAAATTTAATTTTTAATTATAACATAATAAATGTAATATGTAATTATTTATCTTTATTATATAATTATCATATCTATATTTATTATATTTATAATTATATAATGATATTATAAATAAATGTATTATGTAATATAATATAATAAATGTAATATGATACATTTATTTTTTAATTATAATAAATGTATATTTATAATTATATAAATGTATAATAAATATAATAAATATAATAAATATAAATGTATAATTACATATTACATTTTTTATAATAAAAAAATAATTACATAATATATTTATTATAATAAATAAATGTATATTTATAATTGCATTTATAAATGTATATTTATTATAATAAATAAATGTATATTACATTTATAAATAATTACATATTTATTATAATAAATAAATGTATATTAAATTTATAATAAATGTATATTTATTATAATAAATGTATATGGAATTTATAATAAATGTATATTTATATAAATAAATGTATATTACATTTATAATAAATGTATATTTATATAAATAAATATTATTAATAAATATTATTAATGAAAATTAATAAATGTATATTTATTAATGAATATTATAATAAATAAATGTATATTTATAATTACATTTATAAATTTATATTTATTATAATAAATAAATGTATATTACATTTATAAATAATTACATATTTATTATAATAAATAAATGTATATTATATATATAATAAGTGTATATTTATATAAATAAATGTATATTTCATTTATAATAAATGTATATTTATATAAATAAATATTATTAATAAATGTTATTAATGAAAATTAATAAATGTATATTTATTAATGAATATTATAATATATATAAATGTATATTTATATTTACATTTACAAATGTATATTTATAATAAATGTATATTTATAAATAAATATTATTAATAAGTATTATTAATGAATATTAATAATTGTATATTTATTAATAAATATTATAATAAATAAATGTATATTTATAATTACATTTATAGATGTATATTTATTATAATAAATAAATGTATATTATATTTATAAATAATTACATATTTATTATAATAAATAAATGTATATTACATTTATAATAAATGTATATTTATATAAATAAATGTATATTACATTTATAATAAATGTATATTACATTTATAAGTAATTACATATTTATTATAATAAATGTATATTACATTTATAAATAAATAATCACTTATTTAGTTAATAAATGTATATTACATTTATTATAATAAATGTATATTACATATATATTATAATAAATGTATATTACATTAATATAAATGTATATTTTTTACATATTTATTATAATAAATAATTACATTTATAAATGTATATTACATTTATAATAAATATCTAATAAATGTATATTTATTATAATAAATAAATGTATATTAAATTTATAAATAATTACATATTAACTATAATAAATAAATGTATATTTATGATTATATGATTATAGTATATAATTATTTATAGATATGATAATTACATAATAAAGATAAATAATTACATATTACATTTATTATATTATAATTAAAAAATAAATGTATTATAATATTTATTATACATTTATTATACATATTTATTATAATAAATGTATAAAATAAATGTAGATTTATTATAATAAATATTATAATATTTATTATAAATATAAATATAAATATAAATTTATTATAATTAAATATTATAATATTTATTATCATAAAAAGACATTTATAATAAATGTATTATAAATATTTATTATACATTTACTATATATTTATTATACATTTATTATAATATTTATTACAGTAATATTTATAATTCATTTATTATAATAAATATTATAATAATATTTATTATAATAGATATTATAAATGTATATTTATTATAATAATATTTATTATACATTTATTAGATATTTATTATTATAAATATTATAATATTTAATTATAATTAGTATTTATTATAAATATAAATGTATTATAAATATTTATTATACTTTTATTATACATTTATTATAATATTTATTACAATAATATTTATTATACATTTATTAAAATAAATATTATAATAGTATTTAATATAATAGATATTATAAATGTATATTTATTATAATAATATTTATTATACATTTATTAGATATTTTTTATTATAAATATTATAATATTTAATTATAATATGTATTTATTATAAATATAAATGTATTATAAATATTTATTAACATTTATTATACATTTATTGTGCATTTATTATAATAGAATTTATTAATATTTATTTGATATTTATTATACATAAATAAATTTATTATACTTTTTGTATTTATTATAAAAAATATAATTATGTATTTTTTGTATTTTTTTATATTTATTATAATAAATATATTTATTATATATATATATGTGGGGGGGTTTCGGGGTGGTGTGGGGTCAAAGCGCCACTTCAAGTGGCGCTTTGCCCACTTTTTGTTCAGCGCCACTTGAAGTGGCGCTGAACAAACCCATTTCCCCAATATAGAAAAACCCTACCCCATAAAACTAAAAAAACTCACCCTCCTAAATTTTTCTCATCGGTGCCTCCCTGTAGTCATGCCAACCACAAGAGCCACCCCCTGGCAGCCACCGCACCCGTCCTCCATGTTCAGTCGGCACCCTCATCTTCTCCGAAAGCTCTTCCCATAGCCCGCGATTCCCCACTCCACCTGAGCGGGCCTCTCCTGCTTCACACCAAGCTACCTCCAAGATCAATGTAACACTCCGAGCTTCAACGATACGCTTCTCTTTCAATAATGCAATAGCTTGCATTGTATGCAACTTCGAGTTCTAACACACACCACAACCAATCAAAGTAGCCGTTATGAATAGTAATACATACTTTTTGAAATTTTATAAATTTTATCATTCCAAATGGACTTCATTTTTATATTCGGAATATCGAAATTATCCTAAGTTGAATTTTTTGTAATTTTCTGAGAACTTCCAATTTTTTATGAATAGTGAAGAATACTTAAAAACATATTTTTTATTCAAAATAATTTATAGTGATAAATTATACTATTGAGTGGTTTTAAAGTGTAATTATAATATATTTTTACCATTTTATCCAATGGGGGTCATTAGAATTAATTTCACATTGAAATTGGACATAAACAATTGTCAATCTTTTGATATATATTGTTTCTTAAAAACACGCTATTTGTTGCGACAGCGGGAATTAATTATAAAATTAATTAATGCAACTTATATGTTTGGAATTTTGTAAAATAGACATCATTTTTGAATTCGGAATATCAATTATAACTTAGGGTGAAATTTTGGCATTGTTCTGAAAAACTTCAATTTTTTATGAATAGTGAAACCACTAAGTGATAGTTAAAAAACTAATTTTTCATTTAAATGAAACATTACCGCTTTTGTGATTTGATTTTTAAAAATCCGACATACATGGTTGTCATTAGTAAGTAAAATGTGTTTCAATGGGATTAAAATAATTTTTTGGTGAATAGTAACTTTTAAGTTTAATTAATCGTGATTAAAGGTAATTAGTGAAATTTAAGGTAAAATAATATTATAAAAATATGAAAATACCTTTACACTTATCCTACTCCTATTGGATGTTTCATGGCCGACCAAGACAATCCATGGGTCAACTTGGGGACCCCATGGAGCCACTTTGGTAGGAAAATGACATAAATAACTTTTATTTAAAGTTAAAATAAAAATGTCACAAACATAAGTTGTTTTACTAAAACAATTTTTAAATGAGGTTATACAAGTCATATTTTTGACTATAAATATTCATTATAACGCTAAGAAGATTTTATACATCATGATATTTTTTTTATAATTTTTAGACATTAAATAAATTACATTATTTATGACACCATGATGATGCAGCGATTACCTCATTAATTAATGATTTTAATAAAATGGAAGGATAATGTAAAATCTAAGAATTACACTTTTTCAAAGCCTATTGTATGGGTATATTTTGAACACTTATCACCTTATACTCAAAATATATAAGTTTGGGACCTTTAAAATCCTAAAATCATTATATAATAAAGTAACATTTCATGACATTCCAAGAGTGCCCCTCCTCTCCTCTTATAAAAGGCCTCCACCACTACCACCTTACTCACACCTTCAAAGCCTTTTGGCTCAGTCAAACTCTGCCCAACTACTCTCTCAACTTCCCTATCTTACTCCTAGAAGCCTAACCTTGGGCATAATTTTTCCCAAGGAAGCCTTTGGCTCAAATCAAAAAAGAGTTACCCGATTTTAAGGTAATGTCTTCTCTTATGTTATTTTGTTTTATTTTGCTTCTCCAACCCCTTAAACTCTTTTTATTACTTTATTTTGTAACAAAAACAGTATCTTAAATATACTAGTATGTTGTTATGAGAATTATTTGATTTACACTTACACACACCTTCGTCTAATGGTTAAAGAACATACTGTTTCTGTGGTTGGAAAATTTCTACCTCACGAAACGATGATTGTTCAATATTCTTTTAACACCTCTAATGGTGGCCATTATTATGACACTATTTTTATATATGATATATATTATGTTTTTGTTTTTCTTATGATTATGTATTTTTGATTTATGTCATACCTTTACGATTTCCATTATGGGTAAATGCGATAATTTCATTTTACGAAGTGCGGACTACCGCCCCCTCAAAGTGATTTGAATCATTAATGCCATATGTGGGATGTATAAAGGATGGAGTAAATGGTATTATACATTATATTATACTGTAATTATATTATAACTTTATATAATTATAACTTAATTCCATTAAATACGAAATAGGAATGAAAGTAGCGTTCATACGTACGTACGGCTGACCATCTCCATGAACGGTGCATTTCATTTCTTACCTATAAATGTTATGTAATATTATAAATTAATGTATATACTGGATATATGTGATATATATGATATCTACATCATGGATATAATTCTTGAGATAATGGATATTCTACCACATAAACAACTTGTATTTATAAGAAGTTTATTGTTGACTCAAGTACGATCGACAAAACGACCGTTATTAACTTAAAAGACTACATAATTTTCGTAACATGGTAATAAGTGATATAAAAAGAATAATGAACATGAAAAATGTTCTTATGCAAATAGAAATTAACTCTAGTTTATTTTTCAGGAGATTAAAGAACGATCGAGTCAAGTCGGACATGAGGTAAGGGAACTTCTTAACCCAATTTTCATTCTTTGGGTTAATCTCCTACTTTAAAATTATGTCATGATATTATTATGTCCTATCTTGTATTTATAATTTCTTTATGTGTACATATATTGAATACACATAATAGATCTATTTTATTTAAAAAAATGATATTTTTAAGGGACTTCATCTCAATCTCCATTCAGTGAGGCATATTTTGTTTTATACACAAATTTCTTCTATACAGTGTATAAACCCCTTTGAATTTTACTTTTATTCAAACGGAATCTTTTTATACAAAGAGTTTTTACTAAACAACAAAAGGAATGTTTTTTTCTTACATATGCGGTGACAATGACTTCCCTGCCACCGTGACCATTATTTGAGTTTCGGCTTCCTCCACAAGCCTTAAATTTTTTTTAAAATAAAAAATAAATATCATGTTTTAATTTTCTTTTATTTTGGTATTGAAAATGGTTTTGAAAGTGTTTTTATTATATCAATGTGTTGTATTAATATCTTGTGATTGAAATGTGGAAATGTTATGTTTCCTTTATGCATGTTTTATGTGATATGATTATGTTATGGTTTATGATATGTTTAAACCTGTTCATATGAGGAATGAATTGGACTTAATAAGTGACGAGTGGAGCCCACTATAGCTCCTCGATGCATTGGCAGGTCTCATGAGACAAAATAGTGTCTTGGCACGAGGCCTTGACAAAATCGTATTTTTAGTCTTGGCACAAGTCCTTGGCTACGTGGTTATGATAGTCTGACATTATGCATTCCATCATTATGAAATTGGTTATTGATATTGCATGTGATTATTCGACCAGTAGAATATCCATGTGAATAAGTAATTGGCATTATTTCATTTTATTTTGCCATATTATGCTGAAGTTCGTGTTTAAAAGTCTTTTGTTTAGTTATACATTGCCTTGAATTTTTATGTTTATTTATGAAAGCTTCCGCTATATTGTTATCCTTACTGAGCATCTGAGCTCACCCCTTTCAATGTTTTAATTTTTTCATGGATGTGAAGAAGTATTTTATGAATGATATTAAGGGATAATATGAGGGGATATGAAGACAATATGTTGTCGTAGTTTTGTATTACTTTATGATGTAATGTAAAACTTATGAATGTATCTAGTGTTTCTAAGTCTACTAAACTAATCGGTCTTTTGAGACTTGATCTTTTGTGATCATGCCGATGTCACGCAATAATGCACTGACTCTGGGTAACTGGGGTCGGGGCGTTACAGTTGGTATCAGAGGCAGTTTAGTACTAACCTTGGAAGCTAGATTTAGATAAACTCTGATTAAAGAACATAGCCTGAAGATAGACTTTGAGGATTAGTATAGAAGAACTTCCTAGAATTTTGGTATTATAGAGATTTTGTGAGTTTTCCGAGAAATACATCCTTGTCTGGAAACGAGCAGGTAGAGGCGGCTCTGGAATAGATGTACCTAGGGGTAAAACCCGAAAACACCGCTTTGAGCTAGACTCGAACAGGAACTGGTGCACGACAACGGGCCTTACTGCACTCTTGGTTACGACACTCCCGGAGGATATTCTTAGGATAATTCTCATTTTCTTTAAAAACCACTATGAAGGGTTATGAGTATATACTTCCTCAAAGAAAACATTTTTATGATTATGGATCATATCCATAAATAGTTCAATTTATGTTAAGTATTTTACAAGTATGGAATTATGTATTTTGATTCATAAACTAATCTAATTTATGCCATTGTTTAGAAATGGCGCCTAGTGGAAGGAATGGAAACTATATAAATGCACGCACTCCGTGTAGGGATTTCCCTCCTGCTCAAGATAATTATTGTGGATCTAGAGATACAACTGGTGCTGATCAACTTATTACCATACTAGGACAACTCACTCAGGTTATGAATAATAACCTTACTCATATGGAGCACCCTGATCCGCAACATGGAGGATCAATGTTAGACCGCTTCATGAGGCAACAACTGCCAAAATTTAATGGGGGTACAAATCCATTAGTAGTTGAGCAATGGATAAACTCCTTAGAGAAAATATTCCACGCCTTGGGGAGTAGCGAAAGGGAGAAGGTTGTCATGGCAGTCTACCGCCTCACTAGAGATGCCGATCAATGGTGGTCACTGATTCAAAACACAAAGGAAGATGAAGAAGTATCAAGTATGGAATGGAGTGAGTTTAAGGAAATTTTCTTAGAAAAATACTTTCCACAAGACCATCGAGTAGATATGGAAAGTCAATTTCTGAGTCTGAGGCAGAAGGAGGATGAGAATGTCGCAAATTATGAGGCTAACTTCACAAGGTTAAAGAGGAATGCTGCAGATTATATACGTAACCCAAGAAGTAATATTGATCATTTATTTGATGGGTTAAAACCATTTCTCCGTCGAGCATTAGTCTCACAAACCTTCTCGTCATACGAAGATATTATCCCATGTGCTATCAAGACGGAAAAATAATTCTCTAAGTCTCATGAATTTAAAGCAAAGCAAGAAAAGAAAAGATATTCTGATCAATCTGAAAATGGAAATAAGGGGAAGAAGGGAAGAGTTGAATATCAGTCCTGTAGTAAATGTGGAAAGAATCACCCTGGTACATGCCTAAAAGGAATAATAGTTTGTTATAAATGTGGAGAAAATGGTCACTAGGCTCGTGATTGCAAGGGAAAGAAAGAGGCTATCAATGTTAAATGCTGCAATTGTAGGGAAATGGGGAATTATGCAAATGAATATCCTAAGCATCAGGGAAACTTACCTCAGAAAAGACCAAGGGATCAAGGACAATCTTATGCTGTTACTATAGTTGAAGTGGAATAATTAATGTATTTGTGCTTTTGGACTCAAGGATTATATTCTGGTTATAAGAATAATGTGATATATATAAGGATGGTACTGCAGTACTTGTTGTTTTAATTAGGGTTTTAATATGATGAAGGTAATCATATTTTTAGTATGTGACAATAATATAAACTTTTCTTTGCTTGGGGAATCTGATAAATTGATTTTGGAATTTAGAGACCTTTTAAAGAAGGTTTGGACAGAGGTATTTTGGATAACTATAAAGGTTGGAATGGATTAAGTTGAACCTTGGATAGTATTGTTTAAGGTTAAAACATTTCTGAATATTATTTTTGGAATATTATAACACTATAGTTTTAGGAAAAGAACAACCTGCAGGTCGGGGGATAACCCATCGCGTTGGACAAAGCTGTAGGAATCGAACCCACAACCATAGTGCGACAAGCCTTTATTACCTACCACTAGCCTACAAGAAGTCTCTGGTTATTACAAAATAGTTTTCCTAATCTAAATGGTATGTGTTAATATTTTTAACCTTGTACGATTAGGATAAATATAATATTTGTGTGTTCTATTATCTTTTTGAGTGAAAGATGAGTTTGTGGTAGAAATTAGTTGAAGGTTGAAACTCTACTTGTCAAGCATAAATATATATATACCTATCTTTTATTCTATGAATAAATTAATTCTTAAACTTTAATAAAGGGATATTAAAACAAAAAATGTGTTATCCTAATACCTTATGTCTTGTTGAACTGATAATATTTTAAATCAACATAGATTGAAGCCTTTGAGGCCCTCAATTTTACACTTGTTTGTGATTGATGACCTCAATCACTACCTACAAATATTTAGGTTTTTCCTCCAATTATATGTCTCTAATTTCCACCAATATTCTCCTTATCGAGATCATAATTTGGTGGTGAATTTTTCATTTCCCTTTCCCTCTTATTAAGGCTAAATTTTATTAACCTTATTTCTGATGTGGGTTTTCCACAAAGGTATTTTCTATTTTAAACATTTTATTTTCAAAGAAAAATTTAAAATTTCGAGGACGCAATTTATTGAAGGATGGGAGAATGTAACACTCTGAGCTTCCACGATACGCTTCTCTTTCAATAATGCAATAGCTTTCATTGTACGCAACTTCGAGTTCTAACACACACCACAACCAATCAAAGTAGCCGTTAGGAATTGTAATACCTACTTTTTGAAATTTTATAAATTTTATCATTCCAAATGGACTTCGTTTTTGTATTCGGAATATCGAAATTATCCTAAGTTGAATTTTTTGTAATTTTCTGAGAACTTCCAATTTCTTATGAATAGTGAAGAATACTTAAAAACAACTTTTTTATTCAAAATAATTTGTAGTGATAAATTATACTATTGAGTGGTTTTAAAGTGTAATTATAATATATTTTTACTATTTTATCCAATGGTGTTCATTATAATTAATTTCACTTTGAAATTGGATATAAACAATTGTCAATCTTTTGATATATATTATTTCTTAAAAACACGCTATTTGTCGCAACAGCGGGAATTAATTATAAAATTAATTAATGCAACTTATATGTTTGGAATTTTTTAAAATAGAAATCATTTTTGAATTCATAATATAAACTATATCTTAGGGTGAAATTTTGGCATTGTTCTGAAAAACTTCAATTTTTTATGAATAGTGAAACCACTAAGTGGTAGTTAAAAAACTGATTTTTCGTTTAAATGAAACATTACCACTTCTGTGATTTGATTTTCAAAAATCCGACATACATGGTTGTCATTAGGAAGTAAAATGCGGTTCAATGGGATTAAAATAATTATTTTGTGAATATTAACTTTTAAGTTTAATTAATCGTGATTAAAGGTAATTAGTGAAATTTAAGGTAAAAATGATATTATAAAAATATGAAAATACCTTTACACTTGTCCTACCACTATTGGACGTGTCATGTCCGACCAAGAAAATCCATGGGTCAACTTGAGGACTCTATGGATCCACTTTTCTAGGAATATGACATAAATAACTTTTATTTAAAGTTAAAATAAAAATGTCACAAACATAAGTTGTTTTACTAAAAAAAATAAATGGGGTGATACAAGTCATATTTTTGACTATAAATATTCGTTAGAAATATAAAAAAATTTAAAAAATCATGATATTTGTTTTATAATTTTTATACATTAAATAAATTAAATTATTTATGACACCATGATGATGCAGTGATTACCTCATTAATTAACGATTTTAATAAAATGGAAGGATAATGTAAAATCTAAGAATTAAACTTGTTAAAATCCTATTGTATGGGTATATTTCGAACACTTATCACCTTATCCTCGAAATATATAAGTGTGGGACCTTTAAAATCCGAAAATCATTATATAATAAAGTAACATTTCATGACATTCCAAGAGTGCCCCTTCTCTCCTCTTATAAAAGGCCCCCACCACTACCACCTTACTCACACCTTCAAAGCCTTTTGGCTCAGCCAACCTCTGCCCAAATACTCTCTCAACTTCCCTATCTTACTCCTATAATCCTCAATTTGGGAAGAATTCTTCCCAAGGAAGCCTTTGGCTCAAATCAAAAAAGAGTTACCCGATTTTAAGGTAATTTCTTCTCTTATGTTATTTTGTTTTATTTTTCTTATCCAACCCCTTAAACTCTTTTTATTCCTTTATTTTGTAAAAAAACCAGTATCTTCAATATACTAGGATGTTTTATGAGAAGTATTTGATTTACACTTACACACACCTTCGTCTAATGGTTAAAGAACATACTATTTATGTGGTTGGCAAATTTCTGCCTCACGAAACGATGATTGTTCAATCTTCTTTTAACACCTCTAATGGTGGACATTATGATGACACTATTTTTATATATGATATATATTATGTTTTAGTTTTTCTTATGACTCTGTATTTTTCATTTATGTCATACCTTTACGATTTCCATTATGGGTAAACGCGATAATTTCATTTTAGGAAGTGCGGACTACCGCCCCCTCAAAGTGATTTGAATCGTTAATGCCATATGTGGGATGTATAAAGGATGAAGTAAATGGTATTATAAATTATATTATACTGGAATTATATTGTACCTTTATATTATTATAACTTCATTCCATTAAATACGAAATAGTGATGAAAGTAGCAATTATGCGTACGTACGGCTTACCGTCTCCATGAATGGTGCATTTCATTTCTTACCTCTAAATGTTACGTAATATTATAAATGAATGTATATACTGGATATATATGATATATACGATATCTAAATCATGGATATAATTCTGGAGATAATGGATATTCTACCACATAAACAACTTATAATTATAAGAAGTTTATTGTTGACTCAAGTACCAAAGATCGACAAAAGGACCGTTATTAACTTAAATGACTACCTAATTTTCGTAACATGGTAATAAGTAATATAAAAGGAATAATGAACATGAAAAATTTTCTTAAGAAAATATAAACTAACTCTATTTTATTATTCAGGAGATTAAAGAACGATCGAGTCAAGTCGGACACGAGGTAAGGGAACTTCTTAACCCAATTTCCATTCTTTGGGTTAATCTCCTACTTTAAAATTATGTCATGATATTATTATGTACTATCTTGTATTTATACATTATTTATGTGTACAAATATTTAATACACACAATAAATATATTTTATTTAAAAAAATGATATTTTTAAGGGACTTCGTCTCAATCTCTATTCATTGAGGCATATTTTGTTTTATACACAAATTTCTTCTATACGGTGTATAAACCCCTTTGACTTTTACTTTTATTCAAAAAGAATCTTTTTATACAAAGCGTTTTTACTAAACAAAAAAAGGAATGTTTTTTTCTTACATATGCGGCGACAATGACTTCCCTGCCGCCGTGACCATTATTTGAGTTTCGGCTTCCTCTACAAGCCTTAACTTTTTTTTAAAAATGAAAAATAAATATCAAGTTTTAATTTTCTTTTATTTTGGTATTGAAAATGGTTTTGAAAGTGTTTTTATTATATCAATGTGTTGTATTGATATCTTGTGATTGAAATGTGGAAATTTTATGTTTCCTTTATGCATATTTTATGTGATATGATTATGTTATGGTTTATGATATGTTTAAACCTGTACATATGAAGAATGCATTGGACTTAATAAGTGATGGGTGGAGCCAGATATAGCTCCTCGATGCATCGGCATGTCTCATGAGACAAACTAGTGTGTTGGCACAAGGCCTTGACAAAATCTTATTTGAAATCTTGGCACGAGGCCTTGGCTACGTGGTTATGATAGTCTGTCATTATGCATTCCATCATTATGAAAGTGGTTATTGATATTGCATGTGATTATTCGACCAGTAGAATATCCATGTGAATAAGTAAATGGCATTATTTCATTTTATTTTTCCATATTATGCTGAAGTTCATGTTTAAAAGGCTTTTGTTTAGTTATAAATTGCCTAAAATGTTTATGTTTATTTATGAAAGCTTCCGCTATATTGTTATCCTTACTGAGCATCTGAGCTCACCCATTTCAATGTTTTCAATTTTTCCAGGATGTGAAGAAGTATTTTATGAATGACCTGAAGGGATAATATGAGGGGATATGAAGACAAGATGTTGTTGTAGTTTTTTATTACTTTATGATGTAATGTAAAACTTTTGAATGTATCTAGTGTTTCCAAGGCTACTAAACTAATCAGTCTTTCGAGACTTGATCTTTTGTGATCATGCCAATGTTACGCAATAATGCACTGACTCTGGGTAACTGGGGTTGGGTCGTTACATCAAGGTCAGCTTCCACTTCTGCTGCATGAGGATCAGCAACTATGACCTCCTCCTGTGAGCCACTCATAGGATTCGGACCGCCTAAATGCTTGTCGTCCTTGTTCGATTGATTCTGATATTTGGATGACAACCACGTACAACTTTAGCGTCGTCCCACTATTCTTTAGACGCACCCTGAGTGAGCTGTGTCAATATCCAGTGAGCCACTTTCTACCACCCTACTGCGTTGCAGTCCGGAAGCCTTCCTTCTGAGCAGTGGTCCTCCTACATTCACCTCACCGGCTATCCCGAGTTGCAAGCAATACAGACAGATCTCGGCTCACTTCCTCCCTTCTGACCAGATATAAGAGATAGATATCATTGGCCCTACCTCTCTCAGATCCAATACGGATAATTGTAGGAGTCACATCTTCAACCGAGGTAACACCCTGCCAGACCGGACCAGTCCTAAAAGTTGTCAGGGCGAGTTGACCCAACTTGGAACAGGTCTGAGCGGACCTTCCTGACCAAGAATAATCCTTCAATGGCTTTTCTTGGCTCGTTATGGGTCTGCGCGAGTTCAGTGGGACCCGAATTAGGCCGGACCAAGTTTTCATGGCCCGACCTGTTATTTAAATTAATCAAATTTTAATTAATTTCATTTATATAATTTTATCATTAAATTAAATTAATAAAAATATTAATTTTGGTTTAAAATAAAAAAATTAATAACCTAGAATTAAATTAAATTAATTTTAGTATTAAATTAAATTTATTAATTAATTTAATATTTGGTATTAAAATTAAATTTATTATGGGACCAAATAGATTTAAATTTATTTAATTTATTTAATTCATTTAATTTAATTAAAATACTCTCAAACTTTATTTAATGCAATTTAATTTATTGCGCTTAAATTTATACCGACCAGTCTTGAGCAAGGACCCAACCAATGTATGTCTGTATTTATTTAATTAATTATTTTAATAGTGTGCAATGATTGTAATTAATTAATTATGACAGTCTATGCATCATCTTTTATTTTCATTCAATTTGGGTAAGGTCATGCACGTTCAAATTTATTTGATGTACATTGCTTCTCTAGTTCCCCTTGCATGTGTGTAAGTATCTTTGTATATTGAAGAAGACAATGCATGATTTGAACCCCACCAAGACAAGGCATAACACCCAAAGATGTACGGTGTGTCCTCTTCCAAGTCAAGGTGTTACTCAAGAGGAGAAACTGACATACTGGATGGGGACGAGCTGCATCACAAGTAAAGAAACAACTTAGGTATGATTCCTTGAGGTCATGGTTAGTCCATTGAATTTAAATGGATCAAAGAATATTTGATTCTCAATACCAGTTAGGTGGTAGATTTATTTTATGCATTTATTTATTATTTTATGCATTTTATAATTGTAGGAAAGTATATAAAATAATAAAAAATAAAATGTATAAAGAAGCGGTGAACATTTTTTCTATTAATGCTCTATTGTGATCATGGAAACATATATGAAAAATTTTAATATAAATTGATTGCATTCATCAAGTTAAAAAAATAACAAAAAACCTCAAAGAAATATTAAGTTGTAAAGGCCTTCCCTCATTTGAATTTGTAAAAAACCGGGTGCTCGGGGTGCTCATCTGCCAAAGTTGAGGGTGCCCCTTACTATCGGGGAATTCTTATGAGAGTGGTGGGTTGAATTAACTAATTTGGTAGTAAGGATTATCCAAATATAACAAGCTATAATTTTAAAGGATATCTTTGAGTAAATCAAGTTTTGATTTTAGAAGATGTGACTTCACTTAATGGATCATGTAACCGTGAGTTAATTTGATTGTCCAACCAAGTGCCTACCTTGAACCCTACGAGTAGTATAGTTGTCACGACCCGTCCTCGGGGCTCGTGTTGTGACTACCCCAAGACCGCCTTCCATAGGCCAGGGGTTGGTGACTAGCACCAAGGCGTAATTACCGGTAAAAAGGGAAGTCATTGCCTTTGTAAAGTAAACAAACACTACAGAGCAAGCAAGCAGAAGTAAACACCAAGTAAAAATTGTGTACAACAGTAAGTGCGGAAAATTAAGTGGGCAAGAATACAAACCCAAAATGAATGTAAAGTACAACTGAAAAAGGGAGTACAACAACTAAAAAGTAAAGCAGCAATGTCGAGCCGTCCACTGGTACTCCTAACTGAAGGGTAGGTACAGATATCCACCTCAGCTCCTTGGGTCCCGCCGTCCGCTCTGTGTACGTCCCGCCCAGTGGTCCACCACCAGGTACCGACTACTCCACAAGCCTCAACCACGATCAGCGTTGTCCGTTGTCTGCAACCAACACAACGTAGTGCGGGCATAGCCCGTGCAGGGGTGAGTATAAGCTACTCAGTAGGAACCCCGAGACCCCCGAAGGTCTCCCAGAATCCACAAAGGATAATCCAAAAAGGAAAGATACAATCACGAAGTAACATCCGACACTACTTAGGTATATGCCCATACATATACCTAAGTCATCAATTCCAGTTCGTCTCCAACATTCGAGCCCAAGTTCGATCACGTCCACACAGGATAGCACAATACAATCCACACAGGAAAGCAAGTCAATCATATCAAAGATAATGATTGAAATTCAAGATTCAGCTCACACAGGTATACTTCTTCGTAAGACGGTAGAGATTATCAGATGTAGCCACTGAATCATCTAAGTCGTCGGACCAACACAGGATTGATAGGTACTAACCCCCGCAATGACCCACAAAGGATCGATAGGTAACTAACCTCCGCAATGACCAACACAGGATCGGACCCACACAGGATCTGTAGGCGCTGGCCCACACAGGACCACTGAGCGTTGATCCACAAAGGATCTGACCCACACAGGATCAGTAGCACTGATCCACGTAGGATTGCTGAGTGTTGTAGTCATCGTCGTCGAATCCATGGAGGATTTCTGTATAGTCGTCATCGTCGTCGCAGTCGCAGCCAGCTCTAGGGTTCCCGCACACAGCAAGCTCGTTCGGGAGGGTCCGCTCCACGAGCCGAGGGGCTGATACATCAACTGACACATAGTCCGGAGTTGATGTATCCAAAAGTTATGTATCGTCAAGAAGAACTCAACATCACAGACGACGCGTCAATCGGATGCCCGGTCTGAGAGTTATTGGCTTTCTCGTCCCAGGGGCTCGGTTGGTTTTTAAGTCAAAACCAACCCGACCGTACTCCAACTGCGTCCAAACCTCAAGAGGAGTAACCCAAAAGGTCCGTCTCACTTAGATAAATCCATCAAAGTTGACGGCACGTCAATCGGATGTCCGGAGCTCAAGTTATAAGTGTTTCCGCTCCGATGGCTCGGTTGGTTTCGTGTACGAACCAATCCGGCCGAACCCAAAGTTCTCAGAAACCTTCAGTGTAGTATATCTAAACGACCATCTCGATCCAAGTATCGCATCGCCACTGACGGTGAGTCGATCAGTGGTCTGTAGCCCAAGTTATGGGCAAAAGACCGAAATAGGTCCGGAAGTGGGGGTTTCAGGCCCGGACCGATCCGGCCCGAGACCCCCTGGGTCGGCCCGAACCGGGTCGACCCGACCCGGGTCCGGGTTCAGCCCTCTTGGACGCGGCCTGGCCCGGCTCGCGTGGCCCGGCCTGGCCTGGGCGCGGCCCGGCCTGGCCTGGGCGCGGCCCGGCCTGGCGGCCCGGCCCGGCGGCTCGTCCCAGCACGCTGGCGCTGGCCAGGTGGCTCGGCCGAAACGGTCGAGCGTTGGGGTGCGGGGGGGCGCGCTGCCCCCCGCCTGTACGTAACCACAGCCCCCATGTGGGGGGCCGCTCTTGTCTGGCCAGCCGGGGGTCGTAACCCCCGGATCCTACTCTGACCGGCCCACCCGCTCCGGCCGGCCGGCTGCTGCCGACACGGGACCGACATGGGCCGGTCCCCCTGCTCCGACGCCGGAGGCCCGGAACCGGCCGCCGGTCCCTACTCCGCCGCAGCCTAAGCCATAGCCTTGGTCCATCTGGCGCGGTGAGACAGCGTCACGCCTTTGTTCGACTTCAACGGTGCGGCGCGACGGCGTCGCGTACCTTTGCCATATGATCCCACGCGGTGTCATTGCACTGGGCCGCTTTCCTTCGAACCGCATCAACACAACTTACTAGGGAGGAGGTTCGGCCATGTTTGTGCGGTCCATCCCCCTCCCGTTAATCGATAGCAAGCGGAAAAGTTTCACGAAGAACGGAAATGGGAGTATTCATGAAAAAAACAAAATCCCCTACCTCGAGTGTTGTTGAACGAAGGCTTGTCGCGGAAAGGAACATCGCGGAATTGATCGTCGCGGAAGAAGGCGTCACGGAAGGAACGCCATTGGTGTCGCGGTATACGGCGTCGCGTAGTCAATCTCCAAGGATTCAGCATTCTTTGTCGGAGATCGGTGCGTTCCTCACATTCTTCGCGTTCTTCGACGATGAAGAAGAACTTTAGAGTTTCTTCCCCCCAATACACTCTCAACCCAAAAATCTCCAACAATAATAAAATAAGTGTCTAGTCTTATTTTATTACCTATGCCTTAAGTATTTGAATTTCAAACACTCAAAAAAAACTCACACATTTAATTAACTTATGTTATCTAATTAAATAGTGAGTTGAAGGAGTTAGGGAATATGAAGGGGTGGGGTTCATGTGGTCCCCACCTCCCTCATAACCTATCTTGGATAGTTTCCCAACTTCCACATAACGGATAACCACTTAGTGAAAATAAAATAAAATTGAAGCTCAATTTTATTTTACCTTCCACAATTTTTTTTACATCTCCTCCCGAGCAAACGCAGCTCCGGAAAAGGTGTTCCTAAGCAATTATCGGCGCTTCGGTTCCATCGGTGCCCTCGAAATTCGATTCTGAGCACTGGTCCAAAAGTTAGGAAATCTCACTCGTTCTTTCACTAAACGTACCCGAGCTAAACTTCAGATAAAAATTCCTGGCACACCGGGCCTCGGAATCAAGTGCCGTCAGAAACCGCGTTCTTGTAAAATCCCAAAGAAAATTAAGAAAAAATTTTCCTTGAATTTTACGGGTCTTAACATTAATCCCACCTCAGAGATTTACGTCCCCGTAAAGATACATCATAAACTAGAGGAACAAATGTGGGTATTGTGCATGCATATGAGCCTCCCGCTCCCAAGTGCTCTCCTAGAGGTTCTCGTGCTACCATCTGATGCGTACTAGTGGAATCGACCGTCCACATAGAACCCACTCCTATCGATCCTCGATCTCCACTGGGACCTCCAAAAAAGTCGCCCCATCGTCTATGTCTAGCTCCCCATGGTCAATGATATGTGTCGGGTCGTGCACGTATCTCCTCAGCTGAGATACGTGGAAGACGTCGTGGACCCGGTGCAACTGAGGTGGTAGAGCCAGGCGATAAGCCAGCTCGCCAATCCTACTGGGGACCTGGAATGGTCCGATGAAGAGTGGAGACAACTTTCCGCCTCATCCAAATCTCCGTAATCCACGTTGAGGTGAGACCCGCAAGAATACGTGGTCGTCATCCTCGAACTCCAGTGGCCTCCGCCTCCTATCATCATAAGACTTATGCCCGCTCTGAGTTATCCTCATCCGCTCCTGGATGACATGTACCTTCTTTGTCGTGGCCTGGACCATCTCCGGTCCCAAAAGTGCTGACTCCCCAGGGTCTGTCCAACACAGAGGAGATCTGCAAGGTCAGCCATATAACGCCTCGTAATGTGCCATCTCGATGGTGGAGTGGTAGCTGTTGTTGTACGTGAACTCCACCAAGGGTAGGTGGTCCTCCCAGCTGCGAACAAAGTCAAGGACACATGCGCGGAGCATGTCCTCGAGTGTCTGAATGGTCCTCTCCATCTGACCATCTGTTTGGGGGTGAAAGGCGGTGCTCAGACGTAGTTGTGTCCCAAATGCCTCCTGAAACCCCTTCCAAAGCCGGGAAGTAAAGCGATCATCTCGATCGGAGACGATAGATGATGGCACACCATGAAGTCGTACAATCTCTTGAACGTAGAGACGTCCCAAGCTCTCAACTGAGCCCTGCTCTCTAATGGGTAAGAGGTGAGCCGACTTGGTGAGTCGGTCAACAATCACCCAAATGGAGCCGTGACCTCTGGAAGTGCGTGGAAGTCTAGTCACGAAGTCCATAGATATGTCGTCCCACTTCCACTCCGGGACCTCCAAGGGTTGTACCAAGCCTACTGGTACCTAGTGCTCTGCCTTCACCTGCTGGCAGGTGAGGCATCGAGAAACGAACTCTGCCACAGCCTTCTTCATGCCCGGCCACCAGTGATGTCGTCTGAGATCTTGGTACATCTTCGCCACTCCAGGATGTACCTCCAAAGGGGAAATGTGAAACTCTCTCAGCACCTCCTCCCATAAAGAAACTGGTACTAAGGTACATCCTCCGAAAAGGACGTTGTGCCCTCCTCCTAAAGAGAAACTATCAGGTGTCTGTCCTGAGGATATCTGCGCACGTCGCGTCTCATAGTCAGCGTCCCCACGATGTGCCTCTCTGACCCGCTGCAGTAGTGGAGGAGTGACTATGAGTGACTGAAGAAAGGTTTTTCCATCTCTATCCATGAAGGATATCTGCAAAGCTGCTAGATTCTATGTCGCCTCACAAAGTAGCTGAATGCTCATCCTCCTGCTGAGAGCATCGGCTACTACGTTCCCTTTTCCATGAGTATAGACTATCTCAAAGTCATAGTCCTGGAGGAACTCAATCCATCGCCGTTGTCTCAGTTTCAGGTCCTTCTGTGAGAAGATGTACCTGAGACTCTGATGGTCAGAATAGACTGTAAAGTGCTCGCCCATTAGATAGTGTTGCCACATCTTCAGAGAGAAGACCACAGCTGCTAACTCCAGGTCATGGTTAGTATAGTTCTGCTCATGCTACCTCAACTGACGTGATCCATAGGCGATCACGGCCCGCTCCTGCATCAGGACACATCTGAGTCCAGTCCCTGATGCATCGCAGTAAACTACGTACCCAACTCCCTCCTCTGATAGCCTCAAGATAGGCACGCTGATCAATCTCTGTCTCAGCTTCTGGAAGCTCTGCTGACATCTTTCTGACCACACAAAGGGTTTCCCCTTATTTTTCAAAGATGATCGTGGTTTTGAAACTCTGGAGAAGGCTGGCACAAATCTCCGGTAGTACCCAGCTAGACCCAAGAAACTCCGCACCTCCATCACGCTCTTGGGTGGCTCCCAAGATAGCACTACCTCGATCTTCACAAGGTCCACCGCAACTCCTGCCTCAGAGATGACGTGTCCCAGGAAGTGGACCTCACATATCCAAAACTGACACTTAGAGAGCTTTCCATAAAGCTGGGGTTCTCGGAGTGTGTCTAGTATAACCCGCAAGTTGTAGGCGTGCTCCTCCTCAGTCGTCGAGTATATCAAAATGTCGTCAATTAAGACCACGACAAATCGATCGAGGTATGGCTGAAAGATCCTATTCTTGAGTCCCATGAAGACTGGTGGAGCATTGTTTACACCGAATGGAATAACCAAGAACTCATAGTGGCCATACTGACATCTGAAGGTCGTCTTATGCACGTCCTCGTCCCGAACTCTGAGCTGATGATAGCCTAATCTAAGGTCAATCTTTGAGAACCACCGTGCTCCCTTGAGCTGATCGAAGAGGTCATCAATACTCGGTAGCAGATACTTGTTCCTCATTGTCACCTGGTTCAGGTGACGATAGTCGACACAAAGTCGCAAGCTCCCGTCCGCCTTCCTGGCAAACAATATCGGGGAAGCCCAGGTTGAAACACTCGGTCGGATGAATCCCTTGCCCTACAAGTCCTCCAACTGTACCCATATCTCTCGAAGCTCGGCGGGTGCCATCTGATATGTTGGGGTGGATATCAGGTTTTTCCCGGGGTACAGGTCAATATAAAAGTCTACCTCTCTGCGTGGAGGTAGTCCTGGAATGTCGTCGGGGAAAACATCTGCATACTGATCAACCACTGCAGGAAAACCAGGACTTCACACGTCAACTGCTCCTAGGATGAGGCTAGACAACTGATGAGTGATGGGATGTCCTCTCCTCTGCGAGAGTCCATCCAGTGCTGTGAAGTCTCCCTTCTCGCCGGTGAAGGTGAACCTACTCCCGTCAGTGCGTACACACCGCACCTTGCACCTAATACAGTAAATTTGAGCATGGACTGTAGATAACCAATCCATTCCCAAGATGACATCTTAAGGCCTCGACGCCGCTAAAAGAAGATCCTAGCCAAAGCTCTCGCCTCCTAGAGTAAGCTCACACTACTGGCACCAGTGCGTAATCATCGAGTCTGCTCCCATAGGAGTCTTTAGCCGTAAGGATCGAGACAACGGCTCTGTCGGAATCTCCGAGCTCCGAACAAGTGCATCGGCTATGAAAGAATGACTCACTCCTGTGTCTATAATAACTACAGTAAGGGTGGAATAGACACATATAGTACCTCGAATCATCTCAGGTGCGCCGTGGTCGTAGGCCACCACTGCCTGAAGTTGTGCCTTTCTCTGCCCTCCAGCTCCCTGTGGTCGGGGTGGACCTCCTGGTGGTGGTGGTGGTAGAGCCTCAAAGCGTCGCCCACCACCTACTGCTCGGACAGCTCCTCTGCCTTGTCCGCCTGCTCCGTGCAGACTACCACGGTTGACCCTCTTCCTCTGCCTGGGTGGTCCCTCAACCGTCTGCTGCTCCTTGGCATGGCGGGTCGGGCAGTCCCGAGCCATGTGGCCCTGCCCGCCACATGCGTAGCACTATCTACCTCTCAAAATACCAGTTCTGCGCTGTGTGCCCCGCACCTCTGAGCCAGTTTCCTGAGGTTGTCTTCCTGGGGGTCTAGTCTGCTGGACCCATGAGTCATTCGTCGACTGCCTGCTACAAAAGACTCTGCTACGTGCCGCCCTACGGTAGGTCTCGCTACTGATGTAGGCTCAGAAAGGAATCTCTCGATCAGAAGGGCTCGCTCCAGTACCCCTGCCTGTGTCAGAATGCTGAGGGAGATCAGCGATGCCCTGATCTCATGCCTCAATCCCTGCTCAAAGGTCCGGGCCCGGAAGAATGGGTCACGTACCATGTCTTTCGAGTAGTGCGAGAGATCTATAAATCTCACCGAGTACTGGGCGACCGTCAAGCTTCCCTGCTGCATCTGTAGAAGCTCCTGGATGCGCACCACACGGAGGGTGGTAGGGACAAAATCCGAGAGGAAGAGGCTCTCAAAGTCTATCCAGAGTAGAGATGCCTCGTCGTGCACCTGGAGCATCAATCTCCACCATCTGCCTGTTGTTGCGTGCAGGAGACTCGCTGCAAGGATCACCATGAGGTCTGCTGGTGTCCCTACTAAACGGAAAACTCAGAAAACTGCCTCCAGCCAATCCTCGGCTACCTGAGGGTCTGTCTCCCCACGGAACATGGGTGGTCGCTGACGCTGAAACTCGTGCAGTGCACTAAAGCGACGTGCACCGTCAGCGGCTGGGGCTGGTAGCATCGGTGGCTCGGCGGGTAGAGGTACCGCTGGTGCCTCTACTGTCAAAGGTCCCTGTACCGAGGCCAAGTTGCTCGGTGGGCTATCGTCCCGCACAATGCTCGGAACCCTAGCTGGATGTCGTCGTGGGGCCATCCTAAAAAGAGACAGGTGCGCCACGGTCAGAAAAATATACTTGGTGAGCTGACATAAAGTAATCACAAAGAAAACTTGAAACACACATGCAATCAATGTTTTCGTGCATTAAGTAGGAAATCAGAAGTTAGGGTCCTGGTGTACGGATACGTTGGCCGCCGCACCAACACTGGACTCCCTGGACTGATAACCACACCCAATACCCTTAACACTATTGCTTCACATAGAAGAAATATCAGAGTCCTGAGTTCTGCGGTAGAACTGAACTCCTCTGATACCAATTTGTCATGACCTGTCCTCGGGGCCTGTGTCGTGACTACCCCAAGCCCGCCTTCCATAGGCCAGGGGCTGGGGACTAGCGCCAAGGCGTAATTCCCAGAAAAAATGGAAGGCATTGCCTTTTTAAAGTAAAAAAACACTATAGAGAAAGAAAGCAGAAGTAAACACCAAGTAAAAACTGGGTACAATAGTAAGTGCGGAAAAGTAAGTGGGCTAGAATACAAACCCAAACTGAAAGTAAAGTACAACTGAAAAAGGGAGTACTGCAACTGAAAAGTAAAGTTGCAACGTCGAGTCATCCACTGGTACTCCCACCTGAAGGGTAGGTACAGATATCCACCTCAGCTCCTCGGGTTCAGTCGTCCGCTTTGTGTACGTCCCGCCCAGTGGTCCACCACCAGGTACCAACTGCTCTACGAGCCTCAACCACGATCAGCGATGTCCATCGTCTGCAACCAACACAACGTAGTGCGGGCATAGCCCGTGTAGGGCTGAGTATAAGCTCCTCTGTAGGGACCCCGAGACCACCGAAGGTCTCCCAGAATCCACAAAGGATAATCCACAAAGGAAAGATACAATCACGAAGTAACATCCGACACTACTTAGGTATATGCCCATACATATACCTAAGCCATCAATTACAGTTCGGCTCCAACATCCGAGCCCAAGTTCGATCACGTCCACACAGGATAGCACAACACAATCCACATAGGAAAGAAAGTCAATCATATCGAAGATAATGATTGAAAGTCAAGATTCAGCTCACACATGTATACTTCTTCATAAGATGATAGAGATGATCAGATGTAGCCACTGAATCATCTAATCCGTCAGACCCACACAGGAACGATAGGTACTAACCCCCGCAATGACCCACAAAGGATCGATAGGTAACTAACCCCCGCAATGACCCACACAGGATCTGTAGGCGCTGGCCCACACAGGACCGCTGAGCGCTGACCCACACAGGATCTGACCCACACAGGATCGGTAGCACTGATCCACGTAGGATCGCTGAGTGTTGTAGTTTTCACCGTTGAATCCATGGAGGATTTCTGTACAGTCGTCAACGTCGACGCAGTCGCAACCATCTCTCGGGTTCCCGCACAAAGCAATCTCATTCGGGAGGGTCCGCCCCATGAGCCGAGGGGCTGATACATCAACTAACACATAGTACATAGTTGATGTATCCAAAAGTTCTGTATCGTCAAAAGGAACTCAACGTCACAGACGGTGCATCAATCGGACGCCCGGTCTGAGAGTTATTGGCTTTTTCGTCCCAGGGGCCCGGTTTGTTTTTATGTCAAAACCAACCTGACTGTACTCCAACTGTATCCAAACCTTAAGAGGAGTAATCCAAAAGGTCCGTCTCACTTAGAGGAATCCATCAAAGTCGACGGCACGTCAATCGGACGACCGGAGCTCAAGTTATAAGCGTTTCTGCTCCGAGGGCCCAGTTGGTTTCATGTACGAACCAACTCGGCCGAACCCAAAGTTCTACAAAACCTTGAGTGTAGTATATCGAAACGACCGTCTCGATCCAAGGATCGCATCACTGCTGATGGTGCATTGATCGGAGGTCCTTATCCCAAGTTATGGTTAAAAGACCAAAAGAGGTCCGGAAGTGGGGGTTTCAGGACCGGACCGATCCGGCCCGAGACCCCCTGGGTCGGCCCGAACCGGGTCGACCCTACCTGGGTCCGGGTCTGGCCCACTTTGGCATGGCCCGGCCCGGCTGGCGCGGCCTGGCCTGGTGGCTCAGCCCGGCGCGCTGGCGCTGGCCAGGTGGCTCGACCGAAACGGCCGAGCGTTGGGGTGCGGGGGGGCGCACTGCCCCCCGCCTTTTCGTAACTACAGCCCCCATGTGGGGGGCTGCTCTTGTCCGGCCAGCTGGGGTTCGTAACCCCCAGCTCCTCCTCTGACCGACCGGCCCACTCCGGTCGGCCGGCTGCTGCCGACACGGGACCGGCATGGGCCGGTCCCCCTGCTTTGACGCCGGCGGCCCAGAACCGGCCACCGGTCCCTGCTCTGCTGCGGCCTTGGTCCATCTGGCATGGTGCAACGGCACCGTGCCCCTCCACTGCAGCCCCGCTCCGGCTGCGGTGCCTTCGAGTTTTCTTCGAGGTTCTCCGGTGCGCCACGACGGCACCGCGCCTTTGATTGATTTCAATGGCGCGGCGCGACGGCACCGCGCAACCTTGCCATATGATACCGCGTGGTGTCGTAGCACCGTGATGCTTTCCTTTGAACCACATCAACACAACTTACAAGGGAGGAGGGTCAGCCATGTTTGTGTGGTTCGGCCCCCTCCCATTAATCGATAGCAAGCGGAAAAGTTTCACGAAGAACGGCAATGGGAGTATTCACGAACAAAAACAAAATCCCCTACCTCGAGTGTTGTTGAACGATGGCTCGTCGTGGAAAGGAACGTCGCAGAATTAATCGTCGCAGAAGAAGGCGTCGCGGAAGGAACGTCGTTGGCATCGCGGTATACGACGTCGCGTATTCAATCTCCGAGGATTCAGCATTCTTCATCGGAGATCGGTGCGTTCCTCGCGTTCTTCGCATTCTTCGACGATGAAGAAGAACTTTAGAGTTTCTTCCCCCCAGTCCACTCTCAACACAACAAGCTCCCACAATAATAAAATAAGTGTTTAGTCTTATTTTATTACCTATGCCTTAAGTATTTGAATTTCAAACACTCAAAAACAACTCACACATTTAATTAACTTAAGTTATCTAATTAAATGGTGAGTTGAAGGAGTTAGGGAATATGAAGGGGTGGGGTTCATGTGGGCCCCACGGCCCTCATAACCTATGTAGGATAGTTTCCCAACTTCGACATAATGGATAACCACTTAGAGAAAATAAAATAAAATTAAAGCTCAATTTTATATTACCTTCCACAATTTGTTTTACATCTCCTCCCGAGAAAACGCAACTTCGGAAAAGGTGTTTCTAATTAATTACTGGCGATGCGGTTCCATCAGTTCCCTCAGAATTTGATTTCGAGCACCGGTCCAAAAGTTAGGAAATCCCGCTCGTTCGTTCACTGAACGTACCTGAGCTAAACTTCAGATAAAAATTCCGGGCACACCGGGCCTCGGAATCAAGTGCCGTCAGAAACCGTGTTCTTTTAAAATCCCAGAGAAAATTAAGAAAAAATTTCCCTTGAATTTTGCAGGTCTTAACAATAGTATCTAAAGATTATAGACTATGAGGGGATGACCAAAGATCCTTTTCACTAGAATACTCAAGCGATGGAGTATTTTGATTCTAGTATAGAGGGTTCCTAAAATTTGATAAAATAGTGGGTGAATTTTAATGATATAACCAATAATGTCTAATTCAATAATAAAGATAAATTTATTGATCTTCTATAATTTATTTTTTATAGAAAATAGAAAGCAATACCACAAGAAGCACTATGATAAATATTAGTTAAATTAAATGTCCAAACTAGCATGAATTTCCAAGTGTAGTACATGTTCTTGTTCCCAATACTATTATATCATAAATTCAAGGTGATGGTGTCCCTATACTTGTTAAGAAAACTCATGAAGTGAGGGTGTGTCAAAATTATTATGGGAGATGATTGTATGAATCGTATGATGGTTATTTCATTATGTTATCACCTACATCTGATGATTTTTGTAGTCACAACATTGGGACATCGATGATATTACATGTTGTCTTATCTCCAAGAAGTTTTCAAGGAAAAAGTGAACAAAAATATGAATGAGTTATAATTACACTCAATTTATGAAAATATGAGAGATGGATAACAATCTTTCTAGGCATCCCACTCTTATATATTTTCACCCTTATACTTTAATTTTTTGAGGTTACAAAACAAACAGGATTGTGTAAACGCTTCATTACCCTTTAGGTAAGGTTCACAAAGTAAATAATAATATTAAAGACAACTTAGTATTTAGTTCTTATGGTGAATAAATTAAAAAATGGTGATAAGGCCAATAGAAATAGTGATGCCAAAGTTACCTTCACAATTTCCTTCAAATAAAGAGTTAATTAACAGGTGGTTATTTTCTTCACATATCATGAAATAATACAATGGAAGATAAATGCAATGTTCTGAATTAATTAATCATGTTATCACTTATTCTTTATGTATATTCATAAATTTAAAATGTAATGTTTTGTTTATACTTCTTGGGTATTAAATACAATATGCCTTTCACATATGTGTAATGAAATACAGTAACTGAGTAAGTAATAAAAACCTTGCAAGCTGTATGGTGCATTCTCCAAGCAGGTGAGAAAGGGTGATTCCTAAGTCAGTGGTGAGAAACTCATAACATCTAATTTCCATGTTAACGATTCTTGTAAAATTATAATTGAGTACAACCAAAACATTTATCTAATGTTTCTATTGGACACTATGAGTCATTGTTCCTGGTTGAGGAATGAATGTTAATTGTGGTGTATCAAACTCAATCAATAGTTTAGTGTTACTTGAATCATAGGAAATACTTGATGAATATAAAATGTAATAATTTTACCCAGTTTTGGAAACTTAATTCTTTATCAAGTAAAACTAAAAGTGGACATCTAGGATATACTTAGTTTTGGTAATTTGAATCACTATAACTAAGAACCTAATGTATTTTTGACATGTATACTTGTTTAAATTGGAAAAAGAAACCTTTATAAATAAAGGTACGTCACAAATGTTTCTGAATTAGTTCACCAAGAGAATGTGAACTATTCCAAGGGTATGCTTGTAGTAATTATACTTCAAAATATTCCAATAACTAATTCAGGAATGAGAATGTGAAGTCTGAATGGTTAGAAGATATGAGTTTCTTTGGGTCGTCCTACCAAAGAATATTTTTACCAAGCATTCGACGATCAATATAATGTAGCATAGAGCAATTATTAAACACACATTACCTTATCTACATCACAGAATTTATGTTAATAATGAGGATTAATGATAATTTTTACATGTTAACACTTCTCAACAAAATTTAACATAGATAAATTCCTAAATGGTCATTTATACATCAGAGTTATGGTGTATGGAGTATCAATAGTGAAACATTAAAAAACTTCCATTATATTTCATAATGTGCTTTGTAAATAATGTGAAGTTTCCATAACCATATTCTAACTATCAAGAAAAATAGATATCATATGAGTCATAATATGATAGAAATACATAGGGTCATAGGACAAGTGTTTAGATTCAAGGATTTAGGTATAATATAAAAAAACTTGCATCAATCTAAACACATTGTGCATCTAAGTAATTGTACTAATGGTTTCATTGGATATTACAAAAATCCCTAAGCTAGAAAATTGGTGGTGAATTGATAGAATAAATTTCAATAAAAGGGTGCCCATCCCTATTAGAGATAGTGGGAGATAAATTTAGATTGGTTTAGTCAATGTGAGAGATGTACATGTAGTTTTTATTGGAACAAATTCCACAATTGTTGTTGAAGATGAATGTTCCAGTGACACATACTGCATGGAAAGGTTAAAAACATAGTGTTGTTTTTATATTCATCGTGGATGGTGATATATTCTTTAGTGAGAATAATAATTCCTACAGGTAATAAGTATATGGAAATTATCCAAGAATTACAGGGTCAATTAAAATTAAATAATGGATTCCATGTATCCAAGTGAAAAGGGGCTTATTATAAATTTAATACTACATAGGTTATTCAAGTAAGATGATATATGGATGGTACCAAAAAAGTATAAATAATGCTTGATTGGTAATACCAAGTTGACAAGCATAAATACATTACAATATTACTTATCAGAGCTAAATTATATGATTATTTAATTGGCCATTGGATTTTGAGACCAACATTCATAGAATGTCTCTATATGATGCAACCAGAAAGGGATGGTTACACCATAGGATGTCAATAATGATTTAAAGTTACTAAAATCCGGTTTTGGATTAAATTAAGAAAAAATATCATAGAATATTAATTTCGAATTAACCTTTTTAGTTAAAAATATTGAAGTCATCCTCACGTCTATCCCCATTCACGTTCTCTCTGTTATCAAGGTCCCGACAATAGTTGTTAAAAATATCGAAGGCATCCTCTCTACTTTCATCTGGGATTCCCACGGTGAGGGTAGGTGCAAGTGGGATGCATGGAAAACAATGGCTTCTCCAGTGAAAGATGTGGGTTTTAACCTTTGTAGTGTTAGTGGATCAATGAATTGTTTCCAAGCGAAATTGTCTTGGGAGGTCCTAGAAGGTAGTTCACTTTGGGGAAAGTTTATTCGTGATAAGTATGGCCCGGACCTTGGTAAACCAATAGGAAAGGTATTTGTTTCTTGGAAAATTATTATGCAACACATTCCCCTTTTGGACCTCCATTCTCATTGGATTATGGGTCATCGAGACATCAATTACTGGTTCAATAATTGGGCTGGTGTTACTATTGGTTTTCTTGGATGTCCAACTCCAGATATCTCTTTTTCCCAAGAGTGTCTTCATCCACTTTTCAAAGAGGCCACCCTTAATCAGCAACAATGTGAGGTTTTTAATCTCATTGAAATCTCGTTAGACAGAGATCATTTTGTATTCACTAACTCTCCCACTATAATTTTCTTAGCCAAGGCATACATAAAGATGTTGCAGGCCAATAACGTGAGTCCCTCCGCTTGTGTGGTCTTCTGGTGTAATGACATCCCCATTAAATACAACTTTCTCATGTAGAGGATTCGTAACCTAGCCATTCCAATGTATGATGCGATCAGAGGTAAGGGGATTTCATTATCTTTGAAATGATAGTGTTTCTATAATGGTAATGAAGAATTAGTGTGTTGTCTCTTTGTGGTAAAGTGTGTGGGCTAAAATGATGTGGCATGGATTCGATGAGTTTTGTGTCTTTATTCACCTTTCATTAGGTGATGTTAACACTTTCATGAATTTTTGTTCATGGAGATACTGTGAACCTTTAGGAGAGAAAGGGTAGGGCGATCATTCTTGCTGCTTGATGTTGGTGAATTTGGGATGCCAAAAACAGAGCCCGGTCCAAGGGTTGCTCCAGCTCACCTCTTGGTGTCCGGATTATGTCTAGGAGTCTTGCAGTGGAGCTTGGTATCATGGTGAGGCAACGGGACTCCAGTATCTCCTTGAGGCGAATCATGGCTTCTAGTATAATTCCCTCTCTCGTCTCTTCCAAGAAGGGTTGTTGGGTTCGTTGGTTCCCTCCAGTGTAAGGTCTCAAACTTAATGTGGACGTATCTTGTAATCTTGGCCATATGTAGTGAGGAGGTGTTATTCAGGACAATCATGGTTCTTCCATCTTGACCTTTGGTAGCTTTTATGGCATTGGGTCATCGATCATGGAAGAATTACACATGCTAATAAATGGGATCCAGACCTACCTCTTGAACAAAATCTCAATTAATGTCATTGAAACTAACTCCCTGATGATTTATAACTCCCAGTAGATCAATTATCTTACTCCTTGGTCCATTGAGTATCTTATATGCAAAGGCCTTAGTCTGATCCAGAATGGCATGAGCATTATTCAAACCCATCGTGAAGGTAACAAAGTGGCTGATTTCTTAGCAGCTCTACGTGATATGGACTTCCCCCATTTACTTTCCACTGGCATTGGCTCCCTCCCTGTGGAATGTGTCATCTTTATTAAAGGTGATGCACTCAGGTTACATTACTTTAGACCTCCTTGATGTCTCTGCTTGTACTTTGTACTTTTTACTTAGTACTTTTTCCCTTGTGATGTTCCTTTGTACCCCCCCCCCCCCCCCCTTTATTGAAAATGAAAAGATATATTTTGACTTTTATAGTTAGTTAAGACCTGGAAGAATATAATTCTCCAATGATTGACTTAAAGTTGAAAACTATGTTCTAGGAAATAAGATCAACTGAGGTATATATAATGGTTGCTTGGACCTAGTCAATCATACATATACTGACATGGTATTGAAAAATACAAGATGTAACAATTCCAGAGATGAATTATTTCTAGTGTCACATGGCATAAATCCCTCCAAGTATACATGCAATGGAATATGAGGATATTAAGTGGTGAGTTGAGTTACATACACTTCTGTGATGGGTTAATCACATATGAAATGATATGTACAATAAATGATATTCCCAACATCTACTTTATGGTATCCAAATGTAATTTATATATAGGATAATTGCAATTAAAGAATTCAGAACTATATGATTGTACATGGGAAAGTACAAATAATATGTAACTTGTACATAGAGAGGAAGGGATACTAGTTATGGTGGGATAAAAACTAGTCTTTATTTTGATCAATTTGATCTCATATCACAGTTAGGATAAGGTGTTGTGTGTGAATGTCTCATAAAATCCAATGGTAGATATACCTACAAAAACCGACTATATTGTAGATTCTAAGGTAGATAAGAAGAAGTTATTAAATGCAATGATTTGTTCCAGTTATTGGAATTGCACCTAGTAAGTTAAGTATTATCATGATAATAATTATATTACCAATATAGGACAAGATGTAAAGTTATGATAGTGGAAAAAGGGATATACTCTGGGATACCATCTCCTGGGAAGTTTTAATCAAGGATATGAGTTCATGTATAGAAGAATATATATTCATTGAATACATGGTAGACCCAGCATCTAAAGTCGTGAATCAACAGAAACAAGATCATTACCTTGTGATAGTTAACAAGGTTCACTAGTAAGTTGGATCTAGTGAAATTCGGAGTGTTTTAATAGTGGGTCCTCTTGACCCAACATGAAAAAAAAATTTGATTACCATATTGTGTATACATTTAGATATAAAAGATATATTCTCACCATTATAGTGAATATATTTATGTGTCCACTATTTAATAATAATTTTCATAGATTAATTTTCGTATCCAAAGGTTATAGAATATCTCAGGGTATAATGAGAAACTCAAGATACCATTAAATTAATCTTAAACAAAGGTCCTACGGTCTAGATACGTCTTACTAACACTACTGGGAAATGAACCTTTACCCATAGTTTGGAACCGTGGGTATAGCCCAAAAAACCATGGGTATAGGCTATACCCATGATTCAAGGAACTATGGGAGCTTAAGACGTCGGTATAGATCTAATGTATACCCATTATTTGAAAAATTCTATATCCACGGTTATGAACTGTGGGAATATGTGTATAGAAAATTGTCCACTATGTCAATAACCCTATACCCAAGGTTCTCAAATTATGGCTATTAGATTTTAAAAGAATCCCACCATCGGATTCCAAGCCTGGACCACCTCTTTATAATCAACGATCATAAACACTAAAGAACATACACTTATGTTTATATAAATATATATTTACTAATATATATTTTTATAAACCGTGGTTAGAGGTATAAAACCATGGGTATAGGTTTTCCTACTGAATATTTTATGTTCCCATGAAAAAAAAAATCTCACACTTACGTGGTAAAGCTATAACCACGATTCTGAAAAATCATGGTTATAGGTCAACCATATACCCATGGTTTTTTTTTTAACTATGGGTATATGTTTTTACCCAAAACCTATACCCATGGGTTTTGGAAAAACGTGCTTAATGGTTTGACCTATAAGTAAAGTTTGTTTGAGAATTGTGGGTATAAGTCTTGAGTCGAACCCTATACCCACGATTTTTTAAAAATTGTGGGTATAGGGGGGACCTATACCCATGGTTTTTGAAAAACTGTGGGTAAAGGATGAAATTTTAAACCTATACCCATGGTTTTCCAGAACCATTATTATAGGTTCTAAACCAATCCCTATACACATAGGTTTTTGAAAACCATAGGTATAGGTTTGTTTTCTAGTAGTGTGACTAGAAACTATAGATGATTGACTACAAGGTTTTATGGGATCATAATCATTAAGAGTTCTTCTCATTAAGTTCACACATGGTGGTATCTAGTAGGGAGATCACGAGGAAAGACCCACCAATAAGAACACCACATGTTTTTCAGGTCATTGATTGCTTCTATCTATGTACATGTGTACTGGTCTCATGACTTTAGATCATTATCAATGTGTTCCATTTGATCGCATACTTTGATATAAGTTAAAAACAAAGATATTGAAATTGTGGCGAGATAGGTTGTGTTGGGTGGGTCATTAATGGTATGGAATTGGTTGAATGGTCAAGAAAGCATTTTTCACTTCCATGTTAAAGAATTAAAATATTCCAGGCCTGGTTGATCAGGATAGTACTTCATTCATAAGTATTTTTTCAAAGAATTCAAAAGGTAAATCCATTTAATTAGATCAAAAAATAATAAAGAAAGAAAAGGGAGATAAATCAAGTGTGTGTCGTTCATTATGATATATTTAAATACAACTATATTATAGTACACAGTAAGTGTCTATAGGTTGGTTTTCATTGCTTTAACAATAGTTATCACTTTTGGGGACTTGATGGATTTATAGAATAAACTCTTGGTTTTTTGATTTTATTGACTGCTATTGAGATAAGGGTCACGGAAAATAACATATTCAATAATCCTCCCTATTCAGTTGAATAAGTATATTGGACAAGGTGGGACTCACCACAGGGTTTGAGTGTTTTCCAACTTAACAAACATTGATAAATAAAAAAAAATTCATTATTATTCATGTTAAGAATAATTGGGTTGAATTTGTTTAATAAAATAATATACATGTAAATTAAATATTAGAAATAATATTAACTGAACAAATATTATTTTAATATTACATGTTCATTTAATATTAGTGGGAATGAGGAATCGATTTAATTGACTTGGTTTTAACACCTACTATATATAAAATATATTTCAGGTATGTGAAAAATTATAAATAATATTTATGGCGTAGTTTAGTTCTTAATAATTATTATTTAGTGGATGTTAAATTTGTGGGGTTTGGGGAACCCTACCAGGTGTTTTTAATATCCACTACAAATAGAGAGGCTCTTGCATAATGTTGACTATTCATTCATTTTTTAATGAGAGACTCTCTCTCCTATTGCATTCTAAAGAGAGAATCTATCTCTTCATGTGAAAATCTTGTAATTACTTCTATCATTAAAGGAAGATGATCATGGTGATCATCAGGACATCAAAGACATCATCAAATCGTCGTGCTACCACCCGGAATTCGATGATCGACACCCCCACATATTTTTGAAGTTCATGTGGATGATCTAGATGTATTCTACTTTGGATGCTTCGAGAAACGATCCCTGGAGTAAAGCAGATGTAGAGCATGGATTCAGATCCGAAAAAGGTATGTTTTCTGTTTTATTTTTGGCAATCTGTTTAATTATGTGAGATCCTTAGACCGTACTAGGTCTTAGATCATCATAGATGAAAATTCTTGTCATCCAGACGACAAAAAATTTAAAATTTCTATCACACTGGCTTCCTCTACAACCCCAGTACCAAAATGATCTCCTATAATCACCTCCACTATATAAAGGATGGATTTGATTTATCAACTTGGAATATTATACATAAGGAATTGAGTTGTATTTCATACCACTCAATTCATGTGTACTCCATTATGTTGTCTGGTCCCTAAGTCTTGATCCATAGGGATTAAAGAAATTGGAACTCAGATAATCCCTTATGGGGATGGAGAATAGGTGATATGTAATGAATAATCTCTATATTTTAGATAATAACTCAAGACCATTCAAAAACTGGCTCAAAAGAGCATTCCCGAAAAATTATTTTCAATGTAGTACGGATTGTACACCTAATCCTAGGGAGTATCCTAGGCCTCGATAAATGTGATCATCATTAATCATCGGGGATGAAATAACCACCCCAAGCTTCGGGGAAATGCACCATACTAGAATCCTCTGTCATCACCTAGATCCTAGTGAGATATCTATCCTGGGTGAAACACTATTACAAGGGTTATAAGGTGTACTCAGTAACCTGCCTCAATAATACATATTTAAGGAGGAATCTTGGTGACAAATGGGACATTCATTAACAATAAAATTTATAAAATTATGTCTCATAAGCTGGATCCTAGGAATAAAGTCTTGGAATCCCCATCATATTGTCTCATCACATCAATCCCGTAGACCAAGTACCCAGAATCATGTCTGAAAATCATATCATCATAAATAGTAACTAAGTAAAAGAATGAATAAAAGAGTGAGGTTTTTTAAATTCCAAAACCAATCAATACTGACACAACCCCTCATTCTCACATGTTTGATACCAGTTTTAGGTGACACACACTACTATCTCTACCCAAACCCATGATGCACTGGATCAGGGTTGATCAACCATTGGCGAACCCATTGGGGTCCCCTAGGTCAATATATAGGATAGGTATACCTTGCGGGATCTTTGAGGTCCACACATATTCATAGTTATCCATTATGGAACCCTCATAAAATAAAACACAATTAGAGGAAATATTCCTGGGATCTATGAAAATGGAAGATAGGCATAGACATACCTCTTAGGATCCTCATGAAGATTTTGAAATATGATACATCCCACCTGGGATCCTATACGTTAGTTCATAAGTGGAGATACCCCTCATGGTATCCTTAGTAAAAAAACTAATCTCTTGTGTAAACATGATTTCAGGTAATTTCAACACGCATAACAATATATTGTTCTCAAGGGGGAGCCACATAAGATTTTTTTAAATGATATGTCTCATGGACCATCTCATGTCAAAGTCCCACTATAGGTTATCACAAACACCCAACCTATCTGCCTCCTCAAAATGTATCCCAATACTTTTCGACAAGGGCTCTACCATGAAAACCAAAAAAATAAGAAAGTGGCACTCCAATTCCATGTATAACAACCATTACCACAACCCTAATCTAGGTCTTATCCAAAGTATCATACTCTATATATAATATAAAACTTTTAGTGGAGGATGAAACTCTCCATTATAGCTCACTCAACCCCAAAACACCTTTTCAGAGACCTCAAATCACCCCAAGGGTTCCACCATCATGATCTATGTAAAAAATGTTCAAAATGAAATAATCTTATGTCTAATTATGACATCAGGGTGTAAAACCACTAAACACCCTCAAATGGGTAATAGGGGAACATTACATGAACTGTACCCTGAGTATATGGCGTGCTATTCAAAAACTATTTCCTAGAAAATTACTTCTACATGGTTGGGTACAGATGGTGTCTAGTCATGTACTAATACAAAGACATGGAATACATGGGCTCTGCCAATATATTACTAGGTTTCTAGGAAACACCGGGGGTGTGTATGTGTACTAATACATGGCCATACACCCCCTACATGGGGTGTCATCCCATGTTCCCATCCACATGTCCATGTATGAATACAATGTTTGTACTACGTGTATATTGTGTGTATTCATGAAAACTCTATATTCCCTTGTACTCAGATATATGTCCAAGTACCACTACAAGGTATGTATTGTAATTACATGATGTGTACTTCAAAAAATTCATCTTCTCTGAATAGTAAGAGTAGACTTCCTCTGTTCATGGAACCACATGTCATGTGATCAAGATTTCCCAAATGTAAACCCCAGGAATCAGATAGAAACCATTGTTTTCCCATAAATAGATATAGATAAACTCATAAGAGTTCCTTACAAACCATAAAATTTCCTAAAAAATATAAGTAATTAAATATATGGGGATTTATGGTAAAATATAAAATCAGGCCTACCTTTGGGTGGAATACACCGAACCTTCACATTGAATCATGTTTTAAAGTCGTTGTATGATGATCTAGCTCCCCTAATCTCTATGGTACCCCCTCTCCCTATACCTCTCCTCCGTAAAGCTTGTAAAATATAATATCCAAATGGGCATATGAGACATAATGGGGGGAAAGAAAAAGAAAAAAAGAAAAAATAACAATGTGTTCAGGCTCGACATGGAAAATAAATAAATATTTAATTAATTAAATATTAAATACTAATTATTTAATGAAAATAAAAAATGGATCTGAATTCCACCAAACTATTTTCCTATGTTAAACACCCTATTTTGGGACAAAATTAGTGCTTAGAAAAATTATTTGAGATCATATGCAAGGGGAAAATGACCATTTTAACACTTATAAGAATTGGCAAACAAAAAAATTCCTATTTCTAGACAATTTCATTATCTATAAAATCATGGGACTTTTCATCATATAAAAATGGATTTCACTAAAGTAACTAAATAGATCTATATATAGAATTTATGGGATGATATGATAAAACATGAATGCTACAATGAGTTTTTTGAATTCAAGATGATGAAAACTAAAGGGGTTTAGAAAATGGTAAAAAATTTCATGACTCTTCACCAGTGCATCAAGGATTCCCAAAGCCAACAAAAAAGATATGATAATAATTTTTGATGATTCATTGAGTTTGATGTTGGAGATAAATTTTTCCTAAGAATATATCATGGAATAGAATCATGATATTTTTTAGGAAGGTTAAGCTATGTCCCATGTACATTGGCCCCATTGAGATTATTGATTGAATCGAATCTATTGATTATTGACTAACACTTCTACTAACCCTATCCCAAGTACATGATGTATAACATGTATCCCTATTGAGTATGTACATACCAGATCCCTCAAATGTACTGAATTGAAATGTGGTACATCTGGAAAATGAAGTCTCTTATGAGGGTCATCCTATGAGAATCATGTACTATAGAGACAACATTCTACACAATAAGACAACTCACCTTATCATAGTACTATAGAAAAACCATAAGTTTGTGGAGGAGACATGCGAATTGGAGGAATGAATTAAGTAGAAGTACTCTCATCTTTTCTCACCTTAGTATGTAAAATGAAATTTCAAGGGTGGAATTTTATAAGGGGAATAATTTAACAACCCATAATTTTATCAAACAAATCATTTTGATTATATTAGTATGTTATGTAATATAATACTATATAAGAATCAAAAACTACAAGATAAAACCAACTATATTTTATAATATTAATTTAAATTTTATATTTATAAAATAAATATTGAAATAATAATTGGAATTATTCTAATGGGAAAAAATAGAAAATAACATAACAATAATAAGAAAATTTGGATCTTCTTGATACCCTTGAATAATCACACTCATGAAAAGAAGTGTATAAATCAAGCATAATGTTGGTAATGAAATATGAATTTTGAAAATCAAAGTATGAAACCTTGAGAGAAATATAAGTTAATGAATAATTAAGGAGATATGATCTATTTTTATACACTATTTATATTATATGACTGTTACAAATATCACTGTTTGAATAGTAATCTAGCTACTGGAATAGTAATATGGCCATTAAGAATAGTATCTTGACTATTAGAATATTAACTTGACCTATGGAAGTTAAAAATAATACTTAGTTATCCTAAAAAATAAATATGGTATATTTAGATCATCATATAAGTAAATAAATGTTTTAAAAATGATAAATTAAGTGTTTGAATTTTTGTGAAACATAAATGTTATAATTTCACTATTAGAATAAATTTTATTATTTAAAATAAATTTTATTTTCATAAAATGGATTTAAATTCTAATATTAAATTTATTATAGTGAAAATATAATTTTATGAAACTAGAAGTAAATTTTTAAAGGGTCATAAAATTTATCATTATATTAAAATGTGTATTTTTTGGGAGAAAACGAGGTCTTTTATTAACAATTAAGGTTATCATATTTATAAAATTATTTTCACACAATGGAGTTAATTTTCCAAATATACACCTCAAGAAATGGTTAGGGTGATTTTTTTTATTTTTCTAAAATAGTTGAATTTTTTTTGAATTGAATTACTATAAAATACGTTATTTAACATTATAAGTTGAGTGCATAAATATTTGAGTAATGGATGATGTACTAACCCACTATTTTTAAATCACATGAACCATTTACTATATGTATTCACAATAATAAATATTATTGGTAGTCTTGAGCCAAAATAATAAACTAATAAATATAATATTCAAAAAACACATGTCTCATCAACTTTTAAATATACCCTCACCACCACTTCTCCCCAGAACTTATAAGACTTGTTGCTTGAAAATTTATACCCAAATCTATTACCAATACTCTCATTTATATCATAGTCCTTATTGTCTCATCAAAAGACCTATTCGTGGTTCCGTAAGTGGAAGTTGAATAAGAGACATCTAGTGGAGAAAGTAATACCCTCAACCGAGTCTTTTATTTTTCTCCTCATCCTCCTCTTCAAAAAAATCAATTAAACATGTAATAATAACTCCAAAATCATATATATTATAGAATGTTATTATATTAATGGAATATGAATTATCCATCATCTTCCCTTCTACTCTAATTCGAAAAATGAAAACATCACCCGTATTATGTTTGGTCACCGCCTTAGTGGATGATTAGTTTTCATTTCCCATTACCACCTTCATCATAGGTTTAAATTCAATTATAATGGTTTAAAACGACCTAAATATCCATTTTATATTTTTTTCACATTCCTAAATTAATATATGATGATAATATTAAATAAAACAAAACTACTTCATGATGGTTGGTAAAAACACCAAAATAAATTAACCATATAACAATAATGTTTTACTAAATGAACCGTCCATATATCAGAGAACATATAGATACTTGGGAACAATTAAATTTCTAGAAGTACAATAATACTATTTAATTTTACTTCTAGATTTTTAGTCCCCTTTTCAAATAACATCATTAATTATCCACAAGATATCTGACCTTGGAACCATGAAATGAAATCCCTATAAATAGTGAAATTAAAACTTATATCTCGTAGAAATAGTTATAAATGAAAATAATAAGATTATATAAAGAAAATAAACATTTAAAATGTTATGAATTATGTAATTACTAATATAATGTGATTATATAAGATTTTTAGTGGATGTGTGGATCAATTCTAGAAACTAAGTTAAGGGATCTCTTTGTACCACCATATATTCATTGGACTACACCTTCTATCTCTTTGCCTCACATTATCTCTCTATTTTTCTTATTAAATTTTCCTATATTATATATATATGTCCTACACATATATACCTTGTTAAATTCACTTTTCCTTGAGGGGGTCTACATTTTTAAGTGGTTCTTTTCTCAATTATTCTCGATAATAAAATCTGATTAATGGGAACTTCTCTGTTTATTACCCCTTTTCAAGTACCGATCTATAAAATGTTTTAAAGAAACCATGTTTTCTAAAATAACTCACTTTTTCATGAAAAACAATTTTATTTCATTTATTTATTATGTAAATTCTTACATATTTACCCACTCTAAATAATTTTTACCCATTTACCTAAAGCCCTAATTAAGTTTAACATTTCTAGAGGGATTTATATGCTCTTTTCAAAGTCTTCACATCACTTGGATATCATTTTTCATTGAATATTTTTATTAATTTCCATGATTTATAAATCTCTTTTTTCATGGAAACCATTATTGTATGAAATATTGTTATGTTATAAGACATGGTTTTGTAACCCATTTCTTTCCATATGAAATCCTTATGTTTGTACCTTGTGTTTGATTTCACTATGTGAAAACATATGAATCTACATGTTATGGTGGGTATGCCTAGATAGAACTATAATTTATTTTGTATTTTTTCCCCCATGAGATGATATTTATGGGTTTATGGAGTGAACATAATCTATGATGGGACTCAGTCCACTAGGTGATGTTTTCTTGGATCTAATCCTTGACTTATGTTTATGTCATGTTTTATATTTTAGGGAAATTCCTATGTTTCCATGATATTATGAATCCATATTCCTTGTATTATACATATATATGATTATTCATGAGCCTTGTATTTTATGTTATCATGTTATGCCTTCTAACTCATATGTTATACTTAATTACCATGTTTATTCTCTTATTAGTATTTACAACTCATCCATTTCTTTTTTGTATTACCCAGGATATCCTCTATAATTCCAGGATCTCAAATGGATTTAGGATCTTATTTTAGAGATAAAAAAATGTTTTATTCTAGTTTCATGTTTTATTTTTATGTACATCGTCTTCTAAAGAAACTATACCCCTAAATACTTTGGTTGTATTTATTATATATTTTGGTTAAGACTAATTTGATAATGCGTATAAAATTATTAGACCACTATAAAATCCATTTAATATTAAAAATAAATTTAAAATTATAAATTATGAAAATTCTATACATAATTAAAAAAATCCCTCAACTAGTTTTTAAGTCAAATAATTCCATCCATTACATGATTAAGAATGAAACCATAGAACTATGTATTCAGGAATTATGGTATGATTAATATGATAAGAATGAATGAAGAAGACAAGAAGGAACTTTTGAAACTCAATGGGGATTGGGTGGACTTAAACCATCCAATAGGTTTAAATCTTTTCTCCTATTATTCTCAACAACATTTCGATTCTCAGTCTTCAAATGTCACATCAAATGTGAAAATATTTGATGATCATCTAAATGGTTTTTCCTATAGTATTTCGACTAGTTCATTCGTCTTCTTGGGAAATTTTATTGCTCAATGCATAGTCATAAAAGGAATGACAACACATGTGTCTTATTCAGAGGGAGTGCTTTCAGAGAATTTATATCTCTATAATAACTCTTTTATTTCAAAACTCTCTTTATATAAAGGTGTGAAACCTTATAAAATTTCCAATTTAGTCACTCACATAGCTTCTATTTTGGGATTTCAGGAATTCAAATGTGTTTCATTGGGAAGAGGTTTTTTTCACTTGTTGTTTCCCTATGCCGAATTGAAGGGTAAAGCATTGATCATTGGTTCCATAAATATAAAATCTAGGAACCCTTAATATCCATTAATGGAATATAAATTCTATCTATATGACTTTAAAGACACCATATCCCATGTTTGGATTATGATTTATGGTTTAAATTAGGTTTTGTGGAATTCTGAAATACTATTGACATCACCTCTATGATAGGCATTCCAATCCAGATGGATTTGACTACTAAAAATGTCAATTATGGTAATTTTTCTAGAATTTTAGTTGAGAAAGATTTAAGTTATACCATGGTTTATAAGGTAGTTATTTCCACCTCAAAAGGTGAAATTAATCTTTGAATTGTGTATGAAAGGATGCCTTTGTATTGTGATGTTTCCTATATTATTGAACACTTGAGGTCTAACAATTGTGAAAACATTTTTTGTACTAGATACATGTTGAAGGGACATGATGAGGCTCATTGCAAAAGGAAAAAAGGTAATAAAGTTTCCCAAGGACCTTCTATCCAGTCTTCAGAGAAAGCTACAAATGAGGTTCCTCATGCCTCTCCCATCAGATTATTAATCTCTAAAAATGTTCAGGCGGAGAAGATTTCTAGGACTGATCAACTAATTAGGGATCATAGTAAAATCCCCAAGCTAGACTCCACTTATTTCTCAGTAAATTATATTGACCCTCCCACTTTTAAATTGAATGATAGACCCAATGCCACTTGGGATGATTCAATAGAAGAAGGTGACTCAACTGAATTAGGTCTCTCTTTCAAAGATGCACTGATTAGATTCATGGAGTAAGATCAAAATGATACATAATCTATGGATAGTCAAATAGATATAGATCTTCTAGAATAGGAAAAAGGCTGATGAAATAATTAGACATGATAAAATTACAGTTTATTCAAAATGCAGAAAATGGAAATCTGTGTTAGAGGTAGTGACCTCAAACAAGGTCATGAATAAAAACAAAAACAAGGAGAGAAAAAAGTTGTCAAAAAATGATGATGTTTTTGGACCTTCAAGAGACTCCCAGAAAAAACTGGGTATGACATCAAAGGTTTCTTGAATCCTGATACCTACTCCTTAAGTGGGAAGTGGAGTTAAAACATTGCATGCAACTAATAAAAAGGCACTGCATGCACCTATAAAACATAAAGGTTGGGGTTTGAACACTAGAAAACCTATTGAAATCCAAATAAATCTCTCATATGTTGAAAAATATAGACCTAAACGGGTTTCCAGCACCATAGAACTACATACACCGAAAAATATACAAGTTTCAGGTTTGATGAACACTTCCTCACCAACTGAAAATCCACCCTCTACTAAAAAAATATTGATGAAAACTAGTGTCTATCACCTTGTACTGTGAAGGTAATCACACTAGATCATCCATAGGAGTTTATACCATGACTGCTCAGCCCACTGGTGAGTCATCTCATCCCATGATGAGTAGTTACTAGATAAGAATGAGATTCCCAACACAAGGGAATGGTTGATTCCTACCCAAAGCAATCCATATTAGAGTGTGAAGAAAATGAGGCTTGGAATGTATCCTTAATATTATGTTATGAATGAATTACCTCTTTCTCGATTTGAAGACAATGTTTCTATTAATTTTAAGGACTTCATTCCATACTCTTGTTCTATTTTTGGTGTTTCCATGTCAATTGGAAAAGCATACAATGTGATGGTGTCACCTGCACTACCTCCTCTAGAAAGAGAGGAATATACTCATGTGAATGATGCTGAAATGGTGAACCAAAGGGCTTCTACCTCTCTAACAAGAAGGGCCACTCCTAAAGCATTAAATACTAAGATAAAAATAAATTCAAGTGCTCATAAAACAATGGAAAATTCATTCCTTTCTTAGCATTGGTGATGATGGGAAGAATAATGATGGAGTGGATAAAGATTAAACCATAAGGACTGATGTTGTTCTTGAGTACTCTGATGATAATAATGCTGAAAGTCCATGGATGCAAGCCGAGACCTGAAGGATGGGTCATAATCCTTGTGTCAGTGGTGGAATACCCCCTTTTTATAGTATGAGTACCCTCTCTAAAATGAGTTGGTGTATTTTTATGTGTGTTTACTTGTATTTCCTCTAAATTTACTATTTTTATTTATAATTCAAATATAGAGGCCTTCAAGCCTCAACCATTTCAAAAATAGAACTATATATTTATCAAACACTTTTTAGGAGACCTAATTTTATCAAGGATTTCATATAATGGTTTTTTGGTTGACTTAAACAAGTAGTCACAATGAGAAGTAACACTTGGTATAAATGATGTTATTTATAGGAAAGTGTTTAAGAAATCCAAATAAGGATTTCATTATTGGGATTTCAACTCGATAGATCAAGGATCTTTGAAATAAATGTTGAAAAGACAACATATCTTAATGCCTTATAATAATTGAACTAGACCTTACTTGGGTTATCAAAAAATAAATTTGGATCATTTCCATTAGATTTTCCATATTTTATAACATTACAAGTAAAATTATAAAGTCTATTGAGAAATAAAAAAATAGTGGGAGACTACTAAAAATAATATTATTTCATCTCATATATTTTGGTAATCATGTAATGTGCTAGTAATCTGATTTTATATTGTTGTAGTAAAATGGAAATCTCATCAATGAAGTTATCCCTAAATTATATAATATAAAAATACCATCTCTAAACTAGAATTAACTTCTAGAAATGTAACATGAATATAAAATATATATTTCATCAAGAATAGAAGCTCACCTTGTTAGAGACCATAGTTTATGATCTAACTACTAAGGAATAAAGTGATAAAATTATTATTTTCTTGTAAAAAAAATTAATGATGCTCTAGATGTTTATTTTTTGATAATATCAACCATGTATATAAAACTCATTCATTTTAATTAGTATATGGATTCACATTGTAAGATCAAGAATCTCTGTGATATTTATTAGGAGAGGGATACATAGGAATGAGTTGATATATCCAAGGAACTCTTCACAATAAAACATTTATAGGGTGAACCATATAGGCCTCACATAGTAAAAATCACTGGCTACATTAATCATACAATGGTATTAGGGATTAATCTGCTAGATGAATTTTTGGTCGATATCATTATTTAATCACTCCCATATAGCATTTAAATATTTTTTTAATTATAATTTGAAGTAAATTAAGATTCCTTTATTGGATCTCCTTACTATTAATTTTAATTTTTATAAGGACATGAATTTTTAAAATAGTACTATCATAACAGTGAATATAATGAACAACCTATTAGAGAAGTCCAAGACTAACTCCAAGTCCAAATATTCTTTAAAACACCCTTCCAATAAGAGGAGGTTCAAGGGGAATTAAATGGAATATGATGATGTATTATTTTACTATATTAATAATGGTCACTGGAAGAAGAAATTCACCACTGAAAATAATATTGATTAAGCATCATGTGTGTTCATTATCAAGTGAAATATACCTATTTCTAAAAATTGAGTATTAGATACACCTTGTGATTCTCAGATTTTGTCCAATTATTGAAACCGTATATATATAAGATTTTCAGGATTTTATTTAGATCCATGATATTACAATAGATCCATTCTCACTGAGTAGATACTGGAGACTACCACCTCCCATTTTCGACTGGAATAGTCTTGGTTTTATAAAATTATTACTTTTATTCATCTGTTACAAAAAAAGAACTATTTAGATTTCTAGACATGATACAAATTTTTTTGTTTTTAAATTTATAAATTAACGTATCTTATTAAAAAACAATGAATTTTTTATGATAATACAGATTTAAATAACAATTTTTTATACTATATTATAAAAATATAGTAATGAGAATTGATAGAAAATACAGTTTTCATGACTTATATTACACATAACTGTGGCATCACCACTTGGTCGTTGTATGTGAAAAACACTAGATAAAATTATACCAAGATATATATTTAGATTATTTTAATATATTATCACTTGGAATATAAAATTAACTTTTACAAGGCTAAATGTCCAAATCTACATTTATTGAAAAGGTGAAAAGGACACCAAGAATCTTGAATTGGTTCATTTTCATGTGCATAGACCTTTTCTAGTTAAAGAACGGGGTGGGAATTAATACATTATAACTTTTCTAATGAATTTACTAAATATGGATATATATATATATATATATATATACTTAGTGAGGAATAAATCATATTCCTTCAACAAATTCAAGGATTAAGAGAATAAATTTCATAAGAACAATTTCATGAAATGAAACATAGAACATCATAGATAATATCTTAACCAATAATGCATTGATTATTTATAGTATTTTGAGATTTTATCCCAAATCAATCCTCCTTACACACCTTAATGTAATAGAGTATGTTAAATGAAGAACCACAACTTTCTAGATATGGTGATATCAATGATGAGTCATGTATGTCTTTTATTATCAATTTGGGGATATGAATTTCAAATAGTTGTATAAAAACTAAACCAAGTGTCCATTAAAGTGATGAATGATGTTCCATAATAACTACAATGTAGAAATAAACTAGTGTAGTGAAAATTACATTCATGGGGGTGTAATGTGTTTGTTAAGACCTCTTTAAGTTACAAATATACACCTTGAGGTATAAAGTGTATCTTTATAGGATTCCCCTAGGAAATAAAGGGATATTATTTATATGATTCCTTCGATAAAAAGGTAATATCATAAGGGCCCTATCTTAAAAAATGTTATAATCAATAGTTCTTAGTTAAAAATCATATTTTTACATTTCAAGGATCATTTTTACCTAGTTTTTTAAAAAGATAGTTCGTAAATATTATATAAAAACCCAAATATTACAATGAAGAAAATTATACTTAGTGTCCATTTTCCCTATAATAGAATTTTTTTAAAATGAAACATGTTTTCTTTCCATGAAAAATCTATATTAATTTCAACTTGTCATTTCTTTATTCGTAAACATCCTTAATACCTATGGAAAAACATTTTAAAACATCGGATGAGCACAAAAAAACTCTGTAAGGGAAATTAAAATAATAAAACTATTAATCTAGTCAAAAACATGAAAACTCATAAAATTTTTACCATTATCAAAATATTCTTTTAGTGTATGATATTAATCATACCCACATGAAAAAATATATACTTTTTATCAAAGAAAATTTTTAAAATCCATAGATAAGAAAATAGATTTTAGAAAAATAAAAGCATCATATTCATAACCCTTATTAAAATCATGTTATAAATAACTAGAGCCTAGTTAAATCAATAGGATATACATTCCTAGTGAGATACCTCATAATTTTCTTTAAAAATAAAGAACATCACTCAATTAATTATAGAGATATAATGTGGATCACCTATTGTATAGGAAATATTGATCCCACCAATTGTATAAGTTGTATCGACATCACCCACTCATACAAGTTGTATCAAGATCGCTCCTTCATCATATATAATTTTCAAGTACTATTTCATGAATAAAACATTTATAATATCACTTTTTAACCTATAAAACACTTGAAAAACTTATGAAAAATACTTTCGGATATCGAAATAACCTTTTATTTTAAAAACTCATTTTCAAAAAAAATACCCATAACAAAAGGGAAAGAGGGTATTTACTTGATAAAAAAATGGTAAATGAATCAAAAAATAAAATAATGGTTCTAATAGTGTGAAAATACATTGAAAATATAAATGTTAAAATAGAAAATTCTTTTTTCCTTTTAAAAATAAAATCAAAATGTTCCATATAAAATACGTAAAAAAGATTTATTTTGAAAATATTTTGAAATAAATTTAAAAGAAACATAAAATATACATTATAATTCATTTATATTGATATAAATATATTCATTAAATAATTTTAAGATTATTTACATGGATAAAAAAATTAAAAAATAAATCTTTAAAATATTGATAACAATGTTTTTAAGGTAAAGTGTCACTTACCTTCAGTCTAACTTATCTTGCACATTATTTATCTCCCTGAATAATAAACGTATAATAATTATTTACTTTATTAAGAAAATTTTTTATTTTTATGATTATTTTTATTATATTTTTTACTATGTTATATTCAATTACTTAATCATTTATGTTCATGTTAGACGTTTTGATGATATTTGGCTCATATGTCCAAAATGACATTGTTAGGTTGACTATTGTCCATATCGTAATTATTTCATAAAATCAATAAAAATAATCATGAAATTATTATAACTTTTTATATAGAAATTATAATTTTCAAACCAACCATGAAATATGGTTATGAAAAATGAACTATGTTACAATCATGGAGAAGGTATGTCATGTGTACACATGAGTAACATTGCTATTTTTCAATAATCAAGATTGAAAGAAGTTAAGTATTATTTTATCTTTCCAAAATTATAATTATATAATAAATAACATATTATTTATTTTAATACACCTATATATACCATCTGTGTTCTGTAGTGATGAAAAATGAATCACATTTCTTCATGGAGGTTGTAATCCATACATACACAAGAACGACGTTATCATTTTTCAATGAATGGAATGGTAAGAAATTATATGATATAATATCTCTCAAAGATGATAAATATGTAATGAATATTATATATATGTATTAAATCCATTTTTATAAATATTAATGATTGGTGAATATGGAAGACAAATTACATCGGTTCGTGAGGTAGTACTCCATCGTAAACGTGAAAGTCATTTTTGTTTCCCATTTAATGAAATAAGGGGTGTATAATGATTATTGTGTAAAAATAATTATTTATAATTATATAGAAGATAATGGTGTTATTATTTCATCATGTTTGAAAAATATTTTAAGGAGGTAGAAGAAGAAACAAAATAAAAATGTTCAGTTAAGAACAATACATCTTCTTCGAAAAACCTCTTTAGGTTTATTTATAAAGCCTTCCTAGGTTAGTTTTCTAATCAAAAAAATCCCTCTAGTACATTATTATGGATGTCAAGAAGGTATTTAGTAAGATATTTTCTGATCCAAAATGCTTTTTAAGTGTATATATAAGAGGATATGAGGTTCCCTTTGATAAGAGTGGCAAGATCAAATCTTGGAATTACTTAAATTATTAAATTAATTTAAATTAATGTTGATATAAAAATGGATCAAAATTATATATTTAGAATATAGGATGAGTATGAGTTCAAAGATCCTCATAAAATAAAATTTGGAAAATTTTAGGTGATGTTTTCACTCTTATCATTTGGTTTCAACCCCTAGTTAACCCTCTTGGTTATTAATGTGGCATCAAAGTTCTTCACACTAAATGAGTCAATAATGTTACTATAAAAGGAAACATGATCCATAAATGGACCATGGTTGATTTTTTTAACAATATTCCATTTATTTTACAAAAAATACGTTTTTTAATAATTTTAAGTCATTTAATAAAACATTATTTATTATAAAAAATCATTAATGTCAATTTTGGAACTATTAATTTAATTTTACATTGAAAAGAACATTAAAAATTTGAAATTAAAATATAATAAATTAAAACAACTATAGGTTGTTATTATTATCTAAAACATATGTGGGAGACCTTAAGGTACCCAAATAATGTCAATTTTAGTTTGTTAAAATTCATTTACTTGATTTTTTACTACTTGCACTAGCACTAAGTCGGTGTTGCATAATAATTTAAGGAAATTATTTCATCACTAAAAATATAAAATTAATTGACATGATAAAAAAGTAATTCATATTTTAAACTGAACATAATTTTTTTTATACCTATCAAAAAATATTATATATATTAAAATCCAGTGACTGACATTTTTGACTTTATACTTTACTTAAATATTATAAAAACCAAAATCAACTCTAAATGGAAATAAAATGTAATATTTTCAATGAATCATGATTATGGACGAAATAGACCCATAAAATGAAATAAATTAATGTTTAAATTCGTTTATTAATCATTATCATATTATTTTTAACCATAACTACCTGATTTACCCTTATCGATGTGACAACATTTTCACGAAGGATTCTATTCATAATGACCAGAAATAAAATGAATCAATTTATAAAATTTAGACCACCTAATTAAAAAAATTTATTTGAATTTTCAATATTCTATTCATATTAGTTTTAGAATCTAAAATTAAATTATACCAATAAAACGCGATAAAAAAGAATTTTTCAGAAAAATGTCTATTAAGTGTAAATTTTTTTAACAAAATTAAAGAATAAAATTCATTTTAATCACCATAATTGGATTATGTTTAGTAAAAAAATTAGTGACATTTTAAAACTAATCTATAATGTTATTTGAATTATAAAATACTTTAAAATAAAATACAATTTTTAATAAAATTCAAAAAATTCATCCTAATATATTTTTTACATGATGAATTAAAAAATTGAATCAATTTTTTGAAATTGAAATTCTATGATTTGGAAATAAATATTTTAAATAAAACCATATAATGACTTAAAACATAATTTGGTTAGAAATAAATCATTTAAACTTTCCAAAAAAAAATATCCAATATTTTTAGAATGAATATTACTCTATAAAATCTAAATAATTAATATATATATATATATATATATTTTAAAATGATTTATCTTAAAATTACCTAGTTTTTTAAATTATTCCCCTTTTAGAAACTTCACCCCCACAATTTTATTCATTACTTAAACAAGTGGGGGTATATTTTCCTCAGAGAATTTTCAGATTTATATATTGCTTATTCAACTACATTGTTTTTCCAAAAGCATTAACTTGATAAATTAAATTTTTCCACAAAACATCATCTCTAAAATCAAGAATCTATATTAGTGGTTCATCATAATAAATTTTAACTACCAACTAAAATACTTATGTATTCAAAACATGAGATTAAATTGACACGTATTTTCTTTACATAGAAAGATGAAATATGTTATGTACCTAGGAAAAAATCATAGGTAACGTCTCTTAGTAGGTAAATAACAAAAAATTTTATAATATTTCATATTTTCAAATGAACCACACACATAGCTTCCCCTTTTTTCTAAAATTTATAACACATTTCCATGGAGATACTTTAAGAAATACATAGTCACCTACCATAAAATAAATTTCTTTTCTCTGGTTATCCATATAACTTTTCATGCTAGTCTGATCCATCCTCTTATACTATCAAACTATCTTTACCTTATCAACCATTTCCTCTACTAATTTTGGTCCCATAAAATTCTATTCTCCTACTTCATTCCAAAAAATAGGAGTATTACATCATTTTCTATATAATGACTTAAATTCAGCCCTATGTATACTTGAATGAAAACTTTTGTCTCAAAAAACTCAAATAATGAATGATTTTGATCCCAACATCCATGATAATTAATTTTGAAAGAACGGAGAATGTATTTTGTGGTCTAAATCATTCAATAAGACTATCCATCATATTGAGGATGAAAATTTGTTCTAAAATTTAATTCAGTACCCAATGACATCTGATGGACTTTCCTAAAAATTTATGTGAACCTATTATCACGGTTTGATTCAATGGAGAGATGAACTAAATGTAACCTTACTATCACAAATGTTTATAGTCAAGAATTTTGATATAATTATGTTGTATCATGAATAATAAAGAAATTAATATATTTAGTTATTTGATTAAAAAAACATAAATCTCATTATTATCTCGAGAAGTATTTGTAAATCCCACCATGAAATCTGTGGATATATTTTTCCATTCCCACTCTAGAACTGGAAAAGGTTGAATCATCCCCATCAGTGATTTTAATTATTCTTTAACCTATTGATAAGTCAAATATTTCATGGTATAGTTTGCAATATCTCTTTTCAATCCATAAAACCAGTAATACTCCTGAAGATCTATGTACATTTTATTTTTTTTGGATGATCATAAAATGGGGACCTATAAATTTCTCTCAACAATTATTTCTTCTATTAGTAATCACACGGAAAAAGTAATTTTTTTTCTCAATCTAATAAAACCCTCTTCATAAATAATAATATCTGGTGAATTTCCATTCTTAATAGATTATACATTTTCCTCTAAAATGTGTTCCTCCTTAGCTTGATTAATACTTTATGATAGATAAAATTTTACTAACACCCGAAACAAAATAAAGGAATCTCATACATATAGAATTTCTAGGCCAAAATTCATTAAATCATTAACCAAAGGGTTATGTAACCAAAAAAAACAGGGTTAATCTATTATTGTATTTTTTACTCCAAGAATCACATACTTTATTTTCTTTCCCATGATGGTAATGAATCATGTATTCATAATCCTTAATCAGGTCCAGCTATCTTCTATGCCTCATCATCAACACATTATAAGTGAATATATACTTAACAAAATTAATCATTATATAGTTGAAACTTTAATCCATATAAATGACACCTCCAACTTTTTAAATCAAAACCACAACACCTAATTCCATACTAGGTGTATGATAATTTAACTCCTGAGGATTTAGTTTTTGTGAAGTATATGTGATTATCCAATCATTAGAACACATCCAAGCCCCTTTAATGAAGCATTACTGTAGATAAAAAATTCACCATTTATAGAGGGAAATGCCTAAAATAGAAAATTCACCATCCTTCTTTTCAATTTAGTGAAAAATCATCACACTCTTCCATCTAAATGAATTTCATTCCTTTTTTGAAAAACTTGTTCAGTGGTCTAGATAACCGAGAAATATTTTAAAAAAACTGATGGTATTAACCCAATGATCCAAGAAAACTATGAGAATTTTGGAAATATATAGGTCTTGGTAATTATTTAATAACTTTACTTTTAGATGGGACAACAATTATTACATATTTAGAAACAATATACCTAAGCAAAGAAAAATTATGCAATAAAAATTAACACTTACTAAATTTACCATATATATTTATTTATTTTAAGGTTTTTAAAATAATGTGTAGGTATTTATCTTTATCCTAGTGAATTTTAGAATATTCCAGTATATAATCAGTAAATATAACCATGAACATATCTAAAAATACATGTAAATTTTTATTCATAATATCCATAAATATGGGTGGTGAATTAGATAACCCAAAGGGTATAACTACAAAATCAGAATGCTAATATCTAGTCCCAAAAACTATCTTTTGAATATATTCATCTTTTAAATTTAAATAATGATACCCTTACCTAAGATAAATATTTCAAAAATAGGTGACCCCATGGATCTGATCAAACAAGTCATCAATATGAGGAAAAGGATGCTTTTTCTTAATAGTGATCTTATTCAAGGATGTATAATCAATGAAAAGTATCATTGAACCATATTTATTTTTAACAAATAAGTTAGGATCGCCTTATGGTGAGGTTCTAGGATGAATTAAATATTTATCTTTAAACTCTTGCAACTAATTTTTCAAATCCAAAAGATCTACTTGAATAATTTGGAAAGGGGTTTTGAAATAGGATTAGAATATTTAACTAAGAAAATGGTAAACACAAACTCCTTTTCAGTAATAATAGAATGAAATTAATTGGGAAAAATATTCATATATTTATTCACTACTGGAACATCACTAATTTGAATAGTTTATTTCTCTTCAATAACATGATCTTGTTAACTTTCACTATCATCTATAATAAATTTCTCATCATCATGATATGTTAACAAAGGTATAAAATCATTTCATATAAATTTAAAAGATCTAAAATATATCTCACTGTGATAAACTATAATCAAATCCATACTAAGAATAATATGAAACTCAACTATTGTCATTTTAACAAGATTTGTATAAAATACCATCCCATTGTTAACAATAGGAATATTCCAATAAATCTTTGTTGATTTAATATTTCCACCTAAATTTTTTACAATGGTTTTTATATTCTTTTCTGGAGGTGATATTCTTATTTTACTTGAAAATATCTCAAAAATTAAGGAATGCAGAGATCCAGAGTGAAACTATCACGAACCAACCTAGGTCAACCCCAGACCGGTCACCCTATCTGGCTCGAAACAAGGCCCGAGAGGCATTCCCAATCCTCTTGAGCTGGAAAATAGTGTCGGGAATCAAATATATTTATGTTGGAATGGTTTATCCCATAAAAAATAAAAAAAATAAATATAAACTGAACAATAAAAATAAACACTTGCACTAGAAAAACAAACTACACAAGCCTCCATGTGACCCTATGTGTCACCCCCAACCACTAAACCAACATTGCTTTGCGGTGATTGAGTTTGAGATGGAAGCATCACCATAAGATAAAAATAAATATAGATCTATAGGCACAAGTATTAAAACTCATTTGTCTTGTAAGAATAAATTATTCTATATTCCTTATATTTAAAATGAAAACCAAGTCATGCTAGTTTAAAAATACTAATAGAAAATAAGTTTTTCCCATTTAAAGAACCATGCACAAATTTACAAAAAACTCATTTAAAAAACATAGATTTTATTTTAAAAATTATTTTCCACATCCAAGACCTAATTTAAAAATTCCCACACCAATAAAGAAACAAAAAAGAAACATGAGTAGTAGGATAAAACAAACAATGCCAAAGGTTGAAGAAATAGTATAGAAATAAGGAGACATACACATCCAGAATAGATGACCAAAATACTGTATAATGAAGCAATAACATTCAAATGCGTAATCATGGGTGTTTCCTAAACATCCCTAGAATCAGTCCCAGGATATAATCATTTTGGACCTACATGCTAGTATATGACGCACCTCCATAGTCAATAACAAACTTGGCTTCTCAAAACTAGTCTCACTAGAGGAAAATCCCACCCACCCTATCCTATATCCATGGGGTTCTAATACATCTAATAGATAAAATAAATAAATGATAACTCAACACTCTATATTATTCCCATGAATCCCATGATGTTAGTATAAGAAAAATGATGAGAACATCATACTCTTGAAATTAAACATTACCCACAGATGACACCATTCATGCCTTTCCCAATTCCCAACACCACCTATGGTAGTACAAACATAGGGGTTCCCATTATAAAAGGCACCTATCAATGTTCCAAGTGGGCCTATTCACTTACCATTTCAAATTTTTTCTAAAATCCAGGGGGAAATGTCATTCATGCTTGGAATATTCCAAATGGGACTTTCAAGTAATTTTACTTCCAAACTACACTTCAAAGTGTCAAACAAGAAAATTTTTAGATAAAACATTTAACCAAATATTTTTAGTTCTAAAAAACACTTTATATATTATAAATAATTTAGAAAATTATTTTAAACATTTAGGATACTCCATATTTATAGGTAAGCTTGTAAATAAGCTTAGAAAAAATGTACTCATATTTTAAGATAAAGAAATGCATAGAAAACAAGTGGAATACCATTTCTAAGAAACAAAACCAATTTTCATTGCATTTAGACTTAATATAATATTGAAAACACATTTTTTTAAACATAAAGTAGCCATAGATTTCAAATCAAAGGCTTGGACATAGGGAACCTACCTCAAACTCAAGGTACCTTGAAAATAGAAACATGAATCCACTCTTTTACACCTACACACACATGAATTTATATATATATATATATATATATATATACCACTAGTTTCAATGTATATATTACCCTTTCCATGAGGTAATATCTACAAATAGGGTATATATATATACATATATGACTTACCCATTCATATGTATAAGCCACCTTTGTAAGAACCCAGTTTTAACAAAGGTATGGATCCTTTAAATTTTGGTCTAATTTGCCTTTATGGGCCTAATATGGATGCATAATGGGTTATTAGGGGACTCAGGGGAGTTCATTTCTTATTCTAAGTCTAGAACCTACATTTTTGGGAGAAAATGGCATGTTTCACAGTTACAATAAACCATGTAAAGAAGTCCGCACTATTTTTTTTAAATATGAAAGACTAGACCATGGGCTGGAATAGGGTACGTGTGTTGAATTAACTATGCGGGTTGGGTTTTGTAGCCGTGTGGAATTTTTCAGACAAATTGCAGATCCATTTCTCATGTTTGGCGCACGGTTTCCCTAATCATGAACCCTAACCATGAGCTATTCCCCTTCCTACAGCTGCTCAAGCATGATTTTTTCACGGTTTGGCTAATTGTGCAGCCAAACCATTCATAATGTAAATTTTGGGTAAATTAAATTTTTGACCATATGATATATTTTAATTAAACCCTTCTTTATCCATTTAATTCTAGCAATAACCCCGTCATATTTCCTCCTTTTGAAGTCTAAATCTTGACAATTCTAGGAATTATGATCCACCATTGGTCTAGAGTCTGATCAAGGTGTTGTTCGTCTCATTGGATCTGCACCGGTACACTCTAGATTCTTTTTTAAACATATGTTATTCTTATTCATATCAACAATGATATTTTTATTTAGGCTCATATTCCCCAATTTTAGGTCATTGATTTTTTATTCAAATATACTCCAATATAGGTTGAACTGAAGGCTGATACTGGATGGGGAGTGTCATATGAGCCTAAAATTTGTTGTCTATGACTCCTTTCTCAAGTTCCATCATTTTTAAATTATCATTTCATTGTTCTAATTTCATCATTTAATTATATTTCATTCTTATATTCATTGGTACCATGTACCATCACCCTTGATATTTATGTAATTCATTGTTGGTGGTTATATACACAACTCCAACCACCTCATGTAGGGTGATATGAAATATTTGGGTTTTTAGTGTTTTGACACTTTCAATCCATTGTTCTGGTGTTCTTGAGCATGACCACTCTCATGGTAATCTTCATTGTATTACATAACCACTGAATTGATTAATCTCTAGTGTCATAGACCCTTTTACACTTGAACTACCTAAGGTAAGTTGTCAATTTAATGAATTATAAATGAAATGGAAATATATGGTATAAATATGACTTGGCCTTATTAAATGTAATTGAAAAGTGTTGGTTGCATATCATAGAACCCCTTGACACTCATGGTGGAAGGTATCGGGGTGAACGAAGGTAGATGGGCATGGATTAAATGAATTAATAAAATAGTTGCATGTACCTTTGACCCTATCACACTAATGAAATGAAATGGCTTGAACATTGAATATTAAATGTTATGACCACTACTTGGATTATTGAATGGAATTGAATGAGATGGCTACATGCCCTTGGCCTTATCACATTAAAAAAATGAAAGTCTTGAACCAATTGATTTACCTAATGGATTAAGTAATAATTAGATTAATTGTTTTAAATCAACTAAATGTAAGGTGCCTAATAATATATATGGACCTTACAATACTTATAAGAAGAGAATAATTTTATTTATCCGTTGGATTCCTATGGGAGTTCCATGAGCACTCAATGATGGCATTTCAAATCAAGGATATCAGTTTCCTTGGTTGGAAAAACCTTGGAACATAATATTGTTCTATCAGTAGATGCCCAATATGAAACCATAGAATCCCTTCTTTACTATCAAAGTATGCCTTAGATACACTCCTTAGATCCATCATGGATTCTATGGACATGAGGTGCCTTGGTTATATCCTTGGGCCTAGCTATAGATTATCTTGTTTTACCTTGGATGTTCTCCTTGGACTCGGTAAGATCATACTATTGTAGAATTCCTTGGATAATTCTCTTTAGATGATGCTCATACCCCTTAGCCAGGCTATAGTTACTACTGAGTTAGTGTCCCTTTCATTCTCGATTTCCTTGGTTATTACCTTAGAACCTTTTTATATTATAATCAGCATGGTTGCCTTGTCACATCTTGGAACCCTTACTAGTACTATCAAGAGGTTATTTTAGTGTTGGATATTACTCACATGACTTAAATATATAAACTAAAACTTAATTAATTAATGAAAAGATTACTTCTTCAGACACCAGTCAGGGGCTGAAGCACGTACTTGGGTATTTACATTAATTACTATACATTACTGTTATATATTCATGCTTCGACACTTTTATTTTATATTACACGGATACGATGTTATAGAAATCATTGGTGATAGCCTAATAAGATTAATCTCACACCCTATCCAGGTGTCTTTGGTACCCAAGCAAACTATATGTATGTAGTTGTTGACAAAGGGAAGTGGGTAGCTTCAGATAATTGATTTCTTTTCTTAGGATAGAGCTAGTAGCAGATGACTGAGTTGAGACTTGGGATTCTTAGGATAGTTTTTGATCCATTTTTTATACTTTTTTATATAATTATTTTCTTCTTATTGTGTATCTATTTTCTAACTTTCTTGAAACATAACATATCATCATCAGACTTTGTATATTTATATATGTTGATTCATTTATTGTTACTTCTATCTACTTTTGTTGTGTTGTTTACTATTACACTACTTCCTTTATTTACTTATCTCCCATTATATTATTTTGGTATAGTGAAACACGATCTATAAATTAGGTAATAGTCTCCCCACAGATACACCCTAGGCCCTCGCTGCTAGTCGAAAACCTCTAGTGTTTGGGGAGATGTAGTTTAGGCCATGTGGCCAACTATACTTGGGGAACCTCCTATGTGGAATCCAGGTCTGGTACATCACAAAGTGGTATTATAGGGTTCCTTTCTTGTTTTTCTATTTAGAGACAATGTTCAGGAGATTAGAAATGTCATGGAACATGGTTGTAAGTCATTTTTGTCCATCGAGAACCCATGTTCGAGGTAAATACCGAGTTTCCTGAATAATAATTTTTTTTCTTATTTTATCTATTATAGTTGATATCATTTCAGCATTGGGTAACACACATTATATGTGGTGTTGTTGATTATTATTCTGATTGAGATTACATTTCATCCTTGTCTTGATGATACAAGGGCGAGGAGCATTGTTACATGCAATATAGTAGGCGCCTAGTATTCACATGTGATGCATATTTCCTTTCAATATAGGTACATATAACTATTTCATTTCTTGATATTCCAATGATTTTTTAGTGATACTTGTTTTTATATATTCTTGTGCTGCTTTTGGGATGTGATTGAGTGATTTCCTTTTTCAATTCATGAGGTGTTATAGGCCCCCCATGGGTTGTAATGAGTAATTTAATAAATATAGAAATAAATTAAAAAATAAATTTTCTATTAATCTCAATGATAAGTAGTTTATGACCTAATTCACTAGGATGGACAACTCGTTTTTAATGAACCTTGGTATGTGAGAATAAGAAAATGCAAATGGAAAAGTAAAATACGGTTTATAAAGTGAAATGGTTGCATATACTTATCCCACCTTATCATGTTCATGAAAGGTAAATGAGTTAACCAAATACTTAAATATAAAATGAATCAAATGGTTTCTATTAAATGATGAGGAATGTTATAGTTGAACTTTAAACTACTTGAACCCCTGAACCTTATACAAGAACAATTCCCTTTATCTAGTCATCTAAGTGGGTAGTTGAGGTAGTATTCCTTCAATAGTGTTCCTTCGTATTTTTAGCTTCTTCTAGTGTTGTTACATATATGCTTATAAGTTTTTTCTAAGGTGTGTCCTTAGAATTTGAAGAATAATAATTCCATAACACTTGCATGTAGTGCGCTAGGGGGTGTTAGCGACCATGCTTCAGATGTGGTGGGCCCTGAGCTAATAGTCTTACCTCTAGATATTCCACATGAGGAACCACCTTTTTTGCCTAATTTGAGAACTAATACTCATGTTCATGATATTTTTCCACATCTGTTGTAGTCCATGCATGGTGCTCCACAAGCTAAACCTATGTTGACTGATCTGATGCATGATTTCCTGTTGTAGCATCCTCCCACCTTTTCAGGGGATGGTTGTTCCTAGGATACAAAATCATTACTAGAGGCCAATTTGACTATCTTTGTGCATCTATATATGCCTCTGGAGGATAGGGTAAATATTACAGCTTACATGCTATGTGATTTATCCAAGCATTGGTGGGATGTAGTTACCCAGGATGGTCACCATCAGGGCATGGTATGAGCTGATATCCAAACACCTTTCAATGATCATATAATTCCTCATATTATAAGATCTAATATATCTAGAGATTTCATGCATCTCAAGAAGGGTTCTATGTCGGAGATTGAATATTCGGAATGTTTTACTGAGTTATAGTGTTTTCTACCACTTCTAGTTGGTGATGAGATTCCAAGACCTAGAAAATTCAAGGATGGTATCATTTATTCCATTCAAAATCAGGTCAATGTATTTTTCCTGCTTTATTTTTCTGAAATAGTAAACCAAACTCTTATCACTAAGCACAACCTGGCGGATGGAGAAATTACTGGGTATAGAGTAATAGTTTCACAGAAGTCCAATAGTTTTTTTGGTAGCAAGAATCGATCTATTAAGGTTTCTTGTCAGGGAAGTGCCATCCAGAGTACTCATATTGATAACTCCATGGTGTGTCACCTATGTGGATGATCAGGGATCCTAAATCCTTAGGGTTATAGACACCCTATACAGTGTCAGGATTCTGATCATATGGGTCACTTTCATTGATTTCGTCAGGCATTTCCATCAGCTTCTAGTGGAAGAGGTTCTGCACCAACTCCACCTTTAGGGGAAGATTCTTTTACTCCGCAGCAGGAAGGGAGTTGGTGTACCACAGGTAGGGTTGGATGGGGAGGAGGTTGTGGCAATGGTAGCTAGAATCCAAATCACCATCAACACAAGAAGACTAGTTTTGATCGTGGTAGTCAAGTTATTTCACAGGGCCAGGGATCAGGCCAGTTTCATGCTTTATAGTTGATAACCAAGGATCATGTTGCAGGACCATCTATAGTATTAGTTACTATTATACTAGGCTCCACTGTAGTACATTCTTTATTTGATATTATTTCTTCACACTCTTTCATCTACCTATCTATCATGGAATGTATCGAGATGGATATATAGAATTATTGTGATGTAATGACCATGGATACACTATTGGGATTATGTTCACAGGGCATACACCAATGTAGGGACCATCCCCTTGAGATAGTTAGTTACCCTTTCTTACGGTACCTCTTTTTTCTTGATATAATAGGCTTCGATTTCATTCTTGGGATGGATTGGTTGGTTTGGTATCATGCCTTTGTAGACTAAAATCACCACAGGGTGTTGTTTGAATCACTAGAAGGAATAAGTTATCTACAAAATGGTGAGTCAGATGTCAAAGATAGTAGATATAGACTATATAATCATGGGCTAGGTGGGGTGACTGCCCAGACTTCCAATATCTTCATGGAGGATAAGGATTTAAATTAGAATTAATTCCCTCCAATAGTAGATTGTTTCTAGGATGTCTTCAAGAATGATTTTTTGTCTTACCTTCAGATAGAGAGGTAGAGTTTATGATTAAGATCATTCTAGGAGTAGATCCAATGTCTATTACTCTGAATAGAATGGAACCCACATATCTCTAGGAGATAAAGTGGAAATTAGATGATTTATAGGCCAAAGGTTTTATATAGCCGAGTACTTCATCTTGGGGATCACCAATTCTTTTCTCCAAGAATGTGGATGAGACCCTTCATCTATTCATGGATTTTAGATATTTGAAACAAATTACATTAAAGAACTGGAATCCACTACCTCATATAGATGATATATTTTACCAGCTCTAAGAAGATAGGGTCTTCTCAATAGCCAACCTGAGATCATTCCATCATCATGTGTCAGTCATTCCATTAGACATACCTCATAAAACATTCCATAGTATGTATGTTTTGTATGATTACCTTTTTATATTGTTCAGTCTTATAAACACACCCACCATTTTCATGGATTTAATGAATAGGGTGTTACACCCCTATATGGATTCTTTTTTCGTAGTCTTTGTGGATGATTTCTTGGTGTATTATCATACTTGTATCAGTTATGATAAGAACCTTGATATTTTCCGAGTACACTGAGAGAGCATCATCTTTATTCCAATATTTCTAAGTTCCACTCCTGGATTGAAAAAATTTCACTTATTGGGTCATATTACCTCATAATTAGGAGTATCTGTTGACCTATAGATAGTTAGTGTTGTGGTTTCCTAGGAGGATCCCAATAATGCTTTTAATATTTGATGTTTCTTGGGGCCATCTGGATATTATATGTGTTTTTTATAGTAAATTATCAACCTTGCTTCACCATTACTGGTCTTATAAATAAGGGTGTTAAGTTCCTCTGTTCATAAGAGTGTCAGAATTACTTTCAAGAGGTGAAAGGGAGGCTTGTCTCGTCACCTATTCTGATTATGCTAGAGCTAGGCATATGTTATACCATGTTCAGTGATGCATCTGGAATTGGTTGGGGATAATTTCAAAGGCAGGAGGATATATTCATTGCATATGAATCTCAATAGTTGAGGGCTCAATAGAGAAACTACAAGACACATGACCTTGAGCTAGTATTTTTTTGTCCATGTGTTACATGTCTGGAGACACTATCTATTAGGTGATCACTTTATGGTGTATACAGACCATAAGAGTCAAAAATATATCTTTAAAAAACATGAATTTAATCTACAATAGTGAATATGGGTAAAATATCTTTATTATTTCAATTTAAAGCATGCTTATACTCCGGGAAAGGGAAATGTAGTCGTAGATGCACTGAGTCAGAAAACTCAGGCACATGTCGTATGAGAATCCATTGATGAATGTAAATTGATGGACCTCTTTTCTGAGCTGTATTTGGAGTTTCAAAATAGTAATGAGCATTCCTATCTCTCGGCCTTGACAGCTACCTATTCCCTCCATGAGAAGGTGAAGTGTAACAAATTTTCAGATCCTAAAGGGTTCATTCTCCATTAGATTATTTCAGGAGATGACCCACCTTCAGACTGGTATGTGGAAAGAGACGACATCCTTCATATATGTGGATGTGTCTGGGTTCTTATATATATAAGAGATGAGTTTATGTGAGAGTCCTATGATTCTCAGTGGGCAGTTCATCTAGGAATATCTAAAATGTATTGAGACATGTGACACTGATATTGGTGTCACTGGAGGGAATATCGGATAACATGCTTTACCACTAGGTGTTCCACCAGTTAGTATGTAAAGGTGGAGTACCATAGACCTATAGGATTCTTAAATCTACGTCCAATCCCATAATGGAAATGGGAATATTTTTTCATGGATTTCATAGTTTTCTTACCTAGGTTACTTGGAGGTAACAACACTATATGGGTTTTCATTGACATACTGACGAAAGTGGGCCATTTTATTCCTATCTGGGGTAATTTCTCAGATGATGAGTTGAGAATACTATATGTCTGTAAGATTATACAAATACATAGGGTCCCTTGTACTATAATTTCACAAATGGATGTTCGTTTCACATCACAGTTTTGGAAGTGGTTACAGAAGACTATGGGTACATAAGTACTTCTAATCATAGCCTTTCACCCTCAGACCGATAGAAAATCAGAACGGATGATATGTGTTTTTGAGGACATGATCTGGGAATGCATCCTTGATTTCAATAGTTATTGGTAGAATCATATACCTCATATTAATCTCTATTATAATAATATAATTCAAGCGATAATTCTGAAGTTTCCTTTTGAGTCCTTGTATAGTTGGTTGTTGACATCCCATGGGGACAAATTATATGTTCTAAATTAATTAAGGAAACTAAATTGAAATTCTTTGGTTTGTTTTGGAAAATTAAAAGAAATATAATTATGTATTGGTTTGAATATTAAAATGGGATACATGATAGTTTTAGTGATTTGAATGTTTCTAAGCTTAGTATTGAAGAGAATTTATTTAGTTTTGGTGTCAGAATTGGTTTAAAAGGGATCCTTGGTCTAGGGACCCTACACTAATATTGTGTTTTCACCTTACAAATGACCATATGTTGGGTGAAAATGCATAACTAGGTGACCCAAAACCATATTTAACATAACTGACCTAGATTTCAAAATGGTCATACACAAAGGCGATTAATTGATACAATGAAATGATAATCCCCAGAATGCAGAAATGGTCATGAAATACAAAAAGAGAGGGATTTTGAATTAAATAATCAGTTTTTAGAAATTCAAAATAAGAATAATAAATAAAAACAATCCCAAGAAACACGTCCACCTATAATCACATCACCCAACACAAAGAGAACTACCTGTTCATGTTAGGCATGATGAGAACGAACAACATTGGTACCCGAAGAAGAAAGATGGAAAATAATAGTGGATAAGTCGGGCTCTAGATTGTTACTCCATTGTCTGGTTGTATCCCCTTAGTGTTTCTTGGCCTCCAATGGTCCCAAGTTGTCCCAAAGCAACGACCAATGGGCTTAATTTATTGGAATTTTTGTCAACACCCTCACTGCATCACATTAAATCCCATATCATGTGTATCATAATTTCTTTCTTTTCACCACTATCATCTCGATGTGTAACTAGGTTATATGACATGTAATCCTCCGACCATCAGGTATCATGAATCTGGGAGAAATATTTTCGAAATTCTTGTCCTAAAAAATTTCACGCCATGTAATGTAGTTACACGATGTGCAATGGTCTCTCACAGCATGAAGAGAATCCATGACTTTTCTTGCATGGAAAATTATTTTGAAAAACTCATGACATGTAATTTCATTTCAGGACATGTAGTCATTCTGCTTCAATTTCTATCTCTACTTCATCTTCAAAGATATGGTGTCACACCATGATTCTTTTTTTGTAAATCCATTTTTTCCTTCCAAAAATCATAAAACAAGTCAAGTCATTCCAAAATTGGAAAGTTATTCAATTAAATATATAAATTAATACATTTAAATACCATAAAATATATGCATTAATTGCACTTATTAGTCATGACATTCAGCTTGATGCTGGATAGAGCCAGGTGAGGAAGCCCAACTAGGTCCTCATCTCTTGTATGAGAATTTAGAGTATGTTTATATGATCCAGAAGCATATGTCTACTACTCAATCTATATAGAAATCTTATGTTGATCATTATAGAAGACCTCTAGAGTTAAAGGTTGGGGATCATGTTTTCTTTTGGGTATCTCTCATGCTAGGGAATAAATGAATACAGAGACAAGGAAAGCTGTCACACACTTTTTCGGGCCTTTTGAGATTATGGAGAGAGTCAGGATAGTAGCTTACTGGTTGTCACTACCTCATAGGAACCATTCCATGCAAAATGTATTCCATGTTTCATAGTTTCATTGGTATCATGACAACCCATCCAGTAATTTTTATCTTGAGGAAGTTGAAATAGATTTTGATGCTTCTTTTGAGGAGTATCATACACACATCGTTGACTATAGTACGAAGGATCCTTGAGTCAAAACTGTCCCTCTGGTGCAGGTTCTATGGTAGCACAGCTGTCTACATGATGAGACTTGAGAGTGGGAGGTCGATATACCTACCCAGTGGCTAGAGTTGTTCTCTGACAGTGTTTCACTATCCTTAGAAGGTGAACTCGGGGATGAGTTCCTTTAAAGGGGAAATACTGTAAGAACCCAGTTTTTCACTAATATATGGATCCTTTATATTTTTGTCTAATTTAATTATATAGACCTAATATGAATGCCTAATGAGTTAGTGGAGGTCTCAGGGGGTGTTTGAGGCTTATTCAGAGCCCGGAACCCGAATATTTGGGAAAAAATGGCCTACTAAACATTTAGAATAAATTGTACGAGGCAGGCCACGTTGTTTTTTGAAACAATGCGAGACTGGACAGTTGGATGGAATAGGGCTCACAGGTTGACTAAACTGTGCGAGTTGGTCTGAACGACCGTGTGGAATGTTACAGACAAATTTCATAGCCATTTTGCATGGTTGGTGCATGGTTGGTGCATGGTTTTCCTAATTTTGTGGTCCAATCGTATTCTATGCCCCTTCCTACAGTTTCTCGTGTAGGATTTCTGCACGGTTCGGCTAACCGTGTAGCCAAATCATGCGTAGTGTAAATTTTGGGTAAAATTACATTTTACCCTTATGATATATTTGAATTAAACCATTCTTTATCCCTTTCATTTCAGTGGATAACATCCTTATATTTCTTCATTTCTAATCCTAAGCTTGAATATTCTAGGAATTATGATCCCCTATTCATCTAGAGTCTGATCGAAGCGTTTTTCATCTCATTGGATCTACGTTGGTATGTTCTCGATTCCTTTTTAAAAATACATTGTTCTTATTTCTAACAATGGTGCTATTTAGATTCAGGCTCATATGCCCCAATTTCAACACATTGATCCATTATTCCAATATACTCCAATCTAGGAAAAACTAAATAATGATACTTAATGAGGAGAGTCTTCCATGCTTAAGGTAGGTGTTCTATAACTCTTTTCTCAATTTCCATGATTTTGGAAATTGTCATGTCATCACACCGATTACATCGGGTGTCATTTATTGAAGTAATTTTTCATGATTACTGTCGTTAGGAACTTTTACCATGACCCTTGACATATATGTAATTAATTTTTGGTGGTTATTCCCACAACACTAACCACCTCATGTAGGTTGATATTCCATATTTGGGGTTTTAGTGTTTTTCAACTTTTGAGCCACTGTTCGGGTATGATTGAGCTTGACCACTCCAATGGTAAGATTCCTTGTATTAAATGACTATTAAATTGATTAATGGCTAGTATCATGAACCCTTTTCCACTTGAGATACCTAAGGTAAGTGTTCAATTTAATGACTTGAAAAATAAATGGAATGTATATGGAATAAATAGGAATTGGCCTTATTAAATGTAATTTAAAAGTTTTGGTTTCATGTAATAGAACCCATTTCCACTCATGGTGGAAGGTAGGGGGATAAACCAAGTTAGATGAGCATGGCTAAAATGATTTAATAAAACATACTTATATACCTTTGTCCATGTCACACTAATGAAAGATAATGGCTTGAAATTTGACTATTAAATGGTATGACCATAACTTGGCTTTTTAAATGGAATTGAATGAGATATTTTCATGCCCTTGGCCTTGTTACATTAATGAAAGGAAAGTATTGAACCAATTGATTTACTTAATGTCTTAAGTAATAAATGGAATCATTGTTTTAAATGAATAAAATATAAGGTTCCTAGTTATATATATGGATTGTGACATACTTATAGGAAGTGCCTGACTTGATTTATCCTTTTGATTCCTAAGGGAATGCCTTTAGAACTCAAGGATTCCATTCTGATTCAAGGATTTTGATTTCCTTAGTTAGACCCACCTTTGCACCTGATCCTTGTCTATTAGTGGATGTCTGGTATGACACTGTATGATCTATTATTTACTATCATAGAATCCCTTGGATATGCTCCTTTGATCTATAATGGATTCTACTAACATGATCTTTCTTGGTTATATCCTTTGGCCTAGCCATAGATTATCTCGTTTACCTTGGATGTTATCCTTGGACTCTATTATACCATACTATCGTGGAATGCCTTACACAATGCTCCTTGGATTACACTCTTACCCATTAGCCAGGAAGCAGTTACTAGTAATTTGGTGGCCCTTTAGGACTTGGTTTCCTTGGTTATTAACTTAGAACCCTTTTATATTATAATCATCATGATTGATTTGTCATAGCTTGGAACCCTTACTAGTACTATCATAAGGTGATGTGTGTGCTGGATATGCCTAAAATGAATTAAATATATAAACTAAATCTTAATTAATAAATTAACTAGTTACATTTTCAAAAACCATATGAAGGATGAAGAAGGTACATCGGTATTTACATTTACTATAATTCTTTACTGTTATATATGCATGATTTCACACTTTAAGTTTATATTACACAAACATTATTTTATAGAAACCATTGGTGGAGGCCTACTATGACGTATATCACACCATATTTGGGCACATCTGGTATAGGGGTAGACTATATATATTCAGGTGTTGAAAAATGGGAAGTGCGTAGCTTTGAAAACTTGATTTCATTGATTACGATGGAGTTAGTAGCATATTACAGAGTTGAGACTTGCAATGCTTGTGATAGTTTTTTATTTATTTTCACTAATTTTGTATAAAATACTTTTCTACTTCTTTTGTACCTATTTTCCACCATTCTAGATACATGAAATATCATCATCATACTTTGTATATTTATATCAGTTGATTCAGTTGTTGTTACTTCTATTTTCTTATACTGTTTCGTTTATTATTACACCACTTTCGTTATTTACTTATATCCCATTATATTATTCTAATCTATTACAAAACAATCTGGTAATTATGACATAGTCTCCCCATGGACACACCCTAGGACCTTGCTGCTAGTCGGCTACCTCTAGAAATCAGGGAGATGCATTTAGTCCATGTGGACAACTTGGCTCGGGGAACATCCTAAGTGGCATCCAGGTTCGGGAAATCATAACCTTCTTGAACAGAGTACTAAATACACCCCAAGGGGTTCTATGGTATACAAGAAAAATTAAAGGAATCCAAAAATTAAAACATTCCTAAAATAAAGTTGGTCCCATCAAAGAGGGTAAAAGAGACCAACCTCAAATAGCAATGGGAGAACCAAAATGATCCAAAATGAATTTCATTTGGTAGTGGATGATGAAAAATGAACAAAGATGACTCAAGAGGTCTATTTCATGACCTAAAAATCAAATAACCAACCAAAAATTTGGTTAACCCTCACTACAGGCTTTGGCCAATTAAAAAATGGTGACGAGAGAAGACAAATCACTGGAATATGTAAGAAGGAAGAATGAGAAGACCTTACCTTGAAATAATGATAGCAAATACACAAGAAATATAGAGAAACTCCTTAGAGGATAGGGATCAGAAGAGGGGGCAGTGCGCCCAGATGGAGAGGGAGGGTGGTCGCCCAATATGGGGGAGGGGAGGGGAAGAAAACCCCCTTTGGGGTTTTTGAATAATAACAACAATAATAATAATAATATCATATTTATTGTTATTATTATCATTAAAAAATTTATTTATTTATTTATTTATTTCTAGACACCCTCAAATGGTTTGGCTACACGGTTTGGAAAACTGTGAACAAAACATACACCTCTACTAAAGGTTCCTGACACCCCGCCCATGAAGCTGCATGGGTTTACAAATAGTGAACCATCTATGTGATATAGCTCTGTCAGAATTACTAACACCCTTACATGGTATGCATAGGAATTCTACTTACTATGCACCAACTATGTGCCTATGTTGGAAACCACCGAATTTTAAAATTTAAAATTGTTTGGACTCGAAACTCAAAAACAAATATAATTATAATTAAATAATTAATAAATCATGGTCGGGGTGTAACAATTATCTCCACCATGACACTTTCTACCCCCATGAAGTCCCAAGAAATTTGGTTGATCATGAAATAAAGCAAGGAAAACTACCACCCATGATGAGATTTTATGAACCTATAGATCAAGGAATCAACACTCTTATTATCCAAACTTGAAACATCAAAATTCCAAAGGAATCCAAATAAAACATCCTCAAATATCAAACCATGACCAGGGAGAAAATAAGTGAGACAAAAGAAGTTAAGTCATCAAAATAAAGAATGGAAAAAAGAACTCAAATGATTAAACACAACCTCAAACAAGGAACACCCTGAACCCTAACATATAATTCACCAATGAAACATATCATAGTCTCTTTAGGATCCCCACGATCATCCATCAGAAGACACATTACCCAGACTAACCAACCACCAAAATGATCAGTGTTGGGTGGGGAAGTATTAAGGAATCTCCCTGTTATGAATTCCTTAAAGACCGATATTTCCACGAGCTCATCCTATGGAGGTCTCCCCACCGTATTAGTACTCTATACAAACACTGATATCCCAATTCTAAACAACTCAAAAATCTAGAAAAACCTCAAACATTTGTGTGACCTCTTAACTTTCAGATTCACACTCGACTATTTTAAGAGAATACATCAGCGAGACCCATAGTGGATCTCCCTACTATTAACTAATTGACTAAAAAATTTGTTGCACAAATAGGAATTATAGATGAACTATCATCCAATACAAAGAAGAACCAACTAAGAAAACTCAAACTGGGTACAAAAAAAGATCACAATTCCTAATCCACATGATGGAGAATCTCAAAAAAAGGTGACACCTGAAGCTGTGGACACTCCAAAATATGGCTATCTAATTAATAGTTATCATACACAAGAAACAACCACATAAATCACAAGAAAATGGGTCCACCAATATCTCCCAATAAGAAGTTTTAAAAATGGAAATACATATTAAGGGGAAACTTAAACAGTTTTCTACTCCAATGTCGTAGGCAATATGTTGGATGCACATCCCCCATAACTGATGGCTCCATTAATACATACAAATTTCACTCTGAGTCTTATTGATATAGCCTTAATGTATCGAATCATCTTTTGGCCCATTGTGCAGAGATGAAAATATTAAACTAAAACTTACTCTTTCAGTAGTGCGGCCTATATAACCTCTTTCTAGTGACCCAAGTGGTCATGCCAAATAGATAATATTATTATAATCTAACAATGAATAAGGTTTTCTCCTCTTCATCAGATGAAAAAGGTAGATGATAACCCAAAAATACCCAGGTCTGATCCAATATCTTGAAAGTATTCAACTCCACCACTCGATCCAGGTTCTGGGTAGATTCATCAATGATATTATCCAAAGAAACAATTATTCTTAATTTCCCCCAATATTCCAATTACCACAAAATCACCAGCACAAAACCTAAAAATAATAACCAACACTAACTCCCGAAACATAACTTCACATAAACATGGAGGAATACATCCTAGAGTCCTACCATCCACTCATTATCGAGAATTTTCTAGGGAATAATCAAAAACAAGGATCACAAAGCCGAATCAAAACGCATCATAAACCAAAACTCCTTACTTCAATCACAAATAAAACCCCAATATCAAATCACCATTTTAATCACACCCTGAAACATCAAATATAAATCCCAAAAAGGAAAACTCCAAACAAAAAAATATAACATAACATGACAACCACTTACCCAAAAAATTCAATTTCCCTTTTGAAAAAACTTTTTGGAAGACATAATGAGATTTAAAAATTGAACACCCACCATTGATGTTTCATAAATAATTACATAAAGACACACACACACACACAAATATATATCCTTTTTCTTGCTCAATTACCCATACAAACCTACCAATAACCATCCATTTCCCAGACACATCTTTCCCTATATGTGAGAGGTTATAGGAACACCAAGGGTGAAATAAAAAGAAATAAAAACATCAATTTCCAAACTTCCCTTTAAGATACCCCAACTAATTTTTAAATCCTTCATTTATTTTTTTAAAAGAAATCTATTTAGATTTATGATTCAATTTCTTTCCTATTTTTTTACAAAAATATTCAAAATCCAAATCAATTTTCATTCCATTTTTAATTCCATTTTAACAATGCCTTTCAGAATCCCAAAAAGGTTTCCAAAAAACATTCAATTTTCAAAACAACCCATTTCATTTTAAAAGAACCCAAGGATTCCATTATGGAAATATAATTTTTAATAAACCAAAAACCATCTTTAACCCCAAGGGGAGAATCACCTAATTCAACTAAAAGAAATACCAAAAATAAATAAGAGCAACCCAATTACTCAATGACTCAAAATCCCAAAACATTAAAAGAACCACTTCTATATAGGGCTTAGTTGTATGGTTTTCTAGGTCATAAACCAACTATGTGAGCACATTTGAGGTCATCATAGATAGTTGCATGGTTTGTGCATTTTCTTTATAACCATGATTAACAACCATTCACTCATTTTAATTCCTCCAAGATAGCCACTAAAATCCATAGAGTTTATCAAAATAACCCAAAAATTATAAAATCCAAAAAAAAACTACATTAAAAACAAAAAAAATCAAAAAAAATACAAGAACCAATCTCATATTTTGAGGCATAACCATCCTGGACCACCCTAGAAATTCAATTTTCCTTCCAAATAGGTGGTGATCAAGAACCTACCCATTAATAAACACATTAATTCCAAAAATTATACCTATAAACTACCGTAAATCCCCTAATAAAATGGGATAACCTACTATATTATGATTTTTTTAATTAACAAACCCAATTCAACCCCAAACCGGTCATCCGAGTCGGCCTCCAACAAGGCCCGATAGGCACTCCTAATCCTCTCGGGCTGGAAACTAGTTTCATGCATCAAATATACTCAAATTGGGAATGGTTAATCCAATAAAAAATAAAAATAAAAAATAAAAACTGAACAATAAAAACACTAGTAGAAGAAATAAATAAAACTATGCATAATTTCATGTGACCCTATGGGTCACCACCAACCACTAAACCAACATCACTCCATGGTGATCGAGTCCAATCTATAAGAATCCCTATAAGAAAAAAAACAATGTAAAATATATATGAGTGATTATTAATACTCAGTAGAAATAATAGAATTAACTATTCCCTATGACTTACACTTCAAATGAATACCAAGTCATGCTAGTTTGAAAATACAAATAGAAAATAGGGTTTCCTTAATTTAAAGAAACATACACATCTTTCCAAAAATCACATTTTAAAATCAAACAAATATTTTACTTTAAAAATGATTTTCCACATCTAAAACCCAGTTTAAAATTACCACACCAAGAAATAAACCATAAAAAACCTCAGTAGCATGATAAACCAAAAATTATAATGGCTGAGAAAACAATATAAAAAAAAGATGGCATACACAAGAAAAAACAGATAATCAAAATACTACAGAATGAAATAATAACCTACAAATAGGTAATAATAGGAATTTACTAAAAACCCCTAGAGGAAATATAAAGATGTACTCGGTTCGGGCCCACATTTTTGTATGTGGTGCACCTCCAGAGTCAATAACCAACATGGCTTCTCTAAACTAGCCTCACTAATGGCAAAGCCCACCTTTCCCATCCTCTATCCAGGGGCTACAATCCATCTAATAGGGACTAGAAATATATCATCACTTGAACCTCAAATAACTTATAAGAATACCATGGTGTTATTATAAATTTGAATGAGGAGTTCATCACAAACTTTACATTAAACATAACCCACTAATGCCACCATGCATGCCTTTCCTAATCCCTAACACCACCTATGTGGTGGCCCTATCATCTAATGAATAACTATAGGGGTGTATATTATATAAGTAACCTCTTAATGTTCCAAGTGATGCAATGCACTTACCATTTAAAAAACATTCTCCAAAACCAGGGTAAAGATATCATTCACGTTTGGAAGATGAAAAAAGGTCATTTTGGGTCATTTGATTTCCAAACTACACTTCAAGGTGCTAAACATGGAATGTTTTAAATAACACATTTAACTAAAGATTTTGAGTTACAAAAACCAAAATTCACATAATATAAATCATTTATAAAATTATTTTAAACCTTTATGGTACTTAAAATTTAAAGGTAATCATTTAAATAGAGGTAGATAAAAGGAACTCATGATGGAAGTTAGGGAAAAGAATGGAAAACAATTTGAAGACCATTTACATGAAACAAAACCAAATTTCATATCATTTACACTTAATATAATAATTAAAACATATTTTTTTAAAAATCAAGCAGACACATATTTAAATAAATGGCTTGGGCATAGGGAACATACCTTAAACTCAAGGCGCTTTGACAATAACAACATGAATATACTCTTTTACACTTACTTTCATCTGAATTTATAATTAAATATATACCCCAAGATTACATGTATATATTCTACTCTCCATACTGAAATATCTACAAATATGGGGTATGTATATATATACACAGATTACCCATGTATATGAATAAGCCGTATTCATTAATGGTAATACAACGCCACCCCAAGTTGGTCTTTGGAATACTAGAAAAATACAAGGAATCCAAAAATCAAAAAATACCTAAAATAAAATTTGGCCAAATAAATATGTAAAAAGAGACCAATCTAAAAAAGTCATGGGAAAACCCAAATGATCCCAAATTCTTTGCCTTCAGCGGTGGATGCTGGAAAATAGACAAAGTAGACCCGAGAGGACCATCACATGACCTAAAAACTGAAGAAACAACCTAAAATTCAATCAATCCTCACCCTAGGGTTTGGGTGATCAAAATAGGGTGACGATCGATGAAATATTACTAGAATAGGGTAGGATAAGGAAGGAGGATACCTTAACTTGAAGGAACAACCATAAATACACAAGACATCAAGAGAAATTCCATAGTGGTTACAGCTTGGGAGAGGGGTAAGAACACATGGCTGGAGAGGGATGGGCTTGTGCGACATGGGGTAGGGTATGAGAAGAAAACCCCATTATGGGTTTTATAATCTTTATAATAATAAAAATAATATAATATTTATTGTTATTATTATCTTTAAAAAATATTTATTTATTTTATTAATTCTATTTTTTTTATGTACACCGCACACGGTTTGGAAAACCGTGCACCAACCGTACACTTCTAAAAAAGTTTCTAGACACCTCACATGGGTAGTTTCATGTTTTTCAAACTATGTACTGGCCATGTGATTCAGATCAGTCAGAATTATAGATACCATCACACAATCTACGTACGGTTTCTACTAACTATGCACCGACCATGCACCTACACTGGAAACCCCTGAATTTTAAAATTTAAAATTGGTTCGACTTGAAACTCAAAAAAAAGAAATTATAATAAAATAAATATTAATTAATAGTCAGGGTTGGACAGTTCTCCCCAAAAAAATAACTTTATGCCCCCAGAACACCCCAAGAAGGTCAATTCATCACGACACAAATCAAGGACAACTACGACCAAGGATGATATTTTCTGAACCCAAATATCAAGGAATAAACACTCTTCTTCTCCAAACCCGAATCACTGAAATCCCAAAATAAGCCAAGGAAACCATCCTAAAATATAAAACCATGTATATCGATACATTTACTGAGACTAAAAAAGTCAAATCCTTATGTTAAATAATGTAAAGAGGAATCATACCTTTAAACACAACCTTAAATAAGAAACACCCCATCCCCAAACATAGAATTCACCAAAGAAACATATTGTATCCTATCACCGCTTCATTAGATAGCCCAACATCAATGGTAGTTGTAGAAAATGATTTTTTCATAACTTTTTCCTTTCAATCGTGATGGTTTCCACCCTATGTAAGTAACTTTGGACACAAATTTTAATAAGGCCCAACTCATTAAAATGAAAACTTCTAACCATTGTATGGCTATCTATTACCCCATTATTGGGTTGTTCGGGAATCTTTTTTTTTTCATTACGATCCATATAAATAAACTTAAAAAACTGATAAAACCTTCTATAAACTTTTATATATTCCATGAAATGTATTTTTACCAAACATGGAACATGTTGGGAGATTATCTCTAAATTTACTAATTAAATTCATCTCAATTTCTTTCCATCCTGGTCGTTTCTTACATTTGTCATCACGAGGCACATATGTTTCATGAAACTATATATTAACTTTATTATCAAAACAAAAATATTTCTCATAACCTTTAAATTCTTATGAGGTGAAATCTCTTCCTATACTTCATTTTAACCCTAAGTAAAATCTATTAATTTAAATATTAAGTCCATGAATAAAATTTGGTGTGTAACTAGCCAATATTTAAAATTTTCTTTATTTATGGCTACTGAATTCTAACATTTGTTTTCGATTCCATTAATTATTTCTTCATCCTACGACAAAAAACCTTAGGTAAACATTAATATAATAGAATATTCCTAAATTTATATCATTCCATGGAATTAAGTTCATCTCTCTCATTGTTATTCCCAAAAAAATACCACCATCAATCAGCTTCACCTTCAAATTGATAAATGGAAAGAGTTACATTTTGATATCTTAAACATCCTATGACATAAAATATATTTTCCAGAGAATTGATCCATCTTTCAACTACAATTGTATCTAAAGTTACACCAAAATATAGAGGGTACTATTTCATGAAATTATAAAATATAACGATGTTCCACTATGGTAAATACAGTTCCTCTCTAAAATGAATTCCACCATCATTTATAGCATGATTCAACTTATCCTTCACTATAAAAAATTTCTCAGTTCAAATTATAACCTTTCTATGTTACTGATATGGAATGATATTTTCCTCTTGATACCTTACTACTTCAACTTCTATGTTTTCTCTATAGAAAACCATTTTGAAAAGACATAGATAAGACTAAGAAACATGGAAATCATAAACTTCAATATCATTTCAACTTAACCATAAAGTTGAATCTTTCAAGGGTATTCTATTAATATTTTCCCGAACTCTAATGTTACCTAAACCAGTCCTCTAACACTAAATATAATGTACCAACCTTACAACATTTTATAATCTTTAGTTTTTATTTAATTAATCACTTTCTTACATTCTAGGATCTCTTTGTTTTAGAGTTTTAGATAATTAGGTCATAAATCTTATATAAAAAGGTCATATATTAAAAAAATTATACTTCTAATCATTATCCACTTATCTCATAATATATAACTTTTTAGGTGAAACATATTTTATTTTTGTGAAAACCCATCATGACTCTCAATATCACTTATTCTTTGTTCTTCACCAGTAGGAGACTTAAAAATAAGAAATCTATTAGCCTATTGAAAAAAATTAAGACCCATAAATGTTTTACCTTTTTCACAATTTTCTTTTATAATATGAAATAAATCATACCCACTAGAAAAAAAATATTTTCTCAATTTTTTTTCAAAACTCATGGAATGAAAATAAAAACCCTTTTATGAAACATAGAGAATCATATTCATAACTCATGTTAAACATGGTTTATAAATAATTAGATCCCAGTTAAATACATAGGATAAGACCTCCTAGTTAACTCCCTCTTTATAACCTTTTAAATCAAGTAATATTACACAATGTGTTGGAGATATATAATAGCGCTCATTGGTCACATAAACTGAATTGAGATCACCCATCAAAAAAAATGTTTCAGGCTCACCCACTCATATAAGTTGTATCAATCTCACCCATTCAACATCTATAATTATCAAGTACCATTTCATTAATAAAATTTTTATTTGTTCACTATTTCATCATAAAAACATTAAAAACACTTTTGAACCCATATGATAAACACTTTCGGATATCGAAATACCCTTTCCTTTTAAAAACGCATTCTCAAAACTAAAATACCCAAATCAAAAGTGAAATGGGGTTTTTTGTTTGAGTAAAACATAAAAACATATAATGAAACCCAAAAATAAAATAATTGTTATGATGAAGGTAAAATATATTGACGTCGTATATGGTAAAATAGAACATTACTTTTACCTTTTATAAAGAAATTATAAACATTCACTATAGAATATGAAAAAATATCCTTTTGAAAATCATTTAAACAATGAAAAAATAAACATAAATTGACCTTTATAATTCATTTATTTTCATATAATTGCATATATAAAATAATTCTAAGAATATTGGTGAGGATGAAAATGATTTATGAAATAAATCTTTGAAACATTTAAAATGAGGTTTTTATGGTAAAGTGTCCCTTACCTTGAGACTGAATTTTCATGAACATTCAATATCTTCATGAATAATAAAATTATTTTGATTATTTACTTTATTAAGAACATTATTTATGTTTATTATTCTTTTTTTATTACCATGTTATATTCAATTAATCAATCATTTAATTAAATGTCAGATGTTTTGATGATATTTTAATCATATGTACAAAATGACTAAGGTAGGTTAGAAATTGTCAATGAGGTCATTATTTAATCATATATAGAATAATAATTGTAAAATAATTATAATTTTTATACATATAATTTTTTTAAACCAACCATTAAAAATTGTTATGTTAAAATTAACTATGTTACAATCATGGAGATGGTAGGTCATACGTACGCATGAGTAACATTTCCATTATTCAATGATCATGATGGAAAGAAGTTAAGTGTTATTTTATCTTTTAAGAATGATAATTATATCATAAATACCAAATTATTTCATTAAATTTACTTATATATTCTAGTTTTGTGATTGGGTGATGAAAAACAAATGACATAAATTCATGGGTGTGGTAATCCACGCGTACACACGAACGATATTATCATTTTTTCAATGAATGGAAATTTAATATATTAGATGATATATTATCTTTATATAATGATAAATATTTCATTAATACTTTATATATAAATTAAATCAATCATTATAACCATTCATGAATGGTGGTGATGGAAACTGAATTACATCAGTTTGTGAGGCTGTTGTCTACCACACACATGAATGAAAATTTAATTTCCCATTTGATGGAAGATAAGATGGATAAAAATTATTAAATTAACATAATAAAATATGTGTATATTTATTTATTTTTATTACATCATGGTTGAAGAAGCTATGAAGTAGGTAGAAAAATAAATAAAATGAAAATTCTTTGTTAATAACTATATCACTCCTTCGAAAAACCTTTTTAGGTTTATACCTAGAGAAACCTATATTAGTTTTATGATAAAACAATATCCTTTAGGATGTTTTTATGGATTAATGGAATAGTTTTGGTCGATATTTTCTAAACAAAAATTAGTTTGAAGTGTGAACAAAAGAGGAGAGGAGGTGCCTTTTTATAATAGAAGGGAGGGGCACTCGTGAAATTAATTAAGTATTCAATTAATAAAATTATTTTCTTGTTAAAATAGATCAAAAAATAAATATTTAGAATATAATACAATGATGAGTTGAAATTTTCTCATCAAATAAAATCTTCACAAATTTATGTGATGTTTTTTACCCTTATATTTTGGTTTTAAACCCCCGATAACCCTTTTGTCTATCACTATGGTATCAATGTTTTATACAATAACGGAGTCAAGAAAGTTACTATAAATAGAAAATTGATCCACAAATGGTCTTGGTAGATATTATAAACCATATCCCATTCATCTATCTGAATATATTTTTTTATGAATTTTAAATCATTTAATAAAACATTATTTATTATAAAATATCATTAATGTCATTTTTGGAACTATTCATTTAATTTGACGTTGAAAAAAACATGAAAACAATAGAATTATGATTTAGTATATTAAAACACATATAATGTGTTATTAATATTTATAAAATTAATTTCAGTCCTTAAATTCATGAAATAATATTTTATTTAGTGTTTTAAAAATCATTACATGAATTTTTTATTGTTGGAAAAAGCACCGAGTCGGCGTTGTCTAAGAACATAAGGTAATTATTTCATCACTTAAAATTATAAATAAATTAACATGATAAAAATGAATCAATAATATTTAAAATAATGATTTATAACTCAATATAGTTAATTTTTATCCCTATCATGATATATTATAGTTATTAAAAGCAAGAGAATGACATTTTGACTTCATATTTTACTTAAATATTATAATGGCCAAAATCAAGGAAAAATGAAAAACTTTAATAAATAAGACTTTTTCATCATTATGAACGAATTATAATCATCTAATGAAATAATGATAGGTGTTATGGTCATTTTTCAGTTCTTATTATATTAGTTTGAACTTTAACTACCCAATTTACCCTTATCGGGGTGATAAATATATTACTAAGGTTATTATTCATAAGAAAAACATAAAAGGAATATATATAAAAAAATTGGACCTATTGATTCAAAAATTTAATAAATTTTTCATGATTCAATTCACAGAAGTTGTAGAATATAATTTAACATTATAACCACAATACATGATGAAAATTTCTTTTTCAGAAAAATTCATTTTTAACTATAAAAATGATTTTATGGAAAATTAATTTATAAAATTATTTACAGTTACTTTAATTTGATTATTTATAATAAAATGGAATTAATAAAATTTTAAAACTATTCTAAAATACAATTTTACTTTGTAAATACTTTAAAAAACATACAACTTTCAATAAAAATATTTATTTTCCATTATTCATTGAAAAATCAAAAAAAATGAAGATTCTAAAAATTTAATCCTAAGGTAATATTGAAATGATGGATTCAAAAATTAAGTCCATTTTTCAAATTAAACTTATATAATTTGGAAACTAAGCTATTAAATAAAACGATATAATTCATGAAAACCCAATTTTGATAGAAATAATGTTATTTTCTTTTAACTAAAAAATTACCAAATATTTTTATAATGAATATAACTCAATAAAATATACATAATTAATAAATATATTAAAATGAGTAATATTAACATTACCTGGGTTTTCAAAAATAGTGGTAATACACTCCATGTTTCTTGAAAGGGAACACGTCATTGAAAGAGAATGTGGGATAGAGATAGATTTCAATGAAATAATCTCTCAAGATGCATAAGCTTTTTCACATGATAAAATTCCACAAAACCCCATAAAAGAGGGAATTCAAGAGACACAAGTAATGCATAGGTGAACAATAGAAGTTACAGGTCCTAAAAGATATAATCTACTACATATTTAGAATATTGACTCGTTATTAGTTGATAAGAATGATCTTGTAACCTATAAAGAAGTGGTAAGTGGCATGAAAGCTATGAAATGGAAATAATCCATGAATTTTGAAATACATTACATATACCAAACCATATTTTTATTTTGGTAGATCCCCCATTGTATGTAAATCCACGAGGTCTAAAATGGGTATTCAAGAATAAATTGGACATGGATGGACATGCCAGTACCAAAAAACCATGATTGGTTGCAGAATGGCTCAAATAATTTAAAGTTATAGGCTCTGGAGAAACATTTTCTCTAGTTTCTATATTAAAATACACTATAATTATATCTATCATAATATCTTACCAAGAATATTATATTTTGAAGATGGATGTCAAAACATATTTCTTTAATATAAACCTTCTCGATGATGTCGATACCACCCCACCCAAAGGGTTTGTGACTCCAAATAATTCCAAAAATGCATGAAAGTTTCAAAGATCTATTTATGGATTAATTGAATCATTATTATCATGTAACATTCACTTTCATTGAATTTATAGTATAATTTTTTCATAATGAATGGATGTGATCCTTTAATTTATAAGATTCATAGTGGGAGTGAAATCGTTTTATTGGTTATTTATGTCGATGGAATACTACTTATATTAAATGATAAACCATTCTTACAATTTGTTAATAATTTAAAAACAATATTCTCTTTGAAATACATTGATGAAGAAATATATATTCTTGGTATGAAGATTATTTAGGAGAGATCTATGTGTATGATTAGACAAATTCAATATACATATGCTGTTAAGATACTAAATGGATTCAATATTGACAATCTAAGTTGGAATTGTTTTTAATACCACATGAGGTTCATCTTTCCATGAAAATGTTTCCATGGAACATGAGAAGAGACAAATAATGGAAAATTCTACATACACATTAGTGATTGGGTGAGTCAATCATGTCATTTTACATACAAGGATAGAGATCACAAGAGCCCTATATGTGCTTTGAAGATATCAAGTTGAACATGGATAACACAATTATATAGTAGTCATGACTATCCTAATTTGCATTAGGAATACTAAGGATATGTTTTTCATTTATGTAGGAGATACGGAATTAGTAATCCAAGTTAATATAGATTCTTGTTTTGAAATAGATCAAGAAAATATGAAATTATAATCCAGATACATCTTCACTCTAAATGGAGGTTCTATGAGTTTGAAGAGAATAAAAAAATTATATTAGTAAATTATTTGATGGAATACAAGTATATTGTGGATTTTAATGTTTTTGAGGGATCTATTTAGCTGTGAGACTTCATCCATGATCTTGATGTGGTGTCTAACATAAAGATCTTATCACACTATATTGTGATAATACAACAGTGGTGGCTCTTGTTAAGTATTCACGGTAACATCTTTGGATGAAGAACAAACTATGGAAATATTATCTATTGAGGGATTTATCACAAAGTTATTATGCCACATTAAAATGTGTTTCCATAAAATAAAACATGGTAGAAACCTTAAATAATTCTTTATCTCATCAAAAACATAAAAAACATATGAGATCTAGGGGACTAAAATTTATTAGTTATGGGATCTAGTCTAAGTGGAAGTATATTAGAATTGGTTTCCTAGAAACAAATTATTTGTACATTAGATTACATTTGTATTAAAAAAAGGTAATATTAAAAAACCAATTATCGTAAATTTATTTATGTTTTCATAGTTTTAATGTTATAATGTCTTATAATAGCTATCACATAGAAAATTTTCATAATAATTTCCCATTTTGATGAGAAAATTGATATTCAAGGAAAATATTCATAAACTATATATATAATGGTCATATGATGTCTTTTGAAAATAAATATATGATGTATAATATAATGTGAGTACATGTACATGTATGATAATTCATCTCATGAAGTTATCACGTGGTAATTTTCAACACCAATGATTATGAGGATAAAACTGTCGATAAGAATTCCACATGATTACATGTCATAGGTTATTCTAATATCAGTTCATTTTTAATTATCCTTAAAATTTAATATTATTATTAATATATGTCATGAATTTCATATTTTTAGGTACTATGAAAAAATGTTACTCCATATGTTTGTGGGATATAGGGTACATTGGGTGCTTCATAAATGGTGTGTTATGAATAAATAATTCAAGGAAGAATTTTTTCCCTCCAACATCATGGAAGTTTATATATCATCCCTTTTATATTAATGAAACTGTCAAACAAAATTCCAAATCCAAGGTATATTGATGGGTTCATTTAAATAATTCAAGGAAATACATATCAAGAATATAGATTGATGAAATGAGTATGAAATGTACATGATTTGATAATGTGATAAAGGGATTACTTTACAAAATGATTGTTTGTATGTGGATTTCTCTGTTCCAATAATGACATCATCCTCTTTGGTTCCATTACATGTTTTTGGATGCTGATATTGGACTTTAGTTGAACCCACAAAATTCCACCAATAAAAATGCCTAAAGGGCCACACACTTAGTATACCAATATATCTAAATTAAATTATATTTTAATTTAATTAATAGAATCAATAATATTCTCTAGTCTAAGGAATAAAATTTATTCAAGATTTGTTGATCAGATAGATTTTGTCACTATTTTATGTGAGTGTAATGTTAAATAAATATTTATTCAAAATATCATGAATAATATAAATATTTATTTATTTATTTAACAATTTTATAAGTCATGTTTTGGTAAATACTTAGGAGGATATCTAGGTCGAGTTATCTGTTCTAGAAGGAATGATATATTAAATATCATTTAAATAAATAAATTTTTATTTATTCAAATAAATAATATTAATTAAATCAGCTAATTTATCACATTCCATGTAAATATTACTATTATTATCATTTAGACACTGGTTTTTTGAGATTAAGTAAATAATTAAGGGCCTCTATGAAGTTATTTATTCTATAACCTAGATTTATAAATTCCATGTTATATTTTTTTCTAATGTTTGATATTACTATGAAAAAAGTCCATTTGTTATGTTTTTTCAACCCCAAAGTGAAAAAATCTCTTTAACTCTATCTTGAACCAAGAGCATCTATCTTCCTCCTCTCAAGAATGATAGAGTAATAATAAATATTTCAACCTTAAAGGATTGTATGATAAAAAAAGTGATTCAAGATGATTGGTATCATTGTTCTAGCACCCAGAGTACCATTAGTGATTCTTTAAGATCAAAGGAGCATAAGTGGATCACTAAAATAAAGATTCCACATTGGATATTTTCCCTGAAACTATAGTATAATTGAATATAGGTTTGTAAAATCAATGGATGATTCAAAAATACTATTCTAAAGAGAAACATAATTAATATTAATTAAATTAAGTATTAATATAACATGAAAATATCCTCTCTTGGTTTTATAATCTATGTAAATTAATCTTAAAATTAATTCATTGGTCATGGAGATTCATTTTCATTTACATTTCAAATTATTCATTGACAATGAAAAAATATAAGCTGGTTGTGTCCCAATAGGAAATTATCCTAAAAAAACCAATATAGGTTATTAGAATATGTTTTATTGGTGTTCCATAATTCAGTTTGGATGATACTGGCATGAAACTATTGCAGGGTTGATCGAAAACACCAACGGGGCATTGTACTAGTGTGGACTTTGGAGATAGTGGTACTGTAGCTCCACGGATTTCCAGTCACCGATCACTGTATCATCATGGACTTGGGTGGATTTCGATCTATAGGATAACTCAATTTATGTGTAGTTGGTGAAAAAAATCATTATTTTATTTATTATATCATTTTCATCAAGGGTTTTTTTTGAAACATTGAAAAATATTTGTAATTGTGCTCCAAATAATAGAGATATTTATGCCTCTCCATGGACGTAGGGATCATTTCCCAAACCACATAAATTTTTGTGTCTAGTTTTATCTTCTTCTTCTTTTTATTCTTCTTTTTTTCTATCTTTTATTTATCTACAAACCTATTTCACTATGAACCCAAGTTCTTCTGCAACAGAGTGATCTCATCTAAATTTAGGATTATTTATTAATCATTGATCATTATACACACTTATCATTAGTTTTCTATTTTTATAAAATCATTAAATAAATCAAAATGTTGATATTTCTTATTCTTCTATATTACCTATCATATAACCAAAAACTTAATGATAATATATGAAGAACATTTCAAGTTCTGATATGAAGATGCTAAGATTTATGGACGAATAGCATTGAATGCCTGACATGTTTCTAGAAGTTACATGTCATGTACCCATGTTCAATGCACCATAATATTCCTTGAATTTAATTGGATGAGTCATATATAGAATCACACCCGTAGAAATTAAAATATTATGTGTTAACTAGTTTGGGGTGGCATACGGTTTTTCAAACTATATGTCATGTAAATGTTTTACATGTCATGTAGTCCACATGTTTTTGTAGTGGAAAATTCGAAGTCAAAAATGTGTTGGGTATTTATTACATGACGTGTGTGATAGACATCCATACAGCTTAGAGGTCACATGATATGTAAATTCAACAAATTACCAATACCTTATAAAGTTCTGTGACCGGATTACATTCTTAGTTTATAATCTTTCATTTTAGATAGATTATAAAGAACCATATAGGGAATGTATTTGGCCTGTACACATTGTGTATCTTACCTATCTATTAATAAAAATAAAACTAATAAATTATTTCATTATATTTATTAAACATATATCAACGTTTCAATTATTTATAGCACACACCATGTGATATTTTATATATATATATATATATTCCTAATTAACTTATGTATAATTTTTATGATATATATTTATTTAATGATCATTATGTATAGTCTATTCTAAAGGCATTAAATGTAATACATGATATTTAATTTCCTTGTGTTCATGTGTCATTTATTAATAGTATTAACCATGTGATAGGTTATATATATATATATATATATATATATATTCTTAATTAACTTTTTCATAATTTTTATGATATATATTCCTTGTATGAATATTACATAAGGTCTATTCTTTGTACATTAAATTAATTACACAATATGTAATTTCATTATGTTCATGTGTCATTTATTGATAGTACACATGGTTTATTCAAGTTGTTGTGTGAGTGCACAGTATGCGATAGGTTCTATGCATGGTTTTTTGGACAGGTACACATCGTGTTTCATCTATGTACACATTATGTTCATAATTAATTCTAAATAAATTAATTTAAAAAAATGAAAATTAAAATGGATGGGAACCTCAAGGATTGATTGGATAAATGTTAATATAAATTAACTGATTAATTAATTAGGATAATTAATTAATTCGAGCATGTTTCATCTTAATTAATAATGATTGAAGTAAATTTTAGTCAATAAAATACATAATTATTTCATGTGTGTGTGATCATGAACTTGAATGACTTATGTATAGTATGGGTTTATTTTGGTTTAGTTATCGCTTGACTTTTGGAAATTATTAATATTAAAATAAAATGACATTCTATGATTCATCTGATTCCTTTTTATATAAGGACCTATGTGTCCATGGTTTCTTTTAAGTAACCCTATAAGCAATCCATTGGTTCCCATGAACAATGTGTGATTAACGTGTATATAGGGATAAAACTTCCATGATATTTTATGTGGTTCAATGTGGATCAATGGTATCATTCATTATGGTATACAACATAGAGGTAAAATACTATAACTCAAGCCAAGATCGAATAATAGAGTTTAACCAATAGGGCCACTGCTTCATTTATTTTCCACTTAATAAAAATATTTTTACATAAAGTTCATGTTCATACCACATGTTTTATTTTTTCTTATGCATGTTTATTTATTTATTTCATATCTTAGCATGATCACATAAATAAATGAATTGACTAAAAATCATGTTTAGATATAATAAAATAATGTAATTATAGATAAATATTTTATCAAAAAAAGGTTAATCAATAAAATAAAATCATTTTATTATTAAAAATACATATAAAAGGGTTATATAAGGAAAATATATTCATAATATACAAAATAACACAACTAAACATTAAGTCATACTACACTTTTCATTATAATATTAAAAATGAAACCAAGTATCTAAATGTTGGTAAACCCTCATTAAGATATTTATTTTTATCGAAGAGTTCTTATGAAGGTTTTAGGTTAACATAAATAAGTATTCATTAGGATAAGTAGCCCAAAATATAATTTATGTAATTTAAAGTTAGGTGTTCAGTAAATCCAAATACATATTTTATGATTAGGGATTCCACTCAATGGATCGTAGAGTTGTGAAATAGAAGTTGTAAGGAACGTAAACCTAAATACCATTGAGTAATTCGCCTATCCCCCACTTTAGTTATGAGAAGGGAAATATATATAATTTTTACTATATTTTTCATCCATCAGTTTATTCTTGGCCCATTGGTGAGGGATATCAGGACATGGTAAAATTATGGGATACTAGTAAAATTAATATTTCTTTGTCTCATATATTTTTCTAATCATGTAAATTAATAATAATATTATTCTTTAATGCAATAGAAAAATGAAAAACTCATCAAATATGTTATCCCTATGGTCTATAATAGAGAAAGGTAGTCTCAGAAGTGAGGGTAACTTCCAGGAATAATAAAGGTTCTTATGTGTTGTATTACACCATGAACTGATGCTTTACATGCCAGACACCCTAGTCTCTTATTGGGCTGTTAAGGGAATGAGTGATGAATATTTAACTATCAATGAAAAACACTTTAATAATTTTCTAGATGATCATTTCTTAATTTTATCATATATTTATAGTTAACTCATAAGGTAATATATGTATATGTGTACTTATAGGATGCCCAAGAATCACTATAATTTTTATTAGGGAAGATATAGACATGAATGGTTTGAGATATCCAAGGTTATATTCCTATTAAAACCAGGATAATGTGCACAAAATAGTCATTATATATTCAACCTCATTGGCTACAATGATAACATTTAGGTTCTAGGGCTTAGGATGCATGAAAAATTGCACAATGATAAAAAACAATCATCACTTCCTTAGATATTTTCTAGGTTTTTTGTTAATTTTAATATGAAAAAAATTGATAAGACTCTAAAAAATATCCTCAACATTCTTAAAAAATATGTAAAGGACAATAATCATAAACATCGTTATATACTTATGGCTAATAAAAGTAAATTTCGTGTAGAGAGATCCAAGGATAACTCCAAGTCTGAATCTTATTTATAATTCCCTTACAATAAGAGGAGGATCATGGGGAAATAAAGATAACTGGATGCTATATGTTTTGTTTGTGGTAATAAAGTCTACTATAAAGAGAAATAAACTACTTAAAATATGAAAGAATAATAATTAGTTGTGTTTTTTATCGATTTCAATCTATCTATTTTTAAAAACTGGGTATTTGATATAGCTTATGATTCTCGCATTTGTATCCAAATATACGAGCAAGTAAATTTAAAATTTTTTATAGAGATTAATTGGATCTACAAGATGCTAATAGAACTAAGATAACTACATACACTATTGGATACATCCTCGTCCTGTTTCCAACTATAATGGTATTTGTTTTAAAATAATTTTATTATGTACCATAAGTTTAAAAATTTATTTTTTTTGTCTAGATAAGATAAAAATTGTTATATTTTAAAACATAAAAACAAAAATTAGTTACTTTTGTAATGCCCTGACCCCGGTTACCCAGAGTCAGTTCATTACTTCGTAACATTGGCATGATCAAAAAAGATCAAGTCTCGAAAGACCGATTAGTTTAGTAGCCTTGGAAACACTAGATATATTCATAAATGTTACATGAAATCATAAAGTGAAAAACTACAATAACAAAGTCTCCATAGTCCACACTCATATCCTCTTATGACTCTCCCTACAGTTCATTCATAAAATACTTCTTCACATCTTGGAAAATATTAAAACATTGAAAGGGGTGAGCTCAGATGCTCAGTAAGGATAACAATATTGCAGAATCTTTCATAAATAAAGATTAACATTTATGGCAATGTATAACTAAAACAAAAGCCTTTTTAAACTTGAACTTCAACATAATATGGAAAAAATAAAATTGAATAATTTCATTTACTTACTCACATGGATATTCTTCTAGTCTAATAATCACATGCAATATCAATAACCACTTTCATAATGATGGAATGCATAATGCCAGACTATCATAACCACGTAGCCAAGGCCTCGTGCCAAGACTACAAATAAGATTTTGTCAAGGCCTCGTGCCAAGACACTAGTTTGTCTCATGAGACCTACCTATGCATCGATGAGCTATAGCGGGCTCCACCCGTCACTTATTAAGTCCAATGCATTCCTCATATGAACAGGTTTAAACATATCATAAACCATAACATAATTGTATCACATAAAACATGCATAAAGGAAACATAAGATTTATACACTTCAATCACAAGATATCAATACAACACATTGATGTAATAAAAACTTTATCAAAACCATTTTCAATACCAAAATAAAATAAAAGTAAAACATGGTATTTATTTTTCTTTTTAAAAAAAGTTATGGCTTATAGAGGAAGTTGAAACTCAAATAATAGTCACGGCGGTGGAGAAGTCGTTGTCGCCGCATACGTAAGAAAAAACATTCATTTTTTTTTAGTAAAAACGCTTCGTATAAAAAGATTCATTTTGAATAAAAGTAAACTCAAAGGGGTTTATACACCGTATAAATGAAAGTTGTGTATAAAACCAAATATGCCTCAATGAAAGGAGATTGAGACGAAGTCCTTACAAAGATCATTTTTAAAATAAAATAGATATATTATGTGTATTCACTATAATTACACATAAATAAAGTACAAATACAATATAGGACATAATAATATCATGACATAATTTGAAAGTAGGAGATTAACCCAAAGAATGGAAATTGGGTTAAGAAATTCCCTTACCTCGTGTCCAACTTGACTCGACTGCTCTTTAATCTCCTGAATAATAAACTAGAGTTAATCTCTTCCTACTTAAGAACCTTTTTCAAGTTCATTATTCATTTTATATCACTTATTACCATGTTATGAACATTATGTAATTATTTAAGTTAATAACGGTTGTTTTGTCGATCTTAGGTACTTGAGTCAAAAATAAACTTCTTATAATTACACTTTGTTCATGTGGTAAAATATCCATTATATCCATAATTATATTCATGATTTAAATATCATATACATCATATATATCCAGTATATACATTCATTTACAATATTACATAACATTGAGAGGTAAGAAATGAAATGCACCGTTCATGGAGATGGTAAGTCGTACGTACGCATGAATGCTACTTTCATTTATATTTCATATTTAATGGAATGAATTTATAATTATATAAAGGTATAATATAATTCCAGTATAATATAATGTATAATACCATTTACTCCATCCTTTATACATCCCACATATGGCATTAACTATTCAAATTACTTTGAGGGGGCGGTAGTCCAAACTTCCTAAAATGAAAATATCGTGTTTACCCACAATGGAAACCATAAAGGTATGAAATAAATAGAAAACACAGAAGCTTAAGAAAAACATAAAAATATTATATATCATATATAACTATAGTGACATATTAATGGCCACCTTTGAAGGTGTTATATGAGTGTTGAACAATCATCGTTTCGTGAGGCAGAAATTCGCCATCCACAGAAACAGTGTGTTCTTTAACCATTAGATGTAGGTGTGTGTAAGTGTAGCTCGAATAATTATTATAACAACATCCTAGTATATTGAGGATATTGGTGTTGTTACAAAAGAAATTAATAAAAAGAGTTTAGGGGGTTAGAGAAGAAAAATAAAACAAAATAACATAAGAGAAGATATTACCTTAAATCGGGTAACTCTTTTTGATTTGAGCCAAAGGCTTCCTTGGGAAGCGTTCTTCCCAAATTGAGGCTTCTAGGATTAAGAGAGGGAATTTGGGAGAGTATTTGGGCAGAGGTTGGCCTATCCAAAAGTCTTTGAAGGTGTGAATAAGGTGGTAGAGGTGGGGGCCTTTTATAAGAGGAGAGGAGGAGCACTCTTGGAAAGATTGAAATGTTACTTTATTATGAAATGCTTTTCGGATTATAAAGGTCCAAAATGTATATTTTGAGTATAAGGTGATAAGGGTTCGAAATATTCTCATCCAATAGGTTTTTGAAAAGTGTAAGTCTTAGATTTTACATTATCTTTTTATTTTATTTAAATCGTTAATTAATGAGGTAATCGCTGCATAATCATGGTGTCAAAAATAATTTAATTTATTTAATGTCTAAAAATTATAAAAAAAATTAACATAATTTAGGAAATCTTTTTATATTTATAATTAATATTTATAGTAAAAAATATTACTTGTATAACCCCATTTAAAAATTGTTTTAGTAAAAACAACTCATGTTTGTGACATTTTTATTTTAACATTAAATAAAAACTTTTTAATGTCATTTTGCTACCAAAGTGGCTCCATGGGGTCCCCAAGTTGACCCATGGATTGTTTTGGTCTGACATGACTCATCCAATAGTGGTAGGACAAGTGTAAAGGTATTTGCATATTTTTATAATATCATTTTTACCTTAAATTTCACTAATTACCTTTAATCGCGATTAATTAAACTTAAAAGTTATTATTCACAAAAAAATTATTTTAATCCCATTGAACCACATTTTACTTCCTAATAAAAACCATGTATGTCGGATTTTTGAAAATCAAATCACAGAAGTGGTAATGTTTCATTTAAACAAAAAATCTGTTTTTTAACTACCACTTAGTGGTTTCACTATTCATCAAAAATTGAAGTTTTTCAGAACAATGCCAAAATTTCACCCTAAGCTATAATTGATATTCCGAATTCAAAAATGATATCCATTTTACAAAATTCTAAACATATAAGTTTCATTAATTAATTTTATAACTAATTCTCACTGTCACAACAAATAGAGTGTTTTTAAGAAACAATATATATCAAAAAATTGACAATTGTTTATGTCCAGTTTCAAAGTAAAATTAATTCTAATGAACACAATTTGATAAAATGGTAAAAATATATTCTAATTATACTTTAAAACCACTCAATATTATAATTTATCACTATAAATTATTTTGATTAAAAAATTTGTTTTTAAGTACTTTTCACCATTCATAAAAAATTGGAAGTTCTCGGAAAAATACCAAAAATTAAACATAGGCTAATTTAGATATTCCGAATCCAAAAATGATATCCATTTTGAAATATAAAATATATATAATTTCAAAAAGTGGGTATTATTATTCATAATGGCTATTTTGATTGGTCGTGGTGCATTAGAATCTCGAACTTGCGTACAATGCAAGCTATTGTATTATTGAAAGAGAAGCATATCATGGAAGCTCGGGGTGTTACATTCTCCCATCCTTTAATAAATTGTGTCCTCACAATTTGAAATTTTTCTTTTAAAATAAAAGGTTGAAAATAGAGAATACCTTTGTGGAAAACCCACATCGGAAATAGGGTTAATAAAATTTAGCCTTAATAAGAGGGAAAGGGAAATGAAAAGGTCACCACCAAATTATGATCTCAATAAGAAGAACATTGGTGGCAATTAGAGACATATAATTAGAGGAAAAACGTAAATATTTGAAGGGAGTGATTGAGGTCATCAATCACAAACAAGTACAGAATTGAGGGCCTCAAAGCCTTCAATCTATGTTGATTTAAAATATTATAAGTTCAACAAGACATAAGGTATTAGGATGACACATTTTTTTGTTTTAATATACCTTTACTAAAGTTTAAGAATTAATTTATTCATAGAATAAGAGATATGTATATATATATTTATGTTTGACAAGAAGATTTTCATCCTTCAACTAATTTCGACCACAAACTCATCTTTCACTCAAAAAGATAATAGAACTCAAAAATATTATATTTATCCTAATCGTACAAGGTTAAAAATATTAACACATACCATTTAGATTAGGAAAACTATTTTGTAAAAATCAGGGACTTCTTGTATGCTAGTGGTAGGTAATAAAGGCATGTCGCACTATGGTTGTGTGTTCGATTCCTACAGCTTTGTCCGACGCAATGAGTTATCCCCCGACCTACAGGTTGTCCTTTTCCTAAAACTATAGTATTATAATATTCAAAAAATAATATTCAGAAATGTTTTAACCTTAAACAATACTATCCAAGGTTCAACTTAATCCATTCCAACCTTTATAGTTATCCAAAATACTTGTTTCCAACTCACAGCCCAAATTTTATAAGGAAGGTAAACATAATGAAGATCCTTTTTTCCACGTAACAACATGTGAACATATTCATCATATATTCTTTTAAAACACTGCAACATCCGGAATTACCATAAATCCTTATTGATTACATTCATGATCCCTTATTCCTTATAGAATACTAGATATACTCCTTCTATCCAAAAATTTATACAAATCATTAATCTATTTTAAGAATATACAATATAATTTATCCAAATCAATCATGTATTATTCCTAAATTACTATCTCGGTATCAGAACCATATTATGGTTTATCTTTATCTCAACCATATATTTTTTAAAAATTTAACCTGCTGTGGAGTCACTTTTCTTGGTTCCACACAATCTCAAGTCCTTGATGAAATAGTACTGCAGTACAATCCTTATATACTCCATAATTATTATAACCAGTACATCATTGATACAACACTCAAATGACAAAATTCTTTAATGACAACATAAGAACTATAATCACTCCTCCTCATCTGTGGTAGTATCATAACTTGATTATTATCCAATAACATCATTTGGGGCATACTCTGATGATTTGGACATTGGTTTGCGTAGTGTCCCCACTCCTTGCAGATGAAGCATTGTACATTTGAAACCTTTTTCTTACCCTTGCAGTCACGCACTTGGTGTCCTTTTTCTCCACACTTATAACAAACTCCCATTCCCTTCAGGCAAGTTCCAAGGTTTTTCTTCCCACAGTTATCACATATTGGAAAATTCTTCTTTTCCCTCGTCCCTTTATCCATCATTCTCTCTTCCATACTTTTCTTCTCTTTCATCCCTTCAAATACATAAGACTCAAAGAATTCTTTACTTATCTTATTAACACATGATCCTATTTCTTCATATGTTGAGAACACATGGGAGATCATTTCCCTTATAAATGTTGTCTTAATACCGTGAAAGATATGATCCTTCTTACTCTTTGGATCATACGTATTAATGGAGTTCACATTCCTTCTACTCGGTGCCATTTCTATACAATGGCATAAAATAGGTTAGTTTATGAATTGCAATGAATAATTACAAACATGTAGAATACCTAATGTAAATTGAATGATTTATGGATATAATCCACAATCATAAAAAATGTTTTCTTTGAGGAAGTGTATACTCATAAACCCTTCATAATGGTTTGTAAAAAATGAGAATTATCCTAAGCATATCCCCCGGGAGTGTCGTAACCAAGAGTGAAGCAAGGCCCATTGTCGTGCACCAGTTCCCGTTCGAGTCTAGCTCAAAGCGGTGTTTTTGGGTTTTACCCCTAGGTAAATCTGTGCCAGAGCTGCCTCTACCTGCTCATATCCAGACAGGGATGTACTGCTCAGAAAACTCATAAAATATATATAATACCAAAATTCTAGGAAGTTCTTCTATACTAATCCTCAAAGTCTATCTTTGGGCTATGTGCTCTAATCAGAGTTTATATAAATATAGCTTCCAAGGTTAGTACTAAACTGCCTCTGATACCAACTATAACGCCCCGACCCCAGTTACCCAAAGTCGGTGCATTACTTCGTAACATTGGCATGATCACAGAAGATCAAGTCTCAAAAGACCGATTAGTTTAGTAGCCTTGGAAACACTAGATACATTCATAAATGTTACATTACATCATAAAGTTAAAAACTAAATTAACAAAGTCTCCATAGTTCACACTCATATCCTCTTCTGACTCTCCCTGCAGGTCATTCATAAAATACTTCTTCACATCCTGGAAAATATTAAAACATTGAAAGGGGGAGCTCAGATGCTCATTAAGGATAAAAATATTGTGGAAGATTTCATAAATAAACATTAACATTTAAGGAAATGTATAACTAAATCAAAATCATTTTTAAACTTGAACTTCAGCATAATATGGCAAAAATAAAATTGAATAATTCTATTTACTTACTCACATGGATATTCTACTAGAAGAATAATCACATGAAATATCAATAACCACTTTCATAATGATGGAATGCATAATGCCAGACTATCATAACCACGTAGCCAAGGCCTTGTGCCATGACTACAAATAAGATTTTGTCAAGGCCTCGTGCCAAGACACTAGTTTGTCTCATGAGACCTACCGATGCATAGAGGAGCTATAGCAGGCTCCACCCGTCACTTATTAAGTCCAATGCATTCCTCATATGAACAGGTTTAAACATATCATAAACCATAACATAATTGTATCACATAAAACATGCATAAAGGAAACATAATATTTCCACACTTCAATCACAAGATATCAATACAACACATTGATATAATAAAAACTTTATCAAAACCATTTTCAATACCAAAATAAAAGAAAAGTAAAACATGGTATTTATTTTTCTTTTTAAAAAATTTTTGGCTTATAGAGGAAGCTGAAACTCAAATAATAGTCATGGCGGTGGAGAAGTCGTTGTCACCGCATACGTAAGAAAAAACATTCCTTTTGTCGTTCAGTAAAAACTCTTCGTATAAAAAGATTCCTTTATAATAAAAGTAAAAGTCAAAGGGGTTTATACACCGTATAAATGAAAGTTGTGTATAAAACCAAATATGCCTCAGTGAAAGGAGATTGAGACGAAGTCCTTACAAAGATAATTTTTAAAATAAAATAGATCTATTATGTGTATTCACTATAAGTACAGATAAAGAAAGTACAAATACAACATAGGACATAATAATATCATGACATAATTTGAAAGTAGGAGATTAACCCAAAGAATGGAAATTGGGTTAAGAAATTCCCTTACCTCGTGTCCGACTTGACTCAACCGCTCTTTAACCTCCTGAATAATAAACTAGAGTTAATATCTTCCTACTTAAGAACCTTTTTCAAGTTCATTATTCCTTTTATATCAATTATTACCATGTTATGAACATTATGTAATTATTTAAGTTAATAACGGTCGTTTTGTCGATCTTAGGTACTTGAGTCAAAAATAAACTTCTTATAATTACACTTTGTTCATGTGGTAAAATATCCATTATATAAATAATTATATTCATGATGTAGATATCATATACATAATATATATCCAGTATATACATTCATTTATAATATTACATAACATTTAGAGGTAAGAAATGAAATGCACCGTTCATGGAGACTGTAAGTCGTACGTACGCATGAACGCTACTTTCATTTCTATTTCGTATTTAATAGAATGAAGTTATAATTATATAAAGGTATAATATAATTCCAGTATAATATAATGTATAATTATATTTACTCCATCCTTTATATATCCCACATATGGAATTAACTATTCAAATCACTTTGAGGGGGCGGTAGTCCGCACTTCCTAAAATGAAAATATCGCGTTTACCCATAATGGAAATCATAAAGGTATGAAATAAATGAAAAATAAAAAAGCTTAAGTAAAACATAAACATATTATATATCATATATAAATATATTTACATCTTAATGGGCACCTTTGAAGGTGTTATATGAGTGTTGAACAATCATCGTTTTGTGAGGCAGAAATTCTCCATCCACAGAAACAGTATGTTCTTTAACCATTATATGTAGGTGTGTGTAAGTGTAGCTCGAATCCTTATTATAAAAACATCCTAGTATATTTAGGATACTGGTTTTGTTACAAAATAAATTAATAAAAAGAGTTTAGGGGGTTGGAGAAGCAAAATAAAACAAAATAACATAAGAGAAGACATTACCTTAAAATCGGGTAACTCTTTCTGATTTGAGCCAAAGGCTTCCTTGGGAAGATTTATTATCAATGTGAGGCTTATAGGAGTAATATAGGGAAGTTGGGAGAGTATTTGGGTGGATTTTGGCCGATCCAAAAGGCTTTGAAGGTGCGAATAAGGTGGTAGAGGTGGGGGCCTTTTATAAGAGGAGAGGAGGGGCACTCTTGGAAAGATTGAAATGTTACTTTATTATGAAATGTTTTTCGGATTCTAAAGGTCCCACAATGATATATTTCGAGGATAAGGTGATAAGGGTTCTAAATATTCTCATCCAATAGGTTTTTTACAATTGTAAGTCTTATATTTTATATTATCTTTTTATTTTATTTAAATCGTTAATTAATGAGGTAATCGCTGCATCATCATGGTGTCATAAATAATTTAATTTATTTAATGTCTAAAAATTATAAAAAAATTAACATTATGTAGGAAATATTTTTATATTTATAATGAATATTTATAGTCAAAAATATTACTTGTATAACCCCATTTAAAAATTGTTTTAGTAAAACAACTCATGTTTGTGACATTTTTATTTTAACATTAAATAAAAAAAATTAATGTCCTTTTCCTACCGAAGTGGCTCCATGGGGTCCCCAAGTTGACCCATGGATTGTCTTGGTCGGCCATGACTCATCCAATAGGGGTATGACAAGTGTAAAGATATTTTCATATTTTTATAATATCATTTTTACCTTAAATTTCACTAATTACCTTTAATCGCGATTAATTAAACTTAAAAGTTACTATTCACCAAAAAATTATTTTAATCCCATTGAACCACATTTTACTTCCTAATGACAACCATGTATGTCAGATTTTTGAAAATCAAATCACAGAAGTGTTAATGTTTCATTTAAATGAAAAATCTGTTTTTTAACTACCACTTGGTGGTTTCACTATTCATCAAAAATTGATGTTTTTCATAACAATGCCAAAATTTCACCCTAAGATATAATTGATATTCCAAATTCAAAAATGATTTCCATTTTACAAAATTCCAAAAATATAAGTTTCATTAATTAATTTTATAACTAATTCCCGTTGTCACAACAAATAGCGTGTTTTTAAGAAACAATATATATCAAAAGATTGACAATTGTTTATGTCCAATTTCAATGTTAAATTAATTATAATGAACACCATTGGATAAAATGGTAAAAATATATTCTAATTATACTTTAAAACCACTCAATATTATAATTTATCACTATAAATTATTTTGATTAAAAAAGTTGTTTTTAAGTATTTTTCACCATTCATAAAAAATTGGAAGTTCTCAGAAATATACCAAAAATTAAACATATGCTAATTTAGATATTTTGAATCAATAAATGAAGTCCATTTTGAAATTTAAAATATATATAATTTCAAAACGTGGGTATTACTATTCATAATGGCTATTTTGATTGGTCGTGGTGCATTAGAATCTCGAACTTGCGTACAATGCAAGCTATTGCATTATTGAAAGAGAACCGTATCATGGAAGCTCGGGGTGTTACAAATTTTAAAAAGAAATAGTTTTTTGTGGTAGGTAAGATTAAAATAATAGAATTTATTTATTGAATTAGATTCACCAAGTAATGTAACTTAATATAGAATCTAGTTCACACGACTCATATTACACACAACCATAGAATAAACGCTTGGGTCTTATAGAAATTTTTTTTGACCACTTTATACCAAGATGGATAATTATATTCCATTAAACTGAAACTACTAGGAATATGCCACTTTTTTTCTCAATTAAAAATGACCAAATATCTATTTACTGGAAAATGAGAAATGGTTGTAGAGATTCCTGAAATGGTTTATAGTGTTGTGTGTGGAACTTTTCCATTCAAACAAAGGGGTGGGTATAAATACATCATAACATTTATTGATAAATTTAGAAGATATGGATATATCTTATTAATTATGTCGAAGTTATATTACTTTTATAAATTCATGTAATACAAGAATAAATTTGAGAATCAACTTGGTGAGAAAATAAAGAAACTCTTCTCAGAATGTAGAGAATAATATCTTAACTAAGAATTCATTTATTATTTACATGAGTTAAGTATTATATCTAAAATCACTCATCCTTAAACACAACAATAGAATTGTGTAAGTGAAAGGAGGAACCATTCCATTATATACATGGTGATAGAAACCATGATTCATGAAAGTATTCCATTATCTTTTGGGGGATATAAAATTAAAATAGAATTATACACTCTAAAAAAGTGTCAAAAATGAAATGAATGGTATTCCAAAAATAATTTCTATGGAAATAAATCCATGTTTTATAAAAAATGTATATGAGGATCCAAATTATTTTTTGGGTGTCTTCAGGTATATATCATGCACCCCAAGTTACAAAGTGTATCTTTATAAGATATTCCATGGAAATTATGGGATATTACCTATTCAACGCCTATGATAAAAAGTTAATAGTAGGAATATATTTCATTATTATTGAGAGATAACACATCTCTAAATGAGATATTGTGAGTGAGATAGACTTTGATGAATTTTTGGGTTAAGATATACAAGATTCCATACAGGAAAAAATTCCAAAAAACCCCAGGGAGGAGGATGGTCCAGAGAAATTGGTACTACATAAAAGTATAAGAAATTATTGAGAACCTGAATAGTATGGTTTTCTATTCAATTCGGATGGTTACTCACTATTGTTTGATAATATTGACCCTATAATCCACAAGGAAGTAGTAAATGTCATAGAAGATATAAAATGAAAAAAATCCATGAATGCTAAAGTAGATTTCATGTACCAAAACTATGTATGGATTTTGGTCAATCCTTTAATGGATGTAAATCTCCTTAGAATAAAATTGGTACTAAAGGGTATATATTACATGTATGTACTTGTAAATACCTATAAAAAATACTAGTTACAGAATGGTTTCAAACATCATCAAGGAATATACTATAATTATACATTTTCTTTAGTTTATTTGATGAAATCCATTAGAAGTATACTTTACATAATAGATTAAAATAAATATGATATTTTTTATAATGATTCAAAAAAAATATCCTTAATGATAACCCTCCAAAATATGTCTATATAACACAACCTAAAGTTTTTGTGACTATAATTAATTCCAAAAAGATCTGAAAATTGTTGAGATCAATTTATGGATTAGTTCTCATATTAAGGTCACGGAACATTCAATTTGATGAATCCATAATTGAATTTGGATTCATAACGAACAAATTGTATCCTAGTTTATATAATAGGTTTAATGGGATTGAAATAATTTTCATGATATTGTACATCAATGAGATACTACTTATAAAAAATGAGATTCCATTTATAAATTCCTTCAATACATGGTTATATACATGACTGTCTATTAAAGTATTAGGAGAAAAATTATATATTATTGAGATCATGATCCATTATAATAGATCTAAGAGGAAACTTTGACTAAATAAATTTATATATATTGATAAGATATTAAGGACATTTGGTGTAGAAGAATCCAATAGGGTATTGTAGCCAATGTACTAAAAATTTTAGCTTTCCAAGAACATAAATTCATAGACACATAAGGATAGATAGATAATGGAAAGGATTGTATACACGTCTTTGATTGGTTTTGTCAATTATTCCATGTTATGTACTTAGCTATATTTCTTCAATTCATTAAGTGTAGTAGGTGGATATCAAGATAACCTGAGAGAATATTTTTTGATAGTAGTCAGTGTTTTCCTAAAGAACCACTATTGTAAAAATGATATGTTCCTTGTTTATATAGGAGAAGAGGAAATACTCGCCAAGGTATATATATAGTCTAGTTTCCAAATAAACAAATATGATCAAAAATCACAATCAAGATACATCTTCACTCTCAGTGGATGTATTGTAAGCTGGAAGAGATTAATGAAATACATGGAAAACTTCTATAGTAGAATCTGAGTATATTATGACTTTCAATTCATCCAAGGAATTGTTTTTTATATAAAACATCATCTAAGAGATTAGCATCTTGCCAAGTATTAATGATCATGTCACGTTGTCTTATGATGATATGATAGTAGTACCTCTTTCTATGAAGCCAAGGTCAAATCAATGGTTATGAAAAATAAAACCGTATCTGAATCACATTAAAATTATAGGTGATGAATTGAAACCCAAATAGGTATAAAGAGAAAGTGAGACTTACCTGGATGTGATACAACATGTCTCCAAGATCACCCATAGAAATGGTAGATTGAAAGGGGGAGAGTATAGGGAGTAGATGACTGAATCCCCCTCCCCCCAAATGACCATATGTGACCAGAAAAATAGGGGTTCAGCCCTAAAATAATAGGTTTCCCCTACTTTAAAAAACTCTATGTGTCAATCAGGTCTGACCTGGGGTTTCATGATGTGACACACCCCATCACTTAAAAACTTTATTTTTCAATGCAGGGTTTCATGGTATAGATGCACTGAGTAGAGGTAACACCCTCACCATGAAAACCATCATGGAACAACCTACGGGTCACAGGATGACTTGCTACCAGTGTATAATTTTATCGAGACCCCTGGAACTACTCCGACATCCACACAATCACCCATTTTTCATGTTTTCCATATTAAAATTTAAAAAAAAACACCTTCCATATATGTACAAAATCACGTAATTCCATTCATAATCCAAATACATAATGAAACCATGCACCATAGAAACAATTGATATTAGTTTTGAATTATAAAACCTATGAAAAACACATGTATTTACAATCATCCCTTAATATAACTTATCAACCTAGAGAATCCTTAATGGCCTCTCAAACAAGAAAATCAACATATCTCTTTTATCAATTCAGAGCTTACTCCTCATGTTCTCTCTTGGAATAAGGAATAAAATTCTATTTTGAAACTGCATGCATTAGGTGCCCTATTTATCAAAAGATGAGATATCACCTATCATTATCCCTTCCAGAAACTAAGTTGACACTTAAACACTTCCATTTATCCTAAGTTGCATCGATATCACCAATAAGTTCATCAATGGGATTATAACTCTCCCTACCATAATACTCTGTTCAGAGAAGCCGATTCTGATTTATAGTTCTCCCAACCATAGGAATATCTTATTATAAACACATTCATCAATGATTCATGGAATGCTTGATGAATTTTTCATGTCACCACACCAACTTTATAACAAAAATACCAGTCATACCTTCTCTGGATGACCTATGCTAAAATTACTTGGTTGCGAACATGAACATGTTATCTCAAAACCTGGTCCCATTTCCATAATTCTTAAAGGAATACTAATATCATTTAAATCACTAACACCAAAGTCTATACCCAACACTCTGTGTAAATCTATAGTTGTATCCTTGACCAACCAAACTGGTAATCATTCTATCTCACCGAGCACTAGAATATCATTGATCCAAATCACACTTAGATAACATCTGAAACCATCACAAGCCCAAAATAAATGCATGGAATCCATCCAATGCTACATCTACAAATTCAATAAAGTATTCATTAAGTAACTGGTTAAACCTTTACCCCCTTTACACTTGCATCCCAATTCCACCATTCCCATCCAACAACTACTCTCATCACACCCATGACGCTTCAAACATGACGGTTATGTCTCCACTGCCCACACTCTATCCATTATCACATGTAAGGACTAGACAAAGTCATCACATTTACATATAATCACCAATGTTAAACCTCAATCACCACTCATTACTAACTCACCAAAAAATCATTATCACCATCCACTAAATTTACATCAATAATAAGGGCCACATCATCCAAGATCCAATGATCCACCCTCACCATATAGCTTCCACTACACAACTCCTTGAGAAAAACATCAATAGATATCATCATCACATGTGTGTTTCTCTCCTTACTATTCATTCTCATCTGTACTCTAAACTTCTAACACCATGTTATCCATGGTGCAAACATTAATATATATATATTCATCAAGGACATAGAAAACATATCGTGTGATAATTTTATCAAAACCATGGGTCCTTTGACCACACAAACAGCTCTTTGATCCATAATTCAATAACACCACAAGTAACCAATGTGTAACACCCAGATCTCATCTAAACCCAATGGTTTTGAGATCCCACATAACCTAATCAAAAAAAGAAACTTGGGATCCCATGAGTCACACATAAATAACCTTATATCAAAACACCAGCTCCAAGATCTATTTCTAATGAAATTGACTTATAAAACCAGGTTCACAACCCAGTGATACCTTACAAGATCATCCTACTTGGAGCACCATAGGACTTATCTAACCAACCCCAAGCTCACCTGACTAAATAACTAACCACTATCAATTCAAGTAAATATCATCTAATCAGATTAACCTTGGTGATTTCATTCTCATAGGCCTGACACTTCCCCCATGTATTTCCTATTTTCATGATCACCCACCAACTCAGGTGTCATTCTAAAACTAGAAGCATATTCCCATGCTTTATCCATCCATGATCCAATTATCTAGGGTCATAATCCTATATCTCATTAAGAAATAAAATTGAAATCAATATGGTCAGGAATACTTTTTATCCTACCCTCATAACCCAACCTTGATACAAAATAACCTTAATCCCTTTTCATCACAAAATCCCAAGGCATCTCAATGCCAATAACACATACCAAGTGACACCTCTTGTGAAATGATATCTTAGCCTAATGCATATATCCATGATTTCAATATCTAAAGTCACTTGAAATCCTTGGATAAACCTTCTCTCTAGTAAAAATCACATATATCACTTGAATTAAAAATATATTGAGTTAAATCTAAAGGAACTAGGCTCTATCGTATAGCCTATAATCATATATCACATAGGTTATAACTCATGAGCATCATCCCGGCTACCTTCTCAAATATTACAAGAAAACTCACTTTTCAAACCACACTCTCTAGGGTTCTAACATACATACACATGTCAACTATAACATTCTAAGTCATTGGTCTACTAGGTTATTTACCCTCACATAGAATCTACATATGTGACAACACCCTCAAGGACCACAACCTCACCAATATACACATATATATAAAATCATTATACGATGATGATCTGTGTCAGTTTTACTATAACTGTATGGTTCGGTTAATAAGAATTTATACAATAACCTATATTGGAAAACATCATATAGATTGTTATTGATACATTCAGTAACTGAACCCATTTTTCCTTTGAACCTATATAATGTCACTAAGTGCCTATACTAACCCACTTGGGGTCACTGTATTTCCCTTACAATTGGGAATATATATTCATCATCAATATGTATCTCAATATATGATCACCATGACATGTCATTAGAGAAAATATATTATGGTTTAGATAAGTATAATGCACCCATGAATTTGTATGGTATAACTCCATATAGTTTATTACTAACACTTTAGACAATGGACCCCCATATTTAGTGATATAAATTACACACAATAACACTTATGTCATGTTCATTAATTACAAGAATGTTGTTTGTACATAATTCTCTTTCCCATGTTCCAAGATAAAAAAACCGAAAATCATAAATTTAATACCCAATCATATTTTGAAAGGTGAATCCATAAAACCAAAAAAGTAAAAACCAAGAATAACAGTCTCATGTCCTTGGTAACCTAGACTTTCCATCAGGAAAAGTATTCACAATTCACTAGTATGGGGTCCATAAAAATCTCCCACACATCCCTATTAACTATAGAAAAATATCCTCAAATAGTAATACCATGAAAAAGATATTATGATACCACTTTTTAATTCACCGCTGCCCCTTACCACTTGGTTATACCTAGACAAGTGATCTCAAATTGACCTTAGGGATACCTCCCTGTATGTCAGAGCCTTATAACTAGAATAGAGGTTATATAGTGTTTATAGGGAGATACTATACAATCATATTAGTGTAAAGAACAGTAAAAAATAACCAAACAATATGCATATCAAATAATCATAGTACAAAGAAGAAACTAAAAATATATATCCTAAAATTAATACATAATAATACAGTCATACAGACACTAGGTCATACCATCAAATATCATCTGATCTCACAATTATTTGATCACATATAAAAAATAAATAATTAAATAAAAATACACTAACTCTATACATCCACCCTGCGCCTCACCTCATCAAAATCTCCAATCTCGTGCCACTGGATCATACCACTCTATGCATATTCCCTATATGAACCTGCAATCAGTGAAATATTCTTAGATACCCAGTTTCCATGGATTCTTGATTAGGGTGTGAGTGAAACTCTATAGGACACCAAAAATAGATACCCATACATAACCAGTAAATTAGTGTATTCACATGTGAATTGTATATAATTATAAATATATTGTAGAGGCATAAATAAATAACCTCCCTCATTTCTCGTGTTTTAATATGAAACTTAGCATAAGCCATGCCTTATTTTTCTTATTCCAGAGTGTATCTTAATATAAGGAATATTTTTATAGATAATACTAGTCTCAATGGTAGAATCCTTAGAAGACAACCCAGGCAGTCCATCATCAGTCTAGGGGAATACTACCCATGGTAATCTCATATAATCATTCCAAGGGAAATATGGACTCACCTAGTAATCACATGTAATCAATCTACATGGGAATAGTGACCTAAATAGTAATCTCACATAGTTTTAGGGTAGAGGCTAGTTCCTAGGAGTAAATCCATGGAAATGCAATAATATCAGGTATAGAACCGATTCCTATGAGTAAATCCCATGCAAAAAAATTATCATTAGGGAACTCTCTATCCCTGAAATCATACCACAAGAAATCAGGTGAATTCTCTTTCAATGGGATCATAACACATTTCATCAAGGATATGATCTCTCATTGATATCATACCATATAGACATCGGGGGAATTCTCTCTCCCAAGGATGACATGTTAGAAACTAATCAGGTTGGTCATCTGCATGTACCCATCACCTATCTCATAAGTTTTCCACTCGAGTATAATGCCCAAAACCATCATATCATCCTTTTTATATGATAATCCTCAATACTTGGGTTATAAGGTGATAACTGAGATCGACGACACTAGCTTCATGAACTAACTCATCTTGAGTGTTATAATGAAATTAGATACCAACCAAGGTCCTCCTAAGTCTAATCATTACAAAGACACCCTACATAGGCTCCCCAATCTCATTCTCATATCTAGGGACAAGATCATCAATTATAGGGTATTTCATACATCAACATCATCATGATCACATTTTTCCCAACTTCCTATAATGACCCAGGATTTTCATATATAAATTTTAAATCTTTTTAGATGAATATTCAATATATTTCCCAAATCCTCCCATGAGGACCATAAAGGTTTATTGTATTTTTAGACTATATACATAGTCTTCTTGTATTATCAAAGATATTCAACATCCCCCAAAAATATCTTCGCATTTATTAATCCTCAATGATATACAATAATTAGAAATTTTCTTCAAAAAAAAGGTAATGAAACCATGAGAAAGTGTGAGCTCAAATACTTAGTAAGGGTAAACATAGGAGATATCAATGGATGATCATATAAAAGCTTAAGGTGTGAATAAGGGTATGATATCATAAATATAACTTAAAATTTTTATACCCAATCTGTCATGGACTGTAAGACTGATTCATGGAATAAAAAATTATCATTTAAAAGAAATTAATTATAAGAGTGACGAATCACCATAAATCAATCATCAACCATAAGTTCATGTCATATAAGTGTGTAACCACCATAAGTATAGAAACCATTTCATATGTTAATGTTAACTACCAAGACCATCAAATCATAATGAATCTTCAATCAACACATGTTTCCTATAATGGATCATTCACATCTTCTTGTTTACCATAATTTATCAACCACATCAGCATGTTTTCCATATAGTATCAAGAACATCGATTTGTTTCCCCTATAATATCATGAACATCATCTTATTTCCCATAATTATTTCAAGAGATATAAAACTTTACCCCACTATTTGGAGGGATATATAATTCTGTTCCCACACATAACATATTGAAAACCATAAATATGTGTGTTATAAAATCATGAAACATTCTTCATATCATTATAACATAACCCTTGTAAAGAAAATTGATTTCATAAAAAATTTATCAATCCATCATAGCATAACCCATGGAAAATAAATTGGTTTCACAAAAATCTCATCATCAACATCATAAACCATATTGAGAAATAATAAGGATGGTATTATTATATTATACCCCTAATAAAGATTTGGAAACATCAAAGGATTCCAAATAAGATGAAAAATTCTTTTAAAATATCACTTAGAACATTTCTTAAGGAAAATACCATTTCCACATTGAAATCACTTATTTAAAATATAAAAATTATAAAAATATTAAAGAAAACATTTTATTTTAAAAGAACGTATGAAACATGAAAAGGCATATTAAAAACATTGATCATTTATGATGGTGGAAAATTATATTTATTAAATACATTTTAAAACCAAGATTTCTTTCACATTTTCAGTAGGAAGTCAAAAATACCTTATTCAGAAAATGAAAAGAAGATTCTATTTAAACCATTTTGTAAAAAAGTAAAACATGGGTAAAAAATTCTTTAAATAATAACTATATAATAGTAAAAAATTTCTTTAAAACATTTTTATAAAACGTTGATATTTGAAAAAATATATTTTTTACCGAAGGGAGAAATAAATTCAATTATTTATAAAAAATATTTTTTAGGTATCCTGAGTACTTAAAAAGTATAAAATGAAAGGGAAAAAATAATCTCTCTAAATAACCATATGAAAATTAAATTAATGAGTTTATTGGGAGATAAATCCTAATATTTGGTTATCAGAAACATAATCTTAAACATTCCTAATAAATAATGAGATTGTAACATAAAACCATTAGAACATTGGTAAATTTTGACTCATAACACCAAAAAAAATAACATTATATGGATATGTAAATCCATATATTTTTTCTAATATTAATCAAAAATCACATGTATGGTTAGTATATACACACATAAAAGAAACAAATAGTGAATGTGGCATGTTTCTCATTGAAATAAAAGTGAGATGAAAATATTTTTCCACTAGTATCATTATTATTTATATATTTAAAACATCTTGTGTAGTAAATATAGGTTTATTATAAATTTATTCTATAATAATACCAATATATATCATACCGTATATGATTTACTTATACCATGTTACCACCCATTCATTAACAATTCTCTCTTAAAATCACCATTTTGTGTAATAACTGCTTTGTTTTTCATAAATGTTTTTGTTCGATAGTTTTGGTCTTTGTACAATGATTATGGTTCCATAATCTCCATAATTTTAATCATTATATAAAATAATATATATTCATTATATAAATAGTTTTATTAATCCAAAAAATTAGATATATAAAAATTAATTACACCATTCATGTAGACGGTAAGTCATACATACACAAGAACATTTTTATTTTCTCATCCGATGGAATGAAAGAAAGGTAAATATCATTTCACATTTATAAAATAATTTTTATATCACAGATATGATATATATTCATTAAAAGTTTCTTTATTACCATCCATAAAAAGTTTAAAATAAATATGAATCACATCACTTCATGTAGGCAGTAGTCCATACTTACGTATGAGCAACATTATCATTTTCAAAAGGATAAGAAGGAAAGATAATATATGTGATATTATAATTAAATAATTATAATTATGTTATAAATATCATATATATATATATACATTAAATCTATCCTTGTATTCAGTGATGAGAGGCAGTGAGGGAAAATGAATTACATCGGTTCTTGTGGTGATAGTCCACCATACACACGATCAACGGTTTCGTTTACCATTTGATGGGAGAGGAGATGGATATAAGGTATTAAATTAACATAAAATCATATATGTATATAGTTTATATATATTTTTTATTGTATAATCATGTTTTAATATGATTTTAAGGAGGAGGAAGAAGAAATAAAATAAAAAAGCTCAGTTAAGAATGATACATCTTCTTTGGACAACCTCTTTAGGTTTTCAGCTAAAACCTTCCAAGGAGGACTTTATAATCAAAAAAGATTCTAGGATGTTTTATGGATGTAAGTAAGGTATTTTTTTATGGATTATATTAATCAAAATTTCTTTGAAGTGTGAATAAAAGAGTAAAAGTGGTTCACAATTATAAGTGAGGTGAGTGGCATTTTTTTAATGCCCGGAACTATTCAATAATGGAAATTCACTCTCAATCCAAGTGTATAAAAAATTGATAAATAATATATTTAATGGAATAAATGGTTAATAAACACTTAGAAAACAAAAATGGAAAAAAAAGAAACAATTTATTCCTTTAAAATCTAAATTTACTTTTACCATTTTAGTTTTAACCACGGTAACTAGTTTTTTAACCTAGGTAATATATCCTTTAAGCCTAAAATTAAAAAGGAAATTATTAGATAATTTTTATTAAAGGAATATAAATATTAAATCTAATTTAACAACTAAAAAATCTATGTTTTTTTAAAATTAATTTTAACACGTGTGCATGTAACGTACGAAACCCGTTTAAACCTTAACCATTGTAATTAATGTTTATACACTTTAAGAGCCAAGTGAAGTTCCTACAAAAGAAAAAATGGCTCATAAATGGACCATGGATGATATTTTAAACCATTTCCCATTCACGTGGACATATATAATATTTTTTGGAATTTTAAATCATTTAATAAAACATTATTTATTATAAAATATAATTAATGTCAATTTTGACACTATTTACTTAATTTTAATTTAAAAATATCAATAAAAATATGCAATATAAATATATACCTTTAAAACATCTCTAAAATTTTATAATTATCTACAAAATTTGTGTAACAAGATAATTTGTTTAAATTATATTAATTATATTATTTTTCAAATCATTAATTTTATTTTCCTTTTAATAAAATAATTACAACATCAACATTGAGTAAGAATTTAAGGAAATTATTTCATAAATTAAAAATAAAAATAAATTACCGTGATAAATAAAAAAAATTGTACTTAAAATTAATATTTATAAGTTAAAAACTCCTTTTTATCCTTATGTGAACGCATAAACAATTTTTGGAAATAAGAGAGTGAGATTTTGTCCTTTTTCTTTATTAAAATATTATAAGGGTCATAATCATAGACATATAGATCCAAAATGGGAAATTTCTTAGACATAGATGATATAGGGTCAAAATATTATGAAAGAAATAGAAATTGGTCCAATTTGTAATTCATTATAACCCTTATCTCTTTAGTTTATCCCTGGTAAACCTGTTATACACATTTCCACGGTAACAGTTTTTTATAGATTTTACTATTCATCGTGAATAAAAAATAAGTTAACCATATTAAATAATTATTATTATTTGGATTCCAAATATGAAATCTATTTTATCAAATTCAATTCATAGAAGAGGTAAAATTTATTTTAAAATTTATCCGGTAAAACTTGTCTAATAATTCTTTTCCACAAAATTCATTTTTTAAGCTTAAGATGATCTTAAATTAACTATATGACTAGTGATCATAATTATATGGATTTAAATTTAGGTAGTTAGATATTTAATATATCAATTTTATTTATATTTTTTTTGTTAAATATTTTTAAAATTAATTAAAATGGAAATACATTATCCATTTGAAAACAGTTTTCAATAAAAAAATATTATATATCACTATTCATTGAAAAATATTTTTTTTTAAATACCAAAAAATAACACTAAAAAACTTTTAATATTATAACATAAAAATGAAGTTCAATTACTCAAATAAAGTTTCTAAAAATTTAAAAATTTATGTATATTATTTTCTCATAAAATGCAATAAAAATAAATTTTGAAGAAAACATATATTTTAATGAATAAAATGGATTTAATAAAAATTGAGTGACTATTTAACAAAAAATATCAAAAAATTACTATTTAGTAGTACCTTTATATATATTTCATAAATTATATATTCCTACTCATACACACTAATTTAACAACTAGGTCATTTTTAAGTAATATATTTTTCGGTTCAATTAAAATCGGTGTTGTGTGTCTTATATTTTATTGAACAAAATGTTCTTATTTTATAAAATTCATCATTTTTAACATTACCATCCCCACCCCATTTAATAAATATAATACTAAAAACATTAAATTGATCTTGAAAATCAATGGTTTTCTATCTGACAATACCTTTGTGGAGATCTCACATCATATAAAGGGTTAATAAGACTTCCTACTGATAATACATAAAGGGATGTTTAATGGTTTTCTAGAATAAAAAATAACTACGATTACAAGTAGGAAAAAATACTGAGAAGTTAGAATATAGACATGAAAGAAAAACATATTGCCCAAATAATGATAGAGGGTGACATAGATCATTGATCATAAGAAATTGTATGATCATGAGAAAGTTAAAGAAAAAAAAATATAAACCAAAGATGTGTGAAAAAAGTCCATTGAATCATCTTAAATGAATGTAAAGGATCCTTTTCCTAATTTTTAGGTAATATTTTACTATTATATTCTGAACATTAGCAAATATAGTTACTTGATAACTTTTTATTTCATAAGCGCAATTTTATCATTTGGTTGTGAATAAATAAATTTTATAATTCATCTATTATTCATAGAAATTAATATACATGATGAATTTATTTATTCTTAAATCACTAAAAATAACTTTTAACGTATCATAAAGTCTATAAAATAATGACATGTTTTTCAATATGTCTCTAAATATTTATAAAAAATAAAATTTTTATCACAAGTTATCCAGTGTGGATAGATATAGTACATTAATCTATAAAACCTAAACAGTAACACCCAAAATTAAAATTAATATATTACATAAGTATTTATCCTTAAAACCCTTCCAAAATATCCCTAACCAAATTCAAAATCCAAAAAATTATGAACACGGTCACTAAATTTGTAAAATAAAATTAATATTAATCTTCAAAACATCATAATGTTACTATTAATGTCACATACCAAATATTTCAATAACTTGATTCCCATTAAACCTCATTATAAATATAACTTCATCTAAAAATTATTTATATCCCTATTCCTTCAATAAAATTACTGATTATCAAATATATTCCATGAATTTTAAAATTATGTAAACTCCATAATAAATTACTTGGTCATCAAATCACTAATAAGTTTTAAGGCCACTAGTACTACTTGATTTACTTCATCAATTCCGATCATCATTTTATCCCAAATAAACTCTATTTAATCAACATAAATCACATATTATGGGTCATATTTCCCCCAATCAGATTTTTTCCATAAAATATTACCTTACCATTAAATCACATTTCTTGGTGATGAGTACTATTCAACATATGTTTTGAAATTATTAAATAAATACTAATATGGAACAATAATTATATGTTTAATTATTCTTATAACCAAGATATCATTGATATAAAACTTCTATAATATAATTCTCCAATCCCAATACAAAAAAACTTCTATAATTTTTCTTAAACAATTGTAATAGAATATATCCTCCCTTAGCCTAAGACATAACTCCTAGATTATGGAATTGACTAGAATAATTCCCATGTTCCCCACACATAAGACATTGAACTTCTTATCAATTTGTTTATCTATAACCATTATTTATAAAGATAAAACATCTTGCGATTAATTTAATACATTATCTTGGGTGCATCTTTCTACATTCTTATCAAGTTGGAAACCAAATATTTTTCCCTATATAGTCTTCATAAAAATCCAACATTCTCTTATTATGTGTTTTAGAAAACTCACCCAATATGAGATTGTTAATCATATATCGAGATAGATGGTTAGAAATAATTATAATGTTTTTCCTTCCAATTCCAATTTAATTTAATTGTTCCTGAGGAAGATAAATCAATTTTACTTCACATTCAATGTTATCATGATTCCTCCTAGTTCTATCCATTGACCAAAACCCAAAATAATAGTTTTAGAAACAATAATAATAATGGTAAACAACATAATAATTTATATTATATCTAAATAATGACACATTATTTTTAAACTATGACACCTTAGGTTTAACCTAGGTCATTAATGGTCATCATCTATTAAAATCATTTATGATGGTTCACAAAGAGTTTTTGAATTTCAAAAACATATCCCCAGTAATGTCAAATCAAGTGTGGAGGAAGGTCCATTGTCGTGAAACAAGTTATGATTCAAACACATCCAACTATTACCTTTTTGGATTTACTACCCCTAGGTACAACTATTCCAGAGTTGGATCAACTTTTACTATCTATATTGGGATGTAATTTTTTGGAAACTACTAGCTCTATCCTTTACCAAAATTCCATGTCATTTTCTTAGTTTTTAACTCATCCCTATATTTATCACTAAATTTTTCTCATCCTTGTTTCCAAAAGTTATCTAAATCTTTCAATAATACCAATGATAATGGAACTAGATTTTTATACATAGATATTACATATTTTTATATGAATATTCAATAAATTTCTCAAATACTCACCCAAGGATCATAAATGATTAGTGTATTTGGAGAAAACATACAAAATAATATTATTTCATGAAATATATTCAACATCTTCCACAAAGATGTTACTATTTAGTAATATTCATAGACATACCCTACTGAAATCCTTTCTTTATAAACTGGAGAAATGAGAGAAAAGAAATAGTGATCATAGATGCTTCGTAATGGTAAACATGGGAGATATCAAGAAATGATCATATGAAATCATAAGGTAAGAATAAGGGTATAAGATAATGAATATAACTTAAAAATTTTATCCTTAAGATATCTTAGACCATAATCGTGATTCATGGAATATAACATTTATATTTCAAAATTCATGAGTCATAAGACTGATAAGTCATCATAAATCAATGATGAAAAATAAATTCATTTCATATAACTATCCAAACATCATAAGTATAAAAATATTTTCATATTTCAACATTAAATAATGAGACTATAAAATCATAACTGATTAGACATTAATACTTGTTTCCCATACAAGATCAAGCACATTAACTTTTTTCCCATAATGGATCAATCACATCAACTTGTTTCCCATAGAGGATCAAGCACATCGACTTGTTTCCCATAGAGGATCAAGAAAATAAAATTGTTTTACATGATTATATAATGAGATATAAAACATTTACCAATTCATTTTAGATCTATATAAACTCATAAAAACCCATCAAATAATGGAAAACATAAATATGTGTTCCATCAGACCATAAAATAAAAATCATATCATAACCTATACAAAGAAAAGGGGTTTCATAAACATTTCATCAATCTGTCATAGTATAACCCATGGAAAATATATAAGTTTCTAAAACATCACATCAAAATAATCATAAAATATCTAGAAAATGAATAATGATGGTATCAATGGATTATATGTCCTGAAATGAACAGAAAAAATCAAAGGAAGTCATCTTAGATAGAAAATACATTTAAAATATCACTTTTACAATTTCATTCGGAAAAATACCCTTTCCACTTCAAAATCAAATATTTAAAATATAATATTTTCCAAGTACTAAAGAAAAAAATTCTAAAAATAACCTTGGAAAATTTTAATGTAAGCCTCAAAAAATATAGCGGTTATGATGGTGGAAATTTTCATTCATGTCATTCAAATTAAAATAAATATTCCTTTCACAATTTTAGTAAAAATTCAAAGGAGCTTTGTTCACAAAATGATAAGAATATTCCTTTTAAACCATTTTGTAAAAAAGTAAAATATGTGTAAAAAATTATTTAAACTATTATTGAAGAAAAGTAAAAACATCCTTTAAAAAAATGTTAGAAAACAATGACACAATGGAAAAAAGGCTTTTTGACCAAAGAGATAAATAAAGTTGATTTTTCTTAAAAAATATTCATTAGGTTTATTGACTACTTAAAGTGTAGAAAATAAAAGAAAAATATATCATATTCATAAATAACTATAGTAAAAGAAAAGTTATGGGTTTATTGAGAGATATATTATAATATTTCATCATCATAAACATAATCATAAACAATCCTAATAAATAATAATATTTTAATATATAACCCTTACCACATTGGTAACTTTTGAATCATAAGACACATGAAATAAAAAACCGTATATGTATATGTAAATCAACATAATTTTCCTAATAATCATCAAAAAAGTCATTCATAGTTAGTATATAAACCACATTAAGGAAACAAGTAGTGAATATGGAATTTGTATTGTAGAAATAAAATTATGATGAAAATCCATTACCTCAAGTCTCGACTTTCTAGGTACACATTAGAAACTCTTATATAATAAATATAGGTTTATTATACATGTATTCCAAAACCATACTCTTATATATCATAACATAAATGATTTTTTTAGCATCCTAATATTTTATGAAATATTTTTTTCTAATAAATTTAATTTCCTTGATAACATGCGTTACATATAACACAAAGTTTTAATAAACCAAAATATGAATTAAATATATATAGGTCCTAATAAATTCAAATGTATCGATTAATTCTTAGATAATAAGCTCACAATTTTGATTAAAAGTCATTTTATAATTCAAAAATACATTTCTTTTAGAATTGATTTTTATTACTTTTGTGAATGGATAAAATTGTTTAGTTATACCCCTTTTAGTAATTTAATTTTATAAAAATGATAAAAAAAATTAAAATAGTATATAAAAATTAACTTCCTTTTAATTCTTTTTATTTTCTGAAATGATTGGGGTATAAATAAAAATATCATTTTTATAAATACTATCATTTCCTTTCATTAGATAAAGTAATTTACTGTTATATCATATTTTGGATTTGATTATAAAGTAAAATATGATCCATTTTATTTGTAACAATATAATTAATTTCATTTGGATCGAAAATTTTCAGGATTTTATCATAAATCTGTTTTTAAACCTAAACACACATTATTTTTCTAATGATAGTTGTTAAATGCATGATTTTTTTATATTTTTATAATATAAAATAACCCTTAATGAGAAATAATTAAAATGAAATTTATATATTATATATATATATATATTAATTTTAATTCATATCTTGAATATTACAAGTCATAAAGTAAATATAAAATCATCATTTCCTTGAAAAAATGTATTTTTTCGAAAACTATATTTCACCACCTTTTGAACATTTATTTTATAATTAATTTTAAAAAAAATTAGAAGATATATTTTTCAAAATAAAACTCATTTTTGAGATAATCTTGTAAAAATTTCTTATGGTGAATTTTTGGGAATTTTCAAAAAAGATTAATTTTTCAATGAATAGTGAAAAATACTAGTTTTCACTGAAAACAACTTTTTCAATTGAAGAATTTATATGGTTAAATTTTATTTTAAAATGGGTTTAATAACAAAATTATCTCAATTATATTATAATTAATCTAATTTATCTCATTTTAATGAATCTTATATTTAATTTTCATAGAAAATGTAACTTTTGAAAATTTTGCTCTTTGGAAAACGAATTTTTTTCATGTGTGTTAGTTTAATATTATATTAAAATTTTCCAATTATTTGAATGGAATTTAAAAAAATGGATTCTATATTTCTAATCATAATAATTAATATTATCTAATAAGTTAAACTAAATTTTTTACCATAATAAACAAAAAAAGTAAAACTTAATTATCGTGGTTAGGGTTAAAACGGGTTTACCGAGGGTTAAACTAATAAGATAATAGGTAAAAAAACATATATAATTATCCCATAAATATTTTATGGAAATATTTAAATCTTATAACCACTATGGTTATAAAATTAACCATTTTTTTCCCCTCTTGGAATTTTAAAAATGGGGGTATATTTTATTCTTTTCAAAAATTCAATGTATGTTCACTCCCCCACTTATAAAAGGCCACCCCCTCTCCTATATTATTAAAATATTAAAAACCCTTTGTTTTAGACAAAAAATTACCAAATATGTTACTTATTTACCTCCCCTTATTCTATAGGACTTGTTTTTATTATTAAATCCTTCTAATAAGGCTTTAGGTATAAACTTAAATTGGTTCTCTAAAGAATAGGAAAATCTCTTAAACTTGAGTTTCTGTTTTATTTATTCTTCCAACTCATTAAAATTTTTTTAAATAAAATAATATAATTAAAAAATTATATAAAATATAATTATATTTTATTATGTTAATTTCATGACCTAAATCTATTTCCTCTTCCATCAAATGGGAAACAAAATTATTGATCGTGTGTGCGACGGACTACCGCCACACAAACTGGTGTTATCCGTTTTCCAAAACCACCTCTCATATATGGATATAATGATGGATTTTATTTTTATATATGATAATAATTATATTATTATACCTCTATAATTATGATGATACATATTTCTTCTTACCACCCATGTCGTTGGAACGCAATAATGTCGCTTGTGTGTACGGTGGACTACCATCTCGCGAACTGATGTGATATGTTTTCCATTTCTATTTTACATGGATAGTAATAAGGATAGATTAAATGAATATATTTTATATTTTTTACATAATTATACGTCTTGAATTATTATATCATATAGACCATCTTACTTTCCATTCCATGTCAATATTATAATTTCGCTCATGTGTACAGCGAACTACCGCCTCATGAAGCGATGTGATTCGTTTTTAACTTACACATTACATGGAAGATAATATGGGTAAATTTAATGAATATATGATAAATATATGACATTAATTAATATTTTAAATATTATATATTATTTTACTTCCTTTCATTTCATCTTTGAGATAATGGAAACAATATTCATGCATACATGTGACCTACCATCTCTATAGATATAGTAATTAATTTTCTAAAACTATATTTTATGTATTACTATAGATTCTTATATAATTAATATAAATTGTATTTATATCATGGTAAAAAATTATGTATGTGATTTATCCATGATCAAAATGAAAGGATTGAATATGCCATACCAAAACATTTATGAAAAATGAAACAATTATTACATGAAACCAGATTTTAACAAAGAATTGTTAATAAATGGGTAATAAAAGTTCATAAGTAAATCATATATGGTATTTATTAATATTATTATGGTTATCTAATATATTTATAATAAACCTATATTAATTTTAAATGATTTTAGAATGTTTATAAAGGAATTAGAGACTTAAGGTAAGAGATGTTTTGTCTCAAATTGTCTTCTTTGGGACATATGTTATATTATGCACGTATCTTATTTTATGTGGTGTATATACAGACCATTTGACATTTTATATCCTGAATTTTTATATTATCATGATATTTAATGTTTCATTTAAATTTAATATTTCATGTTTCTTACTATTTAAAAGTTTCTAAATATGGTAATGGATTTTTATCTCACTTTTATTTATATGGGACACATGCCTTATAGAGCATTTAATTCTTTTGTGTAGTGCATATATACATTACATTAATGTATTTTATGATTATTTTCATGAAAATTAAGGAATATATATCCATATATGGTTCTTTATTTAATAGTTCATATGATTAAAAAGTTACCAAAACAGTAAAATTCCTAGGTTACAATCTCATTGTTTATCGGGATTGTTTATGATTATGTTTTCGATGATCATATATTATGATATACCTCTAAATAAACCCATGTATTTTCTTATAATTTGGTTATTTATTTAGGATACATTTTTTCCCTTCATTTTCCTATCTTAATGTAATCAAGATTGAAAAGAATTATTTTAAATAAAACTTAATTTATTTATCTCTTTAGTCAAAAACACTTTTTATTCCATATCCATGTTTTCTAAATATTATTTTAAGAATTTTATAATATTCCTATATGAATTTATAAATTCATTTTTACCATTTTTAATTTTTTTTTTTTAAAAATAAAATGAATCTTCATGCCATTTTCCAAGAATATTTTGTTTGGAATATACTAAAATAATTTAAGAAATTTTTGTTTTAAAGCATACAACATGAACATAATTTCCCACCATCATTCCCACTAAATTTTTTAAATATTCCTTTATAATTTTACGAGTTAATTTTAAAATAAAACTATGTTCATAATTTTTTTAGTTTTAAAAATTTTATTTTCAATGAATGGTTATTTTCCTCAAGAAATGTTCCAAGTGATCTTTCAAAATCATTTTCCATATCGGTTGGAATCCTTTGATGTTACTTAATAATTACTGGGGATTTGATCCAATGATATCATCCTTACTCATTCAATATATGATTTATTATTATGATGAATATATGTTTATTAAACTCATTACTTTTCCACGGTTTTTTCCTTGATTAATAGAAAAACTTTATATGAAAACTATTTATTTTCATTAGTTATATTATGATGAATGTTTTATTATCTTTTGGAACACATATGTATGTTTTTCATTAAGGATGGTGTTTAAATTATATCCAAGAATGGTGGCTATGTTACAACTAAGGATAATGGTCATGTTATAACCAAATATGGTTGGGACCTATATCTCCCTCTAATTCATTGGTTAATGATTGATATCTCATGAGATAAATAGGTTTGGAATGGGGAGTGAAGCCAGTTCATTAAGGTATATTTTCCACTATGAAAGTATTGGAGTGAACCTTGAAAACTATTATATTTTTGGGATTAAACCCATTTCACTCTGATAGCCTTGTAAATGATCTTTGACTACTAAGGAATTTTTTTTCTTATGTTTTTTATACTAGCCTACGTATTATGCCTATGATATTATCTCATGGATTATGCTCTTCGATTCCTTTATGATTCGTGAGTTTTTAACTACCAATATTTATTCCATGACTCAAGTTTATGATCAATGATATGTAGGTTATGGTTTTAAAACATTTATTATCATGTTCTAATACCATTATTCTCATGTTATATATATATGATCATTGATATATCCCTTATTTAACATTACTGGGCATTTGAGTTCACCCTTTCTTATGTTTCCTTCTTGAGGTTATGAATAAGGGTATTATATATGATATGTCTAATAATGGTTATATTTATGATGAACTAAACGAGAGACAATATAGAACTCTTATGAACTAGTTATTTATGTTTCCAAGTTTCTAAAATCAATAGACCTAAATGATTATATCATGGATTATTATGTCATGTAATGAATATTCATCTATTAAAATGTAAATTTATGTATGAGAATTTTGTGTATTTATATTTTGTAATGCCCCGACCCCAGTTACCCAGAGTCGGTGCATTATTACATAACATTGGCATGATCACAAGAAATCAAGTCCCGAAGGACCTATCGGTTTAGCATTCTTGGAAAATAGATTACATACATGAATGTTACATTACACTTTATAACATACAAAACAACATAAATAATCCTTTATGAACGCCATAATTCCCTTGTCTTAACCCTTCATATCAATCACAATACACTTCTTGGAATCCTGGGAAAAATAAAACATAGAAAGGGGTGAGCTCAGATGCTCAGTAAGGATAATAATATAGCAGAAACTTTCATAAATAAACATAAAAATTTAAGGCAATGTATAACTAAAACAAAATCTGTTTAAACTTGAACTTCAACATAATATTGAAAAGATAAAATGAAATAATGTCATTTACTTATTATCATGGATATTCTACTATTCGAATAATCACATGCAATATCAATAACTACTTTCATAACGATGGAATGCATAATTCCAGACTATCATAACCATGTAGCCAAGGCCTCGTGCCAAGACTACAAATAAGATTTTGTTAAGGCCTCGTGCCAAGAAACTAGTTTGTCTCATTAGACATACATATTCATCGAGGGGCTATAGCGGGATCCACCCGTCACTTATTAAGTCCAATACATTCCACATATGAAAAGGTCTAAACATAACATAAACATTCGTATTAAAACTAGCATACGAAATGTGAATACTTTACCCATAAACCATGAATGGTATAAAAATAACACATCCATAGTCAAAAATATCACAAAACCTTCAACACAATATAGAATATTTGTATCATGATAAATCAACTTCAAAACAATTTTAAAATCCATTAAAGAATTTTCACATGGATGAAAAGGATTTGTGAAACTCTTTGAGAGAAATACCCCTTTTTCATGAAAACATTTAAAAGTCACACAATTTAGAAAAGAAGTAATTTAAAGACATTTTTTAATCAAAGTGTCCCATACCACTTTGAAACTTTTGAAAGGAATTAACATTTTAAAAACATTCATGTCCATATAAATAAATCTTTAAAACCCATTTTGAAGACATGGACATTAATGAGAAAGATTTAGAAAAATAAATATTTAAAGCATTTGAAATGATGTTTTAGTAAAAATTACCTTAAAATAATCCCTTTTAAAACTCTTTCATAAAACATGGACATGGATAATAAATATGTCCTTGTAGATACTTACGTAAAAACAACCTCAGATAATAAAGAGATTGTGAAATTAACCCTTACCAATTTGGTAACTTACGAAACATACAACTCATGAAAGTGGTATCATACAATGAATATGTAAATACAAATAAATTAAAGTGTATTACACAAATAATACAATTATAGTAAATACATATACCACACAAAAGGTAATATTGGCAATATGGCATGAATCTCACGAGAATAAGGAGTGAGATGAAAACCCTTTACCTTGCACTTTCCTTTAGTCGAGGGTACGTTTAGCCTCCTGTATGAAGACTATAGTATGTTATTAAATTATACCAGAACCATATTAATATTTATTATATCATAAATTACTCATTTATGACTTTATACTACCCATTTAATAATAATTTCCAAGTTATATTAATAATTCGGGTAATAATTGCTTTCTTTATCGTACGTGTTTTAACTTGTTACTCTTGATTGTATCACTTAGATCATGATTTAAATACTTACAGAATATAAAACATGATTTATTTATCATATATATTTAGAATATAAAAATTTATAATATAAGTATATATGAAATGGAAAACACCGTTTATGGAGATAGTAGTTCGTACGTACGCATAAACGTTGTTTCCGTTTTCATATAGTATTGAACGGAAGTAAGTGAATAAGATATATGTAAGTACATAAATAAATATATATATAAATATATATATCTCCAGTAGCATTATTATATCATATATTACATACTTATTAGTAATATATATATTTTTTATAATCGTCGATGAATAGTGAACTTGGAAATGAACCTCATCGCGTCGTGGAGATGGTAATCGGTACGTACGTACGAGCGAAAATATCATTCTTTTGATATTAATATAATATATAATTGGATGGTATATAATATATATATAGAATCCTTATCATGTTATATTTATTATTTACATCAAATACACATCATTATTATACCCATCCAAATAATAATGTATTGAATAACAATTAAACCATGACGTGGAGACGGTAAGGCGTATGTACGCACGTATGGTGACTGATCATTCAAAGGGTGGATAGAATAATGAATTGGTTGTAACATTATTATAATAACATCATAGTATATATAATACACTGGATATATTATTTTATAATGGAAACAACAAAGAAAAAGGAAGTGGAAGAAGAAAGGAACTTGAAAGAGGGTGGTGAAATCATTACCTCTTCTTCGGGTTCTTCCTTTTGATTTGATCAAAAGGGCTCCTTAGGTTGAATTTCTGATCAAACTAAGTCCTCTAGGTTTAAGGGAGGATATTTGATAGGGTATTTGGGTAGGGATTGTCCGAGACAAATGGCTTAGAAGGTGTGAATTAGAGAGAAGGTGGAGTTCCCTTTTATAAGAGGGGTGAGGGGCTCCTTAGGAAAAACATAAAATATTATTTTATAATAAATTCATATTCGGTTTCTAATGGCTCCAAAGTTGATTATTTAAAGTCTAAGTTAGGTATAGGTCAAAAAAAACTCAACCAATAGGTTTTATGAAAGTTTATGTTACCATTTTAACCTTATCATTTTGATTTAACTCTAAGTTAAATAATTTAACTTTTATCGTGTCTTCTTGTATTCTTACACTATATGGTTAATAAAATTACTATATACTGCCAATCGAACCCAAATTAGTTAATTAAGGTCATATATACTATTATATAAGTCTTTTGGTCTAATTTTAGATTTTAGCACCATTATATTAATTAATAATATAATATTTGTTTTAAAAACTATTTTATGTCAATTTTGACACTATTTGGTATTTGTTTTTTGTTAAAATAATAAAAATATTATTACTTCAAAAAAGATACATTAAATCAATCCTAACATGTCATATTCACCTATAAAATTTGTGTATTTCATAATAACTTTGAAATTATATTTATTTTAATATTTATAATACCATTTATTTGATTCTTTCTTGAATAAGGTAATTACTGCATCATCATTGTGTCATAAATAAATTTATTTATTTAATTTATAAAAATTATAAATGAAATACCATGATGTAGGAAATATGTTTATATTTATAATTAATATTTATAGTCGAATTTATCTTATGTAAAACCCTATATTAAAAATGTTTTAGTTATTAAACTTTGATTTTAACTCTTTTAACTCTTCTTTTAATTAAATAATAATAAATGTCCTAATCTAATCCAAGTGGACCTAAATGATAATATTTTATTCCTAAGGTTTTTTTTGGTCTAGATATACTTTTCCAATAGAATTAGGATATGTGTTAGGGTAATATTAATATCATTTTTACCCTTAATTTCCCTATTTACTTTTAACCGTGGTAAATAAAAGTAAAAAGATAATATTCACCAAAAATTATTTTTATCTTATTGAACCAAATTTTACTCCTTGATATTAACCATGTCTCTTGGATTTTATAAATTCCACTCACAGAAGAGGTAAAATTAAGTTTTATGTAAATTTCCAAATTCTCCTAGGAGGTAGGTAAAAGACGGTGAAAATTTCAATAAAATTTTTATATATCTAAAATTATTCTAAAATAACTTCAATGAATTAAATTGAACTTATATAGGTATTATGTATATATTTTCACCTTTACTAAATTTAAATAAAATAAATAATTATTTAAATAAAAATTCGGTTTTAAACTATAACTCAGTATTTTTCACTATTCATAAAAAATTGAAAGTTTTCAGAAAAATACCAAAAATTCGGCCTAAGATATATTTGATATTAGGAATTAAAAAATGATGTCTATTTTACAAAATTAAAAACATATAAGTTTAATTAATTAATATAAAAATTAATTCCCGTTGTCAAAACAAATAGCGTGTTTTTAAGAAATAATAACTATCAAAAGATTGACACTTGTTTATGTCTATTTTAAATGTGAAATTACGTCCAATGACCAAAATTATATTAAATGGTAAAAATATATTCTAAATATACTTTAAAACCACCCAAATTCATAATTTATCACTATTAATTATTTTGATTAGAAAAGTTGTTTTTAATTAAAATTTAGTAATTTTCACTATTCATCAAAATATGAAAATTATCCGAAAAGCACCAAAATTTCACCCTAATCTAATTTCGATATTCTGAATCCAAAAATGAAGTCCATTTTGAAATATAAAATTTATAAAATTTTAAAAAGTGGGTATTACTATTCATAACGGCTAATTTGATTGGTTGTGGTGTGTTATAAGTCGAAGTTGCGTACAACACACGCTACTGTATTATTCAAAGTGAAGTGAACCATGGAAGATTGGGGTGTTACATTCTCCCCTCCTTCAATAAATTGTGTCCTTGAAATTTGAAATTGTTCTTTGAAAATAAAAGGTTGAAAATAGAAAATATCTTTGTGAGAAAACCCACATCCGAAATTGGGTTAACAAAATTTAGTCTTAATAAGAGGAAAAGAGAAATGAAAGGGTCACCACCAAATTATGATCTCTATTAGGAGAACATTGGTGGAAATTAGAGACACGTAATTGGAGGGAAAATGTAAATATTTTTAGGGAGTGATTGAGGTCATCAATCACAAACAATTTTAGAATTGTGGGCCTCAAAGCCACCAATTTATGATGATTTAAAATACCATCGGTTCAACGAAACGTAAGGTATTAAGATAACACATTTTTTGTTTTAAGATCCCTTCCCTAAAGTTTAATAATTAATTTATCCATAAAATAAGAGGAAATATATATATATATATATATGTGTGTGTGTGTGTGTGTGTGTGTGTGTGTATTTATATATACTTGACAAGTAGAGTTTCATCCTTCACCTAATTCCTACTACAAACTCATCTTTAACTCTAAAAGATTTAATATATATATATATATATATTATATTTATCCTAATCTTATAGGGTTCCAAAAATAATGAATTTATAATTCACATATCGGACCCTTTAAAAAAACTACATTATTCAATCCAGGACATCACGTGGGCCAGTGGTAGGTGATACACCCTTGTCGTCCTTCGGTTGTGGGTTCAAGTCTTGCGGCCTTGCCAGACGCGACGGGTTGCCGCCCAACCTCTGGGTTGTCCTTTTTATGGAAATCCAAAAATAATCTCAAACTAGACTTATCCAAAATACTTCTTCCCAAACTCACAGTCCAAAATTTTTAAGGTAGGTAAACACAATGAAGATCCTTTTTTCACGTAATAGCATGTAAACACCTTCATCATGTATTCTTATAAAATATGGTAACACCCTGAATTACCATAAAACATTATTGATTACATTCATGCTCTCTTATTCCTTATAGAATATTAGATATATTCCTTATATCCAAAAACTTTAAATATTCAAACAATGATGAAATAAACAAACCATTAATCAGTGCCAAGGTAGTCAAGAATATCCATTATAATTCATCCAAATCAACCATCTATTATTCCAAAATTACTACCTTAGTATCAAGACCATATTAAGGATTACATTTCCTTAAACCATGTATTTTCAAAAAAAAAGTTTAACTTGTTGTTGAGTCACTTTTCATAGCACCATAATATCTCAAATCCTCAATGAAATAGTACTGCAGTACAATCCTTATTTATCTCCATAATTCATATAACCAGTACATCGTTGATACAACACTCAAATGAAATAATTCTTTAATAATAACATAAGAACACTAGTCATTCCTCTTCATCTGTGGTAGTATCATAAATTTATTATTATCCAATAGCATCATTTGGTGCATACTCTGATGATTTGGACATTGGTTTGCGTAGTGTCCCAACTCCTTGTAGATGAAGCATTGTACATTTGAAAACTTTTTCTTACCCTTGCAATCACATACTTGGTGTCCTTTTTCTCCACAATTATAAAAAAAACTCTCATTCCCTTCAATCATTTACCAAGTTGATTCATTCCACATTTATCACATATTGTAAAATCCTTCTTTCCCTTATTCCCTTTATCCATATTTCTTTCTACCATCCTTTTCTTCTCTGGCTTCCCTTCAAAGCCATGGGATTCAGAGAGTTCTTTACTGATCTTTTGATACTATTTATTCATATGATGATAATACGTGGGAGACTATTTCCTTTCTAAATGTTGTCTTAATACCATGAATGATATGACCCTTCTTACTCTTTGGATCATACGTATTGTTGGAGTTCTCATTCCTTCTACTGGGTGTCATTTCTAAATAATGGCATACACTAAGTCAGTTTATGAATCACAATTCATAATTCCAAACATGTAAAATACCTAACATAAATTGAATAGTTTATGGATATAATCCATAATCACAAAAATGTTTTCTTTGAGGAGGTATATACTCATAAACCCTTCATAGCGGTTTGTAAATAAAATGAGAATTATCCTAAGCATATCCCCCGGGAGTGTCGTAACCAAGAGTGCAGCAAGGCCCATTGTCGTGCACCAGTTCTCATTCGAGTCTAGCTCAAAGCGGTGTTTTCAGGTTTTACCCCTAGGTACATCTGTGCTAGAGCCGCCTCTACCTGCTCGTATCCAGACAGGGATGTATTGCTCGGAAAACTCACAAAATCTCTACAATACCAAAATTCTAGGAAGTTCTTCTATAATAATCCTTAAAGTCTATTTTAGGGTAATATGCTCTAATCAGAGTTTATCTAAGTCTAGTTTCCAAGTTTATTGCTAAACTTTATCTGATACCAACTGTAACGCCCCGACCTCAGTTACCTAGAGTCGGTGCATTATTACATAACATTGTCATGATCACAAGAAATCAAGTCCCGAAGGACTGATCATTTTAGCAATCTTGGAAAATAGAGTATATACATTAATGTTACATTACACTTCATAACATACAAAACAACATAAATAATCCTTTATGAATGCCATTATTCCCTTGTCTTAACCCTCCATATCAATCACAATACACTTCTTGGAATCCTGGGAAAAATTAAACATATAAAGGGTGAGCTCAGATGCTCAGTAAGGATAATAATATAGTGGAAACTTTCATAAATAAACATAAACATTTTAGGAAATGTATAACTAAAACAAAAGACTTTTAAACTTGAATTTCAGTATAATATGGCAAAGATAAAATTAAATAATTCCATTTACTTATTCACAAGGATATTCTACTAGTCGAATAATCACATGCAATATCAATAACCACTTTCATAACGATGGAATGCATAATGCCAGACTATCATAACCACATAGGCAAGGCCTCGTGCCAAGACTACAAATAAGATTTTGTCAAGGCCTCATGCCAAGACACTAGTTTGTCTCATGAGACCTACCGATGCATCAAGGAGCTATAGCGGGCTCCACCCGTCACTTATTAATTCCAATGCATTCCTCATATGAAAAGGTCTAAACATAAAATAAACATTCGTATTAAAACTAGCATAGGAAATGTCAATACTTTACACATAAACCATGAATGGTATAAAAATATCACATACATGGTCAATCATATCACAAAACCTTCAACACAATATGGAAGATTTGTATCATGATAAATCAACTTCAAAACAAGTTTAAAATCCATTAAATAATTTTGACATGGATGAAAATGATTTGTAATACTCTTTAAGAGAAATACCCATTTTTCATGAAAACATTTAAAAGTCACACAATTTAGAAAAGAAGTCATTTAAATAAATTTTTGAATCCAAGTGTCCCATACCATTTTGAAACTTTTTAAAGGAATTAACATTTTAAAAACACTCATGTCTATATAAATAAATCCTTAAAAACCACTTTGAAGACATGGACATTAATGAGGAAGATTAAGAAGAATAAATATTTAAAACATTTGAAATGATGTTTTAGTAAAAATTCCCTTAAAATAATCCCTTTGAAAACTCTTTCATAAAACATGGACATGGATAATTAATATTTCCCAGTAGATACTTACGTAAAAACAACCTCATATAATAAAGAGATTGTGAAATTAACCCTTACCAATTTGGTAACTTAAGAAACATAAACCCATAAAAGTGGAATCATACAATTAATATGTAAATACACATAAATTAAAGTGTATTACAAAAAGAATACAATTATGGTCAATATATACACCACACAAAAGGTAATAGTGGCAATATGGCATGAATCTCACGAGAATAAGGAGTGATATGAAAACCCCTTACCTTGCACTTTCCTTTAGTGGAGGGTATGTTTAGCCTCTTGTATGAAGACTAGAGTATGTTATTAAATTATACCAGAACCATATTAATATTTATGAAATCATACATTACTCATTTGTGACTTTATAATACCCATTTAATAATGATTTCCATGTTATATTAATAATTCGGGTAATAATTGCTTTATTTATCGTACGTGTTTTGACTTGTTAGTATTGATTGTATCACTTAGATCATGATTTAAGTACTTCAAGAATATAAAACTTGATTTATTTATCATATATATTTAGAATATAAAAATTTATAATAGACGTATATATGAAATGGAAAACACCGTTTTTGGAGATGGTAGTCCGTACGTACGCATAAGCATTGTTTCCGTTTTCATATAATATTGAATGGAAGTAAGTGAATAAGATATATGTAAGTACATAAATAATTATATATATAAATATATATATCTCTAGTAGCATTATTATGTCATATATTACATACTTATTAGTAATATATATATATATTTTATAATCGTTGATGAATGGTGAACTTGGAAATTAATCTCATCGCATCGTGGAGACGGTAATCCGTATGTACGCACGAGCGAAAATATAATTATTTTGATATTAATATAATATATAATTGGATGGTATATAATATATATAAAGAATCTTTATCATGTTATATTTATTATTTACATAAAATACACATCATTATTATACCCATCCAAATAATAATGTATTGAATAACAATTACACCACAACGTGGAGACGGTAAGCTGTACGTACACACGTATGGTGACATTTCATTCAAAGGGTGGATAGAATAATGAATTTGGTTGTACCATAATTATAATAATATCACAGTATATAGAATATACTGGAGTTATTATTTTATAATGGAAACAACAAAGAAAAAGGAAGTGGAAGAAGAAAGGAACTTGAAAGAGGGTGGTGAAATCATTACCTCTTCTTCAGGTTCTTCCTTTTGATTTGATCAAAAGGGCTCTTTAGGTTGGATTTCTGATCAAAATAATGCCTCTAGGTTGAAGGGAGGATAGTTGAGAGGGTATTTGGGCAGGGTTTGACCGAACCAAATGGCTTAGAAGGTGTGAATTAGAGAGAAGAGGGAGTGTCCTTTTATAAGAGAGGTGAGGGGCACCTTAGGAAAATTTTAAAATATTATTTTATAATAAATTCATATTCTATTTATAATGGCTCAAAAGTTGATTATTTAAATTATAATAAGGGGATAGGTCAAAAAAACTCAACCAATATTTTTTATACAAGTTTATTTTACCATTTTAACCTTATCATTTAGATATAACTCTAAGTTAAATAATTTATCTTTTACCATGTCTTCCTGTATTCTTAAACTATATGGTTAATAAACTTACTATATACTTCCAATAGAACCCAAATTGGTTTATTAATGTCATATATATTCTTATATAAGTATTTTGGACGAACCTTAGATTTTTAGGACCATTATATCAATTAATAATATAATATTTGTTTTAAAAACTATTTTATGTCAATTTTGACACTATTTGGTATTTGTTTTTTGTTAAAATAATAACAATATTATTTATTCAAAAAAAATACATTGAATCAATTCTAACATGTCATATTCACCTATAAGATTCGTGGATTTCCTAAAAACTTTGAAATTATATTTATTTTAATATTTATAATACCATTTATTTGATTCTTTCATGAATAAGGTAATTACTGTATCATAATTGTGTCATAAATAAATTTATTTATTTAATGTATAAAAATTATAAAAAAAATACCATGATGTAGGAAAGCTTTTTATCTTTCTAATAAATATTTATAATCTAATTTATCTTATGTAAAACCCTATATTAAAAATGTTTTAGCTATTAAACTTTGATTTTAACTCTTTTAACTCTTCTTTGAGTTAAATAATAATAAATCTCATAATCTAATCCAAGTGGACCTAAATGATAATATTTTATTCCTAAGGTTGTTTTTTGTCGATAGACACTTGTCCAATAGAATTAGGACATGTGTTAGGGTAATATTAATATCATTTTTACCCTTAATTACCCTATTTACTTTTAACCGTGGTAAATAAAAATAAAAAGTTATTATTCACCAAAATTTATTTTTATCTTATTGAACAAAATTTTACTCTTTGATTTTAACCATGTCTCTCAGATTTTCTAAATTCCACTCAAAGAAGTAGTAAAATTATGTTTTATGTAAATTTCAAATTCTCTTAGGTGGTGGGTAAAAGGCGGTGAAAAGTTTAATAAACTTTTTATATATCTCAAATTATTCTAAACTAACTTCAATAATTAAATTTAACTTATATAGGTATAATGTATCTATTTTGACCTTAATTAAATTTAAGTAAAATAAATAATTATTTAAATAAAAATTATGTTTTAAACTATAACTCAATATTTTTCACTATTCATCAAAAATTGAAAGTTTTCAGAAAAATACCAAAAATTTGGCCTAAGATATATTTGATATTATGAATTCAAAAATGATGTATATTTTACCAAATTCAAAACATATAATTTTCTTTAATTAATTTAAAAAATAATTTATGTTGTCAAAACAAATAGCGTGTTTTTAAGAAATAATAACTATCAAATGATTGGCACTTGTTTATGTTTGGTTTAAATGTGAAATTATGTCCAATGACCAACATTGTATTAAATAGTAAAAATATATTATAAATATACTTTAAAACCAGTCAAATTCATAATTTATCACTATTAATTAGTTCGATTAAAAAAGTTTTTTTTAATTAAAATTTAGTAATTTTCTCTATTCATCTAAATATGAAAGATATCCAAAAAACACCAAAATTTCACCCAAAGATAATTTCGATATTCTGAATCCAAAAATGAAGTCCATTTTTAAAGATAAAATTTATAAAATTTCAAAAGGTGGGTATTACTATTCATAATGGCTAGTTTGATTGGTTGTGGTGTGTTATAAGTTGAAGTTGCGCATAACACACGCTATTGTATCATTCAAAGTAAAGTGTACCGTGGAAGCTTGGGGTGTTACATATTTAGTATCATATAAAGTTTTATTATCTTATTAAAAATATGATGAGAAGAATTTTGTGAGATCCCTATGAATATATTTAAGGATAAGTCTAAGGATTATTCTAAGTTTAGGAAAATGTACCAGAATATAAGTGAAGGATAGAGAGAGATATTTATAAGAAATTTCATCCATATCTGGGTATTATAAGTGAATGTGGTTCTAGTGGGAAGGATATTGTGATTTTTCATAATCAGTTATCGTGATATATGATTAACAACTAACACTGAAACTAACTATCAAACTCACAAAATAAGAGAATGATAGAGATCACGGAGAGATTAGGTGGTGGAGACCATGGGAAAAAAGATCCTTCTTTATATATGTTGATAATGTGGGGAGAATCACTCAATGTAATTCCTTAGAGGAACAAAAATATGTTTTATTTGTAGAGAATAATGGAACAAAAAAATTAATTACTGAGGAAAAATGAAAATTTTTGTTGACATAATATATAAGAATAATGATTTACCTAATACATCATAAATGGTTGAATGTTATAAATATAAAAATTATAGGCATTATACAAATCGATGTCCTAGGATTAAATCTCTCGAAGATGATCACCAAGGGGGTAAAATTAAATCTTTTAGAATTAATTATGAGGAGACTACAAATGACATATGAAAGGAAGGAGGTATTAAGGAATAATAAGATAAATCCTATTAAATGGTTTAAAAATGAAGTTGAATGATCAAAGTGTTTAGGGATTGTGAATCAAGGATTATGAATCATGAGATATATAATGATTTTTCTATTGAAGTTTCTCATTAAGGATTTATAAGAATATGTTAAATGATACTGTGGATCTGGAAAATTATTATAATGGAAAGGTTATATTTTATGAAAAACACATGATTATTGGAAAGATAACCCTTAATATGTTCCTTATGTTGATATAATGGTGTTTATTTTGGATAAAAATAGTTTTGATATGGATAATGAAAATTGGATAGTATTGATGACCTTTGGAGTGATTAATTATTTGATTAAATATTATATTATGATGGAGTTTACCGCATTTTTGGATTTATGTAATATATTCACAAATCTATGGTTTTATTTAAGGAATGGTGGAGTATGTATGTTGTCATTATGATTTTTTGGTAATTCTTTTTATTACAATGTTTTGGGATAATACATGACCAAAGTATTCACATGTTTTCCAGGTGAAAAATATGATATATTTTATCTTATTTGGTGGATTAGTGTTGAGTTTTTTTAGAAATTTAGGGACCTTATGTTTAAATATTTGAATTTTTTGAGGGTCTTAAGGTTAACCATTTATGAAGTTGTTTGAGTTTAACTATATATTAGGTTTTAAAGATTGATGTATTATTTCCCCTTGTGAAGATTTATACATATTGGATAACCTATTCTAACCATTTTGGTTTTGATAATAAAAAGAGATAAAAAGATTCACTTATCATTCTTGGATGAATCTTATTATATATTAATGCTTCAGACATGAAAAACTCATATGCATTTCATGGGGTAAGAGATGAAGTGGAAATTGAACAAAGAACAAAAAATAGATGATATAGTGTGTATGTTCATATATTTTTCTTGGTATGTCTTTCTTTTAATTTTCATTTGAGCCAAGGTGGTCGTGTTATGTTCGAAGTTGGAGAGTCTTTATTTGAGAAAATGTCCAAAAGTTCAGGGATGTATTCTTTTTGAGTTAATGGAGTCTTAGTATAAATGGGACTAAGGTTTAAAATGGGATCATGATATGATGAGAGGATTTAAAGGGGGTTAGGGTTGTTAAAAATGAAAATGGGCCAAAAAATAAACTACATAACATTTACATGTCATGTAAAGGGAATACTTGTCGTGTAATTGTTATAAGTTTTTAATTAAATAAATATAAGGTGATAGGTTTTTCAGAGAATTCCATTAAAAACAATTAAATGACGTGAAACCACTTTACATTCTGAGTAAATGTCCAACTTGTTATTTTAAACATTCTATGTGGACGAAATTTGTTATATTTCATTGCATCTACTCTCCTTTCGAACCAAAAGAATTCTCTATGAAATTTTGGATTGCCAACCTCCCTTCAAGATGTTCTGTTTGTGTCTTCAATCCTTGTAAACTCTATGAAATCATCCAAACTTTCTTACTTATGGGAATTAGCCATTGGAACCATTGTTGGATTTTTGGTTAAAGGTATGAGTCTAAATCTTAACCATATGGTTTCCTTATTACTATGTTTATGAAATATCATGATTGTACCATCGTTATGTGAATCCAAATTAATTAAATAATTTTAATGATATTATTCCTTAAATTTATGTGGCTTTAAATGAATTTATAATTGGATAACGGCATAAATTATTTTTATCCTAACATGTGACCTAAAGTGATTTATTGTTATAGAATCCCTAAATTGTTTCTTATTCCTAATTGATATAACTATTAATCAATTATTAATTAAATTAAAAGTGTTACATGAAATAATAATGGTAATTATCATACTTTATCATTGAGAATTGTGATGTGATATTGTGATATCTAAGTTTCATAACAGGGAATGTGTTCTATGATGTAATGAATTAGGGCTTTAACACGAAAATGTTGTAATGCTTATATATCGAGCTTAGACCTAGCACTTTCACACTTATATACTACAATGCTAATATTGAGTGGGCTCGGTCCTGTCCCATGCTGTAATGCTTCTAGAGAGTAATCCATTCCCATTCCCATGTTATAATTATTATACGGATTTAACCCAATAATGTTATAATGCTTATAGGAAATTGACTCGTAAGTGATTTAATGTATATAGGGATTTGACCAAGAAATGTTTTAATGCTTATAGAACTTTTACCCAGATTGTTGTGATTATACCATGGTTATATGGTGGTGGTTAGCATGGTTGAAGACATGGTCAGAGATATTCTTGCATGGCGCTGATGTAGGTTATCTTACCATGGTTATATAGTGGTTGTTGTCATGGTTATAAGACATTCTAGGAGATATTCCAGCACGGAGACATAGAAGGTTGTTGTATTTATTTAATTGTTTAATTAATTAATACATATACTTATCACTTTATTTCATACACTTATTATCAGAATGGTTTTTTTAGACATGGTGGTTTTGACCTACCGAGTTGTACTCACACCCTATTTAGGATGATGTTTGGTACTCGAACAGATTTCATGGATGCAGGTTTGGATAAGGGAAAAGGACCTTGTTGTTGATTGCTTGTTTCCTTTGGGGATGGAGTTTGGAGATGGGATCGACATGGTGTTTGAGACCTGGTACTTTGAGTCAACTACAATTTTCTTGTATTGTTTTATCATGTCATTTAGTTACATTCCAGCATGTCATTACATTGTTCTTAATCTATTTGTTGGATTATACATTTGGTTTTTATTATTGTCTTTCGAAATGTATTTACTATGATTATTTCAATTTTTTATGAATTTTTTCTTCTTCTATGACACTTTATACCATGGGGTATAGTCTCCTCACTATACTATTCACACCCCTGCTACTAGTCGGTTGCCTCTGGAATATGGGTAGGTGCACTTGAGGTCTCATAACCAACCCTTTCTAACCATATGAGAGAGTTCCAGATTAGGGTGCATTACAACGTGGTATCATAGGAGCATGTTTTAATTTCTTCTACTTTACTCTTTTGGAAAGGTAGAAAAGATATTATGATATGTTGGGATTTGGTAATGAGCTTGTGCATGGGAGTAGTTAGCCCATTTACAGAGGGAAAATCTGAGTACCCAAGGATGGGATTGTTTTTTGTGTTGTGTGCTTGGGAAGAGGTGATGGTGGCGAGAACCCTAGGCGTTGATTCCCTCATAGGCAACGACGACCATCGAGCCGATTCCTCCCCCCTTGGTGGGGGAGGGATCTTCAACATTCCACAACAAATCAAGGTCTTCTTTTCGACCCTTATCAAATCCTGATTTTCTTTCTACCTTCACAAATGCTTTCCTTGGCCCCAAAGTGCCAGATTTGGTTGATGGATTTCCCAACCTCCAGTTGTCGACTACGGAGTTTTCAGAGGCATCGATGCTCCTGAACCTCACTCTTGTTGCCCATTTTAAACAGAGGCGACCATCAGTGGACACATTCGACAGGGTTGTCTTCAACTCCTGGAATTTGCAGGAGAGGGCGACTTTTGGTTTTCTTGATTTCCATCACATTATGGTTTGATTCTCTTTGGAGGAGGACCTCATCACTGCCTGGTCGAGCGCTCCCCGCAGCTTCAATGGTTTTTGTTTCTTCCTATTTTGATGGTCTTTAGAATTCCATATGGGACGTGATCCTCCTTCCGCTATGGTCTGGGTAATATTTCCTAATCTTCCATTGTTGTTCCAAAATCCCTCTGTCATTAGGATGCTTGGAAATCTTTTTGGACGGTTCCTTTGTGCTGATAGCCGAACTAAGTCCGTCTGTCATCCTCTCAACTCGCGGATATGCATGGAGATGGATGTGTCGAGGATCCATTTCGAGTATGTTTGGGTTACTATCGGCTAAGAGTATAGGTGCAAGCAACATGTGGTGTATGAGAACTTGATGGAATTATTCTCTTCCTGCAAATGGTTCGGGCACTCTTCGGTTAGCTGTCGTTTGGGTGTTTGTGTTTCTGGATGAAAGGTGGGAAGAGCCACTGGTAAGACCAAGGATGTCCACGTGGAGGTGTGAAAGTTGAATCAGGTAGATAAGGGGATGGAATGTGATGTTCGGGGCATCAAGGATTGTTTTTCATAGTCTGTTTTGGAAGAGAGATAGACATCGAGTCCTGTGGTGGAAAATTTTCTACCCAGCGACCCGGTGGTGGTGTCATCGGCAGTGGGTTCTGGTAGTTGTGTGGAGAAGAAGGAATCAGAGGCATTGGGAAATCCGAAGGTTTATAAGGTTTTATCTAGGATGAAGCAGGAACTTGGAGGCACACACATCTGCAATGATCAGTTTCATGTGGAGAGTTTGAGGGTGAGTGTTGATTTGACCCAAATGGAGAAGGTTACAACTAGTATGGAGCAGCGGGCATGTGATGAGGAAGAGGAAACCACTAATTCTTTTGATGAGGGGCTGAATGTGGGTAATGGTGTCTCTATTAAGGGTAGGTATGGACATGTTAGGGAGGTGGCCATTTCTACTAGAGAGGAGAGAACAGGAGATTCTGGTTTGATTTCTTTGACCCCTTTACAGGTGAGAAACAGGTTTGAAGGCCTGGATGAAGCTCGTTCAAGTTCTGTTATAGCTAGGTTGGTGGATAGAGATGAGGTAAATGAAAATGGAGAAGGCCTCCTAAAGTCCGGTTTGAATTCTGATTCCACTATTCTAGGTGAGGGTGTCAGGTTCAATGTGTTGTCTACCAGAGTTCTTGAACACGCTCACTCGGCAGATGAGGACTCAAGTCAAAAATGTGATAGGAACTCCAGGAGAAGGAAGGGGAGGAAGGAATACTCCTCGCTACCTCCTCTTATGGAGACCCGCTCGGCAAAGAAAATGAGAAACAATAAGATGGACACAGAGGCTCTGAGGCACCAGAAGTGTGAGGTACAGGATGATCATCCCCCGGTCCTGTTGTTAAGTTTTGAAGACCAAGTGATAGAACAAACTTTATTGCTCAACGAAACCGAGGAGGAGGCAGATAAAATGATGGGGCGGTCTCTTGAGGTGTCTCTCAATGAGAATAAATATTCATGGATTGACAATCAGGACTCAATTTTTGTTGGAGGTTTCAATCAAGGAAAGATCAGTGTCGAGGAGTACATTTAGTCTTGGGACCAGCTGGCTTTAGAATTTGAGAAGCTGGTATTAGAAGGATCTGATTTACATATGGCATCATTATTATTGAATTTATTTAGGGAAATTGATTTGGGTAACATCAGGTTTATCTTTAAAACCATTGTTTATGTTTTTGGCCTCGGGTGGTTGGCTCAATGGTAATGTTTGTGTGAGCTATGCAACTCAGGGATCCCTTGTTTTTTTGACATTGTTGTAAGTTTGTTCTCATTTCCAGCATTCTTCTTGGACCTACTCCGGAAGAGGATCATAGCTTGAAGTCTTTATTAGTGCAGACCTTTTGGATTGGGATGTTGAGAGTGTATGGCGTTGCCATCATTTACATGCCCGTACATCTCTACACGGGACTGTATGCTAAGGGGTCCTGCATCACTGAAGGCTTCTCATTGTGGCACAGTTGCTAGGGTGGGGTAGGGCCGGTTGATTTATCTATGTGATCTGGTTTTTCTATTAACTTTTTTGGTTTATCACTTTTTTTTCAAAGTGTTTTAATAATAAAAAATAATTTTAAGGTGTTGTGTGTTTGTTATAGTTGATGTTATTTCACCTTGGGTGATTCAAATGTTGTATACGGTTATTTTTTTCTGATTTTATTTTTCCTTGAGATTGTATTGGTGGAACGGTATGGTGTGAGATGATAAAACATGAATCATAATAGGCACATAGGGATATATTAACATGCATTGTTCATGATAGGTGAATATCTATTTTTTCATATAATATATACTTGCATATTGAACTGCAATAAGAGATATCTATTTAACTAGAAAAATGAAATGAGTTTCCATATCATGCTAAGAAACTTGTTTGCCTTGTCTAGAGAGACCAAGAGTTAGTTGTTCTTTGTTACATTCACCTGTTGGGTTGACATTATTGTAATCTAGTTCTCTAAGGTTTATGTTTGTCTAATAGAGAAAATGTCTCCTCCTCACCTTCAAATTGAGCATCAAGAGAGTGGAAATCAAAACACTCCGGACATAGCTTAATTGGAACTTAATGTAGTTCTTGAGGAGTATATGTATGTTCAACTTCACGATAGCTTCTTTAGGTTCATGTGATAAATGGAAAGGGAGACAATTCATACCATTCCTTTGATGTTTGAGTTGACATGAGAGTTTTAACTTCAGCATCCGCCTGTCTTTACTAGGTAAGGGGAACTGCAGCTATTTGAGTTCTGGACTGAGTTAGTCTAGAAAACCTTCAAGAATATCAAGTCACCTGTGAATATTAGGGTGAAACTTGATGTGTATATATATCATGGAAGTTCCAAGAAGTGGTGAGATATTCTGGAGGAAGTTGGGAAGCAATGCAAGCTATCATGGAAGGAATTCAAGATGAAATTCCTGAGCCATTTCTATCCCAGAACGTTAAGGGATGAACAATATCATGGGTTCTTTCATCTGATACAGGAGGGTTTTTAGTTCTGGACTATGCTAGAAATTTTACCGACCTACAATGCTTTGCATTATATTTGGCAGCTGATGAGATCTCCAGGGAGAGACGTTTCCAAGACGGTATTAATTATGAGATCAGTTCATACGTAAATGTTTTACATTTAAGAATCATTGAAGACATTTTGAATTGGGAACTCATCATGGAAGGGATTCTGAAAGAGTCCTTGAGTAATGGCCAGGATGTTTCATTAGGGTGATCTGGAAGTTCTTCTTTGAGTGGTAAGAAGAACTGTTATGAAAGTATCTTCCAAAGTAATAGTTGGGAAAGGAGTCAGGGCAGTTGAATACCATCAAAGGGCCATGTTCCATTATAGTGCTATTAGTGACGTAAGTTTGGTCACAAGCACCTGCAGTGTCATTACACCATAGTCGAGTGTCTTATTTTTGGAATACTGGGTCATATTCATTGGTTATCTATGAACTTTCCACTATAGACTAGTGGTAGAGGATTAGGACAGGAACCAGAATCGAGAAGGGGATCAGCTACCCCTTAGCAGGCTGGTAGTTGGAGTTCCACAGGCTGTTCAGGCCAAGTTAGGGGGCATGGTATCCCAGTGCATGAGCGATAGTACCAATAAAGGAATGTATCATAGGGTAATAAAAATATATCCTAGGTCATATGTACAAGTTAGTTTCACATTATGTAGACTAATCCAGTTAATATGGATGTAGAACTATCTACCATCAGAGGTATGATTCTTGTATCATCTACCTTATCTTGTGTATTTTCTGATACAGGAGCATGAAATTATTTTCTATCTTCTCTTTTTGAAAATTTTTTGGGTTTGGATGTGGAAATATTAGTTGTTGTTTTAATAATTAACATATTGTTGGGAGTACCTTCAGAGAATATCAAATGTTTCAAGGCATTCTCTCTAAAGATCGGTGGTTACTGTTTCTTTTGGGAACTATTCGTGATGGAAATGATATACTTTGACTTGATCCTTGGTATAGATTGGTTAGTTCTATACCATTATCATATTGACTATTACAGGAGGATATTTACCATCCTATATCTAGAAGGAGGCAGCTATTCTCACCAGGGTGAGTGGGATCTATAGGTTGGTCGTGCAGGACCAATTCAGTTTAGATTGGGGTTTCTCATGGCTCAAATCTATGGTATTACTCTAGATAATGGTGAAATTAAGTAGGATTATTTTCTTCTAGTGGTAGAAAAAATTTCTGTGTTTTCCCCAATGAGTTATATGTCTTACCACCCGAGTAAGAGATCGAGTTCAAGATCGAGTTGGTTCCAAGAGTAGAGATAGTTTCTGTCCAGCTTACCAAATAAAACCAGCGTAGCTTATGGAGTTGAAATTTCATTTGGAATATCTAAAATCTAAAGGCTTCATATGGCCAAGTACATATCTTTGAGGTTCTCTAGTTATCTTCTCTAAAATGGATAATGGATCTTTGTACTTCTGTGTGGATTATCATAGGTTGAACCAAATGATGTTAAAGAATCGATATCCTTTTCCATTCATTGCCAATATTTTTGATCTGTTGAGAGGTGTTAATGTCTTCTCAATGATTTAATTGAGATCAATATATCATCAGTTAAGGTTGATACCATCGAACATACCTCAGACAAGTTTTAGGAGCATGTATGGTTTGTATGAATTCTTAGTGATGTCATTTGGGTTGACTAATGCACCTACAATATTCGTAGACTTAATGAATAGGATCTTCCATCCATTTTTTGATCAGTTTTCTTGGTTTTCATCGATGATATCTTAGTGTGATCCTAGTCATCATAATATCATGTCAAACGTCATGACATCATACTGATTAAATAGATAGATCATCGGATCTATGCCAAGCTAACTAAATGCAGTTTCTGGATAAATGAAGTATTATTCTTGGGCCTTGTCATATCAGAGGTATAAGTTTTTATGGACCTAGAGAAATTTTTTTCCTTGGTATCTTGGGAACATCCCAAAAACATCTTTTTAATTTGTATATTTTTGGGTTTAGCCTGTTATTACCGGTGTTTTAACAAAGATTTATCCTAATTGGAAGCACCAATGTCTAGGTTAACGAACAAAGGGGTGAAGTTGTTTTTGTCTGATACTTGTGAAAGAAATTTTCAAGAGCTAAAAGGTAGGATAACCTTAGCACCTATCCTCACTTTACCTACACTGGTTAAAGTATATATTGTGTACTGTGAGGCATCCATAATTAGACTCGGAGTAGTTCTAATGCAAGAGGATCATGTGCTTTTTTTGTCTCCAAGTAGCTGAGACCGCATGAGAGGAATTACCCTACTCTTGATCTGAAGTTATCGACAGTGGTACATGACCTGAGATTCTTGAGACAATATCTTATGGGTGAGAGTTTTGTGTTATACACAGATCAAAAGATCCTCAAGTGCATATTTTCTCAGTGAGACATGAACCATCGACAGAGCAGGTGGGTCGATTATCTACATTCTTTCTACTATGAATTGGATTATACACCAGGAAAGGTCAAATTTATTGCTGACACTTTGATCCAACAGATATAGACAGAGGTGGTACGTGAGTCTTGTGACGAGTGGAAGATAATGGACCTGTTTATAGATATGAATCTAGATGTTCAAGAATCTCAGGGGTGAGTAACTCTGACTTCGACATAAGTTATACCTGTGCTATTTGAACGGATTCAAACTGAGCAGTTCTCTGATCTGGAGGGATCTGTTATAAGAGACAAATTATATGGTGTAGAGATTCCATCAAAATTTTATCTTAGGTTTTTCAATTATCTTATTTTCTATGGAATAGTATGGGTTCCTATAGGCTTGCATGAGGAGATAATGAGGATGTTTTATGATTCTATATTGGTGGAGAATCCTATTTTAAAAAAGATTTTCTATGATATACATAGACAGTACTGGTGTTCAAGAATAAATAATGAGGTGGAAAGCTACATGGCTAGATGCTTCACTTATCAGTCGGTGAAAGTCGAGCATCAAAGGTCATGTAAGAGTTTACAGCCTTTACCCATCCTGGAGTGGAAATGGGATGATTTCATGATGGATTTTGCGACAAGAATACACTGGATAATCCATAAGAATGTTGTTTTATGGGTTTATGTGGATAGACTATCTATGGTATCTTACTTATTGTTTACTAGGTAAACCTTTATAGTTGAATATCTTGGATACTTTTATTTATATGAGGTGGTTCTATTTCACAGTGTTTAAAAAAGTACAATTTCATATATAGATCGTCATTTCACATTGTGTTTCGGGACGTTTATTTACAAATACCAGGGATCATGAGTTCTTTTAATTACATACTATCATCCATAGAATGGTGGTAAATCATAAAGGACTATTCAGGTTCTGTAGTTTATGTTACGAGCCTATGTTTTAGATTTTAGTGGTTCATGGAAGCAATATGTGGCACTCATGGGGTTTTCATTTAATAATACCTTCCATGGATCAATCCAAATGGAACCTTTTGAGACTTTTTATGGTAGTATGTTTCATTCAGATATTTTTTGGTTGGAGTTATGTGAGTCAACACTTATTGGACCTAGTCTTCTATAGAAGACATCTGAACAGGTTTAGTTGATCATATAGTGGTTGGTGATTGCGTAGAGCAGGCAGAAATCATATACTAACCATAAAAGACAACCTTTAAAATTCAAGGTTTGTTAACAAGTTTTCCTTCAGGTGATTCCTAGGTTAGGGTATCCCCGTATCAGGAAATAAGGAAAACTAGCACCAATATTTGTCGAGCCATTTGAAATAGTGGCAAGGGTCGGTCCAATGAAGTACTCTTTATCCCTTTCATAGAGCTATAGTTCCATGCACAACATGTTCCATGTGTCACAACTATGAATATATCATATATACCCTTACCATGTGATAGATGTATCATACATTGATCTTTTTGAGGATTCATCCTTTGAGGAGCATTTGATACGAGTTTTGGATCTTAGTGAGAAATATCTTCAGGGACAGACTATATCATGGGTTCGAGTGCAGTGGCAGCATGGGTGTGTTCTAAAAGAGACCTGGGAGAGGGATTCTAATATGTGAACATAGTGTCCAGACTTGTTTTTCGAGACCTCACAGTGATTATTTGAGAAACTCGAGGACAAGCTATTATAATGTGGGGAGGTTGTAAGATCTCATATTTTTTCAACTACGTCTTTCTATGAGTCTTTGTTTGATACTTGGTGGTTGAGTCTTGTTCTGAGACAGGGTGCATTTATTGAAAAAATTACCTAAATTTCAGGGATGTATGATTTTTTGAGTTAATGGAGTCTGGTTATAAATGGTACTAAGTGTTAATATGGGTTCATGATAACTTTAGAAGCTTTAAAGGGGGTTCAGGTTTTTTAAAAGGAAAATGGGATGAAAAAACAATTGCATAATATTTTCATGTCATGTAAAGGGATTACACATCATGAAATTGTTTGAGGGTTTTAATAAAATAAATCCAAGATTATGGGTTTTTAGTTGAATTCCATTAAAAATTTTACATAATGTTAAACCACTTTACACACTGTGTAAATGCCCAACCTGCTGTTTTAAACATGATATGTAGCGGAAATTTGTTCTATTTTTCTACAACTCCTATCCTATCAACCCTAGGTAATTTTCTCAGCAATTTTTCAATGCCAACCTCCATTACATACATTATGTTTTCACCATCAATCTTTGTAACCAGTTTTGAATCATATGCACCTTCATCCTCATGGGAATTGGCCATTCGAGGCATTGTTGTATTGTCAGTTAATATTAGGGGGTTTAAATCATAACCCTATGGTTTTATTATTTCCATTTTTAGGAAATATCATGATTGTTCCCTTATTGTGTGTTCCCCAATTAATTAAATAATTTAATTATATTATTCCTTAAATTCCTTTTTCTTCAAATGGATTTTTAATTGGCTAATGGAATAAAGTATGTTTAGCATGATATGTGACCTATGGTGATTTATTATTATAGAATCTGTAAATTGTGGATTATTTCTTATTGATATAATTTTAATCAATTTTGAATTAAATTACAATTGGTATATGAAATACTAATTGTAATTATCATAATTAACCATTTTGAATTGTGATGTGATATTGTGATATCCTTTTTGTATGATAGGGAATGTGTTCTATGTTGTAATTTTTATAGGGATTTGAACCAGAAATGTTGTAATTCATATATATAGGGTTTGGATCTAGAACTTTCACAATTATATATTGTAATACTAATATTTAGTGGGATCATCCCATTCCCATGCTATAATAATTATTGAGAGATGGCTATGATCAGTCCCATGTTGTAATGATTATAGAGATTTGACCAAGAAATGTTGAAATGCTTATAGGGAGTTCACCCAGAAATGTTGAAATGATTATAGGGATTTTACCCATAATGTTGGGACTATAACATGGCTATATGGTGGTGGTCGACATGGTTGTAGGACATGCTCAGAGATATTCTAACATGGCACCGAAGGAGGTTATCTTACCAAGGTTATATGGTGGTGATTGGAATGGTTTTAATACATGATCAGATATATTTGGGAACGGTGAAAAAGTAGGTTGTTTTATTTATTTATTTGATTAATTAGTTAATACACCTATTTATTACTTTATTATATACACTTATTATCAGACTAGTTTTATTTAGACACACTAGTGTTGACCTACTGATTTATACTCACACCCAATTTGGGTAGCCAATTGGTACTCGAGAAGATTTCAAGGTTGCAGGTTTTGACAAGGGAGAAAAATCTTTATGTTGATATCTTGTTTTCTGTTTAGATGGATTTGGATATGGGACCGACATGGGGTCGAGACTCAGGACATTGAGTTTTTTATTTGAGTCTTCTAGTATTTTATTTAATTGTTCTAACATATCATTTAGTTACATTCCAACACATCAATACACTGTTCCTTATCTATTTATTGCATTATCCAGTTGGTTTTTATTATTTTCTTCTACAATTTTTTTACTCTGATTATTTTTGCTTATTTATGAATTTTTTCTTCTACTATGACACTTCATACTAGGGGGTATAGTCTCCTTGTTATACTATTCACACCCCTTCTGCTAGTCAGCAACCTCTAGCATACATGGAGTAATGCTTGAGGTCTCATAAACAACCCTTTCCACCCACTTGATCGAGATATGGATTTGGGGATATTACATTGTGCTTATGAAATGGAAATAAATAAAGTAATTATATCTTCATGTCGAAATTCCTCAGCTTTAAGAAAATTATATTAAAAATAAAAATGTTATACATTTACCTTCATTTATGATTAATGAATGGTCTTTTAACTCACAAAATATATATGGTTGTGTGGTCATTAACATTATCATGGTCATTCACTTTCTTGTGATCAATGATCTATTGAAATTAATTTTATTCCAAGTTCATATCTTCACTTACCACTAATGTTTTCCTATTTGGAATCATATTTATGTGTCATTACAGATCACCTTTGTATTTACCGTCCCCATTATTTTTTAAGAGGATGTTTTATCAACCCTTTTATAGTGTGTATTTTTCCTCAAATTAATTTTCAAATGATAAACTCATGATTAATAATATTATGTTCAAATTGTGAGGACATAATTTTTATAAAGAGGTGGAATTTAACACCCAGATATTTTTTGAAATATGTTTTCAAATTAATTTAATTAATTTGATAATTATTATTACAAAAATCACCATGTTTTAGGAAACCACATTATGAAATAAATATATATAGTTTCTAATTAAAATAAACTTATTTATTAATTCTTATTGAAGAAGTACATAATTTTAAGTAAAATTCATTTTATACTTCGATAATAAATTTCTTTCAGAAATGATTTTTAATTACTTTTGTGAATGGATAAAATATTTAGTTTCTACGAAATTTAGTAATTTTATTTTATGAAAACAATATATTTTTTGAAAATACTATATCAAAATTAGTATATGGCGAAATTTTTGGAATTTCCTGAAAATATTGGGTTGTAAGTGAAAATTTCATTTTTGTAAATATGGTCATAACCATTCATTAAAAAAATAATTTAAAGTCATGTTTTATTTTTTATTTGGTTATAAAGATAAATATTATCCATTCTATTAATAATAATCTAATTAATTTCTTTTGGACCATAAATTTTCATGATTTTGGTATAGATCAATTTTTATATCCAAAAATACATTTTTTTCTAAATATTATTTTTATGTTCAAAATATTTTTCCATTATAATAAACTAAAATAAACACTAATTGGGAATTATGTAAATTAATATTATATTTTATATATCTATATATATTAATTTAAATTCAAATAATGAATAGTACTAGTTATAGAGTTAATATCAAATCATCTTTTCATTGAAAAAAATCATTTTCCTAAAAAACTTTTTTATTGCTTTTTCCACACTTATTTTATAATTAATTTTTTAAAAATTTATAATATTTATTTTAAAAAATAAAATTAATTTTTTAAATATCCATTTAAAAATAATATTAGGGTGAATTTTTGGTAATGTTCCAAATATATTAATTTTTCAATGAATACTAAAAAACATTGGTTTTTATTGAAAATTACGTTCTCTTTTAAAGAATTTATTAGGGAAAATTTTATTTTAAAATGGCTTAGAAAATAAAATTAAATCATCTATATTATAATTAATCAAATCTAGTTCATTTTAGTCAATTTCATATTGATTTTTGATATAAAACCATTTTAAATGTTTGAATATTTTCTCTCTAGAAAACCGTTTTTTCATCACATCGCTAGGTTTAATTTTAGATTAACTTTGACCACTTATATTAATGGAATTTGTAAAAATATATTACATATTTGGAATCATAATAATATATATTATATAATAATATCATCTTAATTATTGATTGTAATGAATAGTAAAAATGATAAATATTAACTATCACGGTTAAGGTTAAAATGGGTTTATCGGGGGTTAAACTAAAAACATAATAGGTCAACTGACATAGAAACTTGTAAAAAACCCATTTTATGCTCATATTTCTACCTTATAACCTCTAATTGTCAATAATATCTCAGTGTTAATCCTTTTGGAATGTCAAAAATGTAGGTGCACTTTTTTAGTTTCATAAATTTAATGTGTGTTCTCTCCCCCACTTATAAAAGGTTACCCCATATACTCTCATATTTACCCAAATAACCATTTTGTTCTATGAATACCTAACCAAATATATTCCTTAATTACATACCCACATCATATAGGAATTATTTTTATTAGAAAAATCTTCTAATAATCATTTTAAGATAAACCTAAAGATGTTCTCTGAAGAAGAGGTAAAATTATCAAACTTGTATTTTTGTTTAATTTTTCATTAACCTCCTTAAAATATTATTAAAATTTTATAATATATTAACAATAGTATATCTCATATACTGAGATGTTATTAATTTAATTTCATTAAATAAATTTTTCTCCACTTCTATCAAATGGGAAATTATATTTTTGATCGTGTGTATGGAGGACTATTATCTCGTGAACCGATGTTATACGTTTTCCATCACCACCTCTCACAGCTGGATATAATGATGGATTTAATTTTTATATAAAATATTTATTATATTATTATACCTTTATAATTATAATACCACATAAACCTTACTATCTCCTAACACGTTGGAAAACAATAATGTCACATGTGTGTGCAGTGGAATATCATCTCGCAAACCAATGTGATTTTTTTTCATTTCTATTTTACTTGGATGGTAATAAGGAAATATTAATTGAATATATATTATATTTCTAAAATAATTATACTTATTTTATTATTATATCTCATATACCTTCTTACATTCCATTTTGTGGGAATATGATAATGTCGTTCATGTGTATAGGGGACTATCGCGTCGTGAAGCGATGTGATTTTTTTTCACTTACGCTTTAAATGAAATAAAATAAGGGTAAACTTAATTAATATATGTGACATATAAAAAAAATTCTTTAAATATAATATATTATTTACCTTTATTTATTTTTATAAATTGAGAAAATGGAAACAACATTCATGCATACCTACGATATACTGTCTCTATGAATGGTGTAACTCATTTTCATTATACAACTATAATGGATTACTCAATTAGAGGAATTGTCCACTATTAAAATGATTTTTTTCAATGAATGGTGTAACTCATTTGCATTACCTACGATATATTGTCTCTATGAATGGAGTGAACCTAGTTTAGTTAGAGGAATTGTCCACTATTAAAGTATTCAGAGTGAACCTTGACTACTATGATGGTTTGGGGAGTGATACCATTCCACTATGATATCCTTGGAAATTATCCTTGACTACTAAGGGAAAATATTTTTTATGCTTATGTGTTTTCCACAAGCCTATGTCTTATGCAAATAATATGATATCATGGATTATGTTCTTTGATTTATTTATGATTCATAACTTAAGAACTATCAATATATATTCTATGACTCAATTTTATTATCTAAGATACACATGGTCTAGTTTTTAAATTTTAATCTCATATTTTTATACCCTTATGTTCGTGTTATACTTATGTGACCATTGATACCTCCCTTGTGTATCCTTAATGAGCATCAAATATCACCCTTTTTTATAATTCATTTCTATAATTATCATAAATGATATTATATATCACATGTCTAAGAAGTTTTCTAGTTTATAGGAACTAAGTGGGAGACAATGTATAACTTTTATGAACTATTGGTTTTATGTGTCCATGTTATCAAATCACTAGACCAAAATGATTCTAGTGTGGATCAATATTTTTTTTAATTAATATTAATTTATTGTGATTTAATATTTATGTATGATAATTTTTATATTTAAAATTTACATATACTCCCTTATCACCCATTCATTAATAATTCTTTTTTTAAATCATTATTTCAAGTAATAACTACTTTTTTCCATGTATGTTTTGGTTTGTTAGTTTTTTCCCTTGTACATTGATTATGGGTCCATAGTATTTAGAATATTAATAATGATATTAATATAATATATATTCATTATATACATATTTATATTCATCCATAAAACTTAGATTAAGAAAATTTAATTACAATGTTCATGGAGACGGTAAGTCGTACGTATGCATGAACACCATTTTCATTTTCTTGACGAATGGAAGGAAAGAATGGTACAAGTTAATTAAAATTCAAAAAATGATTTTTTTTTATCATATATATCATATATATTAATTTAAACTATACTTTTTACCATCCATGTAAAGAGTAAATTAAAAAAAATCACATCGCTTCGTGGAGGTAGTAATTCATACGAATGCTTGAGCGACATTATTATTTTCCAATGGATTGGACTTTAAGAAGGTATATGTGATATTATAATCATATAATTATAATTATTTCATAAATATAAAATATATACATTAAATTTTTCATCATATCCATCCATGAGTGGTGGTGATAAAAAACTACTTACATCGGTTCCCAGGGAGATTGTCTGCCATACAAACGATCAACAGTTTTGTTTCCCATTTGATAAAAGGGGATATGTATATAGGGTATTAAATTAACAAAAAAATATCAATATATGTTATGTTATGATTTTATTATATCATTATAGTTTAATAATATCTGAAGTATGTGGAAGAAAAAATAAAGGAAAATATTCACTTAAGAACAATACCTCTTCTTCGGTAAATATCTTTAGGTTTGACCAAAATCCTTCATACAAGGGTTTTCTAATTAAATTAATTATAGGATATGGACTTTATTTAAGTAAGGTATTTGGAAAGTTATTTTTTAAAACAAAAGTAATTTTATGTGTGAAGAAAAGATATGAAGTGGTTACCTTTTATAAGTGAGGTGATTGGTATTTTTGTAAATACCCAAAACTATTCAATAATGGGAAGTCACTCTCAATACAGGTGCCTCCAAAATTAAGAAATAATGTATTGGTGGGAAGATATGGTAAATAGAAACATATTGAAATAAAAAATTCACATACTTTAAACATGTTATTCCCTTAACCAATAAGTTTACTTTTATAATTTTTTCACTAAGGAAACTTGTATTCTTACCTAGGTAATTTATCCTCTACCCCTAAAATTAAAATGGGGATTATTAGATAAATTTTACCCACTAATTATAAATATATAAATTCTAATTTATCAATTAAAAACCCTATTTGTTTTTAGAATTAATTTTAACACAAGCACATGTAATGTGAAAAAACTCGTTTTAACCTTAACCACAATAAATGATGTTTTATTATATAGGGGACAACGAAAGTTCTGATAAAAAAGAAAAAATCACATAAATGGATTTATTTTGATAATTTCAACTATTTACCATTAAATTTGATAAATATAATAGTTTTATTAATTTTAAATCATTTAATAAAAAAATATTTATTATAAAATTTCATTAATGTCGATTTTGACACTCTAATTGATTTGAAGTTAAAAACATCAAGATAATGATAAAATTCAAATATATATATTTAAAACATGCCTAACATGTTATAATTATCTATAAATTTTTTTAACACAATAAGTTATTCAAATTATATTAATTATAATATTTTTTAAATCATTTATTTTATTTTCCTTTTAATTAAAAACAGTATTACGTCTACATTATGTATGCATTTAAGGTAGTTATTTCATCGCTAAAAATTATATATAAATTACAATGATAAATAAAATTTATTTCTACTTCAAATTAGAATTTATAATAGAACATAAATCATTTTTATCCCTATTTTATCACATTATAGATTTTTACAAGAGAGTGACATATTTTGCTTTTCTTTACTTAAATTATTATTAGGGTCATAATCATTAACGTATGGCTAAAAAATAGAAATATTAAAGGACTTAAATGAGGGAGTGTCTATATATACCCATAAAATACAAATTAGAAAAGTGTTTATTTCATTATAACCCTTATATATTTAGAATAACCCCTAGTAAACATGTTTTACCCCTAACTGTGGTAACCAATTTTTACAGCCTTTACTATTCATTATAACCAAAAATTAAGTTGAAATTATTACCTAATATTAATTATGATGATTCCAAATATGGAATAAATTTTTTAAAATTAAATTTATTGAAGTGGAAGAATTTAATTTAAAATTAAATCTGTAAAACGTGTTTAAAATGATTTTTCCTAGAATGGGTTTTTCTGTCTTAAGATGATCTCACATTAACTATATGACTAATGATCATTATTATATTTATTTAAATTAATATAGTTAGATATATAATATATACATTTAATTTAAATTATTCTTTATTAAATTTTATTTTAATTAATTAAAATCGAAATACATTATGAATTTGAAAATAATTTTCAATAAAAAATAGTATTTTTCACTATGCATTGAAAAAGAAAAATTTTCAGAAAACAAAAAAAAAATCACCCTAAGATATTTTTCATATGATGAATTAAATAATAAATTTCATTTTATCAAATATATTTTCTATATGTGGCAAAAAATAGTTATATTATTTTCTCACAAAATATAGTAACAATCCTTTTTAAAGAAAACATATTTTTTGATAAATAAAATGAGTTTACTAAAAATTGAGTGATTATTTACTAAGAATTTAACAATACATTTATATTGAGTAGGAAATTAATATATATTTCATAAAAAATTTAATCATATCCATACACTCTAATTTAACGACTAGATTATAATGGTCATATTTAAATAATATATTCTACTATTCAATTAAGATCAGTGTTTCATGTTGTATACACTATCAAACATATAGTTCATCTTTTAAAAAAATATCAGGGTATTACACTAGCCTTAGAGGGTAAGCCCCACCAACTCTACTCTTAAGATATATCATAATTCCCATATCTTTTCCAAAGGTCACACTAAGTTTGTCTGTTCACCCAACCTATCATATATCTAACCATGGTATACCTACCCAAGTACTCACATACTAGAGGGGGATGTACAATCACCCCACACTTTGATCATATATCCCAAGTCTCTAAGTTATATAAAGTTTTTCAGGACCTACCCTATCATGACCCTTCCTAGTGGGGCCTGTGCTGCGACTCCCCAAGACTGCTTCTAATAGGCCAGGGTCTATTAACTAGCATGGAGTAGGAATATCACTATCATAGGAGGCATTGCCTATGTACTTGTACAAATGTACACATCTCCAAGACCATAAAATGATGAAATGTAAAAATCACTAAGTAAAAAATGCATGCATGCATCTATATCCCAAAAAAATAGTACATTAAGAAGTAAATTAAAGTAAAATAGGGCCAAATACAAGCCCAATACAAAGATTATATAAACAAAAGTCCAAACTATAAGAAAAAGGTATCGAGGATGCTGTCTGAAAGCTATAGGAACACACCTCGGTCTCTCCAGTCTCACTAATAACCATCTAGTCCTGGTCCACCTTGGACACTGTCAAAAGTTTGATCGTCTACACATGATATGACACTTGCAGGAAAAGACCGTGTAGGGTTGAGTAAAATAATACTCAGTAGGACACCCCCAAAACCACAAATAAATACAAAAAATGAAAGTACAGCCAATTATAGATATGTATAATTATATAGAAAATATAACCAAAATATCTAGATACACTCATTCCAAGACACACAGTCCAGAGGTAATCCAAAACCATAGTATATTAGCCTTATGATTCTAGTTTGAATATTCCATGAAGCACTCATATGGGAGAACACACTACTGAGTCTGATAGCATTGATGATGTCCTTCAGAGAGGTGCTTCTCGTCAGGTCTCACCATGAGAAAGATACACTGATAGTCTAAAGAGAATATGATACACATATGAGGATCATAACTAGGGCCATGAGATGATACCAAAAACTTAATCTAGATGAACCTACAAAGTAGAGGATAGGCGCTCACATAGTATTCTTCATGTCAATACTATGAACTCCACTTAGGAAATAGATATGAATAGTAGATCCCACTCTGGTCTTCTTGGTGGGATTCCAACAACTCAATCCATGTTTTCCTTCTGAAGGTATCGTAGTCCTAGGAGTAGGAAAATATTCACACAAACCTTTAGGGAAATGATAAAGGGAAGAAACCCTAATGAAACATGTCCAAGATACAGTGTACAAGAGAATAAAGACATGTAAAAGGGGGTACATAGTGTGTAGTAGGGGAACACACCATGTCCCATGACCTTAGGTATTGTCCATGTATAACGGCCCATTTCATTCAACCTATGTCGTGTATATGAGTACATGTAATGTTGAAGGGTTATACGTCATGTCTCTATATCTGGGATCCACTCGTGTACTCCAGTCATGTGAATGTACACGACATCAACCTGTATATCAGTACACATGGTATCCCATGTACCTTTTCCAAGCCCTACCAAGTGGGGGGACACACCATGTAGGTAATCTGTGTACTCCACATCATTTTTGTGTACTATAAAAGAACACATCTGATCATTCGAAGGGGGTTACACGCCATGTAGTCATGGACTACACACCATGTGTATTGGGTTTTCCAGAACCCAACTTCTTCCTCCCACTCATGAAGGTCAATCATCTAGTTTCCATTCCAGTGTTTTATTTTCCATAAAAATATAGATATGAGTTTGTTTGGTCATGCCATCATCGATTCAGTAAGATTTGGACCTTCAATAGGCTCAGAAAACAAGATCGTTTTCATTCTTCATTACGTGCTAAATAACATGAAATTTGAACCAACCATCATTCGATCCACTACCACAACCACCTTTGCACCTTCGTTGAGTCGTACCAATGTCGAATCTATGATTTCAATTCGTTTCTCTTAGAATTGAATGTGCAATGATCGATCATTCAAGAAAAGTCAAACCATAGGGAAGAATGAAGAATTGGGGGAGAAAAGAACAAACCAAATCAAGAGGGTTGAACCTTCATAGATGTTTGTATCGATATTGGTTCTTCAAGGTTATAATAATAAATGAATCAGTCAAAAGTTTTAATTACAAAGATTATAATCTCCCTCTAACCCTGAATTCATACCCATACCGCATAACGATTGATATGTGGTCCAATCAGTTCGTGTATTGGTCCGCGTTCAACATAAAAATAAACAAAGGTAAAAATAAAATCAAAATAACACACCCTACCTCAATTCAGATAAGTTTCTGATGATTAATTATTGATACGTTGCATTCGTTGGCAAGATCCATTGAATCTGAGGTTGTGTCGATTGATTGAATCACAATCCACAATTTTATTTTAATTCATTCAAGGTAATTCTCTAGGGGTTCTCTCCAAAAATCATCAAGAGATTCCAGGGTTATGCGAAAAACCCTGGAGTTCTGACATAAGGATGTATTTAAAGAAATAATAGTTTTCTACGTTGATAAATTAAATAAAATAGTTTTATTCAAATTATTTTATTCATTTTTGTGCTCATGATGACTTTTCCACAAACACCCCATCTCGACCAATGTTAGGTCACAGATAGGGTAAAACAACCATTCTTAACCCCAAGGTGACCTTAGATTTCTGATTTGGGCATCTATTTAGAATATATTTCACTTTTTTAGGAAAACTGCACATATGACCAACTTAATATTTTAATATTTTCAAGAATTTATTTTGGGCACACCGAGCCTCAAAATCGCACGCTATTTTAGTGCATGGTTTCAAAATTAATCCATATAATATCTAAAAAAATCACAAAAAATCCAAAACATTAAATTCTCCCCACCTTGGGGATTTATGTCCTTGAAAATCCAAAACAAATGCTACTCAAAATGATGTGGGTACTGAGCATGAATATAAGCCTTCTGCTCCCAAATACTCTCCTAGAGATTCATTTGTTTCCACTGAAAATGAAACAAAGGATTGATCACCCATGAAGGATCCTCTCCTACTGATCCTCAATATCTACTGGGTACTAAGCAAAAGTCTCTCCATACTCGATGTCCATCTTTCCCTAGTCGATAACATGGGATGGGTAGTGCACATACCTCCTCAGCTATGATATGCAGAAGACATCGTGCACCTAATCTAACTATGGGGGTAGATCCAAGTGGTACGCCACCTAACCAACACTATGAAGTATCTAGAAAGGTTCGATAAGCCTTGGAGATATCTTTTCACCTCATCCAAATCACTATAATCCCCTTCGAGGTGAAACCTAATGGAACACATGGCCTCCTTCCTCGAACTCCAAAGGCCTTCATCTCCTTTCATCATAAGACTTATGATAGATCTGTGTAGTCTTCATCCAATCCTAGATGATATGTACCTTCTCAGTTTTATCTTGCACCAACTTCGGGCCCATGATTGTCAACTCTCCTAGATCATTCCAGCAAAGCGGTGACCTGCAGGGTCTCCCGTACAAAGCCTTGAATTGTTCCATACCAATGTTGGAATGGTAGTTGTTTTATGAAAACTCCACCAGTGGTAGGTGGTCCTCCCAACTATGTCCAAAGTCTAACATGCATGCTTATGACATTTCCTCCAGAACCTGAATAGTATGCTCAGTATGGCTATCGGTTTTGGGGGTGAAATGTTGTGCTTAGGCATAACTGAGTCCCAAATGCCTCTTATAATCCCTTCCAAAACCAGGATGCAAAGAAAGAATCATTATTAGAAAAAATAATTGATGTAACTACCTAGATTTTAACTATCTCCCGTATGTAGAGGTGTCCCAATATCTCTACTGAACTCTACTCTCGAATATCTAGGAGTTGGTCTAACTTGGTGCCTCAGTCAATGATCTCCCAGATGGAATCATTTCCCCTATACATACATGGTAATCATGTCACAAAGTCGATAGATATCCCATCCCACTTAAATTTTTGAATTTCAATGGGTTGAGATAAACCTGATAGAACTTGGTGCTTGGACTTTACTTGTTTAAAAGTAAGGCATCATTAGACAAACTCTACAACTACTTTCTTAATCCCTATAAACCAAAACTGATGTTAGAGGTCCTAGTACATTTTCTCCACACCGGGATGTAATTCCAAAGGTGACATACGAAACTCTCTTAAGACCTCCTCCTGTAATATCATTGGTACCATCGTGCATCCTTTGAAAAGAATGACATTCTCCCCACATTTGGAAAATCCATTAGGATAATGACCTATGGATATCTGAGCACGCAGGGTCTCATTTTCGGTATCCCCAAGTCGTGCCTCCTTGAATCGTCATAAGAGTAGAGGGGTGAAAACCATAGATTGGAGGTAAGATGATTCATCTCCATCCATAAAGGATAACTATAATGAGGCTAACTTCTCTGAAACCTTTTTTCAGAAATAGTGAACTATATCTTCTATTGAGAGAATCTACTACACCATGTTCCCCTTCCTAGAAGTATATAAAATATAAAAGTCATAGTCCTAGAGGAACTTTATTCCTCGCATATTTATATAGTTTATATCCTTATAAGAAAAGATATACTTGAGTATCTTGTGATCGGAGTAGATGATAAACTGCTCTCCCATCTGGTAGTGTCGCTACATATTCAAAGAGAATACTACCGCTGATAACTTATGATCATGCGTTGCGTAGTTTTTTCTCATGTGGTATCAACTGGAGTGAACCATAAAAAATCACCACTTGCCTCTACATCAAAACACAATGAATCCCGATTCCTGATGCATCAGTAAACACTACATACTTGATACCCTCCTCTGGTAATCTCAAGATGGGAGTGCTCATCTAACTCTGCCTCAACTAATAAAAATCATGTTGGCACCTTTTTTTCCACATGAAAGGATTCCCCTTTCTATTCAAACCTATCATGGGTGATGACATCCTAGAGAAATCTGGTATAAACCACTGGTAATATCCTACCAACCCAAGGATTCTTTTCACCTCCATCACACTCTTAGGTGGCTACCATGAAAACACTACCTCAACCTTGAATGGGTCCACTCCACTCCATTCATTGAGATAACATGTCCCAAAAAAGTGGACCACCTAAATCCAGAATTTGAACTTTAAGAGCTTTATGTAAAGATAGTGTTCTCGGAGTATGTCCAGAACTATCCTTAAGTGTCTCTCATGATCCTCCTCAAACACTAAGTACAAAAGCATATCATCGATGAAGACTACCATGAACCAGTCCAAGTAAGGATAAAATATTGGTTTCATGAGTCCCATGAACACTTCTGGGGAATTCATCATGTAAAAGGGAATCATTAGGTAATCATAGAGACCATAGCGACATCAGAATGTTATCTTTTAATATTCTCATCCAGTACTTGAAACTGTTGGTAGCTTGATCTGAGGTCAACCTTGGAGAACCATTGTTCCCCTCTCAACTAATCAATGAGGTGTCCATCCTTGGTAGTGGATACATATACTTCATGGTAACCGGATTCAAGTGACATTATTCCACACATAACCTCAAGATCCCATATTCCTTCTTGGAAAACAAAACTGGGGCTACCCAGGGTGAAACATTGGGTCTCATGAAGCCATTCATCTACATGCCCTCCAACTGAACCCTCAACTTGCGAAGCTCTATGGGAGCCATACGATATGCTATTGAAGATATTGGTTTCGTCCCAGTTTTTACATCAATGTAGAAGTATATCTATTAGTGGGGAGGTAAACCGAAAACATTTTCAGGAAAAACATCCTCATACTCTGCCACCACGACAAGAAACTGGAATATTATAACATCCACTACAACAAGGGTTAGTCTAGCCAACTGATGATAAATCAGTTGATCCCCCCAACGCATGAGTCTACCTTGTTCTCTCTGGGTTTTCTTTTCACAAATAAATAAAAACTTGGTTCTCTCACTGTGGAAACACCACACCCTTCGTAAATAATATTCAATATAGGCATGGACTGTAGATAACCAATTCATACCAAGAATGAAGTTGTAATTCCTCGATTCTACTACCAATATATTATAATAGAAAATCTTTCCTTCTAGATTTAGGTCACACTATAATCATAAGTGTTTGATCTATCAGTCTTCTCCAGTAGGAGTCTCTAAGAGTAAGGTTCAAGTAAATGGTTCAACCAGAATATCTAAGTCTCATACAAGGTATTTTGAAAGAAAGGAATGGACATCACCTATATATATCAGTATTGAAGATAAATTATAAAATACATAGATTAAACATCGAATCATTCCTAGATCCCCTGGGCCATAAGTCTTGACCGCCTGTAGCTGTCCTTGCCCATGTTCCCCAACTCTATGTGCCTAATGTGGACCACCTGGGGTGGTGGTGGTAACAATTTGAAATTTCAACCACCTCATTCTACTCTTCTAACTCTTCTTCCACACCCTCCACCCATCAGAACTACCTAATCATGTTGTGGTCTCTACCTTGGTGGTCCATCCACAGTCTCCCTGTCAACTACATTGTGGGTCAGAAAATCTCAAGAGAGATGTCCCTTGATATTTCATTATTAGAACCACCTCTCTCTAGGCTGACTGGATCCACCCTATCAGCCCAAAACTACTTATCCTCTTTCCTGGGACCTCCTCTTGAAATGTCTCCCACATCCAGGTCCTTGAGACTAACATCGAATCCCTACTGCTAAGGTATATTCTCCTACTTGCCCACTGCTAACAATCATCGACTATATATACTCATCCAAGAACCTTTCAACCATCAAAGACCACTCAAGCAGCCCATCATAAGTAAGAATTCATAGAGGAATAACACTAGCTCAAATTTCCCTATTCAGACCTCGCTCGAAGGTCCAGACCCTGAATTACTGATCTTGAACCATATCCATTGATTACTTTGAATGGTTGGTAAAACTCGATGAATAATCATCCAATAACATACTTCCCTTCTAGAGATGAATAAGCTCCTAGATATGCACAACCTCCATGGTAACTGGTGATAACTACTCAATAAATAGGTGCTCAAAATCATTCCATGAAAGAGTCACCTCATTGTAAGTCTAGGTAACCAAACTCCACCATCATCATGTTGTGATATGAAGAAGGCTCACCAACAGGACCACAATCTAATCTGTTTCTATCCGGAATATATAGAAAACTTGGTTCATAGCCTTAATATAGTACTTATATGCATATGGATCAGTCTCACCTCAGAACCTGAGGGGTCTCTTCCACTAAAACTCATGAAGTGCGCTCAGAATACACTCCTCGTCCACTGGTATAGTGGGTACCATGTGCTTCTCCACAGGTGGTGGTATGTCTAGTTCACCACTTGGAGGTAACATCTTGGGAATCGGTCCCTATATCAAAGCCTCATCACTCAGGGGGAAATCCAAAAGATCAATCTACTGAATCATGGATGGAATACGTCATAGAGGCATCCTAAAAGTAAAAAAGATATACTATGTTCAATTAGTATATTTGGATAGCTGAATCAAGAAGTACATGGAAACCATAACCCATTCCTATATGATTCATGTACCATTATTTTCCCTATAACCAATGTTCTCATGTACCGAGTCAAAAAGTAGGTGATTAGAGTCTTGGTGTATGGATACGTAGGTCGCCGCACTAGTCCTGGAGTCCCTGACCTAAAACCTGATGTCAAAACACTTAACACAGTTTCCTCATACCAATATCATATACTCTTAGTCCTAAAGTAGAACTAACCCCCTCTAATATCACTCTTTAATTACCTGTCCCAGTGTGCCCCGTGTTGTGACTCCTCAGGCCCACCTCCAATGAGCTTAGGGGTGGGGACTTGAATCGTGTAGGCATATCACTAAAATGGGAGGCATTGCCTATGTACCTATACACATGCACACATCTATAAGCCCACAAAATGATGAAATTTAAAAATCAATAAATAAACAATGCATGCATACATCTATATCCAACAACCAGAGTGTGATAGAAAGTAATGTAATGTAAAACAGGGAAATATACAAGCCCAACACAAAGAGTCAACAAATAGAAGTCCAACTTGTATGAAAAAAAAATTGTGACTACTATCAAAAGGCCGCAGGAACACACCTCAGTCTTTCCAGTCTCACTAAGAACCATCTAGTCCTAGTCTTCCTAGTACTCTGTTAAAATGTCGATTGTATTTACAAGACATGACATGTTATGGAAAATCCTGTTCAGGGGTGAGTATAAAAATACCATGTCGGACACCCTAAAAACCACAAATTAATATAACAAAAGAAATTATAGTCGGCTCTACACAGGTATATGTCTACTTCACATATAACAAGAATATATAGATATACTCAATCTAAGAAACAAATTCTATAGGTAAGCCACAACCATAGTATACCAGCCTTGGGATTCCAGTTGAAAGATTCCATGTAGAGCTCATCTGGGAGAACACACTCCTGGGTCTGATAGCACTATCAATGTCTGTCCGAGAGGTGCTTCTTGTTAGGTCTCTCCATGAGAAAGATACAATGATAGTATTAAGATAATATGATACATAGATGAGGATCATATCTAGGGACATGGGGTGATACCAAAAACTCAATCTAGATCAACCCACTTATTAGTGGATCGGTTCCCATGTAGTGTTAGTCACGACGATACCAAGAACTCCACTTAGGGAATGAAGATGAATAGAGGATCCCACTCTAGGCCTCTCAGGGGGATTCCAACAACTCTATCCAGGTAATACTGCTGAAGGAATCATAGTCCTAGGATTAGAAAATGATTCGCTCCAACCTCCCGGTAAATGATAAAGGGAATGAACCCTAATGAAACATTTCCATAATATAGTGTAAAAAAATAATCAATCCATGTATAAAGGGGTACACAACATGTAGTAAGGGAACACTCCATGTCCCTTGACCTCGGGTACCTCCTATGTAGAAAAGATTGTATCATTCAACTCATGTCGTGTATAAGAGTGCACAACATGTGGAAGGGTTACACTCCATGTCTCTGTAGTTGAGGTCTGCCCATGTACTCTAGCTCCAATCATGTACACGGTGTCATCTCATGTACCTGTACATGGGGTAGCGTATTTACATGGTTTAGTCCATGCTGTGTAGGGGGGTACATGCCATATAGGAAACCCTTGTACTCCATCCCATTTCTGTGTACTATCATAGGTACACGTCAGGTCATTCCAAGGGGACTAAATTCCATGTAGTCAGGGACTACACACCGTGTGTATTGGGTTTCCCAAAACCAGTATTCTTCCTCCCACTCATGCCATTCGATCTTTAGGCTTCTGTTCCGGTGGTTGGTTTTCTATGAAAATCTATATCCAACATCGTTCATTCATTTCATCACTTAATCTATAGGATTCAAACCATAAATCATCTTGTAAAACAACATCATCTCTATTATTTTTTATGCATTAAAGAACAGGAAATCAACACTAACCATCATTGGATTCACTTTCATAACCACCTTCACACCTCTGTCAAGTCGTACCGATTCCGAATCTACAATTTTGAATAATTGCACCAATAATAGAATGAACAACAATCAATAGTTCAAGAAAAGTTGTACTGCAGGGAAGAAAGATAAATACCATGAAGAACATTGAATCAGGGGAGAAAACAAAAAACCAAATTGAGATGTATGAACCTTGATTTATTTTCGTTTTGATCTTAGTTCATAACCATTAGAACGGTAAACGAATCGATCAGTAGTTTTAATCGCAATGATTATAATCTACCACTAAACCTTGAAATCATATCCATCCCACATAATGATCGATATGTGTGCCAATCTATTCATGGATTGGTCCGCATTCATTGTAAAAATCAAAAACAGGGAGAAGAAAATCAAAATAACACACCCTACCTTGATTCGGATTGGTTGCTGATGAAGAGTAATCATTTTTTCATGTTCATTGGAGAGATTTTTTGAATCTGAGGCTGCGCTGATCAATCAATAAATGATATGAAAACTCATCATAAATCATTAGAGTGAATTATCCAGGGGTTATCTCCAATGATACTCAAGAGATTTCAGAGTTATGTAGTTAACCCTAGAATTCTAACATATGTATTCAAAGAAAAATTAGGTCACTATGATGATAGACAAAATAAAATAATTTTATTCAAATAATTTTATTCATTTCTACACTCATGACAACTTTTCCGCAAATAGTTATCATTGACCAATGTTAGGTCGTGCCTAGGGTAAAACCTCCATTCTAAACTCAATGGTTCTCCCATATTTCTAATCCAGGAACCCATTTAGAAGATATTCCACTTTTTTAGGAAAATAATGCATGCATACTATTTAATATTTTAATATTTTTCAATAATTTATTCCGAGCACATCGGGCCTTGGAATCGCTTGTCATCTTAGCACCTAATCTCAAAATTAATCCATATAATATCAAAAAATAATAAACGAAAAATCATAGACATTACATAACCTTAGGTTCTAATGTGAAATCCAATGTTTTATATTTTTTTCTATCTTTACTTCCTACTTAGGGAAACTAAGGGTACCTATCTTGAGGTCTGATACATCTCAAGTCATCCATCATACACAATCCATCAACAATTAATGGTTAAGGCATCAATCTAATGCATAAGGGGCCATCGTAGCCCTTTTAACTCTGTACATTTCTATGTATATTTTAATTAAACAGTTAATTCGGTAAAATTTTGATCACCCTCATTGGAGAGACCTCTTAACAAGTCTATAAAAACATTCATTAACCATATAGATATGATCAAGAAAACTCCTACCTCAATCAAAGAAATTCCCTTTTTAATAAAATTATAGGGAATCTTTCCAAAACTCAACCAATCCTATATAACCTTCCATGAACATATCCCAAGTCATAGTATATAATTTAATTAACCATAAAAATATACAAGCAATTTATAAATTTAATTAAGTGTAAATTTAATATGTATAACTATCTAAAATATCACCAGCTATCATATTCTCACTAAAAACTCGACCAAAAGGGTGTGGTTCATTTTTGACATGCAACCATACCTATTCCACAAAAAATCCCCAATTTTCTTCCTAATTCATCTTTTAATTTCATATATTTTGGTAAAAACTTGAAATAAATTCACTAGGAATTAATACTTCACTAAAATAGCATGAAATAGAATGAAATTATCATCACATGATTCCCTCTAGGAACACTAAGAAAAAGCCTCATCATCCTAAATTATACTGACCATAATCTATTGTAAATCGCACCTAAAACCATTTTTGAATCATTCAAAATTTAGAGGCAATGAAAGGAAACAAAAAATATAAGGGGAAATAGAATATTGATAGAAATAATAAAAATATCAATGAATGTTACCTCTATCCATAGGGGATGGAAAAGGGATTATGAGGGGGATGAGATGTCCAAATGTCCCTCCCCATATGCCATTTGTCGACAAAAAAAGGGTCCAAACATAAAATTATGGTCATTTAACTTATTTAAAAAATAATCATTTTCTCAATCATAGTGTGACTAGGAGTGTCACAACACAATGCACGCCATTATCTAAAAATTTATTACTCTGATCAAGGAATTCATGACATGGAAACCCTAATAAAATGGTACCCCCTTTGCATGAATCCCTTTTTGGAATAACCTATGAGTCATGGCATGATCTTCTACGGAAGAAAAATTTCATCCAGGCACCTGTCCATGCACCAACATCCATTTGATCTCCTGTTAAAAAACTTTTGCCTCATTCCACATACAAAAACATCATTTAGATATATCCCAAAACCTAAATTTCCAATACAAATATCAATTCATGAATCAAAACCTCCTCTAGAGATAAAATTAAAATTCATTTTATATTTTACAATGAGGGAAAAAATATTCTTTACAAAAACCACTAACAATAAAGAAAAGGGAACAATTAATAAAGGATTATGTGAGTTATGATTTATGAAACTTTATGAAATATTATTCAGTTATCGTAGAAGTAAATGTTAGAATAAAATGATAATTATAAAATGTTTATCATAGTTATGTTGATAGGTGATATTTTTATTGGATCACTTTTGAATCAGTCAATTTAGAATTGAGTGAAAAGTGGATAAATTAGTGGCTCCCATGTTGAGACCATTTTTTCAACCAATCTTGGTCATTGAAAATTATTTTTATGGAGAAGTGTTTTATTTAAAATTTATTCATTTATTTGGTTTAAAATGGGTCAAGATCAATTGTAATTGAACCTTCATCATTGAGAAATTGAAATAATAATGAATAAAATTTGAGAAAACAAAACTTTAATCCAAAAAAATGAAAGAACTTAGTAAAATAAAAAATCAAATAATTATTATTAATGAAATTAAAGTCTCATAGATTTAAATTCTAAATTTGAATACATAAAATAATTTCATATTAAGAACAGAAAAAACTAAGGAAAAAAAGAATAAGTCAAAGAATATTCTCTATCATGATAGGTTCCTTTCCAAAATTATTCCTCATCTAGGTATTCATATGTATTTCCTTGAGCATCATTAATTTTATATAAAATTTATTCCCCCATCCCTTTGGTCATATTTGAGAAAATAAGAGGAACTTTGTATGCCCTCACTCACTTACATAGTCTTCCGGATCACCTTTTTCACCACATCAATGATCATCATACTTTATATACCCTTTATTTAACTCAATCTAATTTTCCCTATAATTGATTATTCCCACACAAGCATCTTTTTTCATCTACATGAATAGTTCATCTAGATATGTATCTAGATTAATTAGTTTTCAACTGGCTACCCAATTGATTCTAAACTGGCCTCTATATCCCTTTAGATATATTTATTATTTTTTTAAGAGAAATATTTAATGCCAAATCTGTTGAAGAATATGTCACAATTGATAATTGTATTTTCTTTATAGATGATTGAGATTGTGTGAATGAATTTTCAATAGGTTTTATATCCATAGGGTTCATGAATCTATGTTTCAAATTCAATATTTTAAAGCTTTATCAAATGGGTTTTCCATCCCTTTGTCTTCATTATTCATTTGTCTCTAACTAAATTCATTCATAAAAGATACCTCATAGACTTTTAATACTCAGGTATATCCTTATAATCAAATAACCGAAATCATGTTTGAATATGAATAAGACATCTCCAAACCATAATTTTTGAAAAACGAGCATGATAGAGTCATCATTAACATTCATTACTCAACATAAACTCAATACAAATCCTTTTGTCTCAAACTACAGATCCCAGATCACATGACCAATCAAAGTTCACCAAAAACATATTATTTAATTATGTTTTATAAATAAAAAACTATTTTTATAATTAATCTATCAACCACACACACAATATTCAAAATTTTGATTTATTTAAAACTACAAAAACATTTTCTCTACTAATCTTATCCATAATTATGTTTGAAATTTTAGAGGAACATTATAATGTAGATAGTGTTTATTCATCTTCATTATAGAGTTCATAGTGTTTAGAAGAATTGAGACCCCTTTATCTTCTCGAACAAATAATTAGAAAAAATATCAGGAGAATGTGAATCCTTCTCCATATTAGTTCATTAGTGGTTCAAAACCCTTCTTTGGTAGGTGTGTCCTAGCCTTCCAAAACCATTAATAGTAATTTTTCAGCTTCAATGATCTAATTTAACCATCTATTCTATCCACATCGACACCTTATTTCTACAAAGTGATCGAGAGTTCATTGTTGAATATGTAAAGTAGGAATTTATCATATTTTAAAAATATTTATTTAATATTAGAACATCTATAATTTCCATCGATTGATAATGTTGGGATATTTTTCATCCTCCTAAACAATCTTCACATGGAATAGTCAATTTTCACTATGAGGCATAAATATTTTCATTCAGGTTGAGGAACTATTTAGAAGCTTCTTAGCCAATATTGATTTATCTTTGACTAGGCTATGATATTATTTACTTGAGTTCTTGAATAAAATAAATCATCTTGATAGTTCTTAACATCCATTTAAAAAATTCTTCTTAGCTTGGTCATTTTGGTGGAAATCCAATCAAGATCATGTTTTGGTTTGTGTTTCTTCCTTGGGATAATTGATTTTTTTCATCTATATGTTTTTTTGGTCCATCCTCTTTGATCTAAATAGAGCTACCATTGAACATATGAAACTAGCCTCTTTAGAACATGGATGAATCTCAAGATTTATTTACTCATACATATCATCAATAGATAATTCCTATGAATGTACTAATTTAATAATATGCTACTATAATTCAGTCATATGTTTATTTATTTCATTCATACTAAGATAAAAGGGATAACTCATATAGTTTTGATGTTCACTCATAAGATTTTTTTTAAATTTCAAAACTGGATGTGATGAATCATACACACTTTTTTCTATTCACTCTTACATAGTTTCTATATGAGAACACATATGCTACATCATTTCAAAAAAACATTTTCTCCAATTTTTACACTTATATAGTAGTAATAGCTAGAATAATTCTTCTACACAAATTTTAATAATTCTGAAAATTCTCAATCAAATATTTAAACAAACACTAATATTTTTTAACAATGAAATTAAAAATGAAAAATAAAAAAATACTACATCAATTTTTATTAAAAATAAATCATGGATTTTAGTAATATTAATGCCAAAATCAATATATCTTTTATAAAAATGTCCAAATTTTTATTTCAATAAAATTAACACCAAAATAAACTAGGGTTTTTAATTTTAAAATATAGAAAAACTAGAGAAAATAAAATTTTATGTATTTAGACCTAAAAATAAAAATTTTAAAGTAAAGGTTCACATATTAATATTTTTATCAAAAAATGATCCAAAATAATTTATCTATAAATTAAAGTAAATTTTGGACAAAAATTCCTCAAAAAAAATTCTATATAGATGTATCAAACATGTATTAAAATAAGGCCACAACACTTCCACCTCTTGATGGCCAATTAATACATCAATGGTTGCTTACTTTATGATTTATTTGCATATAGTATATGGGTGGGGTCATACTTCCCACATAGAATCCAAAATATGATGTATCATAAAAAAGTTTATAATATTCTCTATGATCCTTCCCAAAGACCATCCGTATGAATTTCATCTTAAATTATTTTAATATAAATGCAATCTATGAGGGATAATAAGGTTTAAATAAATGTTTCATTTTTTTCTATATTTTTGTAAAATAGGGAATGTATATAAAAATTATACCAAATATTTTTCCAAAATTTTTTCCTTCAATGATAGAATAATATTATTCCATGTATCCATATCAATTGACACATGATTTTGAGTACTCATACCTGTATTTGTAATGAAAATATACTTTTGGAGGTCAATAGGTTTACCCAGGGCATTCCATCTAAACATGGATTTTAGACCTTTACATCTCGTCTTAAAAACTTTTTATAACATTTTTGTGATAAACTTATCATATCTTTTTCAACTATATGATATTAATTATATAAAATTTTCTAAATTTCAACATTGTAGACATATTATTCCTCGATATGGTTAGTATCAATAGATGGAAAATACATCATCTGTAAAAGTAGTTAAACATTTAATTTAGATTATGTAATTACATTAGTGATAACTTAATTTCGTAAGGAAACACATTGTGTATAAAAACTATTCAGATACATTTGACCTATTTATTGAACTGTTTTTTAATGGTCGAATAGATTTGTACCCTATAGTATCCAAATCCCCTCCTTATGGTTCTCTTTTACATATAAGACAACATCTTTAATGGGACTATATTGAAATGATTATGACATCCCAATGAAAGAGTTATCATCAATGTAATTTTCATTTAATATTATAATTGTTTTATTTAAAAACTAAATAATTGAACAATTTTTTCTTGAAGGATATTGTGAAAAAAAATACTTAAACCCTTTATGGTTCCATATTGAACAATTTGTCTATATACCCTTCATTAATGAAATTAAATTTCATGAATCCCAATTTATCAATTTTAATTTCACAACAATTATCAACCCATTTTCATTGAAAAATTACCTCATTATGTTTTAAAATCCAACTCCCATATTTTTTCAATGAAACCTAGCATATTTGAAACAATTGTATTTCAGTCCATGGTGAAGGATACATGCATTGATTCTACCATGGGTGTAACTATACAATTTTTCAATTTAATATATTAATTATATTCCTTTAAAAGAATTTATAACTATTAGTTACATAAACATTTTTAGATAATCCGTGTACACTTGTTATTATTTCTAACCATTGAAGTTATTCTGAAATAAAATTTGTATGTGAACATAACTCTTTAAATATATGGTCTCAAAACCATCCTATAAACTATTGATTATTTATATTTTATATCCATATTTTATTCCTTGAAAGATTCAAATACCTAAGAATAATTTTGTGTGATTCAACATATAGTACAACCATAATAATTTTTTGAAAATTATAATGGTGTGTCTTCTCCCACTCTATATTTGTAATTGCAACAAAATATCTTTATGAAATTCTTTTACACACAATGTGTTCTATGTGATGATATTTTTGGAGACTAATGATATCCAAATTTTATAGGTATTCACTACATTATTCTAAGGCTTCTTCAATAATATATTACTCTAAAATACAACACTCTAAATGACTTTTATTTTTAACATACCCTTTAGAAAATTTTAAATACAATTTAATAGGGCACATCCATTTATAATATACAAGACCATATAGTCAAATAACTCTAACCATGTGAACCTTTATATCAAATAATGAATGTAAAAAGAAAATAACCAACTCACATAATATGAAAATAATTATATTTTCCATAGTTCAAAATTTCTTTGAGTTTATAACTTTTTTCACGAAACTTTGAAAAAGAATAAATGCCTGGTTAATTTTTGTTAGAGACTTTTTAGTAAAATTTAATGTAAATACACAGGAAATAAATATAACATTAAAAAAATCTAGTTTTGTTATATTAGGAACTTTATGTTCAAATAAATTATTGATATGATATGCATGATATTGGATGAGTCTCCCTATTGAACCATTACAACATTAATAAAGTTGAAAAATTGAAATATATATTTCTTATAAAGAGTGTAAGACACTGGAGGAATAAAATTATGTATTTCACCCTTCACTGGCACCAACTCTTACCTTATCCCCACATCAATCATGTCCAACTGATCCTTAATTCTATATTTATTTTTTTAGGTGCATCTAGTATTATGCCAATGGAACTATCATATTCAATTTTTTCTACACTAATGAGATCAAGAAAATAATTGAAATATAGCCACTTCTAATAAAATAATTAGATAAACTAATCAATTTTTTCCAACCAATTTTTTTGAGGTTTCTCAAAAATGGTTTATTACAAATAGTGACAAAATCTTTTAATTTCTCAAACTATTAGTCACTTATTAATGGAGAAGGTGTTGTTCATTTTTATGAATCTCCATCAAATGATACTTTCCCTTATTTTAATTTACACCATCAGGTTAAAAAATTTCAATGTCTTATAATGTTTTATACAAGGAATGTTTAAACCTAATTATGTATGTGGCTTCTTCACTAATGATAAAACATAAGAGTACATTAATGTTAATTCCTTGCAAATTTATATGGGTGGAAGGTAATGTTTCTTTTTGAACAACATGGATATCAACATGAACTTTTGATTTATTTGATAATAATATAACATAACTCTTGAATACCATATAAATTTTAGATATTTGATCAATGAAATCAAATGAACTTCAATTTCATTAGTAGGTTGTTTTGTTCTTGATATCAGAATAGATAACATAATGTTTTTTTGATTCATGCACTTCCATGGTGGAAGGTTATAATTTACAAACATAATCATTAATATACTATAATTACTTACTTTTACACCAAAATGATTCATTCCATCAATAGATAGAGCACGATAGAGTATTGTTGAATCATTTCAGAATTTAGAATACCCGTTGTCAATTTTCTTCAACCGGTGATAGTATATTGGGTGATAAAGTTTCCCATCTAGATTTCTTATATCTATAATCCATGTATATTTCCTTGAAATCTATATAATTAAATATAGTCTTATAAACCATAAAATGATTATAAAGTACTATAAAACCTGTGAAAGACATAATTCATCTTTCTTATATCGATCCACACCAAAATTATGGTATTTTTTAATTAATTCATGTTTCTTGAAAAAAATATAAATCCTTTTGGATATATATTTATTCTTTATAAAATTATACACATTAAACATAAATAAATTTATAATCATATATTTGACAAGAAATCTCATTATCCTATAGTAACATATCATTCAAGTGAGCAGCTAGATCTATAAAGTTGGTGCCACTCCAACTATTTAAATCCATAAAATTGTATAGATTTATTATAGTTAAAAAATTTATACATTTATTGAACCCATTATGAAATAGAATCATTACACATATAGTAACTTCTCAAATAGCTTTGTAAAATTATAAATTATCTCTTCAACTAACATTTTCATTTCATCAATATGATCGCCATCATCATTTATAGTTTTACTTATATCATATGATCCATAATATAGTGTTATCGAAGTAACTAGACACATTCATATCATCACTATATTTGGTCTAGTATTTATAATTTTGATCCATTCCATGAGAGATCAAGTCTTCTTCTAAATTTTCTGGATAAATTCATATTGAACAAAAATAACAAAAACATGAAAAAATGATTTGTGAAAGATAATTTCCATGCTATTTTGTAACAGTGATGAAATATTTTACCCCATACTCATACTCTTTTGTTATACGATTATAATCCTTCTATTTATGATTCATATTTATCCTATTTGGTTAAACAATATTCATATTTGACAATAAATATTTAAAAACACAAAAGGAATGGATAAAACATATTGTTTTTACATATGTAAATTTTATATAGTATAACATTTAACAAATATAATTTAAAATTATAATACATACATATGGTAGATATTTAGTTTATAACACTTGATTTAAAATAATTAATGGTGTTTTAATGTGTTATGTTTCAATAATTATTTAATGCATTATGTTAAAGTTTTAAAATTTAATTTTACATGAACCTATGTTCTAGTTATTTATTTATACTTTCTATCATTAAAACCTTGATTTAGAACCTTTTTAAAAGTTGATTTTTGGTATTAAAAAATCATGCCAGTTCTTAATTTAAATAAGTAAATTCTATCATGTTATTTCAGTATTTCTAAATTGGTTGGTTATTATTTCATTACATGTTCTTATATGAATTTTATCATTTTTAAAAGTGTTGTTGTATATGAATAAATTGTTTATATTTTCTATTTATTCTTGGTTTCTTATGTGAATACCATTAATCCTTTCTTCTTGTTATAGAATTCAATGTTCTATTAACTCATCATGTGGTTTTCTTTTCTTTAATTTCTTAGAAAGTACCATTTTTATGTTTTCATAATTATATATTTTATAAAGCATCATATAGTTTTGAGATCAATAATTGAATGTTTTTTCAATGTTTGGGTTATCTCCCTTGACATTATTTTGATTAACTTAGTAATTTTTTATATATCTCAATCCTTTGCTCATAAAGGAAATTATTATTTGATACATTTTTTTTGTGATATCCTAAGTCCTTATACCCCTGGCCCAAAGACCATTAATTTTTTATTATCCAGATAATCCCTCATTTTAATAGGGTTAATATTAAACACTTACACGACCTAAAAGACCCATAATACATAGCCCAAAAGTCCCTAATTCCATCTAGTTATCTTCCAGATCTATTTCTTGATGCCTCATCTGAAACTAACCATCTCCACCCTGTTGTGAGGCTCTAGATGTTCTCTAAAATACATGCACAGCTACTAGTGACCATTTAGAAAGATGATCATCATACATGATAATTTCTATATACATACATCACACTATAATTTCCATCTATCAAATTTTTCAAATATATTACGTAGGCTATATATTAACATATTTATGGCCTTGTGGCCTGAAGTCTAATGGTTTCTTGAAAAACCTATGGACAAAATCATAATACATGACCTAAAATTGAAATTCTGATAAATAGAACTACTACTATAGTACCCGTTTGTGGTACTATTATAATACAATGAATTATACCTGAGATTATTTCCTAATTATATACTCTTAATGGTATGAATATACCTTTATCAACCATGAATTTTTGTATTATTTTATACATTAAAATGTAATTAGTTTCATTCCATTGAAACCAAAATGAATTAAACGTCACTAGAAAATACATATCCTTGGATAAGAACAACATAGTAAAGGTTTCATACATAGTAGAAATTGATCCATACAATTTAAATGGATGGTTTTTTGTTGAATCCAATGAATAAATCATAATTACATGATGAAGAAATAAATTTGTAATGATAATATCCGGTGAACCATAATGAAATAATTCTGAAACCAAATAGAGGATCTTTTATGTTAAATTTATAATTAATTTAATGAGAATAAAATAACTCAATCATGGATTCCTTCTTTGATGAATGAGTTGACTTTGTGACCCTTCAATTGGTTGTACCATTACAGTTCCAAATAGTATTCAAAGTAAAATCCCTCTTACAATCACCACACATGGTACATTGATCTCGATCAGTGTCAATGGTACTATGGGTTCTAGTGTGGTGGTAATGATCATCTTGTGCCACTCACCATTGATTGGAAAACAATTCATTTCAATTTTAGGATTTATTTTTTATTTATTATTTTTGAGAATGAGGATTAAGTTGGAAGTGATTCTCTTGATATTTAGAGAAAACCCTAGGGATGTTCTTTGAGGAGATAATTATCTAGACAGGAGTAATGTTACGCACAACAAATGATTTTCACACATTTCTTATAAACCTAAGAAATGATATAACATGGTATTTATTTAGCTAGATTATGGAATAATATTATTATTATTTATTTGACACACCCATGTCTCGCAGATCAAATAATTATCATTCCCACCAAACATATTAAATTGCTGTGTGTTTTCTTTAGTATTTATAAAACCATGAATAATAAATGATATTTATTTGATAAATAAATAAATGTAATATTCATGGTCTTGTGAATAAATATTTATTTAATATTCAACTCACATAAAGTAGATATTGGATATATGAGACCAATAAATTCTAGATAAATATCATTCCTTGGTCTGGATAATAATATTTATACTAATAATTAATTTACAATAGAATTTAATTGATATCAATAGAAACATTAAGTGGGTGAACCTCTAGGCCTATCCCTTAGTGGTAATAAGAGGGTTCTCATAAAGTCTAATATCATAATATAAAAACACATGAAGGAACCCAATAAGAAAATGTTAATTTTGAAATGAAGATAATGACATATGAATAATCACTATGTTATATAATAACTTTGTCTTGATATCTAATCAAGTAGGTTGTATACTCATGTCATTAACCTTTATGATTGATATATGTTTCTTTGACATCCTAAAATTAACCTATCAATACACCAAGGATATGTAATTTATTTTTAATGTTCCATTCTAATAAAAGAGTTTAGATATCAACATCAAAAATATTAAATATAAAAAACATTCACCAAATTATTCATTAATAACATAACATTCATAATGAACCCAACATACCAAAATTCACTAATAATATATGTTGTAATGGTTTATAGTAATGAATCTAAGTATGAAACTCATGATATGTATGGATAATATTATTAATGTCTGAGGATAATTTCACGCATCGATAGATTTTAATATCCAATGACGTCAGAAATGTGGAATTACTACTAGTGCGTCTTTATCATAATATATAGTCTTGGAGATTACCAAGTGTAAAATATAAGAGATAAAGTATACTACTATTATAAAATCCAACACCTGATAGTCTGCATCATCTATGTCCTATCGGATGATTTCATATGACCATGGTAATTTTAATTTAAGAATGGAATCATAGAACTTCAAGGTTCTAATCATAGTGGGGAACTTTTAAAACTTTTTTAATATCACTAATAGTTTAGGAAATTAACACATTAATGTTATATGAATGAAAAATAAATATGTGTTAAGGTATTTATTAATATTAAAGTCCATGAATATATAAAAAATCTGAAGTGAAGAAGTAGTTCGTTCTAGGCTACGAAATCTAATAAACCATCACATAGAATAGGGTCAACTGCTAACTTCTATAAGTCTATGGGATCTCACATGATATTTATGATTCTTCTAAGATATGGATTTAGTCCAAAGGTCTTCCATGATGTCTTTCATGGAAAATATTCATTATATTGCTTCACCTATTTAATAAAAATTCCTCATGAGTTGATTCTTTCAAAGTATATTCCTTGTCCACTAATTTAACCTTGGATCTTTTGAAAGTTCCACCATTGTAACGCCATGTTACCTTTCTATCAGGTGTGTTTGGATCCTTGTCTTTGGGTTCCCTTTTTCTTTAGGAGAATATTTTTATACCTGAATTGGGAGGATATCTATAATGGATAACTTCTAGATTTTTTGGATTTCTTGAATTTCCATGGGCTTTTATGATGTTCACTAGGAAGTTACACTACGTGTAGTAGGGTTTCATGACATGTAATGTCATCCAAACTCATCTCGTGAGTCTAATTCGTAGAATGATTTTTTACACATCTTGTAATTGTTTAAACGTCCTGTAATGTGAAAAGTTGTGTTTTTAATCTGAGGTGATGCATTTTTTATCATAACATGAATAAAAATGGTTTCACGATGTGTAAAGGGATTACATGTCATGTAATACCCTGAGTCTCTATTTTCATAGGGCCACACGAGATTTTGAGGCTTCATTCTATCTTTCAGCCTTCTCCTCTTAGCTAGAGCTCATGCCCTAGGCATTTTTTGGTGCATTCCTTCCATCCGGATTGATTCATTCAGTAAATGATTAGCAAGGTTAGGCACTTCATCTCCCCATATAATATTTTCTCTCAGTTTCTCATTCATTGGTGGTTATGGCACCTTTCGTTGTAGGGATTTTTGATAGGATTATGTTTTATAACAATATTTTTTAGTATTTTGTTGTCCCTTATCATAATTAGACCGATCTAGTAATTTTAAATCCCCATTGGCAAAGGGTATTAGGTTTTCTATGCTCTTGAGGTGGGTGGATCTGTTCAATTGTTTTAATTTATTGAATTTATTGTTGTTCATATTGATTTCTTGGGATTTTAAATGTAATTTCTTGTATAGATTGGGTCGGTGGATCAAGGAGACCTTGCTCTCAATCTCGTCCTTCCTCCACTAATGGCGTAGGGAATGGTTGCACCGCTACCTCCCCTTCTCGAGCTTCAGCTGGGGAGGGGAGCTCTAGCATCTCCTTCACGCTCGCTTCCTCCTCGTTTTGCCCCTTTCTCCCCTTTTACAGAACCGTCCTCCCTTCCTCATTTCCCTCTGATCGAAATAAGCCTAACGGTCCAATCCTGTGTGAATGGAGTTCTATTGGTACCTATTTCCCCTATGGAGTTCACGGAAGCTTCAGTGTTACTGTTTCTCACATTGGTATCCCGATCCGAGAAGGATCGCCCCTCTATTTATGCATTTCACTGGTATTTGTTCTCCGCTTGGAATTTGAAAGATCGAGTGACTGTTGGATTTTTAGATACGAGACACATACAGATTCGGTTCTCAAATGAAGATGACATGGTTTATGCTTGGGCCTTCGCTCCGCGATCTATGGAGTTGTTTAGGTTTTCTCTATTTCTGTAGACCTTTGACTTTCACCTAATGCGCGATCCTCCGACCTCAGATCTCTGGATATCCCTACATGGTCTTCCCTTCCAATTTCAGAATCTGGTGATCCTCGAGTTGATAGGCAACATGTTAGGCCGATACCTCTTCTCTGATACTCCCCAAGGCCATTTTCCATCCATTTGCGCCAAGCATCTGTGTTGAAGCTGATTTATCGAATGGACTTCTGGAATCCATCACCATTGAGATCGAGGGAGAGCTCCACTGGCCTGAGAAGGTATGTTATTAATCTTTGATTCCCTTCTTCTCGGGTTTTTGTCGCATAGGTCATGATGTTTCCAGATGCCAGTGAAGCCTCTCTAGTCACTCCCAGTATGTACCTTCCCATCTTATGGAGGTTGGCACGGTTGAAGTTTGCAAACCCTTTGACGATGCTCACTCAGATAAGGGAGAGGATGCTATTGAATTGCGTTGTAATGGGGAGATAAGGGGATAAATGATCCAATAGCTCCTATACAGTGCAGGGAAAGGAGGTCAAGGGGAAACCCAAAGGTGGTATATGTGCTTAATCGTTTGAAGAAGGACCTGGGTATACCGGTGCAGGATCTGGGTGCTAATGAGGAGCAGCTCCTTGGACAAAATGTTTGTATCGGTTATAAACAGACAGCCAAAGTTAGTTCTCAAGTGGAGAAGAAGAAGATCACTCAAGGGGCCCATGTAAGTGCTTCCATTGGGGTTGAAAAGGCGAGCCTCTGGGAAACTCAATGCAGGAGGTGTCCTTGCTGACTGTTGCGGTGCCACCACCTGATAAATGGAGGCTTGAGTAGGGTAGTGCGGCCGAGACTCCTAGCTTAATGCAGGAGGTTCCCTTGTTGTCTGATGCAGTGTCACATCTTATCATAGGTATGTAGTATGAGGGAAGTGTCTTGGGTCCCTTGGACCCAACATTCTATGTTTAAAACCATCATCCTATCTAAAGGTTGCGTGTGTGGGGAAGAGAAGGCAGAGCCCCATCAAAGAAGACCTAGTGGTTGAGTTGGGTAATGGGCCGCGACCCCCCACTAAAGGCCCGGTGGTTGAGTTAAGAAAATGTTTTGGAATCCTATTGGTTCATGAAAAAATATATGTAAAGACTCGTAAAATTCAAAGGAAATTTTTTCTTAATTTTCTTTGGGATTTTACAAGAACGCAGTTTCTGACGACACCTGATTCCGAGACCCGGTGTGCTCGGAATCATTTTTCGAAGTTTAGCTCGGGTACGTTCAGTGAACAAACGAGCGGGTTTTCCTAACTTTTGAACCGGTACTCGGAATCGAATTCTGAGGGCACCGATGGAATCGCAGCGCCGATAATTGCTTAGAAACACCTTTTCTGGAGTTGCGTTTACTCGGGTGTGGTTATTAAAATTTTTGGGTTAAGTAAAAGAATAAAATAAAATGGTACAACCAATTTTATTTTATTTAAAGTTGTTTAACCTAAGCTAAGTGGTTGGAGTGAGATCCACTATATCCTACTCCACTAGGTAGGATATTTGTGAGGTGAGGCCCACACGAACCTCACCCCTTTCAACTTCCCCAACCCCTATTAATTAGGTAATGCACCCGCACCCCCCATTTAATGAAAGTCAACTCTTGCGTTTAACTATTTATTAAACGTCTCTTTAATTGGGCGGTTTAATCTTCTCAATTAATTCAATTAATTGATTGATTCAATTTTGAATTTCAAAACGTTTGGCGTGAGTAAAAAAATAAGGCAACGCTTATTTTATTATTGTTGTTTTGGTTGTGCGAGAGGATTTTGGAAAAAATTGCTCAAAGTCTTGAAGTTCTTCTTCGACGAAGAACGCGAAGAACGCCGACCTCCGACGACGGACGGCGGTGAGAAACGTCTTCCTCGGAGATCGACAAACCGACGCGCATCCCTTCGTTCCTTCTTTCCGCGTCAATGGAAGGGAGACACCGTTCCTCCTCAGACGATTTCTGTCAACGTGTACGGAACCTTCTTCCGCGACGTTCAATTCTGTGACGAGTCTTCGTTCAACAACGCTCGAGGTAGAGGTTATTTGTTTGTTCGTGTTTACTTATGTCGCCTTTCTTCGTTTCAATTTGGGCCGCCTGTTACCACAATAACGGGAGGAGGTCGGACCGCACGAACACGGCCGACCCTCCTCCCCACTTGTTTGTTTGAATCTGTTGCGGCACGTGTAAGGCAGCGCGGTGCCCTTGCACCGCGCGGAAACTATGAGAATGGGCGAAGAAGCGCGGCGCCGTCGCGACGCGCCGGAGAATCTGGAAGAGACCGTGGCCGGAGCGGGGCCGCGGCGGAGCAAGAAGCGGCGGCCGGCTTCCGGCCGCCGACACCGGAGCAGGAGGGCGGGACCCCGGCGGTCCCGCGGCAGCAGCAACCGGCCGACCGGCTTCCGAGAAGGGTCGGGGGTCGTAACCCCCAGCTGGCTGATAGGAGCGGCCCCCACATGGGGGCCGCGGTTACACACAGGGGGGCAGCACCCCCCCCCCCCCTTCCGCTCGGCCGTTACGGCCGAGCCGCCTGGCCACACTGGCCAGGCCGAGCGAGCCAGGTAGGGCCGGGCCGCGCCCTAATGGGCCGGACCCAGACCCGAGTCGGGTCGACCCGGTTTGGGTCGACCCAGCGGGTATCGGGCCGGGTCGGGCCGGGCCCGAACCCCCTATTCGTGGACCTCTTTCGGTCTTTTGCCTATAACTTGGGCTGCAGACCTCCGATCGACGCACCGTCAGCTGCGATGCGATCCTTGGATCGAGACGGTCGTTTTGGTATATTACACTCAAGGTTTCGGAGAACTTTGGGTTCGGCCGGGTTGGTTCGTACACGAAACCAACCGGGCCCTCGAAGCGGAAACGCTTATAACTTGAGCTCCGGACGTCCGATTGACGTGTCGTCGACTTTGTTGGATTCCTCTTAGTGAGACGTACCTTTTGGCTTACTCTGCTCGAGGTTTGAACGCAGTTGGAGTACGGTCGGGTTGGTTTTGACTTAAAAACCAACCGGGCCCCTGGGACGAAAAAGCCAATAACTCTCAGACCTGACGTCCGATTGACGCGCCGTCTATGACGTTGAGTTCCTGTTGACGATACAGAACTTTTGGATACATCAACTCCGGGCTTCGTGTCAGTTGAAGTATCAACCCCTCGGCTCGTGGAGTGGACCCTCCCGAACGAGCTTGTTGTGTGCGGGAACCATAGAGCTGGCTGCGACTGCGACGACGATGATGACTGTACAGAAATCCTCCGTGGATTCGACGACGACGACTACAACACTCAGCGATCCTCAGTGGATCAGTGCTACCGATCCTGTGTGGGTCAGATCCTGTGTGGGTCAGCGCTCAGCGGTCCTGTGTGGGCCAGCGCATACCGATCCTGTGTGGGTCATTGCGGGGGTTAGTACCTATTGATCCTTTGTGGGTCATTGCGGGGGTTAGTACCTATCGATCCTTTGTGGGTCATTGCGGGGGTTAGTACATATCGATCATGTGTGGGTCCGACGGCTTAGATGAATCAGTGGCTACATCTGATTATCTCTATCGTCTTACGAAGAAGTATACCTGTTTGAGCTGAATCTTGACTTCCAATCATTATCTTCGATATGATTGACTTGCTTTCCTTTGTGGATTGTGTTTTGCTATCCTGTGTGGACGTGATCGAACTTGGGCTCAGATGTTGGAGTCGAACTGGAATTGATGACTTAGGTATATGTATGGTCATATACCTAAGTAGTGTCGGATGTTACTTCGTGATTGTATCTTTCCTTTGTGGATTATCCTTTGTGGATTCTGGGAGACCTTCGGGGGTCTCGGGGTCCCTACTGAATAGCTTATACTCACCCCTGCACAGGCTATGCCCGCACTACGTTGTGTTGGATGCAGACGACGGACAGCGCTGATCGTGGTAGAGGCTAGTGGAGCAGTCAGTACCTGGAGGTGGACCACTGGGCGGGACGTACACGGAGCGGACGACTGGACCCGAGGAGCTGAGGTGGCTATATGTACCCACCCTTCAGGTGGGACTACCAGTGGACGGCTCGACGTTGCTGCTTTACTTTCAGTTGTTGTTCTTTCTTTTCGGTTGTACTTTACTTTCAGTTTGAGTTTGTATTCTGGCTCATTTACTTTCCGCACTTACTATTGTACCTGGTTTTACTTAGTGTTTGCTTCTGCTTGCTTACTTTGTGGTGTTTGTTTACTTTTCAAAGGCAATATCTTCCCTTTTTATAGGGAATTATGCCTTGGTGCTAGTCGTCAGCCCCTGACCTATGGAAGGCGGGCTTGGGGTAGTCACGAGACGGGCCCTGAGGACGGGTCGTGACAATATATTCCCATGAGGAGGAGGATTCAGGTGATGATAGTTATATCCAACTCTCAATGGATAGTTTGAACCATTTCCAAGGGAAAGGTCCTCACAGACTTAGAAGGAAGAAGGGGAAAAAAGGAAAGCGTGATTCCGATAAATGAATTGTGGTCTAGGGCAAAATCCCAAGGGGCGCAAATACTATTCCTGCTTTCCAAAACCGATGGAAACCATGTTGGCCAAGAATGGTGGAAGCAAGGAAAGCAAAGACCTGTGAGACAGGGAAAGTGGTGATCCAAGCAGAGAACTAAAAGTAATGGAAGACGAGGTAGGGGAGTGTCTAAATGTCATATTCCACTACAAGGAATAAATTATTTAAAAGGTCCTTCATCTCAATGCCTCTAATGAGGATATTTTAAGAATTTATGAAAGAAAGTTGCAAGTTGAGGGCACCGAGGAGCAGGAAGCATGGATTGACAAGCAAGACCAAATCTTAACTCAAAGTTTCAACCAAGGAAATTCACCTTGGAGGAATTCATTCAGAAAATGGATAGGATGGTTACTCAGCACAAAGAACTTCTAAGGGAGGATCCAGACACATAAGTTAGTACTTTTCACTAGGAATTATATAGTAGCTAACTCAAATAATCATAGTCTGGTGTTTGATAACTTTGTGACCTCCATCAGCACATATTGGTTTTTTGTTTTATGATCTATAGTTTTCCACTTATCCTTAAAGTGTCTTAATAAAAATTTATATTTGGGTGGAAATAGAATTTCATGTGTTGAAATTAAAAAGGTAATGGGTTCATGTTTGGAAAGGGGTTTTTCACTAAAAAAAAAAATTTATTAATTTGAAATGTAAAATGGATTTTCAAACCCTAAATTAGATTGTCTTGGCTTTGATATTGTTTTATAAAAATCTCAGCATGGTTTTTAAAATAGAAATTGAAAAAAAAATCACAATTGGAACCTTTGGTATGTTAATATAGAGACATGGGTAGCCTTAGTGTGTGTGACGCCACTATGAGGTAACTTGTTATATGTCGATGGTCTATAGAAGACCTCGATGTTAGTTTGGATACAAATTTATGCTTTGTTTTGAATTTTTAGTGTCTACTTACATATTGTCCCATAGACTAGTGCCTGGCTGGAGGGTGCATTGTTGTTTCTGTTTTTTTATTACATGGTAGTTTATTTCATGAATGTTGGATCACATGTATATTTCTGTTTCAATATCTATACCAGTGTGTTTCTAGCTTTGGCATGATTTTTTGAAAATTCAAGGAATATTTGAAAAAGGGATTTCAGATGGATTTATTTATAAAGCTGGTTTGTTTTAAACAATGGACTTTTGCATTAATGTTATTAGAACATGTATATATCTTTTGGGAAGTATATCAATGGGATCTATTACTCACACCCTACATCTTCTAGTGGGAATCTTTAGACCTTGTTTTTCATGATTCAGGTAAAGGTAATATCATTCTATAGAATGCATGCTTCTCTTTACATTGATTTTTAATTTTGGGATAGTTTGGAGTTGACTCTTGGTCACATGGAGACTTTTTTGTCTAAACATGTCACATTTTTTTGGTTTATCTGGTTTGTATTAGTTTCATATTTAATTTTTTTTCCATATAGTACTCTGGTGGTATGTATTGTTTTGTTTATATTCAAGACTTTTTTCTGTATCTTTGTTTTACCCAACCCATAATGGGTTGTCTCAGGTGACTGGTCTGGTTGGCCTGGGTTAGTCTGTTACAACTTGGTATCAGAGGCATTACTCACCCTGAAGTGTGTCAGTACTGCTTGAGTTGTTTTAGTGTCTTGGGTATATAGGAGTATGATCATTGGAATTCAGATAGTAGGTGCGGGAAAGGGGTATGGCCAACTCACTACCATTACTGAATCTGAGTTTCCATTGGTGGTCATAAAATTTTCACTAAGTCCAAGGCTTAGTATTTATGTTAATTTGAATAAATTGAATGGAATGTTTTTTTAAATTAACATGTCTATAATGTTTGAAAACATGGTGTGTGTATGGTCATTTGAATAAAACAAGTGGGAAGTTTATTTGGATGGAATTGTTCCTCTAAAGAGGGTTTTGTCTTCTTTTGATGGGATTCATAACTACTTTTAATTTTTTTTTTGTTTAAAGCATAGTTTTGGGTTATTATTTTTGGTTTGTTGGTTTTTGAATATGATCATGGATGATTGGTTGTTTTCTTGTGTTTAATAGACAATTCTACGTACAAGATCTCTTCAAAATTTGATAGGTGACGCCGCAAGGCAGATTCCTCAAGAGGATCCTCCAGTGGACCCTTATTTGGTTAAATAATTGATCCATACCATTCAGAATCAGGGGTCATTGGGTGTAGTCAACTCGGGACGAGTAGTAGATCATGTCTCTGAATTTATAAAGTTGCATCCACATGTCTTCTGTGGTGACAAAGGACCACAAGAGTCAGAGGACTATCTTGAGTAGATTGGAAGGATCTTCAACTTTTTGAAGACTCTTGAGGATTTTCAGGTGGGTTTTCCAAATATATGATTGAGGGATGGACCAGTATAAAGATAGTGGGATTCTATAGTGAAAGCTAAATTGCACGATAGTCTTACCTTGGTCTCGTTTAAGAAGATTGTCTACCATCAGTTTTATCCGGAGACTTTACATGTGGCAAAGACCTAAGAGTTTCTAATGTTGGAGAAAGGGGAGCATACCAATATGGAGTACTTCACCCTCTTTGATTAGTTAGTGAATCTTTCAACAGAGCTTATCTCCAAGGATTACTAGAAGTCTTAGAGGTTCGAGATAGGGATAAAGTTTGATGCTTGGTTGATGCTTGTTTTTTTGTGTCTTATGACCTTTTTGGAGGTTGTGTATAAAAAATATTTTGCTGAGGCAGAAATATCTGGAAGAACATGCTTGGGTGGAGCTTAAATGGGTGTAATATTTATCTAGGGTGTTTCTTCTGGATAGAAAAGAAAGCATAAGAGTTGTCAGTTTTCTACAGGACCTATTTCAGGGGCTTCTACCAGGCAGGAACAGGTTATTTTCTACTAGTGTGGGAGGCATGGTCATACCAGGTGTCAGTTTATGGAGGCTCCTAGAACTATTCATCATCGTGGGTGATCCAACCATTTGAAGCACTTCAGTTATAATATGTCCCAAGTAAGTAAGGTGGGATCCACTTTCACCAAGGGGTTGCATGTTCATGTTGATGTTTCCAAGGGTGGTGGGTATCATTATCAATCCAAGGGGGGTGTCCATGTGGCTAATTCTCGATGACTTCTTTTAGTTAAGTATGATCCAGAGGAATCTGAAGCAAGGTCATCTACTGTTAGAGGTATGTTGTTTATTTTATCTTTTATGGTGCTAGATTTTTTTGATACAGGTTCTACTCATTCTTTTATATTGTCAAAGTTAGTAGAGGTGTTGGTATTTCATTTGAATATTATGTCATTATTTTTGGATATTTCCACACCTTTGGGAAAGAGGTATGAGTACGGTTTCAAGTGTCCCACATGTCAGGTGTAGACAATCCACTTTGAGGTGTTTTGGGACTTCTTAGTGCTTGATCTTGAAATATTAAACTTGATCATCAGCATAGACTGGATGATTAGCATAAAGTTCTAGATAGACTATTATCACCAATGGTTATAGTTCTTATCTGCGGATGGGGTCACTCATGTTTTTCAGGGTGAGTGGGTCTCTAGATCGGAAAGGGTAGGGATGGTTGTTATTTATGCTCGTTTAATCTCAATCTAGATTTTAAAAATATTTCTTGATGTAGTTGACACATGATTTTATGGTTATCTAACTTCTGTTCTATGTGTGTACCCTGAGGTCTTTTCAGATGATTTTTTTTGGATTTTCTCCACAAATAGAGGTTGAGTTTACTATTGAACTGTTACCAGGAATAATACCCATTTCTATGTCATCCTATCGAATGGAACCTACTGAGTTGGTGGAACCTAATGTCCATCTCAAGGGCCTGGATGTGAAAGGATTTATTCTCCCTAACAGGTTGCCATGGGCTTCACCTGTGCAATTTACTAAGAAGGTGGACAGAAGTCTTAGAATTTTTATCGACTATCAAAAGATAAATCGGGTGACCATCAAGAACAATAATCCTTTACCCAGGATTGACGATCTTTTTGATCCACTAAGGGGGGATTGATGGTTTTCTAAGATTGACATATTCTAACGTCCTAGACCGGGTGCCATGAATCAGTGCCCTCATACAGACTGCCACATGACCTCAATCACACCTCCCCATACTCTAGAGGTTGTCGACTAGTAGCAAGGGTCTCGAAAGGCAGTCATGGTGATATTATACCCTTTTTTATCAGAGTAAAACACTAGAGGAAATAAATATACAATAGTGTAAGCAATATATAACAATAAATAATACCAATATCTCAATATAATCAAGGTAGCAAATATAATATCCAACTAAAATAGAAAACATTCCATGGTAAAGTACGTTCCATGCGTCAAACTGAAAAACCCAAAAGAAGAACAATGGAGACTCCCAAGTAGGTCCCAAAATATATCTCGTTCCATCATCCATGCTCCATACCCAAATAAGATTTTTAGAATAATTAATTTCTCTTAAAATATCTATAATACACAAATTCTATTAGGGTACCGATTAGCCAGCCCGAGTAGGGTGTGAGTACAACTCAGTTGGCCACCACCAATGACATATAAAATAAATCCAGTAAATAATAGTGTATTCAATTGTATAAACAATAAAATACAATTAATAAAGTAAGCAGTTTAAATATATTCAATTATCCCTTATTTAACTGCATAAATGCTCAGGTTCTTGAGGAAAACCAAACCTCAATACCTAGTTCAGCTCGTGTCGGAGTCTGAACTATCCCCAAGGGATATCATAATACTAAATGTCCATGTTACCATTCATTAAATCACACTATTTGGATGGCCATGTTCCCATCCTTATTTCACATTGAGTGACCATGTTACCATTCATTAAATCATATAATTTGGATGACTATGTTACCATTCTTATTTCACAAATGAATAACCATGTTACCATTCAATTAATTACAGAATTTGGATGACCATGTTATCATCCTTATTTCACAAATGAATGACCATGTTACCACTCATTTAATCACCCAATTTGGATGACCATGTTACTACCCTTTACTTAATGTTGAATGGCCATGTTACCATTCACACATCACACATTAGAATGACTATGTTACCATTCTTTAATTCATAATTAATTCAACAATTAATTATCCACACCAATGCCATTACTTATTCAAAAAGTAGTTAAACACCAAAATTACATTACTTAACTCAAAAATTAACTAATCACAATAATAAAATTAATTAATTAAACCATTAATAAATCACATCAATTTATCTAGTTAATTCAACAATTATCTAATCACATTAATTAATCTTGCTAATTTGAAAATGCACTAATCACATCAACACTTATAGTTAATTAAATAATTAATTAAACACATCATCTCTAGTTAATTAAATAATTAACTAATAACATCAATAATATTAGTTAATTGGACAATTAATTAATCACATCAAATACATTAATTAATTAAAAATTAATTAATTACATCAAATACATTAATTAATTAAAAAATTAATTAATTACTTCTATTCTATTAGTCAATTCAATAATTAACTAAACATGTCATTTACATCAATAATTCAATAATTTATTTATCACATAAATCCCCTTAATTAGTTTCCCAAATTAATTAATCTTGTCAATCCTATTAATTAATTCATCAATTAATTAATCGAAATCCAAAAAACTCAAAACCCCATAATTAATCCCACAATTAATTATCTCACTCACAATCTCAATAACTCATAACTAATTCTATAATTAATTATATCGAATCATCTATCTAAATATCACATAATTAATTCTATAATTAATTATCTTAAATCAATAACTCAACATCACATAATTAATTATACAATTAATTATCTTAAATTAAAAACTCAATATCACATGATTAATTCTACAATTAATAAACTCAAATCAACAACTCAATATCACATCATTAACTCTACAATTAATCATCTCAAATCAACAACTCAATATCACATAATTAATTCTACAATTATTTATCTCAAATAAAAATTATTTATCCCGATGATTCACATTAATTAATTAACCAATTAATTAATCCAACTCAATCAATTGCATCATCACAACAATCCCCATTAATTAATTCACCAATTAATTAATCTAACACATTTCTCATTAATTAATTCTACAATTAATTAACATGTTAAAACCCTTCAATTAATTCTCCAATTAATTTTCCACGTCAATCCCATTAATTAATTCATAATTAATTAATCACATTCAATACCTTCAATTAATTCTCCAATAAATTACTCATATCACATTACATAAATTAATTCATAGTTAATTAATATTATTTAGTCCCTTCAACTAATTCTCTAATTAGTTGTCCATGCCACGTTCCATTAGTTAATTCATAATTAATTAAACTTTTTATTTAATTAAATAATTAAATAATCACATTAATCACATTAATTAATTATTCAATTAATTAATCACGTTGTTTAATTAAACAATTAAATAATCTCAATACTCACATTAATTAATTCTTTGATTAATTAATTCAAACCCACAATCACAAAAAAACACATAATTAATTCATCAATTAATTATTCTAACTTATTCAAATCAATAACCCCAATTAATTCCTCAACTAATGGTTATCTCTTAATCAATTCAATTTTCCAAATTAATTCATCAATTAATTGTTTTATCTTTATTAATTTAATAATCATAACAATCTCTGATAATTAATTCTATAATTAATTATACCCTTTCAACAACTTCAATATAAAATTAATTAATCCATCCATTAATTATTCAATTTCAACAATCTCTATGCAACCATAATTAATTTTACAATTAATTATCCAAATCACAATTTCATAATCTCATAATTAATTTACCAATTAATTATTCATGATCTAAAAACCCAATATCCCAATTTCACATTTCCCTTAATTAATTAATTCACCAAATTAATTAATTTAATAAAGAACACAATTGTTAAACATCTAATAGAAATTATATAATTACATACACATAATTGTTATCAAGACAATGGGATTTGAATTTTTGACTACCTACCTCAAGAACGGTGACAAACTCTTGCCAACAGATAATCCCAAATTTGAAGTGGATCCACCAAGAATGCGACGAAGAACACTATCTATATCCGAAACCTAAATCCATATATAAAAGAAACAATATCTATTAAATATAGATCTAAATACAACAATCCTAGATCTAGATTCAATAAACCTAGATCTAGATCCATTAAGCTCATATCTAGATTCAACAAATCTAGATCTAGACCCATCAAGTCTAAATCTAGATTTAATAAATCTAGATCTAGATCCAATAACAGATAATCATCTTTCTTTTATTTGGGAAGAGGAGTGGAAGATAAAGATAAATCTTAATGAGATGAACACCCATACTCAGGAGGTGTGGGAAGGGTATTTTATTGAAGATGGAAATGCGCGGAGCAGCTTCGGTCCCAGGTGGAGGGGCGTTGAGGAGTTTCGGTCCAAGGTGGAGGTGTATATAGGCTATACATGTGACACCCCGATGTTTTCAAACCTCTTAAATGAAAATTGGGCATTTTGTGCTTTTGAAGTTCTCTCTCTAAAACAATCAGAATGTAAAATATAAAAAACACGTAACTTTTATTTAATGAATTCAACACTGAAGGGTCTTACATTTTTTTTTGGGCTACAAGAAAAAGCTCACTAACCAAATATTCCAACCAAGAACCCGATTACAATAATGGGAAGACTGCTTAAAACTACTAAGAGCCCGAAAATGCGGTAGGGATTTCGAGCATCCATCATAAGAAACATAAGGATTGCTGAAGCCACTGCGACCGTGCTCAACACCAAGGGGATCACGCGAACCATCTTCCTTTTTCGGTCACTTGGGGTAAGGGACACCCGAGACCAAACCTTCCTTTTTATAAGCACCCAAATACGGTCGTTGCATCCCAAACGACTATATTTTTGACCGTTGGGTCTCCTTATCCTCTATGTTGACCATTGGACCTCAAACGGCTTTTTTTTTCGACCGTTGTTTGCCCAAAGTATCCCATGTTTTGTTTTTAACCGTTACCCAAATAATGTTTAAATTCAGTTTTTGTCGACGTGTTAAAACTTATTAAGTATAGTTTTGAAATAATTGATAAGTGATATGTATTTTCTTTTATATATATAGTTGTATATATATATGTTTTTGGTTTGTTAGCCTAAAATTTGATTAAATTTAAATTGTTATAAAATTATCAATAAAACTAATATTTTTATAAATTATATTTACGGTTAGCTTTTCATAAAATTTTTAATGACGTATATTTACCCATTTACAAAATTAATTTATGAATTTCTTTATATAATAATAATAAATAAATAAAACTACACAATTATGTTCTTATTAAAATCTAATTATTTTGTTGCTTTAATTTTGACATTCTACCTATTTAGAGATAAACTTATTAATTTTAAACACTTTCATTTTTGTTTCAAAATAATCCGAATGTAATTTTTTTAGTTTATTTATGAAATCATAAGTATATATGTTATTATACTTGAGTTAACTTTTTATTTGGTGTATAAAATTTATATATGTGTATTTATATGTTTTGATAAAAGAAATAGAGGAAAAAAAATATATATATATATAATTTATGTTTTAGGTATGGGTTTAATAGTTTAATATATAGGGGTATTAATAACCCTTGACTTAGGATAATAATAGTTTATTAATAAGGATATATTAATGGTTTTATAATAGGTTTAATAAAATAATAAGATAATAGTTTTTTTTTAAACGATATAAAAAAAAAGAATGAATCGGGGGGGAGGGGCCGCGTGTTTAAAACGCCGCGGCAAGCTTGGGCCGTCCGATCCTCTTCCCCTTTGATCGCGACCGTCCACCCCTTTTAAAGCCACACCACTCCTCAGCCATCCGATCAACCGGCGTTTGATCCTGGCCATCCCTTCTGTTTCGCATTTTCTCCTTCCCCTCGAGCCCGCTGTTTTCTTCTTCCTCAGCACGCCGCTGGACCAGTGTAGAGTAGGCCTTCGTTTCCTCCGCCCGAGCCGACAACAATCCCCCCCTCTCGTTCTCTTCCACGAAGTCGGCGCCGCCCTCTTTATTACCAACATCGGTTCCCCAACGACTCCCCCGAAGTCCTTCATCTTCTTCTTTCTTTTTTTTTAAAAACCTCTGTTGCACCGAAGCTTCATTTTGGCACCCCAGCTCTCACGATCTCTCCGACCTCCGAGACTTCGTCGCCGCCTCGTGCTCTCCTATTCCTCGTCAATCAGGTAAGGGTCGAAGTCTATTTTTAAAGTTTGTTTTAATCTCCCATTTTCATGTATATAAACATATACGGGTTATATATATATATACTGTGTACACACCTTCGTTTTCCCCTCACCTCGTTGCTGCATCTCCCTCTCCTCCCCTCTGATTAGGCAAGGGTCGAAGACCATTTTTTTTAGTTTCGTTAAAAACTTCGGTTTGCATATATATAAACATATACGGGATATATATATATACATATATATACTTATATAAATAAAATTATGCATGTGTATGGGGATTGCATACACCATGATCCATGTATTAGGCCCTCTCTGTGTCTACTAACTTCTTTGGGAGGGAAAAAGATTTATCTCTTCACTTCGATGGTTATATGTACGTATATATGGTTTTTATACATATATATATATGTATATATTATTTTCTGTATGTATATGTGTACTTAAATAAATACCTTTGAATGCATACATCCTTTTTCTTCAGAATATATGACGAATGAGTATGATTATTATGTTTTAGTACTTTTTGGTATAACGTGATGAGTTACTAGTAATTATATATACCCTTTAAAATTTATTACTCCAAAGAACGATACAAAGACTAATTATAAACATGGTTATATATATGATGAAGATTAAGGATTGGTTTAGTGTCAAAATAACTTCTCCAATTGAAAATATTCATTTATCAGCGTTTTGACAATTCGTGCACTTTTTGTAAAAATGTGTGGCATGAACCCCCCTTAAGAATTTATATGTTTCCAAGTGAATGTGTTTTCAAAATTTCAGTTTCCAAAACTTTTTTTTTTGTTTTTTCTTAAGGACTTGGTTATATATATATATATAATTATAGACACATAAGTTTCTAATAATTTTAATGGATGCTAAGCCAACATGTGTATTGCACCGGTGGACTGGCTTAACCTGAACCTTTAAGTACCCTCAATGAAACTTATACTTGTAAAGAATGTGTTTTGCATGTTTAAAGATATGAACTATGAATTTATGGTTTTATTTAATGAACATGATGAAATTTTACATGGCAATCCGCTATGTTCAGTATTCCAGTTATTTTTGCATGTGCAAGATTAAGTTGATTTAGTTTATTTGCATCAATGTTTAATCTGAAGCCAAAAGCCTAGTTCTTTTTACATCTATGATATGATCCCCCTCAAGTCATGAATATGTATGTAAAAAGGAGTTTTGATTAAGAATGTATGAAACCCTATGAATGAATGACCATGTCAAGATATGTGAGGGATGTATAGGACTTAAATGTTTATGGACGGGTGCGCCCGGAATTATACAGCGCTCCAATGCATTGGGTAAAGCAAGAGTCTCATGAGACGTCAAGTGCAACGGTCTTGGAGAATATCCTTGGCTCGTGCTATCAAGTGCAACGGTCTTGGCGAATAGCCTTGGCTCGTGCTATCATGTGCAACGGTCTTGGCAAATGGCCTTGGCTCGTGCTACCATGGGAAACGGGATTTTCATTTGGCCTCGACCCGTACCAAAATTATGGTCATGACATGAGGTCTTGACAAAGTCCGGTATTATGCATCCCCTCTGCATGTAATGATAAAGGTTAACCAGGGGTTAGTTCAACTAACAGGACAACCCCTAGTTGAAAGCTCCCAAGATCATGAAAGTGTACTTTATGCAACAAGAACTGTTTTCATATGGTAAATTGTTAGATGATCTACATTTTACTCATGATCCATGATATGCATGTCTTCCCCGTTTAGTCATATAATTCTTTTAGAAGTAAAGTAACTTTGTTTTAACATTATGCATTATTTATTCTTCTTATATTGCGCACTCTGATCATGTTTATATTTAAGCTCATTTCAAGTACGTGCTTCTTTGTGCAAGTGGTTTTCAAAGAAAAATGGATCTCATGTTTTAAGAAAAGATAATGTTTTAGTTTTAACAAAGTGTTTTATTTTCTTCAAAAAGGTCTTCTTTGAGAAAGGATTTTCTTAAAACGTTTTTAAAACCCCTTACTGGGCATTTTTGCTCACCCTACGTTTTGTTTAAAATTTTTCAGGCATGGAATGTACTGGTGAAGTTTATCAGAGCAGCTGGTTTCCCAGAATCCTGAGCCTCGCGATCTTCTGTAGTCATGGGACATGATACAATTTTTTTTGTAAATGTTGTAATGAAATGCTAGGTATATCATGTCTCATGAGGCACCCTGGGTACCGGGGTCGCTACAGTTGGTATCAGAGGATAGGTTTAGGCAACTCTGGAAAACTAGGTGATATGGATATATTTCTAAGACTAACTAAGTAAGAATGTTATAACTTTCAGATGGCTGATGTACCTACCGACCTTTTGTCACTCCCCACTAAGGCTCTAGAGAACATTATATCTCTAGCTATCTGTGAAAACTTCCTGAATTATGCCCAAATTCGCATGATGTGTAAGCACTTGTACGATGTGTCAAACTCATCTAGGGTGCTTAGTCTCCACCGGGGAATGGGGATGGATTATCTCCTAATGATGATGACCCAGTTTCCCTCGTATGCACGTCGGGGAAGGTATCACGAAGGACTCTTCCGAGTGTTCACAACTGGCGAGGAATTTGGCACAATGCTAGATAACCCTTTTCAAGAAGCTGCTGCTGCTGGAGACCTCCGAGCGGCTTATCTGTGCCAGGTCCTGCACTACGGCTTCTGGGGCCAGTTAATGGACTTTGGAGCGTTGGAAAATGAGTCCACCCGTGTGTCTCTTAGGCAAGAAGTGCACACCAATGTTTCCCAACTCCACGCCCCTCACGCTAAACTCAGGAGGCGTTATAAATGTTCACATGAGTTTAGTCCTGTATGTTCATCTTGTGTGTGGTTTGAAGAGTTAGGAAGTTTTGCCACTCTTTGTGGCGTACGTCTTGTGAACTCAGACTTTGCCGTGTAAACGTTTTCACAAATGGATGTTTCTTGTTTCTTTTCATGTCTTCACCGTATCTATGTTGTTAAGAGTTTCCCCTCTATGTTTGTTTTCAGATGGCTGGACAAACGAACTTCTCATCCCTACCCGATGAGCTAGTAGAAGTCATCTTGATCAAGGCATGCATGGTGGATTACCCATCATTTCTCCACCTACGAGGGTCCTGCCAGCGTTTGCTCAATTTAGCAAACGGTCCAGAGATTCTTCGGCTGTGTCGAGAGAATAATCGCGTCTTTCAGCTCATCGCTGCTGCTCAACTCCCCTGCTTTAGGCGAAGGGGAATGTACTTTGAGGGCATGTTCCAATGTTTCACTCTGGCACAAAACTTTACTGCCAGAGCGTGCTTTCTCGTGGCTGCCCAGGATGGCCAGCTCAGCGCAGCATATATGTTCCAAGTCTTGAACATCAGTCTCCTCGATCGCACCATCCCTCTCGACTACCTTGAGCAGGATGTGGCCAGAAGAGTCGTCAAGGAGTTTATCTACTCGGACATATCCGAGCTTTGCATCGCACGAGCCTCCCTTTGGAAGCCCGTGTGCAGTACACACGACCAGGAGTTCAAGGAGCACTGTTCGAGGTGCATCTGGACTAGGGAAACCGAAGAGCTGTGTGCCAACTTTGGTGTCCTGTTAACCGAGCCAGACCCGCTGTTTCGGTAGAGTTTTACGTTTGGAGTTTCAGTTTCTCTTTTTTTTTATGATAGAATTGCGGGGACGCAATTCTTTGAAGGGGGAGATAATGTGACACCCCGATGTTTTCAAACCTCTTAAATGAAAATTGGGCGTTTTGTGCTTTTGAAGTTCTCTCTCTAAAACAATCAGAATGTAAAATATAAAAAACACGTAACTTTTATTTAATGAATTCAACACTGAAGGGTCTTACATTTTTTTTTTTGGGCTACAAGAAAAAGCTCACTAACCAAATATTCCAACCAAGAACCCGATTACAATAATGGGAAGACTGCTTAAAACTACTAAGAGCCCAAAAATGCGGTAGGGATTTCGAGAATCCATCATAAGAAACATAAGGATTGTTGAAGCCACCGCGACCGTGCTCAACACCAAGGGGATCACGCGAACCATCTTCCTTTTTCGGTCACTTGGGGTAAGGGACACCCGAGACCAAACCTTCCTTTTTATAAGCACCCAAATACGGTCGTTGCACCCCAAACGACTATATTTTTGACCGTTGGGTCTCCTTATCCTCTATGTTGACCATTGGACCTCAAACGGCTTTTTTTTTCGACCGTTGTTTGCCCAAAGTATCCCATGTTTTGTTTTTAACCGTTACCCAAATAATGTTTAAATTCAGTTTTTGTCGACGTGTTAAAACTTATTAAGTATAGTTTTGAAATAATTGATAAGTGATATGTATTTTCTTTTATATATATAGTTGTATATATATATGGTTTTGGTTTGTTAGCCTAAAAATTGATTAAATTTAAATTGTTATAAAATTATCAATAAAACTAATATTTTTATAAATTATATTTACGGTTAGCTTTTCATAAAATTTTTAATGACGTATATTTACCCATTTACAAAATTAATTTATGAATTTCTTTATATAATAATAATAAATAAATAAAACTACACAATTATGTTCTTATTAAAATCTAATTATTTTGTTGCTTTAATTTTGACATTCTACCTATTTAGAGATAAACTTATTAATTTTAAACACTTTCATTTTTGTTTCAAAATAATCCGAATGTAATTTTTTTAGTTTATTTATGAAATCATAAGTATATATGTTATTATACTTGAGTTAACTTTTTATTTGGTGTATAAAATTTATATATGTGTATTTATATGTTTTGATAAAAGAAATAGAGGAAAAAATATATATATATATATATAATTTATGTTTTAGGTATGGGTTTAATAGTTTAATATATAGGGGTATTAATAACCCTTGACTTAGGATAATAATAGTTTATTAATAAGGATATATTAATGGTTTTATAATAGGTTTAATAAAATAATAAGATAGTAGTTTTTTTTTAAACGAAAAAAAAAGAATGAATCGGGGGGGAGGGCCGCGTGTTTAAAACGCCGCGGCAAGCTTGGGCCGTCTGATCCTCTTCCCCTTTGATCGCGACCATCCACCCCTTTTAAAGCCACACCACTCCTCAGCCATCCGATCAACCGGCGTTTGATCCTGGCCATCCCTTCTGTTTCGCATTTTCTCCTTCCCCTCGAGCCCGCTGTTTTCTTCTTCCTCAGCGCGCCGCTGGACCAGTGTAGAGTAGGCCTTCGTTTCCTCCACTCGAGCCGACAACAATCCCCCCCTCTTGTTCTCTTCCACGAAGTCGGCGCCGCCCTCTTTATTACCAACCTCGGTTCCCCAACGACTCCCCCGAAGTCCTTCATCTTCTTCTTTCTTTTTTTTTAAAAACCTCTGTTGCACCGAAGCTTCATTTTGGCACCCCAGCTCTCACGATCTCTCCGACCTCCGAGACTTCGTCGCCGCCTCGTGCTCTCCTCCTCCTCGTCAATCAGGTAAGGGTCGAAGTCTATTTTTAAAGTTTGTTTTAATCTCCCGTTTTCATGTATATAAACATATACGGGTTATATATATATATACTGTGTACACACCTTCGTTTTCCCCTCACCTCGTTGATGCATCTCCCTCTCCTCCCCTCTGATTAGGCAAGGGTCGAAGACCATTTTTTTTAGTTTCGTTAAAAACTTCGGTTTGCATGTATATAAACATATACGGGATATATATATATATACATATATATACTTATATAAATAAAATTATGCATGTGTATGGGGATTGCATACACCATGATCCATGTATTAGGCCCTCTCTGTGTCTACTAACTTCTTTGGGAGGGAAAAAGATTTTATCTCTTCACTTCGATGGTTATATGTACGTATATATGGTTTTTATACATATATATATGTGTATATATTATTTTATGTATGTATATGTGTACTTAAATAAATACCTTTGAATGCATACATCCTTTTTCTTCAGAATATATGACGAATGAGTATGATTATTATGTTTTAGTACTTTTTGGTATAACGTGATGAGTTACTAGTAATTATATATACCCTTTAAAATTTGTTACTCCAAAGAACGATACAAAGACTAATTATAAACATGGTTATATATATGATGAAGATTAAGGATTGGTTTAGTGTCAAAATAACTTCTCCAATTGAAAATATTCATTTATCAGCGTTTTGACAATTCGTGCACTTTTTGTAAAAATGTGTGGCATGAACCCCCCTTAAGAATTTATATGTTTCCAAGTGAATGTGTTTTCAAAATTTCAGTTTCCAAAACTTTTTTTTTGTTTTTTCTTAAGGACTTGGTTATATATATATATATATTTATAGACACATAAGTTTCTAATAATTTTAATGGATGCTAAGCCAACATGTGTATTGCACCGGTGGACCGGCTTAACCTGAACCTTTAAGTACCCTCAATGAAACTTATACTTGTAAAGAATGTGTTTTGCATGTTTAAAGATATGAACTATGAATTTATGGTTTTATTTAATGAACATGATGAAATTTTACATGGCAATCCGCTATGTTCAGTATTCCAGTTATTTTTGCATGTGCAAGATTAAGTTGATTTAGTTTATTTGCATCAATGTTTAATCTGAAGCCAAAAGCCTAGTTCTTTTTTACATCTATGATATGATCCCCCTCAAGTCATGAATATGTATGTAAAAAGGAGTTTTGATTAAGAATGTATGAAACCCTATGAATGAATGACCATGTCAAGATATGTGAGGGATGTATAGGACTTAAATGTTTATGGACGGGTGTGCCCGGAATTATACAGCGCTCCAATGCATTGGGTAAAGCAAGAGTCTCATGAGACGTCAAGTGCAACGGTCTTGGAGAATATCCTTGGCTCGTGCTATCAAGTGCAACGGTCTTGGCAAATAGCCTTGGCTCGTGCTATCATGTGCAACGGTCTTGGAAAATGGCCTTGGCTCGTGCTACCATGGGAATCGGGATTGTCATTTGGCCTCGACCCGTACCAAAATTATGGTCATGACATGAGGTCTTGACAAAGTCCGGTATTATGCATCCCCTCTGCATGTAATGATAAAGGTTAACCAGGGGTTAGTTCAACTAACAGGACAACCCCTAGTTGAAAGCTCCCAAGATCATGAAAGTGTACTTTATGCAACAAGAACTGTTTTCATATGGTAAATTGTTAGATGATCTACATTTTACTCATGATCCATGATATGTATGTCTTCCCGGTTTAGTCATATAATTCTTTTAGAAGTAAAGTAACTTTGTTTTAACATTATGCATTATTTATTCTTCTTATATTGCGCACTCTGATCATGTTTATATTTAAGCTCATTTCAAGTACGTGCTTCTTTGTGCAAGTGGTTTTCAAAGAAAAATGGATCTCATGTTTTAAGAAAAGATAATGTTTTAGTTTTAACAAAGTGTTTTATTTTCTTAAAAAAGGTCTTCTTTGAGAAAGGATTTTCTTAAAACGTTTTTAAAACCCCTTACTGGGCATTTTTGCTCACCCTACGTTTTGTTTAAAATTTTTCAGGCATGGAATGTACTGGTGAAGTTTATCAGAGCAGCTGGTTTCCCAGAATCCTGAGCCTCGCGATCTTCTGTAGTCATGGGACATGATACAATTTTTTTTGTAAATGTTGTAATGAAATGCTAGGTATATCATGTCTCATGAGGCACCCTGGGTACCGGGGTCGCTACAGTTGGTATCAGAGGATAGGTTTAGGCAACTCTGGAAAACCAGGTGATATGGATATATTGCTAAGACTAACTAAGTAAGAATGTTATAACTTTCAGATGGCTGATGTACCTACCGACCTTTTGTCACTCCCCACTGAGGCTCTAGAGAACATTATATCTCTAGTTATCCGTGAAAACTTCCTGAATTATGCCCAAATTAGCATGATGTGTAAGAACTTGTACGATGTGTCAAACTCATCTAGGGTGCTTAGTCTCCACCGGGGAATGGGGATGGATTATCTCTTAATGATGATGACCCACTTTCCCTCGTATGCACATCGGGGAAGGTATCACGAAGGACTCTTCCGAGTGTTCACAACTGGCGAGGAATTTGGAACAATGCTAGATAACCCTTTTCAAGAAGCTGCTGCTACTGGAGACCTCCGAGCGGCTTATCTGTGCCAGGTCCTGCACTACGGCTTCTGGGGCCAGTTAATGGACTTTGGAGCGTTGGAAAATGAGTCCACCCGTGTGTCTCTTAGGCAAGAAGTGCACACCAATGTTTCCCAACTCCAAACCCCTCACGCTAAACTCAGGAGGCGTTATAAATGTTCACATGAGTTTAGTCCTGTATGTTCATCTTGTGTGTGGTTTGAAGAGTTAGGAAGTTTTGCCACTCTTTGTGGCGTACGTCTTGTGAACTCAGACTTTGCCGTGTAAACTTTTTCACAAATGGATGTTTCTTGTTTCTTTTCATGTCTTCACCGTATCTATGTTGTTAAGAGTTTCCCCTCGATGTTTGTTTTCAGATGGTTGGACAAACGAACTTCTCATCCCTACCCGATGAGCTAGTAGAAGTCATCTTGATCAAGGCATGCATGGTGGATTACCCATCATTTCTCCACCTACGAGGGTCCTGCCAATGTTTGCTCAATTTAGCAAACGGTCCAGAGATTCTTCGGCTGTGTCGAGAGAATAATCGCGTCTTTCAGCTCATCACTGCCGCTCAACTCCCCTGCTTTAGGCGAAGGGGAATGTACTTTGAGGTCCTGTTCCAATGTTTCACTCTGGCACAAAACTTTACTGCCAGAGCGTGCTTTCTCGTGGCTGCCCAGGATGTCCAGCTCAGCGCAGCATATATGTTCCAAGTCTTGAACATCAGTCTCCTCGATCGCACCATCCCTCTCGACTACCTTGAGCAGGATGTGGCCAGAAGAGTCGTCAAGGAGTTTATCTACTCGGACATATCCGAGCTTTGCATCGCACGAGCCTCCCTTTGGAAGCCCGTGTGCAGTACACACGACCAGGAGTTCAAGGAGCACTGTTCGAGGTGCATCTGGACTAGGGAAACCGAAGAGTTGTGTGCCAACTTTGGTGTCCTGTTAACTGAGCCAGACCCGCTGTTTCGGTAGAGTTTTACGTTTGGAGTTTCAGTTTCTCTTTTTTTTTATGATAGAATTGCGGGGACGCAATTCTTTGAAGGGGGAGATAATGTGACACCCCGATGTTTTCAAACCTCTTAAATGAAAATTGGGCGTTTTGTGCTTTTGAAGTTCTCTCTCTAAAACAATCAGAATGTAAAATATAAAAAACACGTAACTTTTATTTAATTAATTCAACACTGAAGGGTCTTACATTTTTTTTTGGGCTACAAGAAAAAGCTCACTAACCAAATATTCCAACCAAGAACCCGATTACAATAATGGGAAGACTGCTTAAAACTACTAAGAGCCCGAAAATTCGGTAGGGATTTCGAGCATCCATCATAAGAAACATAAGGATTGCTGAAGCCACCGCGACCGTGCTCAACACCAAGGGGATCACGCGAACCATCTTCCTTTTTCGGTCACTTGGGGTAAGGGACACCCGAGACCAAACCTTCCTTTTTATAAGCACCCAAATACGGCTGTTGCATCCCAAACGACTATATTTTTGACAGTTGGGTCTCCTTATCCTCTATGTTGACCATTGGACCTCAAACGGCTTTTTTTTCGACCGTTGTTTGCCCAAAGTATCCCATGTTTTGTTTTTAACCGTTACCCAAATAATGTTTAAATTCAGTTTTTGTCGACGTGTTAAAACTTATTAAGTATAGTTTTGAAATAATTGATAAGTGATATGTATTTTCTTTTATATATATAGTTGTATATATATATGGTTTTGGTTTGTTAGCCTAAAATTTGATTAAATTTAAATTGTTATAAAATTATCAATAAAACTAATATTTTTATAAATTATATTTACGGTTATCTTTTCATAAAATTTTTAATGACGTATATTTACCCATTTACAAAATTAATTTATGAATTTCTTTATATAATAATAATAAACAAATAAAACTACACAATTATGTTCTTATTAAAATCTAATTATTTTGTTGCTTTAATTTTGACATTCTACCTATTTAGAGATAAACTTATTAATTTTAAACACTTTCATTTTTGTTTCAAAATAATCCGAATGTAATTTTTTTAGTTTATTTATGAAATCATAAGTATATATGTTATTATACTTGAGTTAACTTTTTATTTGGTGTATAAAATTTATATATGTGTATTTATATGTTTTGATAAAAGAAATAGAGGAAAAAAAATATATATATATATAATTTATGTTTTAGGTATGGGTTTAATAGTTTAATATATAGGGGTATTAATAACCCTTGACTTAGGATAATAATAGTTTATTAATAAGGATATATTAATGGTTTTATAATAGGTTTAATAAAATAATAAGATAATAGTTTTTTTTTAAACGATATAAAAAAAAAGAATGAATCGGGGGGGAGGGGCCGCGTGTTTAAAACGCCGCGGCAAGCTTGGGTCGTCCGATCCTCTTCCCCTTTGATCGCGACCGTCCACCCCTTTTAAAGCCACACCACTCCTCAGCCATCCGATCAACCGGCGTTTGATCCTGGCCATCCCTTCTGTTTCGCATTTTCTCCTTCCCCTCGAGCCCACTGTTTTCTTCTTCCTCAGCACGCCGCTGGACCAGTGTAGAGTAGGCCTTCGTTTCCTCCGCCCGAGCCGACAACAATCCCCCCCTCTCGTTCTCTTCTACGAAGTCGGCGCCGCCCTCTTTATTACCAACCTCGGTTCCCCAACGACTCCCCCGAAGTCCTTCATCTTCTTCTTTCTTTTTTTTAAAAACCTCTGTTGCACCGAAGCTTCATTTTGGCACCCCAGCTCTCACGATCTCTCCGACCTCCGAGACTTCATCGCCGCCTCGTGCTCTCCTCCTCCTCGTCAATCAGGTAAGGTTCGAAGTCTATTTTTAAAGTTTGTTTTAATCTCCCGTTTTCATGTATATAAACATATACGGGTTATATATATATATACTGTGTACACACCTTCGTTTTCCCCTCACCTCGTTGCTGCATCTCCCTCTCCTCCCCTCTGATTAGGCAAGGGTCGAAGACCGTTTTTTTTAGTTTCGTTAAAAACTTCGGTTTGCATGTATATAAACATATACGGGATATATATATATACATATATATACTTATATAAATAAAATTATGCATGTGTATGGGGATTTCATACACCATGATCCATGTATTAGGCCCTCTCTGTGTCTACTAACTTCTTTGGGAGGGAAAAAGATTTTATCTCTTCACTTCGATGGTTATATGTACGTATATATGGTTTTTATACATATATATATATGTATATATTATTTTCTGTATGTATATGTGTACTTAAATAAATACCTTTGAATGTATACATCCTTTTTCTTCAGAATATATGACGAATGAGTATGATTATTATGTTTTAGTACTTTTTGGTATAACGTGATGAGTTACTAGTAATTATATATACCCTTTAAAATTTATTACTCCAAAGAACGATACAAAGACTAATTATAAACATGGTTATATATATGATGAAGATTAAGGATTGGTTTAGTGTCAAAATAACTTCTCCAATTGAAAATATTCATTTATCAGCGTTTTGACAATTCGTGCACTTTTTGTAAAAATGTGTGGCATGAACCCCCCTTAAGAATTTATATGTTTCCAAGTGAATGTGTTTTCAAAATTTCAGTTTCCAAAACTTTTTTTTTCTTAAGGACTTGGTTATATATATATATAATTATAGACACATAAGTTTCTAATAATTTTAATGGATGCTAAGCCAACATGTGTATTGCACCGGTGGACCGACTTAACCTGAACCTTTAAGTACCCTCAATGAAACTTATACTTGTAAAGAATGTGTTTTGCATGTTTAAAGATATGAACTATGAATTTATGGTTTTATTTAATGAACATGATGAAATTTTACATGGCAATCCGCTATGTTCAGTATTCCAGTTATTTTTGCATGTGCAAGATTAAGTTGATTTAGTTTATTTGCATCAATGTTTAATCTGAAGCCAAAAGCCTAGTTCTTTTTACATATATGATATGATCCCCCTCAAGTCATGAATATGTATGTAAAAAGGAGTTTTGATTAAGAATGTATGAAACCCTATGAATGAATGACCATGTCAAGATATGTGAGGGATGTATAGGACTTAAATGTTTATGGACGGGTGTGCCCGGAATTATACAGCGCTCCAATGCATTGGGTAAAGCAAGAGTCTCATGAGACGTCAAGTGCAACGGTCTTGGAGAATATCCTTGGCTCGTGCTATCAAGTGCAACGGTCTTGGCGAATAGCCTTGGCTCGTGCTATCATGTGCAACGGTCTTGGCAAATGGCCTTGGCTCGTGCTACCATGGGAAACGGGATTGGCATTTGGCCTCGACCCGTACCAAAATTATTGTCATGACATGAGGTCTTGACAAAGTCCGGTATTATGCATCCCCTCTGCATGTAATGATAAAGGTTAACCAGGGGTTAGTTCAACTAACAGGACAACCCCTAGTTGAAAGCTCCCAAGATCATGAAAGTGTACTTTATGCAACAAGAACTGTTTTCATATGGTAAATTGTTAGATGATCTACATTTTACTCATGATCCATGATATGCATGTCTTCCCCGTTTAGTCATATAATTCTTTTAGAAGTAAAGTAACTTTGTTTTAACATTATGCATTATTTATTCTTCTTATATTGCGCACGCTGATCATGTTTATATTTAAGCTCATTTCAAGTACGTGCTTCTTTGTGCAAGTGGTTTTCAAAGAAAAATGGATCTCATGTTTTAAGAAAAGATAATGTTTTAGTTTTAACAAAGTGTTTTATTTTCTTCAAAAAGGTCTTCTTTGAGAAAGGATTTTCTTAAAACGTTTTTAAAACCCCTTACTGGGTATTTTTGCTCACCCTACGTTTTGTTTAAAATTTTTCAGGCATGGAATGTACTGGTGAAGTTTATCAGAGCAGCTGGTTTCCCAGAATCCTGAGCCTCGCGATCTTCTGTAGTCATGGGACATGATACAATTTTTTTTGTAAATGTTGTAATGAAATGCTAGGTATATCATGTCTCATGAGGCACCCTGGGTACCGGGGTCTCTACAATACAGAGGAGAGGAGTGGTCCACAGGAGCCTTTCAGGAGAGAATAGGGGTGTCCTAAGGGTTACTCATTGCTCAATATGTGTTTTAAATTTCCTGGGCATTATAATTACACGATGTGAATCCTTATTTTACGTCGTGTAATGATTTGTAACTAATTTCCCCTTTTTCCTATGGAAATACTGTCAAACCATTAAAAAACATTAATTATAGATTAAACGTGGTGTAATATAATTACACATGGTGTAATCTAATTACACATGGTGTAATCTTACATGTGGTGTAATCTAATTACACAAAGTGTATTATACACTTGGTGTAATCTAATTTCACATGTTGTAATCTAATTTCATGACACGACACATGGTGAAATACAATTACATGGGGATGTAATTTTTTCAAGGATTGAATTAATTCAAGCCATTAATTAAAATCACATGGTCTTCCACAAAAAATTAAAAGGATTTTTAGTTGAAAAAATATGGGATCTTATAATCTCCTCACCTTATAGCAGCTCATCCTTAAGCAGTACTCCCAAGCATCTCTAAGAAAAGTTGGGTTCTTACAATATTCTCACTTTATAACAGATCATCCTCAATTTGTACTCCTAATAACCTTAAATATTACAAGTAAAAAATATCAAGATACTAATCCCTAATACCCTTTTCACTCTCCCAAGTTTCCTCCTGCATACGCCCATGTTTCCATAATATATGAACGATTGACACTGTATTTCACTACAACACCTTCTTACTATGATCCACCACATGTATCAGATACTCCTCAAAGGACACATCGATCTCAAGATCAACTTCCACAAAATAATTGATGTGATTTCCAAAATCACTACTCCCAACAAATGTAATATTATAATACAATATTGTCACTTAGCCTTACTATCAAGAACTACTTAAAAAATAGTTACATACACAACCTCCAATGCTCGCCCGTCCTTTCCCCAATGAATTTTATCATTCACCTTATAGGTTCCTCATTGGAATTATAACGCCACCACTTAAAATAAATTTTCTTTATTGATGCACCAACTATTGACATATCACTCCCCACCTTAGGAGCATCGTTAACACTGCTTTTTCAAGCAACACAACCACCACAGTTTTTTATCGACTTCCAATCAATACTAAGAACCTCATATGTAAACTTTCAATGGTGTACCATCCACCATAGATCTCCACATATACTTATTTTTAAGAACAACATCTATGGGGCCCCATATCCAACAAAAAACTTTTAGGTAGATAGTCATAAACCTATATCTTTATCAGTGTACTCGGGACAGTATCAAGGTAGGGGACATGATCGTCGCTAACTAAAAGTACCCTAACATGTTATTGATGAATACCATAACCAATCATTCTTTAGAAATGTTTCATCCCACTATAGAAACATCTTAAAATATCAAATATCTTAGGATTCCCTACCCATGAACATTTCACCATACTGATCCAAAACTAGATGGCCCCTCATACAGCTCACAGTCGATTTCTCAAACTAGGCCATTCTCACTACCCAATCCACCCACGTCAAGGGCCAATTAAACAAGATAAAGGATTCAAATTTCACAACATTTATAATAGTTAATAAGAGGGATTTACACAAAACCATATCAAGTATTTCCCACTTTATCCTGAAACACAGTCAAAACTGAGGCACTATCACTTCCCTTAACCGCCATACACCTAGGTCTTGGTTAATAGTGGTAAACACATTATAATTATTAAATTTTTATCATTTATACACCCATTTATTATCATCTTGAATAATTTTACAATATTTATCAATTTCATGTTAGGAACTACTTTCAATTCAATTTCACAAGAATGGAAAAATAGTTCAAGTTCAACAACTTACCCAAAACTCATTTTCTCATGCATGCCAACAATAATGCATGTCAAAAAATAATATTGAGTACCTTGAATGATGGATAAATACACTAATTTCATTCAATTTAGTTCAATAAGTCAATCTCAACAATTATAAAAAAACAATAATCACATCACTTGACAAGTGTGTAACCCAAGGTGAAATAACATTCAAGTGTAACAGCACACGGAAATAACAATAATCCCACCATGGGTACTGGGTTATCCCCCATACACGGGGTAGCTACACCCATGCACGAGCTCATACCCAAGCCCCAACTCTTCATAGTAACTTATCTACCTTTACCAAAAAGTAAGATAAAACCGCTTTGTTCCTTGCCCTGGTGCCACACTCCGGTGCCTCGAGCCGAACCACCACATGACCTTAAGCGCGCCTCCCCGTATTCCAGAGGCTGACGACAAGTATCGAGGGTCTAGTAAGTCAATAATGGGGAATATATACCCTATTCTATCAGATTATAATACTAGAGGTAATAAATATACCATAGAGGAAGAAATATAGAGAAATAAATAATACCAATATCTCAAGATAATCAAAGTAGGAAATACAATATTAAACTAAAACAGAAAACATTTCATGCTAATGTACATTCCAAGTGTCAAAACATAAAATAAAAAAGGACACTGATGATTCTAAAGTGGGTCCCGAACTATGTCTGGTTCCCTCATATATGCTCTAACCTCAAATAAGCTATCTAGTACAGGGCCTTTTCCCTTAATCTTTCCTGAAAACACAAAGTCTATTCAGGTACCGATTAGGCATCCCGAGTAGGGTGTGAGTACAACTCATTTGACCACTACCAATGGCATCTAAAATAAATCCAGTCAATAATAGTGTATAAAATTGAATAAAGAATAAAATATAGGTAATAAAGTTGAATGTATACATTTATTTAATTATCCCTTATTTAACTGCATAAACCCTCGAGTTCGTGAGGACACCCAAACCTCAATACCTACTTCGAATCGTGATAGATTCTCAACTATCCCCATGGGATATCATAATAATAAATATCCATGTTTCCATTCATTAAATCACAAAATTTTTATGACCATTTTACCATCCTTATTTCACAATTAATTCACATGTTATTATTCATTAAATCAGACAATTTGGATGACCATGTTACCATCCTTATTTCACAATTAATTCACATGTTATTATTCATTAAATCAGACAATTTGGATGACCATGTTACCATCATTATTTCACAAAAGAATGACTGTGTTACCATTCATTTAATCACACAATTTGGATGACCATATTACCATCCTTATTTCACAAATGAATGAACATGAATATATTCATTTAATCAGACAAATTGGATGGCCATGTTACCATCATTTAATTCATGTTGAATGACCATGTTACCATTCACACATCACACATTAGAATGACCATGTTACAATTTTTTAATTCATAACTAATTAAACAATTAATTATCCACACCAATTCCATTACTAATTCAACAATAATTTAAACACAACAATTCCATTAGTCAACTAAACAATTAACTAATCACAACAATACCATTAATTAATTCAACAATTAATTAATCACATCAATTTCTCTAGTTAATTCATCAATTAACTAATCACAATAATTACTCTTGTTAATTCAAAAAATAACTAATCACATCAACTACTCTAGTTAATTCAACAATTAAATAATCACATTAATAATATTAATTAATTTTGAAATTAATTAATCACATCAAAAGCATTAATTGATTACATCAAATACATTAATTAATTCAACAATTAATTAATTACTTTAATTATGTTATTCGATTCAACAATTGACTAAACACATCATTTATATCACTAATTCCAAAATTACTTTATCACATAAATCCCCTAAATTAATTTACCCAATTAATTAATCATGTCAATACCACTAATTAATTCACCAATTAATTAATCAATATCCATAAACTCAAAACCCCATAATTAATCCCACAATTAATTATCTCACTCGTGATCTCAATAGCTCATAATTAATTCAAAAGTATTTATCTCAAATCATCTATCTCAATATCACATAGTTAATTCTATAATTAATTATCTCAAATTAATAACTCAACATCACATAATTAATTCTACAATTAATTGTCTTCAATTAACAACTCAATATCACCTGATTAATTCTATAATTAATCATCTTAAATAAACACCCAATATCACATGATTATCTCTACAATTAACCATATCAAATAAACAATGAAATATCACATAATTAATTCAACAATTAATCATCTCAAATCAATAAATAATTATCCCAACAATCCATATTAATTAATTCACCAACTAATTAATCTAATTCACTCAATTGCATCGTCACAACAATCCCCATTAATTAATTCACTAATTAATTAATCTAAATCATTCAATTGTATTAACACGACAATCCCCATTAATTAATTCACCAATTAATCAATTTAACACATTTCCCATTAATTAATTATACAATTGATTAACACGTACAAACACTTTAATTAATTCACAAATTAATTTTCCATGCCAATCCCATTAATTAATTCACCATTAATTAATATCATTCAATCCCTTCAATTAATTCTCCAATTAATTTCCGATTTCACATTGAATTAATTAATTCATAATTAATTAATCTTATTTAGTCTCTTTAACTAATTTTCCATTTTTTTGTCCATGTTACATTCCATTAATTAATTCATAATAAATTAATCCCTTTATTTAATTCAACAATTAAATAATCCCATTACTCACATTAATTAATTTTTTAATTAATTAATCTATTTGTTTAATTCAACAATTAAAAAATCACATTGGTCACATTAATTAATTCGTTGATTAATTAATTCAAACACATAATCACAAAAAACCCACATAATTAATTCATCAATTAATTATTCCAACTTACTCAAATCAATAACCCCAATTAATTCCTCAATTATTGGTTATATCTTAATAAATTTAATATCCCCAATTAATTCATCAATTAATTGTTGTATCTCTATTAATTTAATAATCATAACTATCTTTGATAATTAATTCTACAATTATTTAGTCCCTTTCAAAAAATTCAATATAAAAATAATTAATCCATCCATTAATTATTCAAATTCAATAATATCTATCCCTCCATAATTAATTCAACAATTAACTATCCAAATAATAATTTCATAATCTCACAATTAATTTACCAATCAATTATTCAGTATCTAAAAATCCTAATATCCCAATTTCATATTTCCCTTAATTAATTTATTCACCAAATTAATTAATTTAATCAAGAAAAAAATCAACATCTAATAGAAATTCCACAATTAAATACGCATAATTTTAATCAAGACTATGTGATTTGAATTTTAAACCACCTACCTCAAGAATGGTGATGAACGATTTCTAACCAATAATCCCAAATTTTAAGCAGATCCATCAAGAACACGACAAAGAACACTGTCTAGATCTGAAACCTAAATCCATAGTAAAAAGAAACAATATCTCTTAAATATATATCTAAATCCAACAAGCCTATATCTATATTTAATAAATCTAGATTTATATCTATTAAGCCAGGATCTAGGTTCAAAAAATCTAGATCTAGATCCAGTAAGTCTAGATATATATTCAATAAATCTAGATCTAGATCCAATAGTAGGTAAACATATTTCCTTTATCTAGGAACATGAGTAGAATATAAAGACATATCTTAATGAGAAGAACACCCATACCCATGAGGTTCACTGAGGGTATTCAATCGGAGAAGGTGGTGTGCGGAGGAGATTTGGTCCAAGGCATATGTGCGTTGAGGAGTTCTGGTGCAAGGTGGGGGTGCGTATAGGCTCTACAGCTGAGAGGAGAGGTCTGTAGGAGCCTTACATGGGAGAAGAGTGGTTTCGGGAGGGTTACGTGTCAGTGGAAAAATGTTTTTAATTTTTGGGGCATGATAATTACACGATGTAAATCCTCATTTTATTCCGTGTAATGATTTGTAACTGTTTTTCATTTTTTCTGATGGAATCTCTTCAAACCATTAAAAAAATATTAATTTTAGATTACAGGTGGTGTAATATAATTACACATGGGTAAATATTACATGTGTTTTAATCTAATTACACGTGGTGTAATATTACACATTGTGTAGTGTAATTACACATAGTGTAATCTAATTTCATGACATGTTGACACATGGTGAAAGAGAGTTACAGGGGGTGCAATTTTTCAAGGTTTGAATTAATTTGAGCCATGGATTAAATTTTCATGGTCTTCTATAAACAATTAAAATGACTCATACCTAGAAAAATGTGGTATCTTATAATCTCTCAACCTTATAATATCTATTACTTGAGCTATAATTCCATGAATCCCTAAGAAAATTCAGGTTCTTACACCTATGGTAGGGGTACCATAAGTTGAGAGTATGAGAACAGGATATACCCAATACAGTGTTTCAAATTTGGTATGGAAATTTTGAGTTTCTTTTTATTCCATTCAAACTCACTAACGCTCTGGCGGTATCCATGGCTTTGATGAACTAAATCTTTCATCGGTTATTGGACTCTTTTGTTGTTGTGTTCATAGATGATATCTTAGTGTACTCCAAGATAAAGGAAGAATACATAGACCATTTTAATATCATTATTTTTACCTTGAGGGAATATTTTTTGTATTGTATCCTTTCCAAGTGTGAGTTTTGGATCCTAGAAGTGAATCTTTTGGGTCATGTGATATCTGAGAGGGGAATCTCAGTAGATCTTGGAAGGGTGCAATCAGTTATTTCTTGGGAGAATACCATAAAAGTTTTTAAGATACAGAGATTCATGGGGTTGGTAGGTTACTATAGATAGTTTGTTCAGTACTTATCCAAGCTTACATATTTGATGATAACTTTAACCCGTAAGGGTGTAAATTTTGACTGGAACGACAAATGTAAGAGATCTTTTGAGGAGCTGAAGATGAGGTTGAATTAAACACCAGTTCTAATTTTTCCAGAACCAAGTTAGGGCTATGATGTTTTATGTCATGATTCTTGTATGAATTTAAGGTGTGTCTTGATGCAGGGGAAATAGTTTGTGGCTTATAGATCACACTAGTTATTACCTCATGAAAAAACTAACATACCTGTGATCTTCAGTCGGAAACTGTGATGCATGTGCTCAAAATGTGGTGTCACTATCTCTTTGGAGAGAGGTTTACAGTATATTCTGATAAAAAAGCATGAATTACAACTTCACTCAGAAATATATGAACTTTTAATAGAGATTCTAGGTTGATTATCTTAATACCATTGATTTTGATATCATATATACCCCTAGGAATGGGAATGTGGTGTCTGATATAGTGGGAAAAAAATTTCTGACACAAGCCATGAAGGAATCAATTGAGCAGTGGTATTTAATGAGTTTTTTTGAAAGATGAGCTTGGGGTAGAAGATTCTGGTAGATAGATGTTCTTGTCTTTGATAAAGTTTGACTCGAGAAGATGGAAAACACTAAGAGCCGAAACTTAATAGAAATACTAAATGGTGGGGAGACCCTGTGTGAGTTGTCTTGGTCTCATAATGGAGCTTTGTGCTATCATAGCAGATTTTTTGTTCTGTTTTCCTTGAGAATGTAGTTTCTAGATAGTGGAAACTGGTCCTGTTGGTCCATGAACCCTAGGTATACAAAGATGTACCACGATTTTAGACATTGGTATTGGTGGTCAGGGATGAGGTGATCAGCTGAAATTTTTTTATTGTGGTGTATCACTTGTCAAAGAGTTAATGAGGAACACCAGAGACCTTCTGGTTTTTTTTATACTTTACCCATTCTAGTATGGAAGTGGGATGATATTACCATGGATTTCATCATTGGATTACCATGGAATCCTAGTGGGAATGATGAAATTTGGGTGATATTTTAAAGAATATCTAAATCAACACATTTCTTTCCAATAAAGGAATCAATGAAAGTGGAGAATCTTGGGGGATGGTATGTATGAGATATTGTGAAGATTCATGGGATTCCCACTACAGTTGTCTAGGATAGGAACTTGAGGTTCACTTCTAGATTTTGGGAAGGTTTTCAGGAGGCGATGGGTTCCATGATTAAATTGAGCACATATTATCATCCTCATATGGTTGGACAGATAGATAGGTCTATCTTGGTTCTTAAGGATATTATCTGGGCTTGTGTTCTTGATTTTAATGGATCATGGGATAAACTTTTTCCTTTGATCAAGTTTGCCTATAAAATTGGTTATTAGTCTTCGATCAAAATGGTTCCCTTTGAGTATTTTTATGGGAATCCATTATGATCTCCCTTGTGTTATGTAGAGTTGGGAGACAGGTCTTTGTTTGGTCCAAGTGTTGTTCAAGAGATGACAGAGGTGGTAGGATGATACAGAGACGTTTGATCATGACACAGATTTGACTAAAATATTATGTGGCTATCGTTATCAGCTGTTGGAGTTTGAGGTTAGTGATTGGGTCTTTATCAGAGTTTCACCACGCTTGGGAAATCGTCGGTTTGGTAAGAAGGGTAAGTAAGCATCATAGTTTTCTGGCCCCTTTGATATCATTTAGAGACTGGGGAGGGTTTCCTATCGGTTTTTGTTACCATCTGGATTGACTTCTATACATGACATGTTTCATGTTTCCTAGTTGAGAAGGTATATACCAGATCCTTCCCACTTTATTATATGATAAGATTATAGTGAACCTTACTTTTCATACATTAACATTACATCACTTTTCCATAATATTAATAAATTATCCAAAATAGATGCCCAAAGACCATAGTAGTCTAGTCCCTTTGGAAAATTGGAAGCATGAACACCGGTACATAAGTGGGATGAATTATCTCCCACTTGGTTATTCATGACTAAAACCCTTCATAGACACATCATTCTTAAAATATATCTTCATATCTTAGGGAAGGATACATAAAAAAGGGGTGAGATCAAATGCTCAGTAAGGGTAAAAAAGTGAGATAAGTAAGAATAAACATGATCATAAGGGTGTGAGAATGTAATAATAACATTAAAAGATCATACCTTTGATATCAAATATCATAAACATAAATCATGTAATATAGATCAGTGCTTCAAAATATGTGAATTGTAAGTGAATCAAGAGCACAATCTAGGAAAGCACAAAATATGAATAAGTCATGGAATTGTGGCATAAACATAAACATGTAATATCATTTTCTATAATTCAAGATGCATTTCTAGAAATTATCAGGGCACTTCATGGGAACTACACCTACTGTGCAGGATGCACTACCATCCCCATTCGCAATCCTTTCCTTCTAAGGGATTGAGTTTCCCTATCTTCCCATAGTGGACCAGGTTTCCCCATCTTCCCATAGTGGATCAGGTTTCCCCATCTACACATATTCATGGAGACTACACCTACTGGGAGGGACACACCACCATCCCCACTCACCATCCTTTCCTTGTAAGGGATCAAGTTTCCCAATCTTTCCATAGTGGATCAGGTATCCACATCTTTCCATAGTGGTTTTTTCCCCATCTTCCACAATTGATCAATCTCGTCCACTTGGATCCCATAATTATCTTATGAGATATAAATATTTACCCAATGCATTAGAGGGAGATATAGGTCCCACAGATCTCATAATGAAATCATACATACATGTGGCACAAGAACATAAATAGTCATATCATAACCCATGAAATGAAATGGGTTTCATAAACCTGTGAGCATATCATAACATGTGGGAAAGAGATAAGTTTCATAATCATTTGATCAAAGCATAACATGTGAAAAGAAGCGGGTTTCATAAATATATAACCTGTGAAAGGGAAACAAGCTTCATAAAAATATAACTCGTGAAATAGAAACAAGTTTTTGTTGAAAGTGGGTGCCCTAGACCCAACTTATTTTGTACTTAGATTATTGTTACATGTATTCAGTTTTTTTTATACATGTATTTATCTTTCCATGATAGTGTAGATACTTCTGCATCCACTTTATTAATGGCAATGTCCTTAGATTACTTGTCACATAAAATGGTTATAGCAGGTCCCATGCTATAATGAGAACCCTGAAATGCCATGACAGTAATCTTAAAGTAACGTCCTATGGTCCAGTTACATCATTCTGAAAGGACACAGATGATGTGTGACCATCAGGTGCTGGGGGCTCATAATCATTGAGACTTCATCTCATGAAGTCCGCACTTGATGATCTCTAGCTAACGAGATCATGAGGACAGATCCGCTTAATAGGAACACCACATGTTTCTGGTGTCATTGGTCGTTCCTATCTACGGACATGTGTAATGGTCTCCTGACTTGAGATTATTATCAGTGAATGTCATTTAATTACGTACGTTTGATATAAGACGAAAACCATGGAGACAAGTTGTGGTGAGGTAGTTTATATCGGGTACGTCATTAATGGAATGACATTGATTGAATGATCGAGAAAGGATTTGTCACTTCCGAGTTTAGGAAGAGATATCTCGGGCCTGGTTGATTAGGATGGTTGCACCTTCATTAAATCCATGGCCATGGTAGTGGAAGGTACGACCATCCAGAAAAATCAACAAATAAAGTAAAGCAAATGAAGAATGATGACACTGAGTATGCATTCTGCTTTTATAGAGATATCAATGATGAAGAGATTAGATTACACAGACTGTGTTCGTGGGAAGGTAGTCGTTGCTTTGACTTTGCCTTATCTCTATAGGGGCCTCGATGGGTTGCTAGACCCCGCTCTAGGTCGATGATATTATTCACTACTATTGAGATAAGGTCCTAGAGGGTCACACACAATAGCGCTTTGACAATCTGCCCTATTATGATGAATAGGATTATAGGGCTTGGTGGGCCCCACCACGGGGTCTGGGTATTATCCAAGTCCTATGGATCACCAAGTAATAAATAAATTCTTTTATTATTCAAGTTTGGAATAATTTTATGAATTTATTTATAACATGTATTTATGAGTGATTAAGTAAATACATAGATAAATATTAATCAGACAAATATTTATATCTTGGGTTCGATTAATATTATCAGGAGGTGCGGGTCGAGTTAGACTCATGTTTATCACATAATATATATATATATATATATATATATATATATTGCAGTTCAATGATAAATAATAAATATTGTTTATGGCATAATTTAATTTGTCATAAATAAATATTTATAATAATATATATATAGTGAATGTGTAATACACGGGGGTCGGGAACCCTTACCGCGTATTTTAGATATTCCCTATATATATTTAAAGAGAGGCTATCCCCTTGTGACTATTCATCAGTTGGAATTGAGAGCCTCTCTCTCCTCTTGAGTTCTAGAGAGAGACTCTCTCAAACTAGCAAGTTCTTCAAGTTCCACCTTCACAGATCGAAGACGCTAGTTTTGTGGTGATCATCGCTGCGTCGAAGTGTGCGTCGAAGATCTGCGCTAGCACCCGGATCTTGACGAACGACGCGCGTGCAGATTTGAAAGGCGTGTGTGGACGATCTAGAGGGCTTCGTCGTTGGAGTCTTTGAGCAACGATCACCGGAGTCCTGCACGTCAATTCTGAACAAGGTAAATGTTCAAGTTTATTTTTGTGCTCCTAAAGAACCTTGCGAGATCCTCGGACCAAGCCGGGACAAGATCACCAGAGCTGACAAGGTTATGTCACTCCGGTGAAGCAGAAAAAATTTTAAATCCCGGCCTACAGGCTTCTGATGCGCAGTCCCGGAACCTTACAGTGGTATCAGAGGGAGGTTCAAGGTTTTTCTGAGTCAAAAACATTAAAATGCATTAAATTTAATTGTGGGGCGTTAAAATGGTTCATTCGGATTCGATCGTGCGTCGTTTCGATTTCGAATGATCAAGATACGATCATTTGAAAATTTTAATCGGATCGACATCGCAAGTTCTTGTTCGTTTGATGTTAATTCTCAAATTGAGATAAACATCAAAAATATATTTTATTATAATTTTATAATAAATATTTTATTATATTTTATAATAAATTTTATTATAATAATAAAATATATAAAATAATTTTCCACAAAAGTGTGTGGAAATTTTTTTATAATAAAATAGAGGAGACCAAGACTTGGGGTCTTCCTCCTTTTGTTTATAAAAATAAAAAAAAAGGAGTGGAAAAGACCCCAAAATGGGGTCTTCTCCTTTTGTTAAAAAAATAAATGGGCTGGACATTTTTTGTCAAAAAAAACAAAGGGGAAGTGGGGAGGAAGACCCTTACGGGTCTTCTCTCCCGCGGAGCACCAAGGGAGGCCAAAACCCTAGGCATCCCCTCCTCCGGCGGTCCAGCACCACGGCGCACTGGCGCCGGCCTTCCCCGCGGCGGACCGACCTCGCGCCACCCTCCCCGCGCTGGACCGACCTCATGCCACCCTCCCCTCGCCGGACCGACCTCGCGCTGGACTGCCCCACGCCGGACCGCACCTTGCGTCGACCTCCCCGTGCCGGACCGACCTCGCACCGGCCATCCCCACGCCGGACCGAACTTGCACCAGCCTCCCCTTCGCCGGACAGCCCTCGCCCCGGCCACCCCTTCATCGGACAACCCTCGCGCCGGCCTCCCTTTCTCCGGATGCGGTCCGCGTCGGACCGGCTCCTACCGGAAGCCGCCCGCCGCACCGGGGATCTCCCTGCCGGAACGCTTTGGACAGCCCGCTCCTATCCCCCTCTCCGGACTTCCTCTAGGCCACACTGGACCGACTCTGTCCGGCTGCCCCGAACCATCACCGGAGCAGCGGGCTGTTGGGAGATGCAACCGTCGCGGTAAGCGTTGGACGCCGCGGTCACGCCGCGGTCACGCCGCGGTCACGCCGCGGTCACGCCGCGGTCACGCCGCGGTCACCCTGCGGTCACGCCACGGTTGCGCCACGGTCACGCCGCGGTTCCTGGACGACATCCAGTGGCCGTACGCAGACCCGCCGGACTCCTCTCCGGTTAGATGTAACCTGCACTGAATTAATTTTAATTAATTTAGTTTTTTTTAAATTAAATTAATTGGAATTAATTTAGGGGTTTGGATTATTTTAATCCGAAAAATATTAATTTAATTTAAGTTTAGAATTAAATTAATGGTTTAATTTAATTTAATTTTGTAATTAAAATTAAATTAAACAAATGGAACCAATAAAAATAAATTATTTGAATTTAATAAAATTCATTTAATTTATTAGAACACCCTCGCATAATTTAAATTTATTTCAATTTAATTTTTATTGCGCTTTTACCCCAACTGGTCTTGAGCTTTTGATCGACCTGTGTATGTCTGGCATGTATTTATTTATTTAATTATTTATTCAATGCGTGCGATGATTGTAATATTTAATTAGATAAATAACGGTCTGCGAATCGTCTTTTAATTCAAATATGTATAAGGGCATGTGTGTCCATTGCACCACTTGTATTTTGTACCTTAGACCCCCTCGCCTGCGTGCGAGTATATTTGTATTTATTCGATAACGATCCAAGAGGCAGACCTCGCCAAAATGAGGCGGTAGTCCAGACAGGAGTTGGACACTTTTTCACTGGGGCCAGCAGCGACACGAGTCTTGTATCGACTCAGGTACAGGTGCCCCTAGGTAATGATTGATCAGTTATTGATCAATCATTATAGAATGCTCAAGACCAGTCAGAATGCTTGATTTACTTTATGCACAGTTTATTATTTTATGCGACTGCATGATTATTGTATGATCACATAGGATAGTAAACAAGAGAAAATGCATAAATATTGTGACGAATAAAAAAAAGGGTTATATTCGTCAATTAATATTTTAAAATCCCTCAAAGATATATTCAGTCATAATGCCTTCCATTTCTCACATCTAAACAAAACCGGCTGTTTGGGTGCTCATCAGCCTCAGTTGAGAGTGCCTCTTACTACCGGGGCATTTCCATGTGAAAAATGGGTCGACTTAACTAAAGTGAGTTGTCAAGGATTAGCCTTAGCTAAATTGATATCACTTTATAGGTGAGAGGTTGAGGGAATCAAGTACGGATTCCTAAAGTTGGGACTTTACTCAACTATAAGGAACCACAAGAACAAGTGGTTGGCCAGTATAGAGCCTACCTTGAAACCCTTCAAGTAGTGTCATAGCCCTAGCTTGTAGATTACGAAGGGGGCTTCAAGGATCCTTGACACTAGAATGCTCAAGCGATAGAGTATTCTGAATCTAATGGTGAGGGATATTAAGGTTCGTTAAAATAGTGGTAGACATTAAATGATATAATAATTTATTAATCATAAAATGTCAAAAAGGTAATCAAGATAAAGTACTAACTGCTAAATGTTTATCTGATATAGATTCAAAATGGAAATCACCAACACCACTAGTACTTTATCACTACGATCAATCTTGGATAAAGAAAATATCCTGACCGGCAATAACTTCCAGGAGTGGTACAGGCGCTTGCGCATAGTACTACGCCAAGAAAAGAAGTTATATGTGCTAGAATCCCCAATTCCTGCTGAGCCTCCTCAGGGAGCAAGCAAGACGGAAAAAGATAAGTGGAAAAAGCATGTAGACGATGCGCTTGATGTACAATGCATCATGCTGTCATCCATGTCTAGCCAATTGCAAAAATTCATGAGGAAGAGGACACCTACAAAATGATTTCACATCTCCAAGAACTATATCAGGAGAGGGCTAGGCAAGAAAGGTATGAAATCTCAAGTGCGCTTTATAAGTGCAGGCTAGCAGAAGGGCACCAAGCTGGTCCTCACGTACTCAAAATGATTGGGTATATTGAGATGCTTGAAGCCCTTGGGTTCAAACTGAACCAAGAACTAGCAGTGGATCTCATTCTTGCCTCTTTAACGTCAAGCTTCTCGACTTTCATTGTCAATTATAATATGAATGATATGACAAAGTCGCTCCCGGATCTTTTGGCTTTAGTTCGCCAAGATGATAAGGACATGAAAAACACCCATACATCTGTCCTTATGGTGAACAAGAAAAACAAGGGCAAGGCAAAGGCGTCTAAAGCCAAGTCAAGGCCAAAGGCACCAATGCATCGTCCTGCCAAGAAGCCAAAGATTCAGAGACCAAGTAATGAGCAGGAAGCTGTCTGTTTTGGATGTGGCAAGAAAGGCCACTGGAAAAATAATTGTAGAGCTGGGAAGAATAAGCAAGCTGACGCTTCTGCCTTAGGTATTTTTGTCATTGAATTCAATTTATCTTTATCTACAAGTTGGGTATTGGATACGGTATGTGGCTCACACATTTGTATTCATATACAGGAACCAAGTAGATTTAAGAAGATTGAAAAAGGTAAAGTGGATATCCGAGCTGAAAATGGTGCAAGTTTGGCGGCCTTGGCAGTGGGAGACTATCACTTGACTTTACCAACTGGTTTGGTTCTTGTTTTAAACAATTGCTATTATGTACCGTCTGTTACCAGAAACATTATCTCTGTGTCATGTTTAGACACTATGGGTTTTTATTTCAAGTTTGGAAATAAAATATGTCTCTTTTATAGGGATAACATATGTTATGGTATGGCACGTCTTAACAATGGTTTATATATACTAGAACTAGAAAACTCAGTAATGGCTGTCATTGACAAAAATAACCAACATGACTCAAATAACACCCGCCTATGGAACTTCAGGCTTGGTCATGTAAACAAGAAGCGATTACAAAAATTACATCAAGAAGGGTATCTAGACTCAGTACGGTTAGAACCCTTAGATGTATGTCAAGCTTGTTTACAAGGAAAAATGGCCAAAGCACCTTTCTCAGGAAAGGGAGAAAGAGCCAGTGCAGTACTGGAATTAATACATACCGATGTATGTTGTCCATTTCCAGTAGAGGCAAGGGGTGGTTTTATATACTTCATCACTTTTACCGATGATTATAGTAGGTATGGCTATATCTACTTAATGCGGCATAAGTCAGATTCCTTTCATTTCTTTAAGGAATACCAAAGTGAAGTAGAAAACCAACTTGGTAAGAAGATAAAATCACTTCGGTCAGACCGAGGCGGAGAATATCTTAACCAAGCTTTCATTGATCATTTGAAGGAGTGTGGGATATTATCTCAACTCACTCCTCCTTATACACCACAATGGAATGGTGTTAGTGAAAGGAGGAATAGGACCTTGCTTGACATGGTCAGATCAATGATGAGTCATACAACTCTTCCCTTATCCTTTTGGGGATACGCCTTGCAGACAGCAGCATATACCATTAACCGAGTACCAACTAAAGCCACAGATGGAATTCCATATCAATTATGGTTTGGAAAGAAACCCAATCAGACACACATGTGTGTGTGGGGGTGCGAGGCATTTTTCAAGACTTTACCAAGTGACAAATTAGCATCCAGAAGCACTAAGTGCATCTTTATAGGTTATCCTAAGGAAACTAGAGGATACAACCTATATAACCCTTTAGATAGAACAGTCATTGTGGCAAGATACGCCAAATTTCTAGAAAGGGATAAAATTTCTACTGGAAATAGTGGGAGCAAGATTGACTTCGATGAAGTCAATGCTCCAGATGCACAAGAGTTGGTAGAGGAACAATATCTACAAGAACAAGTGGAAGAAGAAATTGTTCCTGAAACACAGATACTGCGTAGGTCTACACGAGAGGTTAGAGAACCAGAGCATTATGGTTTTCTTGTCACCGAGTTAGGTGACACAATAATCCTTGAGGATGATGAACCTATGACCTACAAGGAAGCAGTAGAAGGCAAAGAAGCTGCAACATGGAAAGAAGCCATGAATTCTGAGATGGAGTCCATGTACCAAAATCAAGTTTGGATTTTGGTAGACCCTCCAGCTGATGTAAATCCCATTGGTTGTAAATGGGTATTCAAGAAAAAGCTGGACATGGATGGTAAGGTTAATACCTTTAAAGAAAGACTGGTTGCAAAGGGTTTCAGACAACGTCAAGCCATTGATTATGATGAAACCTTCTCACCAGTGGAAATGCTTAAATCCATCAGAATATTTCTTGCAATAGCAGCCTTTCATGATTATGAAATATGGCAAATGGATGTCAAAACTGCTTTTCTAAATGGGAAGTTGGTTGAAGACGTCTATATGACTCAACCGGAAGGGTTTGTTAAGTCAAAGAATGCCAATAAAGTATGCAAGTTGCAGAGATCCATTTATGGATTGAAGCAGGCATCAAGATCATGGAATGTACGATTTGATGAGGCCATAAGAGATTTTGGTTTTATCAAAAATGAAAGCAAGCCTTGTGTCTATAAAATGGTTGAAGAGAATGATATCGTTTTCCTAGTTTTATATGTTGACGACATATTAATCATGGGAAACGCGGTGCAAGTCTTACAGTCAGTTAAGACTTGGTTAAATGAATGCTTCTCCATGAAAGACTTAGGTGAAGCAGCCTACATCCTAGGGATAAAGATCTATCGAGATAGACCTCAAAGGATGCTTGGCCTAAGTCAAAGTACATATATTGACAAGGTACTCAAAAGTTACAATATGGAACAATCCAAAAGAGGATTGTTACCTATGTCACATGGTGTAAATATCTCCAAGAAAATGCATCCACAAACACAGGAGGAGATTGACAGAATGGGTAGAGTCCCTTATGCTTTGATTGTGGGTTCTATCATGCATGTCATGCTATGTACTAGGTTTGATGTTGCCTTTTCTTTAAGCATGGTGGGTAGATATCAAGACAATCCAGGAGAGCTACACTGGACAGCTGTTAAAACTATCCTTAAGTACTTGAGGCGTACTAAGGATACGTTCCTGGTGTACGGAGGAGATGAGGAACTAGTTGTGAGGGGATACACTGATGCTAGTTTCCAGACAGATCATGATGATATGAAATTGCAGTCAGGCTACATCTTTTGCCTGAATGGTGGTGCTGTGAGCTGGAGAAGCTCAAAGAAAGTTGTGGTTGCTGATTCTACAGCAAAGTCCGAATATATATTGCAGCTTCCGATGCAGCAAAGGAAGCAGTCTGGATACGTAGATTTATCTCAGACATTGGTTTTGTACCTAGCAGTGTAGACCCTGTTCCAGTATATTGTGACAATACTACTGCAGTGGTGCTTGCCAAGGAGCCTAGGTCTCACCAGAGGACAAAGCATATTCTTCGGAAGTTCCATCTCTTGAGGGATTTTACTCAAAGAGGTTAAGTGACAGTTAGCAGAGTATCCACATAGAACAACGTGGCAGACCCCCTGACTAAAGCCATTTCTCAGCAGAAGCATGATTCACATGTGAGAGCTAGCGGATTGAAACCTGTTAGCAGTTGGCTCTAGTGCAAGTGGGAGTGTTGAAAGTGGGTGCCATAGACCCAACTTGTTTTGTACTTTGATTAAAGTTACATGTATTCAGTTTGTTTTATACATGTATTTATCTTGCCATGATAGTGTAGATACTTTTGTATCCACTTTATTAATGGCAATGTCCTTAGATTACTTGTTGCATCAAATGGTTATAGAAGGTCCCATGCTATAATGAGAACCCTGAAATGCCATGAAAGTAATCTTAAAGTTACGTCCTATGGTCCAGTTACATCATTCTGAAAGGACACAGATGATGTGTGGCCATCAGGTGCTAGGGGCTCATAAGAATTGAGACTTCATCTCATGAAGTTCACACTTGATGATCTCTAGCTAACGAGATCATGAGGACAGACCCGCTTAATAGGAACACCACATGTTTCTGGTGTCATTGGTCGTTCCTATCTACGGACATGTGTAATGGTATCCTGACTTGAGATTATTATCAGTGAATGTCATTTAATTACGTACGTTTGATATAAGACTAAAACCATGGCGACAAGTTGTGGTGAGGTAGTTTATATTGGGTACGTCATTAATGGCATGACATTGATTGAATGATTGAGAAAGGATTTGTCACTTCCGAGTTTAGGAAGAGATATCTCGGGCCTGGTTGATTAGGATGGTTGCACGTTCATTAAATCCATGGCCATGGTAGTAGAAGGTAAGACCGTCCGAAAAAATCAACAAACAAAGTAAAGAAAATGAAGAATGATGACACTGAGTATGCATTCTGCTTTTATAGAGATATCGATGACGAAGAGATTAGATTACACAGACTGTGTTCGTGGGAAGGTAGTCGTTGCTTTGACTTTGCCTTATCTCTATAGGGGCCTCGATGGGTTGCTAGACCCCGATCTAGGTCGGTGATATTATTCACTACTATTGAGATAAGGGTCTATAGGGTCACACACAACAGCGCTTTGACAATCTTCCCTATTTTGATGAATAGGATTATAGGGCTTGGTGGGCCCCACCACGGGGTACGGGTATTATCCAAGTCCTATGGATCACCAAGTAATAAATAAATTCTTTTATTATTCAATTTTGGAATAATTTTCTGAACTTATTTATAACATGTATTTACGAGTGATTAAGTAAATACATAGATAAATATTAATCGGACATATATTTATATCTTGGGTTCGATTAATATTATCAGGAGGTGCGGTTCGAGTTAGACTCATGTTTATCACGTAATATATATATATATAAATATATATATTGCAATTTAGTGATAAATAATAAATATTGTTTATGGAATAATTTAATTTGTCATAAATAAATATTTATAATAATATATATACAGTGAATGTGTAATACACGGGGGCCGGGAACCCTTACCGCGTATTTTAGATATTCCCTATATATATTTAAAGAGAGGCTCTCCCCTTGTGACTATTAATCCGTTGGAATTGATAGCCTCTCTCTCCTCTTGATTTCTAGAGAGAGACTCTCTCAAACTAGCAAGTTCTTCAAGTTCCACCTTCATGGATCGAAGACACTAGTTTTGTGGTGATCATCGTTGTGTCGAAGTGTGCGTCGAAGATCCGCGCTAGCACCCGGATCTTGACGAAGGGCGCGCGTGCAGATTTGCAAGGCGTGTGTGGACGATCTAGAGGGCTTCGTCATCGGAGTCTTCGAACAATGATCGCTGGCGTCCTGCATGTCAATTCTGAACAGGGTAAATGTTCAAGTTTATTTTTGTGCTCCTAAAGAACCTTGTGAGATCCTCGGACCAAGTCGGGACAAGATCACTGGAGCTGACAAGGTTATGTCACTCCAGTGAAGCAGAAAAAATTTAAAATACCGGCCCATAAGCTTCTGATGCGCAGTCCTGGAACCTTACAGTTTCAATAAACATCATGACATTAAACATAAATCATTAAGATAAAGAATATGAATGAAATCATTGGATCATTTCTAAAAAAATCATTATTAACATCAAAATAATTCATCTAAGATGAAAAATAATTTTGAAATATATTTTAAAAACATTTCTTAAAGAAAATATCAGTTTTATTTGAACATTTCTTTACAAAAATAAAACCTTTTTAAATTCCTTTCATTTGAAAATAAAATTGAATACATCTAAATAAGGATTAAAAATTCAGTGGAACCCGGTTCTTTGAAAATACCTTGAAAATTTATAAAGAAACCGTGAAAACATTCTGAAAAAAAATTCTTTTAAAACACCTTGAGAAATTATAAAGAAATATTGAAAAGGTTTTGAAATAAATTTATTTTAAAACACCTAGAAAACTTATAAATAATTCTTAAATTTTTTTTGAAAACTATTTTTTTGAAAACTTATAATGAAATCTTGAAAACATTTTGAAAAAAATTTCATTAAAAATAATTTGAAAACTTATAAAGTATTCTTTGAAAACTATAAAAAATGAAAATTATTTTTCCTTAAAAATGAGCTTAAAATTTCATCTTTGAAAACATTTTTGAAAAAAAAATTGAGATTTTTTTTGCAATTCATTCCATGTGTCTCAAAGAAGGAAAATTGAGACAAAACTACTTTAACAAATTGGTATCTTTTGAAACATAAATCCCATGTAAGAGATATCATAAAATGGATATGTAAATACCCATAAATTTAATTATAATAATCATATAATATATTAATGATAATCCTATACACCACACAAAATAAATGAGTTTTGAATAAGACATAAATCTCACAGAAATAAAAATTTGACTAGAAATCCCATTACCTTATGTCTTGACTCTATTAGTACTCGTAAAAACATACTGTATAAAAAATATAAGTTTATTATACATATTTTACAGAACCATATTATTATATCTAATACCATATATGGGTTTATTATTAAATTATATTACCCTCTTATTAACAATTCCAAGTTAAGGTTTCACTTCGAATAATATCCATTTTTTTTCAAGTGTATTAATTTGTTATATTTTTTGTCCTCATACTTATATCATGATTTCTATAATGTAAACCATGATATAATTTTTATTTATATTCCATATATATTTATTTATAATAGTCTATGAAAGATAGAAACATGAAATGGAAGACACCATTCATGGAGGTGGTAGGCCATACGTACGCATGGACGTTGTTTCCGTTTAATTTTCATATTAAAAGAAAGAAAGTAAATGAAATATATGTATATATATATATACTAATTAAAATATAATTATTATGTCATATATATCAAATAAATCTATTTAATCCATCCTTGATACATTCCATGTATAGTGTGAAAGAATCACATGACTTTAAGGAGGCGGTATTCCACATTTTCCCAAAAAAATTATTATGGTTACACAAAATGGAAAGCATAAAGGTGTGTGATAAATAAAATTATAGAATCATAAATAAATTATAAATATAAAATATATCATATATAAATAGTGTTTCCATCATAATTCCCAACCATGAAAGGTGGTAAGGTAAAAAAAATGAATAATCGTTATTTCGCGAGGTGGTAGTTCACCGCACATGAACGGTAAGTTCATTACCCATTAGATGGAAGTGTATGTGAATGAGGTTAGAACCATTATAATAAAAAAATACCAGTATATTTAGGATACTGAGGTTATTATATTACCATGGAATAATAATAATTGAGGATGTGGATAAATAAAATAAAACAAAGGACCTTGAGGAAGGATGTTAGCTCTTCTTTGGGTAACTCCCTTTTCTTTGCACAAAAGGGATTCCTTTGCTAGATTTATGCCAAAAGGGGGGATTAAAGGTGGAAGTAAGGCATATTGTTAAGTTAATTTTGTAGATATTTTTTTAACATAATTGGATTTATATGTGTGAATAAGGGTGAGAGTTTGTGGCCTTTTATAAGGGAGGGCGGGGATACACATGGCATTTTTGAAAACAAGTTAGGTTACTCACATTTTTACCTACAAAAGTCATAAAATTAAAAAAACACAATAATGGAAGTTTTTTTTAGAAAATATTTCCATAAAATTGGTGTTGAAAAATTTTCTTGGTCATTTTGGCCCTTAAGATAAAGGTTTAGTCCCTTGTTAAGCTTAATTTTACCATAATCACTACAATTAATTTTAATCACATTCACTAATATTTTTGGTCAAAAATTAAGATGAAATTATTAGACTACAAATATTTTACTAATTTTAACCATGTAAATCCATTTTTCTAAATTTAGTTCACATAAGTTACAAAATTAAAATTTAATACTAATCCCACATATGTGGCGAGAAAGCCTGTTTTTAAAGTGACAATGTTCAAATGTTCCTTAAAATTTTATATCTAAATTCATTTAAAATGATTAAAATGAAATAAATTAGATTAATATATATATATATATAATTTATTTATTTTGACTTTGAAACTAATATAATATATAATTACCTATATAAATAAATTCGATAAAAAAATAGGTTTGAATTAAAATTCAGTATTTTTCACTATTCATCCCAAAATGATGTTTCTATGAAAAATAAAAAAACCCTAAGTTAATTTTGAAATTCTGAATTAAAAAATGATTTTTATTTTATCAAATTCAATTTCTATAAGTTCTTAAAATTATTTTTATTATTTTTCACTGAAGGACATAAAAAGGAGTTCTTTTAAGAAAATTATATTTTCAAACATATAAAGACTTTACAAAAAAATTATATCTTATTATAAAATTTTTTTATTTATATAAAACCATTACAAATAATATTGAAAAATTATTTATTATTATATTACTATGTCTAATGCCTATGTTATAACTATCTCATTTAGATAATTATAATTATAAAATGTTGTTTCATAGAAACTCGGTGTTGCGTGTAACACAAGACAAGTCATTGTTGCATGTAACATAAGGTTAACTTGGTGTATCATATAAATAATGTTTGAATTAGTGTAGAGTACATTGATAGATATAAAATAAAATTAGTTTATTTGGAAAAAAAGGTTCCAAAAAACTCAAGGTATTTCATTCTATCCCTCTTAAAATGAATTTTTCCCTATCAATTCATCATAAAAACAAATGAGGATATTTATGCCTCATTATATTTTTAGGTTCCCACATATATTCCCCCAGTTGGTGATTTCTACACAAAACTTTTACCAGGTGAGTGGTATTGTTTCATAGAAATTTCTATGTATGATCCAAAATTTTAACTGGTTGTTCCTCGTAAGAAAGATCAATCTCCAACGGTATTACCTCTGAGTTATGTATATGTGAAGGGTTATGAATTTAACTCCTTAGCAAAGATATGTTGAACACATCATTGACTTGAGAGATATTTGAAGTACGTTCCAAGTGATATGCTATTGTTCCGATATGATCAAGAATCTCAAAGGGACTGATATACCCATGGCTTAGTTTCCCCTTTTTCCTGAACCTCATAACCTTCTCCCATGGAGAAATTTATAGAAACACATTCTCACTAACTTCAAATTATAGGTCTCGTCTGTGGTTATCAACATAAATTTTCTACTAACTTTGATATTCCTTGATATGTTGTTGAATGTTTCTAACCTTCACTTCCATTTCATCAACTATCTCAGGTACCAATAGTTTTATTTCTCTAACTTCATTCCAACACATTAGATCACTACATTTTTTCCCATATAGGGATTCATAAGGATCCATATGAATGAATTAGTTAAAGATATTAATTAAGAAAACTCAACCAGAGGAAGGTGTTGATCCCAACCATCTTTGAAATCCAATGAACAAGATCTCAACATATCCTCTGGGGTTTGAATTGTTTTTTCAGAATGATCATTCATCTGAGGATGATAACTAGTATTGAAACTCAATTCTGAATCAAGTGTTTTATAATGACTTCACCAAAACATTGAGTCGAACCTTAGATCCCAATTGTATAAAATATAAAGTGGTACTCCATGCAACCTTACCACTTCATTATTGTATATCCCAGAAAGATGGTCCAGAGATAAGTCTTCTCTGATAGTAATGAAGTGTGATGAATTAGTAAGGTGATCCACTACCACCCATATAGAATTAAACCCTTTAGATGTTTTGGATTTTCCAACGACAAAATCCATAGTGATGTTCTCCCATTTCCATTCTATTATCGGTAATGGATGAAACATCCCTTTAGACTTTTTTCTTTTTTCCTTAAATTAATGGTATACAAAGCATTGAGATAAAAACTCTATGATATCCCTCTTCATTATATCCCACTAGAAGTATTCCTTCAGATTTTTATACATATTTATACTTCTATGATGAATAGAGAATGAATAACTATGAGATTACTCTAACATCTCCTTCAAATCTGGTATGGAAGGAACAAATACACGGTTCCAAAACCTTATCATTTAATCCCAATCAAGGTTAAAATCAAGAACATTTTTTACCTTATTTTGAATCTCTACATCTTCTTTATATTCCTCTTTAATCTTTAATTGGATAGAGAATTGAATATTCAATTAATCAAGACATTATTTATCCCCTTCATTCAGGATTTCTATATCCATCCATTGAAAATCCACAAATATTGGATCTCTTGTGATCCTCAACATAGATAATCGAGCATGATCCTTTTGACTCAAATCATTGGCCACCTTTTTTTCTTTCCTTGGGTGGTAATGTATTGAGTAGTCGTACTACTTTATTATCTCTAACCATCTTATATGGAGCATGTTCAACTCCTTCTGTTTGAATATATATTTTATACTTTTATGATTATTGTATATATCATATTTTCCCCATAATGATAATGCATCATCTTTAATGAAAAAGTTACCACTGTTAATTCCAAATCATGATTTGGGTAATTTTCCTTGTAGATCTTCAACTATCATGACGCATAAGTGATAACCATGTTATTATATTCAACCAAAGTAAGAATTATAATATTTGTAGGAAGTACATTCCAACAAACATCAATAGGATAGTAATCAAATACTTGTGATGAAATCATTATACCATTAGGGGGTTTCACAATTAATTACATATCTAATCATTTAGGTGGAATATTAATACCATTATAAAATTGTTTAGATATTAAATAGTAGGTAGACACATAATCAAATAAGACATTAGTAGTTATAGATTGGATGGTAAGTGTACCTTTCAACACATTGTTATCGCACCCCTCCTCAGAAATAGTGATCATGTGATATTTCCCCTTATCCCTCAGTTTCATAGGTTGCTGACATCGATCATCATAACAAACCCTTGTAATTGGGAACATGTTAGAATAATTCCCATCCTAATTACACTTAAATCACTAAAGTGTGGGAGGATCATTATACCTAGATTTTCCTCTGCTTGCATCATTGGAAAACTTACTCCCATAAGTGTGAGAATCAATTGCCTGATGGCCTTCCCATCCACACTTAATATACTTATTATACCCCATAAGATAATTCCCCAAATGATTATTTCTACGATTAGATCATAAAGGAAGGTTAAAATTATTCTCTTCATGGTTTTTAGATTTTACTTTTAACTTCATCTTCTTTTTCCTGTTAGAATTATGTGATTGATATGTAACTCCAACCACCATTTCAACTTTTATTATACAATGTACACTCCCTTCATAGCTACTAAATTCTCTTATATCCAATGCCCTTATGGGACTTGGATTTATGCCACTGAAGAACCTATCAACTTTACTTTTGGGTTGGATGACAATTCCATAAGAATACCTTGCATGTCTTATGAAATTAGCCTCATAGGTACCGATGGATTCATCATCTGTTTGCTTCAAATCAAGAAACTCATTTTCCATATTCGTACTAAGAACATGATGAAAGTACATATTTAAGAATAGATTCTTGAACTCATCCCAATCCATGGATTTAATTTAATATTTATTCCTCATATTATTTATTGGAGTCCACCACTGGTCTGCTTCACCTTCTAACTAATAAACAACCAGAATGAATTTCTCATGATCCGGATACTGGAGAATATAGAATACATATTTGGTGGTACTAATCCAGTGTTCAGCAATAAGAGGATCAGAATTCCCACTAAAATAAGGTGGTTTTTTTCTCATGAAGGCATCATTAGAACATTGTTCCCTTCTTTTCTCATTTGGAATCTCAACATGATTCATATCTCGAGAAAGCTATGTGAGAATAGAAATGAGGCTTTTTATTCCACCCCCCATAACATTCGGATGCTCAGGGGAAAAATCATTGCATTGTTCATCACAATCACTATTAACATGGTTGCTTCGAGTTCCAAACATTGACTAAAACCAAAAATCATAGATTAATAAATAGTTTTCATAGCGAGGAACCATATAATCATGTAAAACCACTTATAAGATGTCTAAATTATGAAAAATTTCTTAATCAATGACACCCTAGGTTTATCCTAGTTTATTCATATCCAAATTATTTTTAAATCCTTCATGTTGTTTCATGAAGAGTTTGTGAATTACCAAAGAATATCCCCTAGGAGTGTCAAACCATGTGTGAAGTAAGACATGTTGTCATGTACCAATTTATGCTCGAGTCAAGCCTGATGCACCTTATATAAGTTGTTAAACATGGGTAAATATATGAAAGATCCAGGTAAACTTGTAGTATCTAGACAAAGATGTATTTCTAGGAAACAACTCACTCTATCCTTTACCAATATTCTAGGACAATTTCCTATACTTTTCTTTCCCTTAGACTTATACTTAGGCATGTCCTTAGGGTTCTCACTAAGGTTTTCTCATCCTAGTTTACAAAGGTTAACTAAACCTTTGATATGATACCAAGTATAGAAACCATTATTTTCATACATTAACATTTAATAACTTTTATATAATACTTAATACATTAAACAAAATAGACGCCCCTAGATCGTATTAGTCTTGTGCCTTTGGAAACATGGAAACATAAAACTAGTATATAATTCAGATACATTATCTTCCATTAGGTTCTTCAAGACTATCACTATTCTTAGACACATCATAATTAATACATAGCTTCATATCATAGGGAAGTAAACATAAAAATTGGTGTGCTCAGATACTCAGTAAGGGTAAAAAAGGAGATAAGTAAGCTTAAAGATGATCATAAGGGTATGACAATGAATCATAAAATTTGAAGAACATACACTAAATATCTAAGAACATAAAAGTAAATCATGACATATAGATTAGCATTATATAAGACATTAATTATAAGGGAATCAAGAGAATAATCCCTGAAAGCACAATATAGGAATAGGACATGGAATTGCATAATACAATTGAACATGTAATATAATTCCCTATACGTCAAGATGCACTATTGAACCTATCAGGGCACTTCATGGGGACTATGCCTACTAGGCGGGATACACCACCATACCCAGTTGTAGTCATTTATTTATAAGGGATCAGGTTTCCCCATATTCCCATAGTGGATCAGCTTTCCCCATGTTCCCATAGTGGATAGGGTTTCCCCATCTTCTCATCTTCATGGGGACTACAGCTACTAGGTGGGACACACCACTATCCCTAATAAAAGATATTTCCTTATAAGGGATCGGGTTTCCCCGTATTCCCATTATAGATCAATTTTCCCCATATTCCCACAGTGGATCAGTTTTCCTCATCTTCCACAGTGAAACAAGCTCATTGACTTGGATCCCCTCACTATCTCATGAAATATAAATCTTTACCCAATTAAATAGAGGGAGATATAGGCCCCACCCATATCATAATTAAATAATGCATACATGTTCCATAGGAACATAAATAGACATATCATAACCCATGAAATGAAATGGGTGTCATAAACATGTAATCATATCATAACCTGTGAAAATGAGATAGATTTCATAATCATTTCATCAAAGAATAACCCATAAAAAGAAGCAGGTTTCATAAACATAAAACCAGTGAAATGGAAATGGGTTTCATAAACATATAACCCATTATATAGAAATGGGTTTCAATAAACATAATTCCATCAAAAAATAAACCATTAGGAGAAAAAATATGAATGGGACTTTTGGATCGTTTCCCGAAAAAATCATGAGTAGCATCAATGGATGTCATCTTCTATGGAAAATAATTTTTACATTTATTTTAAAAAAAATTCTTGAGGAAAATATCATTTCTTATTTGAAAAATTATTTTGAAAACATAAACCATTTGAAAAACATTTTATTTGAAAATAAACTTGAAAACTTATAAAGAAGTCTTGAAAACATTTTGACAGAACATTGAAAAGTTATAAAAAACATGAAAATGTTTTGAAACCCATTTTATTGAAGATGCCTTGAAAATTTATAAATAATGATTGAAAACATTTTTAAAACCATTTCTTTGAAAACACTTTGAAAACTTATAATAAAGGCTTAAAATGTTTTCAAACCCATTTCTTGGAAAATACTTTGAAAATTTATAAAGTATTATTTGAAAACCATAAAAATTCATTTTTCTTTAAAATTAGCTTAAAATTTCATCTTTGAAATTATTTTTTAAAATTATTTTTGAGACCATTGTGTTTTATGAAATTCATACTATTTGTATCAAAGAAGGATAATTAAGAAAAAACTAATTTTACAAATTGGTATCATTTGAAAAAAAAACCATGAAAGAGAGATCATAAAATATATATGTAAATACACATAAATTTAAGGATAGTGATCATATAATATATTTATGGGGATTATATACATCACACAAAATAAATGATTGGTGAATTAGACATAAATATCTTAGAAATAAAAGTGACACTAGAAATCCCCTTACCTTATGTATTAACTCTTTTCGTAATCATAAAAACCTCTTATATAATAAATATAAGTTTATTATAAATATTTTATAAAACCATATTATTATATTTAATACCATATATTATTTTATTATGACTTTATATTACCCAATTATTAACAATTCCAAATTAAGGTTTCACTTCAGATAATGTCTACTTTGTTTGTCGCATGTGTCTTACTTTGTTATGATTTTGGTCCTCATACTTATATTATGATTTTAAGAATGTAAAAAATGATATAAATTTAATTTATATTTGGTATATGTTTCTTTATAATATTATATTAAAGATATAAACATGAAATGGAAGACACTGTTCAGGGAGACGGTAGGTCGTACGTACGCATGAACGTTGTTTCCGTTTAATTTTTGTATTGAAAGAAAAAAGTAAATAACATATATGTATATATATATAATAATTATAGTATAATTATTATTTCATATATATCATATAAATATACTAAACTCATTTTTAGTACATTCCATGTAGAGTGTGAACGGATCACATCGCTTTGAGGAGGCGGTAGTCCACACTACCCCAAACAAAATTATCGTAGTTACACAAAATAGAAAGCATAAATTTATGTTATATATCAAATTTACATAATAATAAAGAAATTATAAATATAAAATATATCATATATATAAATATTATTTCCCTCATAATTCCCAACCATGAAAGGTGTTAATGGAAAAAACGAGCATTCGTTGTTTTGTGAGGCAGTAGTTCGTTGTACATGAATTGTAAGTTCGTTACACATTTGATGGAAGTGTGTGTGAGTTCAGGTAAAAGAATAGAATTAAAACATCTAAGTATATTTAGGATATTGTGGTTATTATATTATCATGTAATAAGAGTAATTTAGGTTTTGGAGAAAGAAAATAAAATAAAGGATCTTGAGAAAGGATGTTACCTCTTCTTTGGGTAACTCCTTTTGCTTTGCACAAAAGGGATTACTTGGTTGGATTTATACCCAAAGTAAGTCTACAAGGAAGAAATGAAGTATGTTTACAATTTAATTGGTTAGATCTTGTATGAACTTAATTTTATTGAAAGGTTTGAATAAGGGGGATAGGTGTGAACTTTTATAGGGGTGGGAGGGGATACACTTGGAATTTTAAAGACAAGTTAGGTGTACCCACATTTTTACCTAAAAAAAGTCATCAATAAACATCCAAAATAAATAATATAAGTTTTTATGGACGAAATATTTTCGGAAAATGGGTGTTGGATAAGTTTTTAGGTCATTTGTTTCCTTAAGTTTTAGGTTTAGTCCCTTATTAAGTTTACTTTTACTTTAATCACTGTAATTAATTTTAATCACTTTCTCTAATATCTTTGGCCATAAATTAGGTTGATATTATTATAATATAAATATTATAATTATTACATCCATTTATTTCCATTTTTATTATTTTATTTGATAGAATCAACAAAATTAATTTTAATACTAATCTCGCAAACATGGTGAGAAAGTGGGTTTCTAAAGTGAGAATGTTCAAATGTTCATTAAAATTTTATATATAAATTTAATATAAGAATGATTCCAATTACCTAAATTGGATTAATATATTTATATTTTATCTATTTTTATTTTAAAAACAACATAAAATATAATTTAACTATAAAAATAAATTCTAAAAAAACAGTTTTGAATTAAAATTCAATATTTTTCACTATTCATTTAAAAATGAAGTTTCTCAAAAAAAATCCCAAAAATTCACCCTAAGATAATTTTGAAATTCTAAATTAAAAAATTATATCTATTTTATCAATATAAAATTATAAAAGTGTTTAAAATTATTTTTATTATTGTTCATAGAAGGACATAAAAATGCAGTTCTTATAAGAAAATAGAATATTCAAACATATAAACACTTTACTAAAAATGTATAAATTATTATCAATATTTTATATTTATATAAAAATATTATTAATAATATTTAAAATTTATTTATTACTATTTATATTACTTTGTTTAACAACTATATTATAACTATCTTATTTAAATAACTATAATAATAAAATGTTGTTTCGTAGAAACTCAATGTTGTGTGTAACTCAAGCCAAGTTGATGTAGCATGTAAAAAAAGGTTAAGTTGGTGTAGAGTATGAATAATTTTTGAATTATAGTAAAATCAATTGAAATACATCAAATAAAATTAATTTATTGGAAAAAAGGTTCCCAAAAATATGGGTTGTTAGAAGGATGTTGTTCTTGAGCTCGATACCAATTTGGTAGAGCAGCCAATTCAAATTATGGATCTCCGGAATTAGAGACTATGTGGTAAAACAATTACCCTCATCTAAGTACTATTTTAGTGTGGACATGATCTTCACAAGATATGGTAGCATGAGTTTGTTTATGATGTGGCAGTGGGCTACTCTTTTTTATGGATCCAGGATCTTGAGCTCTTTCTAGGGACATTAGGTTTTTATGGTGGGGAGATTGTAATTCCCCATTACCTTTATATCAGGTATGTTCTAATACTTGTATTTGGTTTCCCTTTTTCATTGGGTTAGTATTTTCAATCCTGAATTGAAAGTTACACAATGTGTAGTAGGGTGTCACTTTGTGTAATTCCATCAAGACTCATACAATGAGTTGAATTCACAACGTTAATTTGTACACATCGTGTTATTTTTTACACATCATTTAATTTGAAAGTTTGTGTTCTTAATACGAGGTGATGTGTTTTTTGGCGTAACTTGAGCGAAAAGGGTTTCAAGACGTGTAAAGAGATTATATGTCATGTAATACCCTGAGTTCCAGTTTTTAGAGGGGCCACACAAAATTTTTAGGATTCATTATATCTGGTATCCTTCTCCTCTCGACCATAGCTCATACCCTAGGCATTTTTTGGTGTCTTCCTTCTATCCAGATCAATTCATTTAATGATTGATTAGCAGGGTTAGGTGCTTCATCTCTATGGGTAATCATTCCTCCCAATTTCTCTTTTTTTGGGTGGATTAGGCACCTTTCTTTGTAGGTATTGTTGATATTATTGTGTTTTCTATCAATTATTTTCATTCTTTGGTCGTTCCTTTCCTCACAAAGATAGATCTAGTGGTTTACAACCCCTATTTTCAAAGAAGATTAGGTTTTCCATACTCTTGAGGTAGGGGGTCCATTCAATTTTTTTAATTTATTGAATTACTTGTTGTTCATATTGATTTATTGATATTTTAAATAATTTTTTTTGGAATTTAAAATGGTATGGTTTCACGTTTGGAAATGGGTTTTTCTATGAAAATTGAATTTCCTTGATTTGAAATGGAAAATGGATTTTCAAACCTAGAATAATATTTTCTTAGATTTAATATTTTTTTATAAAAATATGAGAATGGTTTTTAAAATAGTAATTGATAAACATTTCACAACGGTAACTTTAGGTATGTCAAGTTAGAGACACTGGTAGATTTAGTATGTGTGACACCACTAGGAGTTAACCTCTTATATGAAAATGGTCTATAGCAGTCCTCGATTCTAGTTCAGATCCAACTTTATTCCTTGTTGTTTCTTGTGAGTGTCTAGTACATATTGTCCCATAGGCTAGAGCCCAGCTGGTAGGTGTATTTTTTTTTTGATTGTTTATTACATGAAAATTTAATTCATGAATATTTTCTCACATGTATATTTATCTTTCAGTATCTCTACCTACTTGTTTCTAGATTTGTCATCCAATTTTTAAAAGCTCAATGAATTTTTGAAAAAGCTATTTCAAATGGATTTATTTATATAAATTCTTGAAAAAATGTTTTTTAAAGCTTTGACTTGTCCATTCATGTTATTATAACTTGTATAGATATTTTGTGTGGTATCCTACTAGGTACTATTTATCACACCCTAATTCTTCTTGTGGGTGGATTTAGACCTTTTTGGGAAGCATTTAGGTAAAGGGAAGATCATTTTGTAGCATGAAGTCTTCTCTTTACATTGTGGTTTGATTTTTGGATAGTTTTTAAGTGACGCTTGGTCACATGAAGACTTATTGTATAGACTTGCTGTATTTTTCTGGTTTATCTGGTTTGGATCAGTTGTATCTTTTTTTTCATAGTACTCTATCTATATGTATTTTTTCTTATATTCAAGACTTGTTTATTTATCTCTGTTTTACCCCCAACCGTAATGGGCAGGATCGTGTGACTAGACTAGTTTCCCTGAGATGGTCTGTTACAACCACTATAATATTATCACAGTATAATGTGATAGTGCCTTTACTACTAGACATCACACCAAGATTATGGGAAAAAAATTATATCCAAACTACATCTTTATCTACACTATAATCTATGATTTACTCACACCCTAATATAAAATCAGTAACCATAACTTTATTTATTCTCCTCTAACTCACAATACCTCTATTGGGAGGGAAAAATCTCCCAATTATGATTTCAAATCATCCTTATTTCTTTGAAACTACCATTTTCATATCCCCTAAAGAATATTTCCTCATATCCTCTATAAACCAATAACAAATACATAGTACACATAATTAATTTAGGATTTTCTTGACTACCATCTAATGGTGGTCTCTAGGTTTAGATAGATATTTGCCTACTATTCTTAAGTTGTAGATGGCATCTAGCCAAGTGCATAGCATAAAATATATTAGTTCACATGTCACTAAAGATTATGAGATCCTGGTCATTATTTTCCTCTCATAATATATCTATAGAATAATTTTCATGAAAGGATAAATTCCATTTCAAATTGTAAATAATTCACTATTAGGTTTTTCCATATTGGATCCCTTCAGTACCCTATCAATATATATACTTTGACATAATACAAGAAACCTCTTGGATCTATCACAATGGATTTTTATCCAAACAATTTATGATAATTCACCTATTTATTTTACGGATAAGCATGAGTGTAACCAAATATTACTAGATTATAATATTTCTATCTCATTTCTAATAAGTAATTTATTATCAATATATACTTTTAATAAAATTATTCGAGCCCACTAAACTACTTTTAAACACAAGGCTCACAATCAATCTTTAAGAAACCAATTTTTTTATGGATTTATCAAAGAAAATTTACCCTAACATGGATGATTTCTTTAATCCATAAATGTATTTCTTAAAATTTCATACCTTTTTATCATTTTTGGAGTCACAAACCTTTCTGGTTGTTTCATATAGACATCTTCCTAAAAGATCATGTTAAGGAAATATATTTTTTCATATATCTACAAAATCTCATAGCCATGGTAAGATTCTGTGGTAATTATAATTATGATGGATTTATGTAAACCAATTGTATAAAAATATTTTTCATAATCTATACCTTGAAGTTTTTTAAACTCTTTTGGAAGTAGTCATTCTTTATATATAGTAACTTTTCCATCCATGTCTAGTTTCTTCATAAATACCCTCTCTATAATTGAATTTTTTTAAAACCCAGCATTATAGTTTAATTTGAACCAGAAAATGGTGGTTTCTTTGGGTGGCCTAACATAGAATCAAATAAAAACACCATGAATAGGAAAACAATTAAAAAAAACCAAAAACCAAATAACTAATCGGGTAACCCAGGGCACTTACAAGGAAACCCGATTAGGGTGATAGGGATCGATTATCACGAACCTCAAACCCCTCCACTAGTAAATATTACCAAAATCCAATAATGTTTTTGGTACATGGAATCAAATTACAAATAATAGTTTTTTCAATTTAGAATCTTCAATGCCACATAATGATTCCTCTAATTGTATAGGATCATTATTATCAACTAATAATGAATCATAATCTTGAGTGACTAAAAAACCATATCTTTCAAGTTCATTAAATTCTATTATAAGCTTACATAGTACATCTGTTTCAATAATGACATCTTCCATGGGATTTATGGAATTTATTTATGTTTCAACTCTTGTGTATCTTAAACCATTAATTCATCAAATTCTATCTCTCTCTTACAATCGCATTTACAGATAAGATCCCTATTGAGGAATGTGGGCCTTTTTTTACTACAACCTTCTTATTTGGGGGTTTTTATAGATAATATACCATTTTTCCCTTGGTGTACCCTTTATAGATATAGGTAAAACATCAGGGTTAAATTTTGTTTTGACAGATAGCATAAAATTTTATTTTTAACTAAACACTCGTATATGTGACATGAAAGGTTTACTTCCATAACAAATCTGGTCTGGAATAAAAAAAATTAATTTATACAACACTCAGTTTAGAATGTTTTTTTTTCATCTATAATACTTTCATGACTCAATATTGACCTTAAAATGTTTATTTAGGTGTGTTTTCACCATTTCCTTACACCATTATATTGTAGTGTATATAGAACACTGATTTTGAATAATATCTAAAACTACCATATATAATTAGTGAAATATTTTTTAAGATATTCATAACTATGGTCTGAGTGTAATTTATTTATTTTTGTACCAATTTGTATCTCAATAACATTCTTTAATTATTTGAATTAAATAAATAATTCCAACATATTCCTTATTTAGTAGACATATTCATATCTATTAATGTCATTAGTGAAATTTATAAATTATGAGTATCCAACCCTTTATTCAACTTCAAATTCTCTACACAAATAGATATGTCCTAATTCAAGAATATTTATGGACCTTTCACCATTGACACTAAATATATATTTGGTCAGTCTTACATTAAAACAATAATGACATATTCCAAGTGGTTTTAGTTTAAAATTATTTAAATATCCATATTGGTATAAATTAGTAATTCACTTTTCATTTATATTATATTATCGGTGATTACATAGTTGAGTGTGGTATAATTCATGTGAACTAGATTTTTTATCAATTTCTATTACTTGGACTGTATAATCTAATATATAAATAATGTAATTAATATGTTTCTTATAAAAATATTTTCTATATTTGTAAAGAAGAAACATTTATTCCCAAATTTTTAAAATAAATCTATTAATAACCAGATTTGACACAATATTTTCTTTTGTAATTAAAGTCACATAATACCAATTCTTTTGAACCAAGATCATTATGATTAGAAATTTGAAGAGGTAGTCTCTAATATATACCACACAAATTCTAAATCTTTAGGTGTCTTATATATACTCATAATAGCATGTAACTCCTCTAAATATACATGGTTCCATTAATTGGACCAAAATATTAGAACAAAAAGTTAAATATAATACCCAATTTTTAGAAATATAAATATTTTTATGAATAAAAAATGCACCTAAAGCTCCCACAATTTCTTTGTTAGGGTGAAGTTTTTCATCCAGTGGCCCTTATTTCAACCTGTGAATCAAACATCATCATATTATCTTTCTTTAGACTTGATCCTCCTCTTAATAAAAGAGAATGATGAAGAATATTAATACTTAGAGTTATTATTGAATCTCTTCTCATATCCTTTGATTTTTTTCACCGTAAGGAGAAAAGGATTATTATGCTTTATGGACTTATCTAAGAAAAGTAGAGTAGTGAGATCTAGGAGAGACTTCTCCATGTTATCCATTTTAAAACATAAAACAATTTGGGGAATCTATATAGGATTGAGGCAATAGTAAGATTGATATGTAATTCATCGGGAATTTAAAACCCTAGAATATCTTGATTCTTGATGCATCCAATCATATTGGTTTCATGAGCTCTATCTAGTGCACCCTATCCATGTTTTATTTTGAATAGTTATTTAGATATCCCAAACCACACATGTCTAGAATTCTCATAATAAAGATCATAAAGATGACTAAGCATGATATATGAATTCATAATCTCGTGATACTTCATGAGTTCATCATACATGGATGAAAACATCAAAATATATACATTTAGAACACCATTCATGTGTTTTCATAGAAAGTGATCTCTTCATCACTCGCCTTCTTAGCAGGCAGACCAGGAATTAGAGATTCTAGTATGTAATGCTTATTTTAATAGTGTAATATAATCCAAAAGTTCCCATTCCATTCGTGGAAGTTAAAAATAGTAATAAGTCTATATTTCACCAAACTTTATCATAGGTAAAACATGGTTTATGGGAATTCTATTTTACTAAAACTATGTAAAAAAAATTAATTTATCCTCATTACTAAAAATATGTGATACAAAATAATTTAAATCTATTATTAGCCTCCATATATTTTCTCAAGTAAATATTGACCTCACCATTGGACTCAAAATATCCTTTTATGTGTACACTATATTTTTAAGGATCCTTATTTCCCATCTCATTACTCAAATGATCCATGATAGTCATGAGATTGTATTTAAGAATTAATTTGTTCCTATTGTTATATTTCAACCCCTTGATCTGTTGATTGGAATTCCCAATCAAGAAATCCTAAATTGGATTTCCCCAATACTTGTCAATAAATTTTTATTCAATAGAAAATGAAAATTAAATCTAATACAAGTTTGGTTAAGTTGAAACACCATATTTTTTAATAATCCTCAATAATTAAAATTTCTCCTGATAAAGTCCTAAACAAACACTTTAACTTTGGGGCCATCTTTACATATATAATGTAAGGCTTAGTTTTACTTAATATTTTATTAGGTGATTGTTTATTATTAAAAATAAATATTTATTGTTAATATTAGGTGGATTTTTCGTTATCAATTTACATCCCTTTTTATATAATCAAATTATACATATTCAATTTATGTTAATTATATCTTGCATTCTTGTTAATTCGTTTATTTATATTATAGGGATATATCATACATAAATTATTCATGTTCTTAGAAATAAAAAAAATATAATAAATGGACACGAGATTTCAAATGGTTAAATTATTAAGAAGAAAATAAATCAACCTTTGACCCAATATAAATAAACTCTATGAGTAGGTCTTGTATTCAGTTATAATACACCACCATCAACACATATATCTTATGGGTTTCTTTCATTTCATCTTGGGTCCTAAGAAAACTCCTCTCCTGGGAGCTCTATACATTACATATATTTATTCACATGTATTTGAGAGGAAAAATTATAATTTTTAAGGGTTTTATATTTAATAAATCATGGACAAATAGATCCTATATAATAGAGGTGGGAGGGATGACACACATACCGTCATTTTAATATATTAATAATAAAACCCATGCTATTATATTAAAAGAAATATAATGCATACATTGTTCAATTAGGATCATGACCATTCGCATACATTTAACGAATCCATATTTAATATACTATTATTTGTTTCAATCATTCTTAACTGTGATACATTTATCAAATTAATTAATTATCTTATTAATTAATTAATTGATTTATGTTTTATCCAACCAAACTTTTTTAGAGATTCACATACAATAAAATTTTAAAAAAAATTAAATAAATAAATTTCAATTAAAAAATTTAAGTACACGATGTATACTATGAGGAAATAGGGTGTGTACCCATCCAAACTACCCAACATCATCTTTATCGTATACTGTGAACTTACACAGCATGTAGGGTAGACAAAAACTCAAGTAATTACATGGTGTGTAATGTCAATGAATGAAACATATACATGTGTTTAATTACATGGAGTGTACTACTTTTAATGCATGTAGAGTGCATAGTCTGTAAGGACTATACACAAAATGTAGTTCTGAATTTTATGTGGAAATTAATTATGTATTTAATATGTAATAAAATAAATCACACGACATGTAGTATCAATTAATGAATCATGAAATCATGTTTATTAGGTTTAATGGTGTAATTAATTTTCCATTTCCTCTTTAATAGGTAAGAGATATATGACATATAGAATCTAGCCACAAATCAGTTATTTTTATTATCATGTTTTTGTGATACAGGATTAGATACTGGGTTCATATTTTTTACCTGAAATTTATGTGGTACATGACATGTACAAATTCTAAAAACCATGTAATCTCTGAGTTTTTTGGTTCCATTCCCTATGAATCATGTGATAAATACACGACATACATTTTACTATATGGTTTAATTCATCTAAATGTGTGGACTACATAGCATGTATGCTTGATACATGTAATGAAATCTTGAAATCCATGTGCAAGTATTTCCTAGTCAACACGACATGTGTAATAAAACTGCCTATATATTACCCACATGATGCGTCTTAGTTAATTCAAGGAATATCCTATTGTAAAGAACCTGGATACATGGAATGTACCTATAGGCTAAATATAGTGTAGTTCTGTGTTATCAGTCTAGAATCATTGAAAAAATCAGGTGGGTTCTTCAAATGTACTTCATGTGTTTTCAACCTGTTCTTGGTTATATGAAGGTAAATAAAAAATATAGCTTGACTTTTAAAATAAATAATGAATAAACTATAAATGAAAAAGTTGTCCACACATGATCATTCAATATTGGAGTATCTCTAATGGTACTTATGGTGCTAACGCGGTGGTCCCAATCATCTTTCATTACTCACCTATGATAGTAATAAAATCCTTTTGGATTGATAGATTGGTTCATGTTTTTGAATTATTGAGAAGGAGGAGGAAGGTGGAAGATATTATATAGATCTTGATAGAAAACCCTAGATAAGTTCTTTAATGAGATAATTATCTATAGAGAAGAAATATTGTGCACAATAAATGATTCTCACACATTTTATCTAACCCTGGGAAATGATATGACTAAGTTTTATATAGTTATTCTAGGGAATAAATAATTGAAAATAGTCCCTTAATTATTCTCATAATCCTTAGTGAACCTCACTTATAATAATAATAATGTTTTTATTATTATTCACTTGATGTGTGCCTATCTCACAGATAAGATGGATATAATTTACTAAATAGATTAATTAATATTTATTTATTATATCATTCACATTGAACCTGTTAATGAAATCATCGTTTTCTCTAGCATTTACCAAACCTTAAATAATTAATATTATTCATTCAACAAATTAATATATATAATATTTACTGTCATATGAATAAATATTTATTTAATATTCAACTCATATAAAATAGCAACTGAATATAAGTTATTAATAAATCTTTAATACCATGGTTTAGAAAATATTATTTATTCCAATAAATAAATCTTAATATAATTGAATTAAGATCATTTGAAACACTAAGTACGTGAACCTCTAGACCTATTCATTGGTGGAATTACATGGATTTATCTAAAGTTTCATAACAGCATCTAGGAACGCATAAATACACCCAAGATGAATTAGTTAATGTAGCAATGATGACAACAACATATGAACTCTCACTATGTAATATAAACTCTTTCCCTCAACAAACCATCTTATAGGTTGATACATCTCTCATCAACCTATATACTTGATATGTCTTTCACTAACATTCAGAAATTAACCCATTAATAAACCATGGCCATGAAATATATTGAAATGGATCAATTATTATAAAAATGTTAAGATATCAACTTCTATGAAGATGGAATAGATAAATCATTCCTCGATCTATTCATTAATAAAATATCATTTGTGACATACCCAACATACCCAGATTTAATGTGAAGATATTTTGTCATGGATTATAACAATACATTTATATACCTGAATTGTTATATATATAAATAATCGTATTAAAGTCTAATAATCACTAACCATGTCCATAGACAAGATTATCTAATGACACGTGAAATGTAGGATTTCTACTATAGTGTCTATTGTTATAATATCTACTCTTGGAGATCATCAAGTGTGGACTTTATGAGATGAAGTCTCATATTTTTATAAATATATGGTGCCTAATAGTTGGTATCATATGTTTCCCATCATATGATGTCATATAACCATATGAAATATTTTCTAAGAATATCATCATAGCACTTAAAGGTTCTCATCATAATGGGGAACTATTATGAACTTTTTAATGCGAAAAACAACATAGGACATTACATAATTAAATATATATAGAATAAAACTCAATATTTGATTTGGTATTTATTAATATTCATGTATATGAGTATAGAAACAATATAAATTCAAAAGTAGTTAGTTCTACGGAACCAACTCCGACACATTGATGAAGATATAATGATTGGGTTTGACTACTTAAAAAGGAAGGATTTGTTTATTAAATCTATTTGGTTTTATTAACTAGATTTTGTTTCCTAAAATAAACTAAAAAAATTATAAATACTAATGGCTATTTTTTTAAATAGCTGAGTATGGAATTGGTTTTAAATAAATACATAAAATTTTATAGTTTTTATAGTAAAGCCAGAATCTTGGGTAATTTCTTTTCTTAAAATGTTTTATTTATAACTCATTTTCCACACCAAAATAAATTACTTTATTTATAATGTAAATATAAAAATAGTAATTATTTCTTATCTTTAAATACGAATAACCTGGGTGGACCTTAAATTAGTATAGAAACTTTTACATAAAAAAAGTTTTTTTTTATTTTTTCAATTAATTTTTGAGAGTAGAAAACATCATTAGATGAGAAACATTTAATTTTATACTTATATGTAATAAATATTGTTTATTACATACCTTATACTTTGTTTATATTGTTAATAGCATGCATTGATTATGATTAATTCGATTCCAAATACCTTACATGGTTCACTAATAGTATTAAAATAAAATAAAGAATATCCCAATATGCATATTGACCATATTACATAGGGTTAAAACATAAATTATAGGTTTTCAATACATGTGAAAATCAAAATAACATATAACCATAAAAAACTACAATATTAGTTTAAAATAAACACTTCCATGAAAACCATTCTAAGAAAACACAACCTTAATAACAAAAATTCATATATATATATATATATATATATATTAATTAAATATAACAAAACTTCATCCCAAATCCATTATTACCTAAATCAGTAATTATTTTTCAAAATGTATAAGTTTTTAAATAAAAGTAAAAACAAAAAAAATCTTTGAACACCCAAAATATCCTTCATCACATAAAAAGTAATTAAACATCAATATTAATTCTAGTATAAAACTATGAATTGTAATAAACAATGCCTTTTTGATAATACAAAAAAACAGAACATGGCCTTATTCTTTAAAATCCATTCCCCTTCAAATACTTACATACAAAAAAATTAAAACAAACATCCATTTTAAATCCATCCTAAAGAAATCTTATGTTTTTTAACAAAACATTTTAAAATGTTTCCATCTAACACAACTCTACCCAAACACCAACAAACATGTAATTTCAATTACAAATTCATATTTACGACACTCCATGAGTCGTTTCATTAAAAACCTAAAACAAAAATATCCAAAAACAGAAAATGTATAAATTATTATCCTTAGGGGGTATAGAAAAATCTAAAATCATTTTACCTGAAGAACAATCCAGAAAAACTCAAAAAAAATACATCATGACTAGAGGAGATTAAAAATATAATTAATTATTAGTTAAAAATAAAAAAATATTGTCTATATAAATGTATAAATATTCTTTAAAATATATCATTAATTATATAATTTATAATTATATTCATTAATAAATCTATGTATGCATATAAAAAATTAAAATACACATTACTTAATTATAATAAAACTAGTATTTATCTTAGTATTATAAATTTGAAATTTTTCAGCTATAAAATTATAAAAATTTTAAATATTAGCTCATTTTATGAAATCCTTAAAACAATTTAAATTTCATTTTTTTATTTACTAATTTACATATTTGGACATCTTTATCCACAGATAAATATTCATGTGTGTGTGTGTTCTCGCCATTCTAGAGAACCCAAGGACATGTGTGTGTCTATGTGTGTGTAGGTGAACTCAACATATATGTGTATATCCAAATATATACAATGCATATAATAATGATTTTAATTTAATTACTGTTTATAATAAACTAATAGTAATTATTAATATATTAAAATTCTTATATTAATTAATAATGTTATATAAATATTAAAAATTACTAGTTATATAAATTTATATTATAATAATAGTGTTATACATTAAAATTATTAAAATATAAATTTTTGTGGGGTGTCTTTGTGTCTAAAGATATTAAGGACATATGTTTGTAGGTAAACTCAACACACATGTGTGTACATCCAAAAATATACATTTCATATAATAATAATTTTACTATAATTTCAATATAAAATAATCTTAAATTGGTTACTAACATATAATAATTTTCATAATAATTAACATTAATATATAAAAATTTATAATCACTAATTGTGAAAATGTGTATCTTAGTATTATTCTCATAATAAGGATTGAATTAGATTTTTTGATAATAAGTGGTGATCAACCTAAGGAAATTTGTTGACAATAAATGTTTAAGGCTTAGAAATATCCCAAAGGGTTTCATTGGATTTGTTTATAATGCATATTGAAAATGACCAACTAGATGCTTGATGGTTGTTTTGTTGGACTCATTTTACAGAAGAAAAAAAGTGGTTTTGGTGTTTATGATTTACTGTCAAAAGAATGATTTCAAGAAATTTATATAGAAGTAGAACTCATGGAATGAAATTTCATAGGAGTGAAATATGGACAAACTAGTGATTACCATGTTATAAAGGTGGTTATTGTCAAGTATGGAGAACATAGAATATACCAGACCATGCTATAGTGCATGGTATTTTTTGTTGAAGATTCCTAAAATGGGAAACTATAAAGGACCACACCATGGTATTCCCTATTGTGGGTTTTCAAAGAACTAGTGTGAAATTGGGGCGGATGGTGCCCTTCTCCCCCGACTCTCCCCCTCCCTTGCTCTCGGCCTAGGGTTTCCTCCCGAAACCCTACTCTTCGGATCCAGCGGTGCGTCTGTCCGGTGTTTCCTCTCCTTCCCTTTACCTCTTCCGTTTTTCACTTCGTGGTGTCAATCTCTTCTTTCCGGTGGTGCGGCTTTTTGGTGCTTTTCTCTCAGGGACGATGGTGGGTGCTAAATCCCTCGGTGCTTCATCCCCTCTCTGACCTCGGGTTCCATCGCGCCTCTCCAGGTCGAATCTAGAGCAATGGCTACTCTGTGGTTTTGGGATATGCGGTTTGCTGGCAGAGGGTTTTTTAAGCGCTCCCGTGTCGGCCACTTCTTGGATTTGGCTTCAGGTTTCAGTCCTGGAGAGCAAGGAGGCATCGACTACTCTTTTCCCTACCCTGACCCCAAGACACTCTGCCCCTCTCCGAGTCGGATATGGAGCAGTGTTTACAAAGGTTTTTGGGAGGTGGGATTTGGCGGCCGAAGATGCTTTTTGCGCGACATGTTCTGGATCTGTTTGAGGTTTTTACGGTGATGATTTTGTCTATGTCTCTGCTATGATTTTTGTTCTAGTTTTGTTATGGCAGTGGCCTTCGGCTGTTCGCAATGGATCTGTGTCGATCTGTTTTGCGTTTCGACGAGGATGGTCTCCTACGGTGGTGTTCGGTCGACGTTGTTGGGTTATGATGGTGATTGGGGTATGGTTTGGTTTATCTGGTTCGTGATTCGGATGTTCTGTGAAGTCTGGTTATGGATTTTCTATGGCGGCGACGACGTTGTGCTTTCGGTGATGAGACGAAGCGTTTCGGCTTGGTTGAAGGTGTTATGGTGATTTGAATCGGCGGTGGGACAAGGCCCGTCTCGAGATCTGACCCGGTGGTGCGTAATGACGGCTTGCAATTTGTGATGATAGCGTTGGGAAGACGGTTCGTGAAAGAGGCGGTCGTGATGATGGATTTTGGGTTTATGAATTTTGAATTTTGAATCATCGGTCTGGTTTACCACTCATCATTAAAGAGGATTTCAAAAATAGAATTTTCAGGTCAGTGTGAAATGACAATGCCCAATCTGGTAATTTTAGTGGTCATGATGAAGGATTGAATAACTTAGAAGTTCTTAAGATAAAAAACACCCAGATACATATTACCAAACTATGGTTCTTGGCATAGTCAATTAAAGGAAACCTATTCAAAACATGAAGCTCAATATAGGTGTTTTGATGTGAATAATATTCTTTTGATGTATGAGTTAGAGTTAAACACTAAAGAATTTTAACACACCATGGTGACCAGAAATTGGGCTTTCCACTGGTCATTTTGAATTAGAGTTTCCCCAATGAGAAAAAAAGAACCCAAAATGTTTGTGGATCCAACCATGGTGGTGGTTTTTGATATAGGCATTAGAAGTGAAATTTGGTTTTATACAGCCAAATAAAAAATGACAATAAGTCATAGATATGGGTATTTTGAAGTGTTTTTTCCTTGAGATTCATCACAACTATCCATGGTTTCTGGAAGCGAGGCATTTTGGTGGGCGTTTCGGATAGAGACTTTACAAATCAAGAGACGTTGACTTAGATGATGTGTGAACCAAACATTTAACATCTCAACATCATGTGCCTTGAATTTAGTCCATTGTAAAAGAATATTTATAAGGGAGATTTTTTTCTTTTTATGGTATATTAAATGAGAATAAAATCCATGTTGCAGAAGAGAGAGACTAATCCATGAAGTAGTTATATCTATTGACTACATAAGTTATAAAAATCATGGTAATTAGGGTCAGTTATTCAAGGCCCATAATGGTGTTGATAAGTGGAAAATTTAATTATCATATGATCTAATTTATTGAATAAGTGATATCAACATTTAATAAATAGATGTTTTTTTCATAAATTCAAAAAAAAAAGGAAGATCTTGAAAGATAAGGGAGTTACAGGAGTTTGATTTTACTAGAAACACATCATGTTATATTGAAGAGAAACAATAATTTGGGTGTATCTATCCTATAAACATATCTTTAAGATAATGGAAATTATGGAATACATAATGATATTTCATGTGTGAATAGAGGCAATGATTCTTTCAAATATTTTGAGAATAATAGGTTTAGAGGGTCGGTGTGACTGCTATATTGTGTAAATCAAACAGAATTAGTGGGTTTTAGTGTTATAGTTTCATAGACAACATGCTATTTAGACTATCCCAGTGATAGTGAACCATGTAAAATCTCTTATAAATTTTACTACTTTTATTTCTCATTGATACAAATCAAGAGAGAGAAATAAGTGCTCCTCATATGGATAGAAAATGATCAAAATTGAGGGTTTATGTCTTAAAATCTATAATACCCTAATTCACCCCCCTCTCTTAGGGTGTTCACTTTGATAAGGTATCCAAAACTAGTATCATAGAAAAAGTTATTGGGGTGAATCTTTTATTTCTCTCTTGGAAGAATGATAGTAGAAATAGTTATTAATCATTAGTACATACCCATATTGGAAGGGATAAATTTCCAATTATAGAAGAATGAGATTCAACCCTACTTTAGGTCTTTCGGAATGGAAGATTACACAGTGTCCATTCATTGTATCTTATTAGATATGGATAGTGAGGTTGTTTTGAAATGAGATCATAAGGAACATGATCTAGATTCTAAATCAATCAATTATTTAATTGGTTCTTTGGGAAACCCTATTTACTATAATCACTACTAAAAATTCGACTATTTGTGATGGGACCCCATCGTAAATAGTTTTCCAGAGATTATTAAAAAGAAGTATTTGCGATAGATCATCGCAAAAGGTCCCGTCAAAAATATTTTCCTTGAGATTATTTTAAAAAAAGTATTTGCGATGGAGTGTCCACATCGCAAAAGGTATCATCCCAAATAACTGAAAAAAATTGAATAAAATAATATTATTACTAAAGATAAAATAATATTAGTAAATAATAATAAAATAATTTTAGAAAATAACAATAATAATACTAATATTAATAAAATAAATTATATTAATATAATAATAATAATAAATTAATATTAATATTAGTAAATAAACAAATTTATAAAATAATAAAATAATATTATAAATAATATTATTAATATAATATTAATAATATTATTATTAATGAAATAATAATATTAATATTAGTAAAATTATAAAAAATTATAAAATAATAAAAACCTCAATACTTGTAAAAATATAAACATAATAATAGAAAATAATAATAAATAATAGTAAATAATAATAAATAATAGTAAATAATAAAATAAATAAAATAAAATAAATTAAATAAAAAATTAAATAAATAATAATAAAATAAAAAATTAAATATTAGCAATAATATAAAAAATGCACTATATAGAAATTTAAATACTTAATATTACAAAAAAAATCATTCAAATGTTTTATCATAGAAAACGAACATATCACTAGGGGGGTCCTCTGGAGGAGCTGGAGGAGATGGTGGAAGTAACTCCATCCCTAAACTATGAGTCAGACATCGCATGTAATCCATCTTCTCATGATGCTGCTATTATCATCAACGCATCTCCTCCTCCTCCTACTATTATCATCAGAGCTCTTCCTGTTGCTTCTGTCATTGACGTATCTCCTGCTACTTCCATTGAAACATCTCCTCCTGCTCCCTATGCATACTCTCTATAATCTCACTCTGAGCTCGTAGTTGATCCTAATACTATACAGAAAATGATGATGGATCTCCATTAGCTCCTCTTGAGCTGGACACCAACATTGCAGTGGTACCATAATAACTCTCAGGCTTCAATCGAGAATCGATACCAACAACTCATCCTTTCTCGAATGCATACCGGGTCCCATGCATCCATGCTACCTCATCAAATCGGTTGGCACTAGTCTGACCCTCAGTCTCATCCTGACTCTCAATCTGTGTCTGAGACACTGCCAATTCATATGACTCCTTAAATTTCTATTTAAATTTAAAATATTTAAAATGTTATTTTTAGTTAATTGTAAAACTCAAAAATAAATTATACTAACCAAAATCTAATGCTAGTGATCACCTCGAATCTCTCCAGTTACTGGATCGTTGTAAATCCTCCTATAAACATCGAACATCATAACATCGAGATGTTTGACTGCCTATTTAATTGTAAAATAAACCATTACATTTAAATTTATATAAATAATTTAAAAAAAATACTTACCATATGTTTATTATGCATACTGAATGTATAACTACCAGCTCAATGTGTCACCTCCTGAATCCCCTAGTTTTGTCGACCTACAGATGATCTCCTCTGAAAACATCCACACAAACAGTGTAAACATAATCCATCCCAAACCTGAGATGAAATGTAATTAGGTTGGTGGACATGGATATACTCATCAAGATTTATCACTCATGATTTCTTCATTACATTCCTTCTCAAATTGTGAAAAAACTGATGATAACACTCATGCATAAACTACTCTCATTCCATCCAGATAGATCCACGAATTCTCTAATCTATGGGATACAATAAACCCTAAAAATAAATTATAATATCAAGATATTAATTAAATAAATTTCAAAATAAATACTATTTATTTATGCATCATCCAATGATCAAACATGCGGTGTTGAACATCAATGGGAATCTCATCCCATGTGACCCATTTTTCAAAAAAAAATAATTGCGTAATATAGTGCTCCTATGTCCAATAGCTATATTTGAAAATCTTTGAAAAATAAAACAAAAAAACAAAAAATAGTATATAAATAAATTAATGAAAACTAACTAAAATACATAGGTAAGAATACCTATGCATGCGTGGATCTAAGCCAAGCTATGGAATTCACTCTCAGATAGGTTCAAGAATCATCAATCAGGCAAGACCACAACCCCTTTGAGTCCTCCCTAAACTGCCAGCAGTCTAAGGGTCAGATGATCCAACATCATGCTCGTCCAAAGGTAGATCAGTCTCCTACAACTGACGAAACAGATCTTGTTCCATCTAAAAGATGAAATTTTTATTGTTAGAAAATAGTTAAAAACAAATATTATATTTAGATATATATTATATATGATTATAACCAACATTTAACAGTGTCAATATTCATCTACATCCACATCATCATATATTATGATGTCAATGTCTTCATATTCCTCCTCAACATCATCAATTTTCAAATGAGTTTCATTTTTATCATCTCTTGTCATTACAAATTCATTTGTAACATCATTAACATCATCGTCATCATCGACACTTAAATATGGGGATTCATCATCGATATTCACGTCTCTTCGTGAAAAAGATGGTTTTGGAGTAGTATCTTGAAAATTTTCAATTCCTTTCACTTAAGCAGAACCACATTCACTTTGAGTAAATTGATTTTCCCAAGATTTAATTTTTATTATGCTCCACCAATCACTCAACTCTTTTGAAGTAGCATAGTAATTTGCATAATAACTTTTATGTGCCTAATGAGCCAATAAAAATATGAATTTACTGTAAGAAGACTTTTATATTTAATACCAATGATTTCCATGGGTCGCATGAACACGCAAGCCTCTATCAGTATCCAACCACTAACATTTAAACATCGTTATATAATTCTATCCCAGATAACACAATTCAATAATTTCTTCCAGCATGACGTAAAAGTAAACTTCATTTTCTCTATAATGAGATCCTATCGAGAAGAAACAACTGTTAATTATTTTTTTATTCCTCATATACAGATGTATGAAATCAAAAACCATTCATGACATATGAATTATAAGATTTAACCATTTTGGATAGTAGGTTACTCAAGACACACAATCGATTATCAGTTTTTTTAGCATGATGAGATAAATAAAAAATTTTAAAAAAATTATCAACATAACAAGTAATTGATAAAACACTATTTTGATGAATATTTTATTGATAATAAATGATATAATTTCCTCACATTGTGCTAAATATATTCATTTATAAAATATTTGGGATTAGATCATTCATTTGAAAATTTGATGAAAATTCCAGGTTTACCCTTTTAAAATGTAATGTAGTATTTTGAAGATAAATATTTTAATAATTATTATTTGAACTTAATATTTTGTAAAATTGTTCCTATATTACGTTTATACAACTTTTATTTAGGACCTTAGAGCTAAAGAGTGCATTTGGATGGAGTAACTGGGCCATTAAGCCAATGGTGGGCTGGAATCGGCAGAATAGACATAGGTTCTCTATTTGGGCCATATCTTCTTCATCCGGGCTTGGATGAAGCCCAAATTTTGAGGAAATCTTGGGGACATGATGTGGCACAAATCCTCCTTTTGGAAGGCCGGCCAAGTCACGAGTGTTGGTGGTCCAATGGTCGGTGCAATTTGGAATAAAATATTTGGCCGAATTTCCACATTCACACTTGAAACCACTTGTAACCTCTCCTATCCTCCCCTCTATAAATTGGAGTTTTTCTCATTTTGAGGGGTTGAGACGTGAATTGGGAAGTTTAGGGAAGAGGAGAAGTGGATCCACTCCAATTCTCCAACCATTTCAATAAGGGTATCTCTTGAAGTAATGACCCCTTCGACGAAGCCTTCTTCTTCTCCTTCATGTTGTAATGATTTTGTTTGTGTAATAAAATTATTTGTTCTTATTTTATTTCTTCTATTTTCTTCTATTTTGTTTAAATTTATTCTTCTCTTAATCTTTCTATTTGGGCTGAAATTCTTGAGTAGAAGCGTTATTGGGTTATACCTATTATAAACCTTTGCACATGCAAAACGCTTCTACGATGATTACGCCACCCATGGAAGAGTAGTTCTTTTTAGTAATCGATCAAACTATATCCTTCTTCATTAATTTATTTTGAATCAATGATCTAATGTAATTCACATAATATGATCCATTAATTGTGTTTTTAAATTACAAGAAAGTAAGCAAGCAATTGAACAATTAATACAAAACACGCGAGGTTGAGATTTTGTGTAAATTCTGAGAGCGCGATCTTAATCAGTAATACAAGACCACACGGGATAAATTTGTAGAGTTAAAATATAATCCCTAAACACAATTCATCCTCATTTACAGAATGGATATTTTCTCTAATTAACCACTGACCATAAGCTATCCTTAGAACAACAATCAAAGCAGGGTGCTGCGATTGCGTGTTCCGAAGCTAGCCTAGGGTTTAAGTAATTTCATCTTTGTGGTTAAGTTAACTCTCGTAGGGTTCGAGGGATAACAAATTAGGGGATAATAATTAAGTGGATATTTATTTAAATGATAATTATTCATAAGTGAATGAATAGGTATATTTAGATCGATTACTCCTTTTAAAATAGATTTCTAAAAAAACATCTTCTTGTTGTGTCATTTTATCGAAATTCATTTCAAAACAAAAAACAAAAAAATATACAATCTTCTTCCAGAAAACTTATTCTAGATTCATAAACTATAACAAACCCAAATCCTTTAAAGTAGTATTTTATTTTATTCTATTTTATTTCTTTATAATACCTTTAATAAGTTGTTAAATTCACTTCCTCCTTTGAGAGACGACCTTGGTCAGCCACTTTGCTGCACCTAAGTACCCCAAAATCACACTAATCATTTGAGGGTGCCCACGGCAGCGCTCTTTCAAATTGGTGCTATTTTTGGGGAGGCAAGTAATTTATTCAACCATTTAGAGGTATTTCTTTTATTTTTCATTTTATTATTTTCTTCACCTCTCTCTTTCATCGTTCCCTTTTCTCAAGTTTTTAATTTTTTTCATCCTCTTCTTTTCTTTTTTGGACCATCAACTCAAACTTCTCATTTTTATTTTACTATGGTCCACTTTATTTCTTTTCATTTTTATTTGATTTATGAAATGAACTAATCAAGAAGATATCTTAGATCTTGACCCTGAGATTGAACGCAACCTTAGGGCTCGAATCATACATTCTCATTCTACAGGAAGTTTCAATATTCAACCAGTTGGTGACTTCCTCTCTTCTGGAAACATTGAAATTGGAAGAAATTCAAATTCAAACATAAAAGAGGAACCAATGGCTGGAAATAATGGAAATGAACTTAATATAACCATTCGAGAATTGGCTGCACCTGATATTAACTATCAACCAAATTGTATTGCATACCTGAATCTCGAATCGGACTTTGAATTGAAATCTGGATTAATTCACCTTCTTCCAAAGTTTCATGCCTTATCTGGTGAGGATCCCAACAAACACCTTAAGGAATTTAATGTGGTTTTCTCAACTTTAAAACCAAGAAATGTTTCTGAAGATCAAATCAAATTAAGAGCACTCTCATTCTCACTTGATAGAGCTGCAAAAGATTGGATGTATTATTTGAAACCTGAAGATGTAACATGTTCGAATGATTTGAAACGTCTTTTCTTGCAAAGATTTTTTCCAGCATCAAGGACCACATCCAATCGGAAGGAGATATCGGGGATCAAGCAAGCCCAAAGGGAGTAAATGTATGAGTACTAGGAGTGATTCAAGAAGTTGTGCACAAGCTGTCCGCATCACCAAATCAGTGAGAAACTAATCATCCAATACTTCTACGAAGGACTCACACCCATTGAGAGGAGCATGGTTGATGCTGCATCTGGAGGAGCATTGGTGGACAAGACACCAGTAGCCGCACGTGCATTGATCGACAAGATGGCACAAAAATCCCAACAATTCGGTGATCGAGGTACACCACATGTCAGGGGAGCACATCAGGTAAGTCCTTCTTCTCTTGAGATTCATTTGATTAATACCAAGTTAGAAGAATTGACAACTATGGTGAGGAAAATTGCTTTGGCTCAAAAGAAATCCTAACCCCCTCCTTTAAGGCCTTGTGGCATTTGCACTGAGACATGCCACCCAACTAACTGTTGCCCACAACTACAAGAGACAGAGGATTGCGCAACAGTATTCCCAGGGAGACCATATCAGCAACAACAACAACAACCATATCCCCAAAATAAGTTTGATCCAACATACAACCAAGGGTGGAAGGACCAATCAGACATGAGGTATGGCTCTTGACAACAACAAAGGCCACCCTTTCAACAAAACTTCCAGCAGCCTCCGCCTTACCAATAGGGTTTCTAACAACCCCAAATAAGATTTGAAGCCCAAGCATCAACAATCCAACAACAAGGGAATCCCCCACCAAAGGTAGATTCTAATACTGATGATCTTTTGAAGCAAATTGTTCTTAATCAACAGAATGAGATGAAGAGTTAAAGTTCGGAGCTGAGAGAGTTGAAGACTCAAATGAGCCATATTGCCACCGCCCTCCATGAACTTGTAAGTAATAATTATAGAAATATACCTTCCCAACCCACTCCAAATCCAAAGGGGAATGTTAGTGCCATCACATTGAGAAGTGGGAAACAAATGAACGACACATCTGTACCTACCATTCCACCGGGATTCACCTATACTCCAGAGAAGCCGCATTCCATACCAACTGATGAGAAATCCAAGGAGAAAGATAAAGGTAAGAAAAATATTGATGATGTTCCTCCTAAACCCCTTCCTTTTCCAAACAGGGTTGTTCAAACCAAGAAGATGGCTGAAAAAGCAATGCAAAAGGAGGTTTTGGACACATTCAAGCGTGTGGAGATCAATGTTCCTCTACTTGAATCCATTAAACAAATCCCAAGGTATGCCAATTTCTTAAAATAACTCTGCACCAATCAAATAGGGCTCAAGGGAAATGAGAGGATCAATCTTGGAAGGAATGTGTCAGCACTCATTACACTAACTCTAGCAATGCCGACAAAGTGAAAGGATCTAGGTACATTCACCATCCCATGTACCATAGGGGAGTTGCACTTCTCTGATGCTCTTTGTGATTTAGGAGCTTCAATAAATGTGATGCCTCACTCTGTATTCTCTTCCTTGCAGGTTGGTGAGTTGAATCCAACAAGAGTAGTGGTGTAGTTGGCAAATAAAGCTACAACATATCCAGCAGGAGTCCTTGAGGATGTACTTGTCCGGGTAAGAGACATGATCATCCCAGCAGATTTCTACGTGCTTAACATGGAGGACGATCAGGTAAGTTCTCATACTCCCATAATCTTAGGTAGAACCTTCCTCAAAACTGCAAAAACTATCATAAATGTCAATGAGGGTACACTTTCCATGGAGTTTGGAGATGAAGTTGTGATATTTAATGTTATGGATTCCATGAAGTACCCCTCTGAGGACCATTCTGCTTTTGTTATCTCCCATTTTGAACCACCAAGTAAAAACTCCATGGATTTTGATTGTCCTATACTTAGGGAGATTATGAGTATTGGTTCGAGTTTGATGTCTAAGAGCACTTCCACACATGTTGCTGATACATAATCTTCTCTTGGATTTGATTGTGATGTGGATTCATATTCTGATTTTGATCATGTTCACTCTAATTATGACATGGCTATTGAGTATGCTGATGGATTTGATGCTTTATTCTCTGATTTTAATGATGTCTATTCTGATACTGATGCTCTTTGTGCAGATATTTCAGTTCCTTCAATGTCTCCATCCATACTATACCCTCCTTCATTAGAACTCAAGTCATTGCCACCAAATCTGAAATACTCATACTTGTTTAGTGGTGAGAGATTACCTATTATCATTGCTAACAATATACATTTTGAACCCGAAGAAAAGATTTTGAATATTTTGAGGGAGAACATCAGAGCGATTGGGTGGACCTTGGCTGACATATCAGGTATTAGCCCATCCATTTGCATGGATAGCATTATCTTGGGGGATGGGGCTAAACTAGTGAGATAGCCACAAAGGAGACTCAATCCCACCCTCCTGGAAGTTGTTAAAAAAGAAGTTGAGAAATTGCTTGAGGCTGGTATAATATTTCCCATTTCAGATTCTCAGTGGGTAAGTCCTATTCAGGTTGTGCCTAAGAAGAGTGGTGTTACTGTTGTTAAAAATGAGAAAGATGAGTTAGTTCCAATGAGGGTGCAAAACAGTTGGTGTGTGTGTATTGATTATATGAAACTAAATCAGTCCACTCGCAAGGACCATTTCCCCCTCCCATTTATTGATCAAATGCTTGAGAGACTAGTTGGGAAAACACACTATTGTTTCTTGGATGGATTTTCTGGATATTTTCAGGTTCCTATAGCTCTGAAGGATCAGGAGAAGACTACATTCACCTATCCCTTTGGCACATTTGCCTACCTAAGGATTCCATTTGGACTTTGCAATGCCCCAGGTACCTTCCAGAGATGCATGGTGAGTATTTTTTCTGATTTTATTGAGACCTTCATGGAGGTATTTATTGATGATTTTACAGTGTATGGGTCTTCATTTGATGAATGTCTAATTAGTTTAGGAAAGGTGTTGAATCATTGTATTGAGAAGAATCTGGTCCCGAACTTTGAAAAGTGTCATTTCATGGTAGAGCATGGCATTGTCTTAGGGCATGTAGTGTCAAAACATGGGATAGAGGTTGATAGATCAAAGGTAGATATTATTTCATCCTTACCATATCCTTCATGTGTGCATGATGTTAGATCTTTCCTAGGGCATGCAGGACTTTATCAGCACTTCATCAAAGATTTTAGTAAGATTGCTCTTCCTATGTCAAGATTACTTCAAAAGGATTATGATTTTGTGTTTGATGTTTCTTGCAGGAATTTATTTGATGAGCTAAAACAATGTCTAACCACTCCACCTATCATACATCCCCCACGGTGGGAGATTCCTTTTGAGCTTATATGTGACGCCTACAACTTCGCGGTTGGAGCTGTCTTATCTCAGAGGGTGGAAGGACATTCACATGTGATTGCCTATGCATCAAGGAAATTGGATTCATCCCAATCAAACTACACTACCACAGAAAAGGAGTTTCTTGCTATCATATTTGCTTTAGATAAATTCCGTTCATATTTATTGGGCTCTAAAGTAGTTGTTTTTTATGACCCTGCAGCTTTGAGGTACCTCCTAAAGAAGCCAGATGCAAAGCCATGACTTATCCATTGGATGCTCCTTCTTCAAGAGTTTGACATCGAGATAAAGGACAAGAATGGGTCAGAGAATTTGGTGGCAGACCACATGAGTAGGCTTAATCACACACTAGGGGATGACACCTTGGATCAGGTACCACTTCGGGACACATTTACCGATGAGCATCTTTATTCCATCTTAGGTACGCATCCTTGGTATGCTGATTTAGTGAACTACCTTGTTGCCTCTGAAATCCCTACAAATTTAAAGAAACATCAAGTCCAAAAATTAAAGAGTGAGTCAAGATTTTATGTTTGGGATGATCCATACTTATGGAGCATGTGTAGTGACCAAGTTATTAGGAGGTGTGTTCCTGATCATGAGTTTGAGTCTATTTTGAAATTCTGTCATACAATTTCATGTGGTGGACACTTTGGACCCCAACTGACAGCTAGGAAAGTTTTGGACTCTGGATTATATTGGCCTAGTTTATTTCATGATGCCCATGTGTTTTGTAAGTCATGCTCTCGTTTCCAACACACTGGGAATATTTCTAAGAGACATGAGATGCCCCAACAACCCATACTATTCTATGAGATTTTTGATGTGTGGGGAATTGATTTTATGGGTCCTTTTCCAAGTTCATATGGTTTATTGTATATTTTGGTTGCTGTTGATTATGTGAACAAATGGGTGGAGGCCAAGGCCACCAGGACTGATGATTATCATGTTGTTGTGGATTTTGTGAAGGCACAGATTGTTTGCAGGTTTGGAGTACCAAAGGCTATCATCAGCGACCAAGGGACACATTTATGCAATCGGAATCTTGCTTCCCTTATTCGGAAGTATGGGGTAACACACAAAACATCAACACCATACCACCCCTAAACAAATGGCCAGGCTGAGGTTTCAAATCGTGAGTTGAAACAAATCTTGGAGAAAACCATGCAGCCAAATAGGAAGGATTGGAGCAAGCGCTTGGATGATGCATTGTGGTCTTATAGGACAGCATACAAGACACCCATTGGTATGTCCCCATTTCGGATTGTTTTTGGGAAAGCATGTCATCTCCCCGTGGAAGTTGAGCATCAGGATTATTGGGCTATAAAGCAATGTAACATGGATTTAGCCCAAGATGGAATCCAAAGGAAGCTACAAATTCAAGAGCTTGAGGAGATTAGATTGTCTTCATATGAGAACTCAAGGCTCTACAAGAAAAGATCAAAAGCAGATCATGATAGAATGATCCAACAAAGGGAGTTTCATGTTGGAGAGAAAGTCCTTCTCTACAGTTCATGACTGAAGATGATGCCTGGTAAGTTTCATTCCAGATGGTTAGGTCCTTATATTGTATCTAATGTTTTTCCTTATGGTGCAGTGTAGATCACACAAGAGGACACTGGAAGGAGCTTTACATTCAATGGACAATGTTTGAAGAGATACATTGAGGGACTTCCTACTAATGTAGTGGATTTTATCACACTGCATGACCCCATCATCACTTGATCACATCAAGCTGTTCCTAACCCTTTCACTTTTATATTATTTGTCCTATTTAAAAATTCTGCATTTCATGTGCATATATCATCTCATGGGTTCACGTTGAGGACAATGTAATATTTTAAGTGTGGGGGAGGGAACCATTTAGTTTAGTAATTTCAATTGTTTTCCTGTTTAAAAAAAACAAACCAAAAAAGTTGTGTGTTTTTCAAATTTTGTGTGTTTTTGAAATTTTTGAGCTGAAATGATTCTCATCACAATTTTGAAATGCATATCAATAAGTGAAACAATTTACCCCTTGAAACTAAGCTTAAATGAATTCTGAAATTACTTTGTTTCGAGTTCAAATATTTAGTAATTTCATGAAAAATACACTGAATTTTGAATCCCATGCCACATCTCACTGTCTTTATATTTGAAATCACTTTCCTATGAGGCTTCTGAACCATTATATTCATATTCTTTACATTCACCTCACTTATTGAGAGAACCAAACCATGCTTGATTTAACTAGAATTTGATTTATTTCTGTCAAAACTTGAGGGTTTTAGGTACTTATGTTTAAATGATTGAGGCATTTGTTTGGTATTAAAGCCCCTATTTCAAAGAATCCTTTTTTATAATGGCCTACCTTGAACATTTAATCCTTGTATCCCTTAGAAGCCATGCACATTCGGTTAGGTTAGACACATTACAAGCCAATTTTCCCTATCCAACCAACTCTTGAAGTGAAATTGCATAATTTAGTTGAGCTTAAGTGTGGGGGAAGCTATCTTGTGTTGTGGTACCACATTATGTGATACTTTGGGTGGAAAATTAAATTTTGAAGAGATGTGTTTGCTGTTGAAGAAAATAATTATATTGAAATCTGTGCCTTTTTTGGAGCTTTCATGACAAGTGAATCTGTGCCTTTTCTAGAGCTTCTAATTGAGGTGGAAAGCTGTGCCTATCTAGAGCTTTCAAGAAAATCATGTTTGAGAAAATTGAATTTTTTTTGCTGAATTGATGAATGGTAAAAACCTTCCATGAATTTTCATGACGATGGAAATGAATTGATACTATGGGGATTAATGAGGAGACCATATTTAAGTGAAAATTAGATTAATGTAATTTTTCTTCAAAAATAGTCAAGCCCTCCTCATTCAGCCTCAAAGTTTTTCACATCTAAATACTACCAACCGAAATCCACAGAACAACCCTGAAAAGTCCTCATGATAAACATATGTCCTTGACTCACATCGGGTGGCGATGTAGGAATTTATCAAGCCTATGGTGACCCTTGTACGAGTTTGGATGAGAAAGACATTGCAAAAAAATTGATATTTGAGTGATGAGAGAAAATTCAAGCGAGGTAAGTGTTTTGTGCATGGGAGGATAAATGAAGTGGAAATATATTGAATGATATAAATGGAGAACTTGAAATAAGGTTTTTTATGAGGCATTATATCTTTTGATTCTTGGTGTGAAATTGATTGATCTCAAGGATATGTGTTTTAAAATTGATTTTGATTTGATATTGATGTTTACTTGACATGAGGTTTTTCCCAGGAATGCAAAAGGGTAAGTGTGAGGGAGTTGATAAAACACTATTTTGTTGAATATTTTATTTATAATTAATGATATAATTTCCTCACATTGTGCTAAATATATTCATTTATGAAATATTTGGGATTAGATCATTCATTTGAAAATTTGATGAAAATTCCAAGTTTAACCTTTTAAAATGTACTGTAGTATTTTGAAGATAAATATTTTAATATTTATTATTTGAACTTAATATTTTGTAAAGGTGTTCCTAGATTAATTTTATACAACTTTAATTCAGGACACTAGAGCTAAAGAGTGCATTTGGATGGAGTAAATGGGCCAATAAGCCAATGGTGGGCTGGACTCGGCAGAATAGACATGGGTTTTGTATTTGGGCCATATCTTCTTCCTCCGGGATTGGATTGAGCCCAAATTTTTAGGAAATATCGGGGACATGATTTTTCACAAACCATCCTTCTATAAGGCCGGCCTATTCATGAGTGTTGGTGGTAAAATGGGCGGTGCAATTGGGAATAAAATATTTGGTCGAATTTCCACATTCACACTTGAAACCACTTGTAACCTATCCTCCCCTCCCCTCTATAAATTAGATTTTTCTTATTTGGAGGGGTTGGGACATGCATTGGGAAGTTTAGGGAATAGGAGAAGTGGATCCACTCCAATTCTCCAACCATTTCAATAAGGGTAGCTCTTGAAGCAAGGATCCCTTCGACGAAGCCTTCTTCTTCTCCTTCATGTTGTAATGATTTTGTTTGTGTAATAAACTTCTTTGTTTTTCTTTTATTTCTTATCTTTTCTTATGTTTTGTTTAAATTTATTCTTATATTAATCTTCCTATTTGGGCTGAAATTCTTGAGTAGATGCGTTATTGGGTTATATCCATTATAAACTTTTGCACATGCAAAACGCTTCTACGATGATTATGCCACCCATGGAAGAGTAGTTCTTTTTAGTAATCAATCGACCTATATCCTTATTAATTCATTTATTTTGAATCAATGATCTACTGTAATTCACATAATATGATCCATGAATTGTGTTTTTAAATTACAAGAAACTAAGCAAGCAATTGAACAATTAATACAAAACACGCGAGGTCGAGATTTTGTGTAAATTGTGAGAGCGTGATCTTAATCGATAATACAAGACCACACGGGATAAATTTGTAGAGTTCGAATATAATACATAAACACAATTCATCCTCATTTATAGAATGGATATGGTCTCTAATTAACCACTGACCATAAGCTATCCTTAGAACAACAATCAAAGCAGGGTGCTGCGATTGCGTGTTCCGAAGCTAGCATAGCGTTTAAGTAATTTCATCTTTGTGGTTAAGTTAACTCTCATAGGGTTCGAGGGATAAAAAATTAGGGGATAATAATTAAGTGGATATTTATTTAAATGATAATTATTAATAAGTTAATTAAGAGGTAGAGTTAGATCGATTACGCCTTTTAAAATAGATTTCTAAAAAACATCTTCTTGTTGTGTCATTTTAATCGAAATTCATTTCAAAACTAAAAACAAAAAAATATACAATATTCTTACAGAAAACTTCTTCTAGATTTATAAACTATAACAAACACCAATCCTTTAAAGTAGTGTTTTTATTCTATTCTATTTTTTTTTATAATACCTTTAATAAGTTGTTAAATTCACTTCCTCCTTTGAGAGACGACCTTGGTCAGCCACTCTGCTGCACCTAAGTACCCCAAAATCACACTAATAATTTGAGGGCACCCACGACAGCCCTCTTTCAGTAATAAATTTATTTTATATGTTAAAATAAAAATAATTTATGTTACCATTTTTTGAAACTAGTAGGGAAATTATTTTTCTGACATTCTTCAAGAGAAGTTGCTGTAATTTTTGGAAGTTGTTTCTTGATATGATTATCATATAACCTATAAATAAAATAAGATTAATTTACTATAACAAATATTATAGAATAAGTGATATTATCACTCATAGTACAAATGGTGTCATTTCTTTACTCTTGAGGAGAAAATTTGTATGAGCTTTATGATGTTCATCATCTGAAAGCCATAATTCATGAACTCCACCGAAGCCAAGTTTGAGCTGATTAAAAATTGATAATCAATTTATCATATCATCATAAAAATTTACATTATTATAGACCATGCGGTTTTTTAAGGTATATTTAGTTTCAAAATAACAAGAGCAGAAAAAAGAAATTTTCTCTTGCAAATAAGCTTCTGCAATTGAGTATTTTACAGATGCATTATTATATACGTTTTTCTTCAATTTTTGCATGAATATATCAATGGTTATATCCATTAGAACTGTACTGGACCTTCAAATTTTTCTTTATGTAGAAAATGTAATATAATTTTTTTCCATTGAGTCAAAGAAATTCGGCGGGAAGATTTTTTCCATTTTACTTAAAATGAAAACAACATCTTTTTGCAGTCTTCTTAGTGTATTGTACTATGTTTTCGCCACAAAAATGTCTCATAAAAAATATTATATGTATATTATCATATCCAAAATCATATAATTCAACAAACCTCTTAATTCAATCGGCATAAATCTTTCCATTATAACATGATAGTCATGACTTTTTAATCTGGTAATATGACCATTTCTGACTCATCTTCCCAAATTGAAAGCATAACCACATGAAAGTCTAAAATCTTCAATCCATTAACCAAATAATAATATATTTTCTTTGGACAGTGTATAAGTTTATTTTGGATTCATTAACTTCTATGATCTAATATTTTCAAATAGTTCATGTTCTGGTTGCTTGTAAATTTGGGCAAGATCTAATCATACCTTTACATTATCTTTTGTATTACGTTGTGTATCCAAAACTATATGAAATAAATTATCAAAATAGTTCTTTTTAATATGCATGACATCTAACATGTGGTAGACCAAAAAATCAAACCAATATGGTAGATCCCAAAAAATGCTCTATTTTATCCAATTGTGTTCTTTCCCAAAGCCATCATTGTTTTTGGTTTATTGTTGGTCCAAATGTGATGGGAGGTAATAAAGAGACAATTGAATTTACCTCTATACCTAAGATCATTATTTTAGGTTAATCTATTTCAATTGTACCTTTTTTGAAATGATATGTGTTCCTCTGAAAAGGATGATCGGTTGGAAGGAATCTATGATGATAGTCGAAAAAATATGGTTTTTTTCCATTGAAGAGCATAAAATATTTGTTGTGTCTCATAGAGTACAAACATGATTTTGGACCATGTGTACTAAAGATAGATAACGTTCCATATGTTTGGAAGTCACTAATGGTCCATATCAATGTAGTTTTCAGTAGGAAATTCTGTTTCGCAATAACATCATATATACTAACCTCATTACTTCACAATTAATATAACTCATCAATCAATGGTTTCAAATAAACATCAATATTATTTTTCAAATTTCCTGGAATTAATAAAGACAGAAATATATATGACTCTTCATCAACATCAAAGGAGGTAAATTGTATGGAGTTATAAAGACAGCCCAACATGAATATTGACTATCGTAAGAACCAAATGAACAGAAACCATCAGTATAAAGACCCAATCACGCCTTTTAGGATTCTAAATAAAAAGAAATTTTCACTTTGTCAAAAACATTCCATGAATCACCATTAGATGGATGATTTAAGCTATTATAAGTTGAAATATTTTTTTTGTGCCATCACATCAATGTCGTTGTGTTCTAAGACATAAATAGATGCTGCAATCTGGGTGTGAGAAGGAAATATCTCAATTTTTCTACAGGAATCAATCCAGACTTCCCTAGTTGAGCCTCTTTATACCTAATCTTTCCACATGTGGAAAAACTATCCAAGGACTCATTTTCCCTATACTATAATATGAAATAATTTTAATATGTTTGAATCTTCTAATAACCAAGACCTAGATTACAAACCATCCTCTTTCTCTCATAAAAATTCTTAGACAACACATTTCCTTCAGGTAAAAGTGTTTTAAGCAAAGAGAATATCTTATCAAAACAGCTATTTGAAATTCCATTATCTAATTTTATAGCCATAAATTTTTCAACCACTTAAAATTTTCTTATCTTACATTCAAGATATAATGATTCCTCATCGGACCTCAACAGCTCATAAAATTGAGATGGTTCTAACTCAGGAGTTAAATAAATATCATCCTGATATTCAGTTTGTTGAAAAGATAGATCTGCCACATCATGTACTAAATTTTGAAACTGTGATGGATCTGGAACAAAATTATTAGTATCTTCTCTGGAACTGCATTCACCATGTTGATACCAAAAAACACAATTTGGATGAAAACCAAAACGCAATAGATTTTTTTAATACGAAAGTTGGGGGCATACCCCTTTATTAAAAAAAGAGAGAAAACATACAAACCCTTTTGTAGGAGGAGGGAGAACCCAGAAGCCAATATGCTTAAAGGACCAAAGGCCCAAAAGCAATGGCTCAAAGATCCCAGTGGGATACCCCATTATAAATGAACTCAACTCAACAACTCAATCCAATTGAAAACCCTAGCTGCCTGCTGACACGTGGCTGTCGCCACCGCCTACGAACCAGTAGTCAACCTCCAACGTTGTAAAATGTTTCCAACATCCTCAAAGAATATTTTTTACAAGGACCCTTAGTTTTCCCTTCTGAAACAAATTCTGGTTTTGATGATGCAAATGATAAGAAAGCTTTAACACCCTGAATATATACAAGATTTAAACTAGAACCATTTAGATTCTTGAACTGATTTATCCAAGTACGATCATCTAATAATGATGTTTTTTGACTTCCTTGTTCTATATTTCTCTAAAAAATGTAATATAATTAGTTTTGTTGATAATTTGATATAATAAAAACACTATCCAAAAAAGAGAAGAAATTTAAATTCACTTTTCTAGAAATTTATAATAGTTTATATTATTTTATAGTTATTTATTGTCTTTGTTTTAAAATTTATACTAATCTACACTAATTTATAATAATTTATACTAATTACATCTAATTATTAGTAATTATAGCTAATTTATTCTAATTAATGCTAATTATGAGGGGCATAATTTCCAGCAGATTGAAGGAAACTCTTTTTCTTGACGACTCATCTCCGTGTAATTTTCTTTGACAAAAATCATTGTAAAAAATCTACTTTGATGTTTTCATATCCATTCTCGTGCATACAAAAATGGATATCTGCACGTCAGAGTATATTTTTCATTGTGATTTCTGTCAGAAAAATTTGCAAGAATATGAGTTGTCAGGAAAAAGATACTCTTTATTCTGATTGCTCATATCCTTACAACTTTCTATCACTGAAATCAGTATGAAAAATTTTCTCCGATGTACACATATCAATTCTCATGAATACGAAAATGGATATCTGTATGTTGGAGTAGATTTTTCATAGTGATTTGAATGATAGAAATTTTCAAGCAGATGATTCTTCAATAAAAAGGAATATCATCAATTTGTTAGAAATTGTGTCAATTTATTACTAATTTATTGAAAATTATTGCTAATTATTGAAAATTATTGCTAATTATTCGTAATTATTGCTAATTATTCCTAATTATTGCTAATTATTTCTATTTATTACTAATTATTTCTAATTATTACTAATTATTCCTAATTATTCCTAATTAATCCTAATTATCACTAATCAATCCTAATTATTACTAATTAATCCTAATTGATACTAATTATTACTAATCATTACTAATTATTACTAGTTATTACTAATTATTACTAATTATTCCTAATTTTTACTAATTATTCATAATTATTACTAATTATTCCTAATTATTACAAATTATTCCTAATTATTACTAATTATTCCTAATTATTACTAATTTTTCCTATTTATTATTATTTATTCCTATTTATTACTAATTATTACAAATTAATCCTAATTATTACTAACTAATCCTAATTATTACTAATTAATCCTAATTATTACTAATTAATCCTAATTATTACTAATTAATCCTAATTATTACTAATTAATCCTAATTATTACTAATTAATACTAATTATTACTAATTAATCTTAATTATTACTAATTATTACTAATTAATCCTAATTATTACTAACTGTTACTAATTAACCCCAATTATTAATAATTATTAATAATTATAACTAATTATTACTTAATATTACTAATTATTAATAATTATTCCTAATTATTCCTAATTATTCCTAATTATTACTAATTATTCCTATTTATTACTAATTATTCCTATTTATTACTTATGGTTATTATTTATTACTATTTATTACTATTTATTACTAATTATTACTAATTATTACTATTTATAACTAATTATTACTTATTATTACTTATTATTACCATTTATTACTATTTATTACTAATTATTAATAATTATTACTAATTAATCCTAATTATTACTAATCAATCCTAATTATTACTAATTAATCCAAATTATTAACTGTTAATCCTAATTATTACTAAATAATCCTAATTATTACTAATTAATCATAATTATTACTAATTCTTTCTAATTATTACTGATATATACTAATTATTACTAATTAATCCTAATTGTAACTAATTAATCATAATTATTACAAATGAATCCTAATTATTAATTTTTTTACTAATTATTATTACTTGTTACTAATTATTACTAATTATTCCCAGTTATTCCTAGTTAATTCTAATTATTTCTAATTATTCCTAATTATCCCTAATTATTACTAATTTATACCAATTATTTCTAATTACTACTATTTATTACTATTTATTACTAATTACTACTAATAATTTTTAATTACTCTTAATTGTTCCTAATTATTACTATTTATTTCTAATTATTACTATTTATTACTATTTATTCCTAATTATTACTATTTATTACTATTTCTTACTATTTTTTTCTTTTTATTACTATTTATTAATATTTATTACTTTTTGAAGAGGATGGAGATGGTGCTCGAGACGACCTCTCTCTTCGTCAATGGTTATTAGAGTGAATCCTCTCAATGATGTCGGTTTTGGATGGTTACTTCAACCCGATATAGGTTTTCATTGGCCCTTTGAAGAAGACATAGGCTCCTTCTATTCTGGATTGCGTGAATCCCTTGGATGCGGCTCAAGACTCTGCGAAAGTACCTTTTTCTCACTCTACAAAAGACTCAGATCTATCGTGGTGCTTTGAAGAACACATCTACGACGTGGCTGGCTGCATCTGTTAGGGATAGGTTTCTCCTAGGACTCTGTAGTGACTTAGTGGTGGCCAGCAATTGTATTTCTAGAAATGGATCGATTGTGTTCGTTGAAACTAACCCTAGTTTCTTTTGAGGAATGGATGGAAGCTTGTAAGCACTTTATTATTATGCGGATGACCTCTTATCCAAGGAAAGATGGTTGGAAACTCGATGATCTCAGAAATCGACTGCAATAGGTATGGTGTTTTAGTAATTGGCATATGGTGTCGCTTGGTCATGGGTTTTATCACATCAATTTTCCCTCTAATGAGATGAAAATGAAGGCATCGAGCAGTGGTTTGTCAACTCGAAGCTAGGGGTCCTATGTTTTCAAGATTTTGCCCCTTGGTTCGATCCTTCTCATGCCAAGAACATGGTTGCAGTGTCTTGGATTCGCTTCAAGGGATTGAATTGGTTTTTCTGGCATCCAAACATTCTATGGGATATTTCTTTGGTTGTTGGCTGCTCAATAAAGTTTGATAAGGAGACGGAAATGGAATGGTATGGTCATTATGCCTGCATCTTAGTTGAATTTGATCTTAGTTCACTGCTTGTGGAGATAGGGTATCTGACAGCTCGTGATTTTAGATGTGAACATGATATTGAGTATGAATTTTTTCCTAAATTTTGTTTCAAATGGTTGTGTATTGGTCATGTGAGAGATAATTGTCGCAAGGGCGTTAGATGTTCAAAGTGCAAGAGATTTGGTCATCATGTCGATAGCTGCAATTTTAAATTGCCTGCTAGCACTGCTAATAATGCTGAGAAGCATGATGATCTGCATGTAGTGCATGGCAGGGGTGTTAATTCTCATATTTATGAAAAGCAAACTTATTTTTACAGTCCTGTGAGTGAAAACCCCATAGCTTTGCCTCTCCTTCCTTTGCTCATGTGGTGGATGGCACCAAGGCAAGTTCTACTTCGGTCATTTCATTAGCTCCTAATGGTGTTGATGATATATCCCATGGTATGGGAGTTAATATTGATACCCCTGATGGGGAAATCAATGGGAATCTAGAATTTTTGGCTACTATGTTTGAAAATGAGATATCTAATGCTGATGTGCAGCATGTTACTACAACTGATGATTGGTCAATTGATGGATCTTTTGATGATGACATGGTTGATGCGAGTGATTTATTGAAAGGCAATAGGAAGGGGAAGCATGCAAACTTTCAACAGCTAAAGTTGCAAGTGAAACCCACCATGTCTTCTTCTGGAAAACTGAAATCTATGGTTATAGTTGGTAGCATGGGGCTCCCACCCTTTCTGAAGGTTTTGGGATGACTGTCATGGTTTCTTTCGAAAATGATGATACCTCTATTCCTACTATTATTGTGAAGGATGGAGTTAATTTGGTTATGCAATCTAGTGGGGCAGTGGATATTTCGACAACTCCAATTAAGGTTGTTACTTTTGAGGCTACTAGTAATGTTCCAGCATCCAAAGAGGATCTGACATTGAATATTGGTGGGGTAGAAGGGTCCCAAAATCTGGATGGTCAAAGAGAACGGTTTGTGGGTGTTGCACATTTTTTTTTGATATGTTGGAGCCAATTAACAACCCACAATTTGATTCTTTTTATCTTGAGAGACTTTAGAGGAACGGTATAAGGAATAAACGCAGGATAATGGATGGTTCACAACCTCTTTCATTTGCTAATGATAATGCTTCACCCTCTTTTTTCAGTGTGTAGGTGGAGATTATGGATCCCCAAGTTTTGGACTATGGGGATCCATTTCCTTGAGATGCATCAACTCAGGACTTGCATGGGAATCTCATGCCCCAAGTTAATATTGTTCAAGAGCAGCAAGATATCGATGGATTTCCAACTGCTGAACCTAATAGTGAGAAATAGGTCCCATCGGACATTGATGATCAAACTGGTGCGTGGAAAACTCCAAAGAAATGGAGGTGAGGTAGGCATTCGAGAGGTCATAGTGGTGGACGGGGGAGGGGTGGAAGGAACCAAGAAGGTTAATGTGGAGAGTTTCATTTTTGTTGTGATGGTGTCATATTTGTCACTTTTATCTCACTTTTCCATCTTCTTTACTCATGCCTACTTTTTTATAAATAAATTTCCTTGGGTTATGGGTTTCAACCAATAGTCTGCACTTTTTGGTATTACTAGTTTTTACTAATTATTACTAATTAATCTTAATTATTACTAATTAATCTTAATTATTACTAATTAATCTTAATTATTACTAATTAATCGTAATTATTACTAATTAATCCTAAATATTACTAATTAATCATAACTATACCTAATTAATCCTAATTATTACTAATTAATCATAATTATTAATAATTATTCCTAATTATTCTTATTTATTCTTATTTATTCTGAATTATTACTATTTATTACTAATTATTACTAATTAATCCTAATTATTACTAATTAATCATAATTATTACTAATTAATCCTAATTATAACTTATTAATCCTAATTATTACCAACTAATCCTAATTATTACTAAGTAATCCTAATTATTAATATTAATCCTAATTATTACTAATTAATCCTAATTATTACTAATTAATCCGAATTATTATTAATTATTACTAAATATTACTATTTATTACTAATTATTACTAATTATTACTAATTATTACTAATTATTACTAATTATTACTAATTATTACTAATTATTACCAATTATTACCAATTATTACTAATTATTAGTAATTATTACTAATTATTCTTAATTATTTCTATTTGTTAATAATTATTACTAATTATTACTATTTATTACTATTTATTACTATTTATTACTAATTTTTACTAATTATTACCATTTATTACTATTTATTAATAATTATTTCTAATCATTACTAATTATTACTAATTATTACTAATTAATCCTAATTATTACTAATTAATCCTAATTGTTTCTATTTAATCGTAATTAGTACTAATTACTTCAATTTATTACTAATTAATCCTAATTATTACTAATTAATCCTAATTATTACTAATTAATCCTAATTATTACTAATTAAAACTAATTATTACTAATTAATCCTAATTATTAGTAATTAATCCTAATATTTACTAATTAATCATAATTATTACTATTTAATCCCAATTATTACTATTTATTACTATTTGTTACTAATTATTCATAATCAGTACTATTATTACTATTTATTACTATTTATTACTATTTATTTCTAATTAGTCCTAATTATTCCTAATTACTCTTAATTATTATTAATTATTCCTAATTATTCATATTTATTTCTAATTATTACTAACTATTCCTAATTGTTACTAATTATTCTTAATTAATCATATTTATTACTAATTATTACTAATTATTACTAATTATATTTAATTATCACTAATTATTAACAATTATGACTAATTATGACTATTTATTGTTATTTATAAAAATTTATTTCAATTTAATACTTATTAATGCTAATTATTTCTAAATATCACTTATTATTACTAATTAAGACTAATTATTAATGATTATTAATAATTTTTCTAATTAATATGAATGACAACTAATTAATAATAATTAAGATAACTACTAATTAAAACTATTTAATAATAATCACACATATTCGTAAAAAAATACAAAATAAAATGATCTAATACTGATTTAATTCAATTGTAACTAATTAACAATAATTATAACTAATATCAAATAAAATGATTTAATTAAAAAATAAAAGAAATAGATCAATACCTTGAAACTGAATCATTCGGAGAATTTAAGTCGGGAATATTGCTCAGATTTAAAAAATTTATCCTAGAAAAATTTTGAGAGAGAAAATCTAAGTAGGGAGGGAGAGTGGAGTAGAGAAAGGTGGGAAATGAGAGGAATGCAAATGGGGGTATATATAGGTTAGATTAGTTGTGGTGGGATTATTTGTAACGGGATTCCCATCATAAATACTAACCTGCCTATTAATCAGGGGTGGTGGTTAAAAAGGTATTTGCAATGGGACCCATCGCAAATACCAATCTGCCGACATACTATTTGAGATGGGAGGTAAATCCCATCGCAAATACTAAAAAATGATGTCGGGTATTTGTGATGAGCACTTATGCCCGTCGCAAATACCCTTCTCGCAGTTAGATGCGCAACTCGTGGAAAAACTTTTGTGACGGGTACCGTCTACCCGTCGCAAATAGTCCCTCCTGATGGACATTTTTGCGACGGGACTCTTCCCTGTCGCAAATACCTTATTGCAAATAACCATTTTTTTCGTAGTGAATGTAATGTCTAGTAAAACCTCTCATGTTATGTGGGAAAAACTGTTGAATATTTATGAAGTCTAATCAAATGTTTGAGATGAAAAGTAGTAAGTGTTGTGCAAAAAATATAAATACTTGAGGATGAGTTCGACCAAAACTATTGCGGATTTATTTGACTATCTAAATGCTCTTATGGATGATATGGTGGTATTTTTGGAAATACCAATGATGTAAAAATTGTAAAATGGTTTTTTAAAAAGACCGCATCCCTGTTTTAATGAAATAGTTTTGTTCTTGAATATAAATATTTGAAAAAATATCATTGGACAGCTTGCTTAGTACTCTTATCGTATGTGATACGAGGAATGATATTAATGAATCCAAAACAAAAGAGAACTCAAAATAGGTTTTATTTAAAGAGATTTATATGTTTTATCTAAAGGATTATCCTAATGAAGAAGTGGCCAATAACATGATGTCATTTCATTCCACTAACAATAAAATGGGAAAACGAATGTTTAAAGGCAAGATTCCACTTTCTTGGTTCAGATGTCTATAATTAGGATAGCTTGCAGACAAAGTTCCTAAGAAATATCAAGAAATTGGTAAATATGATATTTATCCTATGAAATCAAAAAATAAAATACAAAAAAAATTAAATACTCACAACATAGGTTTATCAAAAAGATAACTCTTCTATCACAATAAGATTAAGGTGCTAAGGAAACAAAATTCCAAGAGGCCTAAGACAGTAGAGAGATAAAGCTACGAAAGCTAATGTAATTGTACATGAATCTAAGATATATGTTCAATAATAGGAGGAAAATATAGGAATAATTAAAATTGGATATTGAAGAGAATAAATCTATAATTTCTAGTAACATAAAGAAATAGGTCAAACTATGGCACCGTGTTGAAGAAAAATTTTTTTATTTATGATGGTCTAATAAAATCTTCAAAAGAAAATTTGAAAATAATTAATAAATTTGAAGGTTAATCCGTTTTGTAGAAAATGAAGATTAAATACTAGGAATGACTCCTTGATCTTGTTATGGCATCTGGAAGCACAAGTTCATTCACAATAAAATAAACTATTTGTGTGTATTCTGAAGAATGTGTTCTCTTTCTACAAGTACAGTGCTTCAAAATGTGGAAAAAGTGTGTCGATAATTATTTCAAGTAAAAGATTGACATGGTTATTTCCAAACCTAGTGCAAAAGACTCCTTTAAGGAAAGTATATTTGTAGGGAAATTAAAATACTACTCATCAAGTAGTGAAAGGTGAAAAGGGAACACCAACTATCATATGTGCTTTTTATGGAAGTGTGGGATACATTCAATATGTGTGATATATCTCTAAGAGATGCTTCATGGAGTAATAACCCTAAAATTGTAAAGTGTTTATTTCATAATTTTCTCATAATTTAATGTTTTTTTGTGAAGGCAATGGGCACAAGTTGGAAACTTTTTTCCACAATGATACAAAATGACGTGCTTCATGAGATATGAAGAAGTATAAAATGGAAGTATAAAGTGAGATAAAAAAGGATGAGAATTCCAAATAGATTTTTAGTTTTATAAGATGAGGATGATTCCATGGATTTAGAAGTGAAACGACCTTTTTGATATTTATGAAATCCTAATCAGATGTCATGGGTAAATAAAGAAATACAAGAGTGATAAAATGTTACTGAGATTTCCTTGAGAGAAACATACAGGTCATGCTTATGGGTTTTAGAGAGTGGATATGCCTCATACATGGCTGAAAGTGTTGACAATATTACCTACATTAAATATAATAAATGTGGAATGGTTCCCTTTGTAAATAATGAAGGATTCAAAAATATTTTCTTTGGAAAGGCCAATCTTGATGGAAAGGATTTCAGAAAAATATGCTTTTTATTAGTTCAATGTCTTGGACATAATCTTATATATGTGAGTCAATTGTGTTACTCCGGACATGAAGTTGAATTTAGAAAGAAGCGATACACTATTAATGAAATATATGGTTTAACTATTATATGGGGAAGGAAAATAAAGGTAAATATATACATTATTGGTAATGAAAATCAGTTTATGTTATCTAAGGAGGATAAAAGCATTGTCATTGAATAAGATACATGGTTATATAAGCCAAAAATTAATGTAAATATGGTGATTAATTATTATTCTTGATATTTTCCCATGATAACATGTAATGATTCTCATACATGTTCTCATGTAAAAAATTAATGATAATTTAGGAGACATATAAATCAAAGAAGGGAAAATTAACAAAAAAATTGATATTGTTCATGTGGATGTTTGCATGAAAAGAACTCCTAAAGGTTATAATGAAAAAAATGGTATTATGTTTTTTTTTTGATGATTTTACTGATATGGCTTGGTTGATAGTGATTACTCACTAGATTGAATTATTTAAATATATCACATGATATCAATGAAAAGTTGAAAAGATGCATAGTCTAAAAATTCAGAAGTTCTACAAAGATAATGATATGGAGTTTACAAATAACCTAGTGAAAGAATATCTTGAAAATAATAGGATTTAGCATTAGGTGTCCACGGTGAGAATTCCTAAAAAAATGCTGTTTTTGAAAAATGGAATCATATAATCAAAAACATGTACTGAACTGTAATAATTGATAAGTCCTTACCTAAGAGGTATTGGAATGAATCAGTTCTTATAGTGGCCTATATTTCCAACCATACATTTTTATTTCAAAATGAATACAATACCCCTTATGAAAAAATAATCTCATACTCAAGTACTTTTGGGTATTTAGAATCAAGTGTTTCATTCTCAATAAGGAGAAAAGTAGAAAATTTGAAGCTTGAGGTGACGAGGGATTCTCTCTTGGTTACTCTGTAAGGAATGTTGATTTTATAAAAAGGGGTAGATAAAATTATATAAATCAATGATATTTCCATAATTTAAGATAAATGGATCCCAAATATAGGTAATCATATTTTAGATTCCAATGAGAATAATTCGAATATAAACCACCAAATATTAGAATAGAAAAGATATAAAGATGTTTCTAGACCAAAGGGAGTTCAAAGGGATGTAGAGAATTAAAATGATAGATCTAATGAAGAGGAAAATATATAAAGGATAATACGATCAATAATAAGGTCCAACATGTCTGAAATCACTTAATAAAGTATTTTTATAGATCACACAATATTGGTTCAATCAAGTAGAATGAAAGCATATAAATAAATTTCTTTACTATCTCAAGTATAACTAAATCATTTTAATGAAGTCATTAATGAATAATGTTGGATCATGGAAATGCATAAGGATCTTGATCAAAATTAAAATATCAACACATGGAATATTCTTTTAGGCCAACCAATAAAAATATTATCAGAACCAAAAGTGTTTTCTGAAGAAAAAAACTCAATGATGATGGTAGTGTGATGAGGAATAAAAACATGACCTATGTGAAAGGTCTATTCATAAATTTAGGGAATCTATTTGGATTATACATTTTCACATGTGGCTCAGCTAGATAATATATGATTATTTTTTCTATAATAGTGTAAAAAGGGTTTAAAGTTTGTCAAATAGATGTTAAATATTCATTCTTGAATGGATTTCTAGAAGAGGAAGTCTATATTAAATATTCAGATGAGTTTCTCATCCATAAGGATGAAAGAAAAGTACATCATTTAAAGAATGAAATATATGGGATGAAACAATATCCAATAGTGTGGTACTCATGGCAGGATAAGTACCTAACGTGGCTGAAATTTCATAGAGGATAGGTTTGATTACAACCTCTATATTATGAATATGTATGGGTAATAGATTATGGTTTTTATATATTATAAAAAAAATTAATTTTTGGAGGCTCAAATAACACCCAATGAAATCAACTTTCAAAAATTTCGAGGTGTGAATTTGAGATGTCTTTAATTAGTGAGTTATCATTTTTTATTTTTTATTGGTGATTTAAAGAAATACTGGTACATTTATTTCCCAAGATTAATATGACAAGGAAGTTATAAAAAGGTTTCCAAATGGTTGATTCTAAAATAATAGGAACACTCATAGAAACATTAAAAAACTATTAATATATGATAAAGGAAAGATGGTTGATATAAAAAAATTAGAAGAAAATCATTGGTAGTTTAATATACTTGATATCCACTCAAATAGATATAGTGTTTCCCACATTTTAAGTGGCTCATAATCAAAGGTTCCCAAAATAAATCGACATAAAATCCTTGATTAGGATACTTTGATACATAAATATTATATTAGATTATATGTTATCTTATCCCTATAGTTTTCAGGAGAATTGCTAGGATTTATGGGTACTGATTATCCTGGTTCGGTTGATGATTGGAAATCAAATTTAGGAGGTGTATTAAATCTTTTCAATGATTTTATTTCAGGTAAAAGAAAGAATAAATATTACTTATCATTATGTATTATAAAGGATGAGTATATATAGTTAACCCAATATTGTACCCAAGTGATATAGATATTAAAATAGCTTGAAGACATTGGAATTTATGTGTTATTTCCTATCTTTGTTATGTGATATAAATAAAGTTCTATAAACATTAGAACAAATCTAATTCCGCACTCAAGTACAAAACACATTGATATCCAATAACATTTATTTAAGGATAAAATTAAGCAACATATTGTAATATTGGTTTATGTGCCAACTCAAAATTAAATAGATGCTATAAATATAAAGGCTATACCCAAGGTGGATTTTGAATGGAAATTGTTGGATTTTGGAGTCCAACCAAATCCATATCTTTAAATCTTCTAGATTCAAAGCCTCCACTTATTCGAGTAATTTTTTTTTCAGAAAGGTATCATTTCTATCCTCAACTCATTATTTGTATTCCTAACACTAACTTTTTTAACCTTCAAGTAAGTTCCCTTTTGGTTCATCAAAAAAGGGGAATAAATAAATCAACTGATATAGAGTGATATTGATTATGAAAATGATTAACCAAGGAAATATATCTTATTGTAAAGGATAATATTGAAAAAGTGGGAGATAATTGATTGCAAAATTTGGGGTGTAGGTTAAAAGCATAAATCAGGTTTTTATAATGAGCAATCATTTAACTCACTCTTGTTTCTCACACAAATATTTTCTCACTTGATCTTAGAGTTCAATATTGATAAATCATTGATGTATTTATGAAATTATGTAACATGAGCAAGTAGTTCAGGTTATTTGATATGGAAGTGTCTATAGAATTTCTAACAAACCCAATGGGGTATATTGTTTTAACCATAAAAGATTGAGTTTGATTTATATATAATAAGTGGTGATTAACCAAAGGATTTTTGTTGATAATAATTATTTAATGCATAAGAATATCCCAAAGTGTTGATTTGGATTTGTTGATAATGCATGTTTATGATGGAAAATTGGTTGATAAAAGGTTTTTGTGTCAAACCCATTATCTAGAAAAAGTGGTTTTAGTGTTGTATGAGTATGATCTAAAAGAATGATGTCCCTAAATTTATCTGGAAGTGGATATCATGAAGGTAAATTGCATAGGAGTGAAAACATAGCCAAACTAGAGATCACGATATCATAGAGGTGTCTATGGTTAACTATATAGAATATAGAAAGTGGTAGGCCAAACCATAGCACATGATGCATTATGTTTAATATACCCAAAATGGAAAACTAAAAAGGACCATTGCATGGTAGACATAGTGGTGATTTTCAAATAATATATGAAAAATGATGAAGCAAAATTTGGTCATTTCAATGATCATGGTCAAGGAATGAATAACATAGATGTTTTAGAGAATAATAAAGGATATTTGGGGATTTCCACGTTATGGTGATCAACACGATTCATTGGAAGTTCACCAATATGAAACATCGATCTCAACATGGGTGTTTTTATGGGCGTAGTGTACTTGTACTGAACAAGTAGGAGTTAAAGAGTGAAGGGATTAAACACACCGTGGTGACTTGAAATTGGGTGTTTCACTGAATGTTTTGAATTGGAGTTTCACCTATGTGAAATAGTGAACCCAAAATGGGTATGGAGGTGAATTTAGTGGTGATTTTTGTTATAGACATCCAAAGTGATATTTGGGTTTCCGTAGTGAAAGAAAAAAAAACCAATAAACCATGGATTTTGATGTTTCAAAATGTGTTTATACTGTAGATTCATCACACCACGTTATGGTGTCAAAAATCAATGTTTTTAGTGTGATTTTTGGCTAAATATACACCAAATATGTAGATTGTTTACTCAGAAAATACATGAAAAAAGGTATTAACATTTATAAATATTGTTCCATGAATTTAGGCCATGATTCAACCATATTTCAAAGGGATATTTTAGTGTTATTATAATGGATTAAATGATAATTAAATCCACATTGAAAAATAGAGTGAATAATCCTTGAAGCGGTTATATTTTTTTGACTATGTAAGTTATGAAATCATGGGAGTTATGGATAGCTTTTAAAGTCCCATGATGGAACTGATAGGTGGAAAATTTAATTGGTATATGATCTCCTTATTTAAATAAGGTAGATATTCTTTTGAAAAATAGTAGAGGGTTTTTAGGAATTCAGAGAAAAAAGGATTGTGAATGAGAAAGGAGTTCTAGGAGTTTAATCTTGTTCAAAACACGTCATTGTTGTGCTAAAGAGATACATTTATTCAAGTGTATTTTTTATATAAAAATATTGTAAAGATGATGGTAATTAGATAAGATGTGATGATCATTCATCTATGAAGAGAGGCAATGCGTATTTATAATCTTGTTAGAATATTAAGTTCAAAGGGCCAGTGCGGAAGAATTATTCTGTAAATAAAACATATGTTGTGCACTTTAGTGTTTTAGTTGCATAGTAACATTGTCTTTGCATTATCCTTTAACTAGCCCTATAAGGGTGAACCAAGTAAAATCCCTTGTGTCTTTTATTTATTTTATCTCCATTTGAGTGAAATAAAGTGGGAGAAATAAGTGTACATTATATTGAGATAACAATATTGAAATAAAGGGGTTATGTATTAAAATTTTCAATAACCTAATTAACCCCCCTTAGGGTATTCACTTTGATAAATAACCTACAAGAATTCTACATAAAAAGAACTCACATATAAATGTGTGTGTGTGTGCCTAAAGAACCCAAGGATATTTGTGTATATAATAGGTGAAATCAATGAAAACAAGTGTATATTCGACTATATGCAATGCATATAATATTAATTTTATTTTAATTTCTATATAAAATAAACTAAAATTAGTTACTAATATATAAAATTTTCTATGTTAATTAACATTGTTATATAAATATTAATAATTAATAATTACATAATTTTATATCAATTTGGTATTATATAAGACAAAAAATATTAAAAAAATATAAATTGAATTTAATTACTATATGTTATATTTTTTAAAAAATTATTAATTATATAAATGAATAAATATTTTACACTAAATAAAAATATAAAGTTATATTAATAAAGATGGCTGATATAAAAAAATTAGAAGAAAATCATTGGTAGTTTAATATACTTGATATCCACTCAAATAGATATAGTGTTTCCCATATTTTAAGTGGCTCATAATCAAAGATTCCCAAAATAAATCGACATAAAATCCTTGATTAGGATACTTTAATACATAAATATTATAGTAGATTATAGTTTATCTTATCACTATAGTTTTCAGGAGAATTGCTAGGATTTATGGGTACTGATTATCCTGGTTCGGTTGATGATTGGAAATCAAATTTAATTAAAGATATTTTATATAACAAATATATATGTAATCAAATAGTGATAAGATAACCTATAATCTACTATATTATTTTTTTATATTTTTTGTCTTATATAACATATATATTTTCTATATAATTAATTTATTATAATTAAATATTGCATTTTTAATTCATATAATTAAATTTGAGATATTATTTCAATGAAATTATAAATTTATAAGGATAATATAAGTATTCTAACAATAATATATATATATATAATATACATATATACTACTATCTAAACCTAAATTTATGTGATTATGTATATGTATATGTATATATAATTATATATATATATACTGTAATGAGATATGTGAAATTAAAAAACTAAATGAATTTTCTCGTTATATAATTATAGATTTATATATATATATATGTGTGTGTGTGTGTAAATATTTTTTAATATATATTTATATTATGAATTATATTTAATGCATATTTAATGTAAATATATATTTGTAAATATATTAGATATTATATGATAATAATTAAAATATATAAATTTAAATATGAACTACATTTTTATAAAGATCGTATTATTATATTTAATGTATTTATAAGTTTATTTATATACTTCATTTTACTACATTTTTTAATATATATATATATATACAACTATAAATATATATATAGTTATATGTAAATATAAAATAATAAATAGAATAATGAATGATTAAAAAAATATAATATATATATATATATTATAAAAATGATATTTAAGAATATATAAATACATATATAAAAATATATATTATGATATATATATATAATCATATTTAAAAATATTTTTTAATAGCACTAAATAACACAGATAAACGGTTACCTTTATCAATACTAAGAAAAACTCTTTCAAAGGTTGTCTTAGTATCAATAATTTTTTTTAGCATTGATAACAGTTACCTCTATTAGCATTGATAAAAAAATTGGAGGTTTTCAACATGTTTTTACCATTGATAAAATGTATCCTTTTATTTTTTTCAAGTTTGTATTCATGTCGGCTCGTTGAAGTCTGACACTACTTCAAAATCAACCTACGACCATGAACCTATTCCCACAATCAGTAAAATTGTATCCATATTGTAGCCTATCACCATAGTTTATGTTAGACCATTCTGGTAACTCTCTTGGAAACGACTGATGACCATGGTCAAGTTATACCATAGCGATAGGTGGGTTCAAGAATCCACCAACAATGCGTAAAATGGACGAAAAAGTCACGGTAATGGAATATAGTAATGGTTTATGTGGATTATGTTCATAAGAATCCATTGTAAGATCTACAGCCATGGTCTACATGGACTGTGACGTTCCTTGGGAATCGAATGATCCACGTCCATATTCTATGTGGATCGTGTATTTTGGCCCAGCTATTGTAATGGTCAATGTATATAGTGTCCATAGATTCTAGGAATTGACATATGTTATTTATTTTTTAAAATGAATCATAATTATAATTAGAACTAATTAAATATATATATATATATATATGTGTGTGTGTGTATCATTCTAAGCAGCGTAGTGGTAAAGTTTTATATGAATTGTAGATGAGGTCATAGGATCAAAACCTTGCTGGTTTTAAATTTTTTTCCAAGGACATGGCCACGGTACATGTGAATTATGGCTATAAGTGTTTTTGTGTTCACTACAGCGATCATCCCCATGGATCGTCGGCATAGGTATCTTTGTGTGACATACTACCACAGTCTATAAGAACTACAGTCATTAAGTCCCTACAACCCTAATCACAAAAGTGTGGCTACAACCTTGACCCTATTCCAATGGAAACAGGGTCCATGGTTAATGTAGACCATGGTCATAGGAAACATCCACATTTTTGATACCTATTGGCATTGGTTTTCTCCAATGGAAAAAATCATATTTTCTTATAGTGAGAAACCAAATCCACACCCTTTATAACCACTATCATTCACCACCATATCCCCTCTAATTACTTCCTTCTATATCCCCACACTAGGCTTCAAACTTGGTCATGAATGTATGTATTAGTACTAGTTTTCAAGCTCCTCTTACTTCACAAGCCTATAACGTACCCATGGGTTAGAGGAAGAATGTCCATCCATGAGTAGCCTTGGTTAGAAATATTGATGGATAATTCACACACCATAACTCATTCCATGTTCATTTTGGATGAATTTCATGTGAGTAGATATGTTAGTAGAAATATTTTGGTAATGGATTGCATCAAGTTTATCTTTGGAAATATTTGGTGCATTCCAATGATGTTTGTGGTGGGTCACTTTAGAGTTTTGGATACTGATGATGGTGAGTAATTTAGTAATGTGAATATGTTCTTTATTTCTTATTATTTTTATTATATCCTTCATAATATTTTTATTTATTTAATTAGTATCCTAGATGCATCATGTTGATTGGATTTATTTATCATTTTAAAATTTAAAGTTCTTACATTCATTATTTATCTTAATTTTTAGTTTTGTAAACAAATAATATAATTCAAAAAATACACCATGTAGTTTGATCACATTAACAATGTTGAAAAATATATACATCAATGACCTATAATCATGTTACCTATATATCAACAATTATTTCCAATTATAAAATATTTAATAGGTTAAAATTTTATAAATTTGGCACGCTGTGATAATTCATGCCAAATTTATGAACCTATTTTTAGGGAATATGCACCAATTTAGTGTTATAGTTATCATGAATAAATATTTATTTAGGATTATTTGACTATATGGTGAAAAATAATAATTTGGATCAGTCAAAAAATCATCCTTAATTTGATCTAAAACAAAAATACACATAGAAAATTAAAATCCACATATGTTAGATCTTTTGACAATAAGATGGATCCCTAAAATATAGGAATCAAGACTCACATCCCAACACGTCCTATTGGAAAATTCCATCCTATATAATAGAATTGTATCAATTATATAAGACCTAAGACTACTATGGTATGAGAAATGAGGCCCCATATAGTCATACTCAAACCAAGCATCATAAGAAAAAGGTTTCATGCCACACACTTTTAATGTAATCCTTCAATGATTGACTTACTACAAAAACATGTGAAATTTCGTGGCTTGAGAAGTGAATACTTTTATAGGCATGTAAAAAAGTTCATGAATTCTATGAAACATTAAAATATAATTAGGTCACTGATGATGTTTTGATCTTAATTTCTTATATTCTAATTATAAGGAAAATATAACTACTGGTTGAACAGTTTAGTCATAGAAAAAAAATTTACCTTAGAAGTGATGATAATAAAATTAATTTACTGTTTTTATATGATATAAAAACCACTAAATAACAATATAGGCCTTGATTCCTTCCATTGGAATGATTAAAAATAACTATTAAAATCTTGTGAATGATTTAAGGCCATTTTGAGGAAAAATCCTCATCAAGGAATAAAGTTTCTAAACTAGTTTCAAAATTTGTACTATGGGATTCAAAAAGAATACAAATCATTAAAAAACATAGATATTGGAAATTATTTCATTTATATATATATATAATATTTGTACACATTGATTCTAAATATAGAGGAACATAGTTTTCGGTGGCTTTGAAGATTTTACTAGTAAAAAAGAAGTAGTATATTAATTCAACTTTTAGACACTCATAATTGTACAATGTGAATCTCTTGATAACATAATAGATAAAATTTCATTGAGTTCTCCTCAACTAGTTTATATATTTCAAGATAAATATTATCTACACTATGGAGTTCCTCGTGACTATTCCATCTGTCCATATAACACATCAATTAATAAAATTTACAAAGCTAACATTTCTATTACACCAATCAAAATTATAACAAAAACATTACAAAAAAAAACTAAAAAAAAAATCTTAGTCAAATGGAAATAATGGATAGTCAAACACTTAATAGTACTATGGGTGTACTTGGATTTATTTCTCAACCTACCTTTAGAACTATAGGAAAATCACAAAGGAAAGGATCTCATCAAATATATCGACCAACCTCAAATCAAAAAAATAATAAAAATAATTATATTAGATGAAAAAATATTATCCTTGATTAACACAAATTCAAAAAAATTCCAATTCAATTCTAGTACAATTCATATTGACCAATCAATCAAAATTTAAGACTCAATATACAACAACCCAAAACATAAAAAAATTATAATATATAAAATTAATTTGGTTAGATATTTTCACAAATGAAAGACTGAAAATAAGTAACTCTACCTAGTAAAACAATATTTAACCCAATATAAGAGGCAAAATATTTCATATTAAGTAGTGGTACACAACTAACTTAGTAAAAAATTCATGTTTCTCAACCAAAAAAGTGAAAAATACACCTTTGTGGATTGTCAATCAACAGAAAAGGATATTAGAGTTGAATAAAAGTAAAATTAAGATAAAAATTAAAATTAAGAACCTTTAAAAGTGAGAAAAGAAAAGGAAGAGGAATCAATCAATGGAAGAGTAAAATATCATCTGTCACCTCCTCTGTTTCCAAGAACACCAAATCATTTAAAGTTAGTTTATTAGATTAAAAAATACCTAAATATATTCAATATTATTTAAAAAAATATTCTTCTTAGATAATATATAATTCAAATTTTGAATGATACCTAATTTCTAAAAAATATTCTATCTAAAAAATAAAAATTTATGATGTGGGCACATTTTTAATGCATGATGAATTTTCAGTAGTCATATGTAGATCTATACCTACTAAATTAAGACACCCTATTTATATCAAGACTCCCAAAAATATTTTATTTTATCATTTTTGGAGATCTATATTTGACCTTATATATATAATTAACCTCATGTCATCTAGAGTTCTTGATGAATTGGGGATCAGTGAATAAAAAACAAACCAATCAATAAATTATCCTTAAGTAATTTTATTGGATGCACCCATAATAATTTATAAATTATACACCCCCACTAACATCATCATCTGTGATGTATAAGATGATAAATATGTCCCACACATTCATGGGATACCGTTCTTGTATACATATAGATCCCTCATTTATTTCTAAGAAGGAAAACTTATTTTTAGAGTCAAGGAGGAAAACATGAAATTTGAAATTATTAAATCTCCTAAACAACCAGTGGCTGACTATCATTTATAGGATACTATTAAATAATTATATGAGTTAAAAAAGGAAGAAATGTATCTTATGTAATTGAAAAAGGAAAATTATAGGTTAACTAAACTAGTATATGAAAAAAAATTCATCAGAAACATAGTAAAGCTACTAATTAAAAAACAGATCACATCATTACCTTTATCAATTGGAAAAAATATAATACTTGAGCTCAGAACTCTTATAAAAAACCTATGATATAACTATTATGTAGATTGAAACACATCACTATTCATCATCAATTATGATATTTTATGCTAATAAAAAGTAAATTTCATGATGTTTTTTCCTAATTGAAACCATTAATAGGTCGGATGGTGGATGAAATAAATAGAATATTCTAAAATATTTATTATTATAGAATACATATGATGTATAATTAAGAAACTTTTAAGTACCCAAAATTATTCTTAACATCTAATATGAAGGATTCATCAAAAAATAAGAGAATAAAATCTTAGTCACTGGAATAATATTTCCTATCATTGAAATTTGAGGGGCTATCCCATTGTAAGTTGTACCTAAAAATGGTGGGATCAGAGTAGTTTAAAATTATAAAGGATAATTAAAACCCACTAGAATAGTGGTAGGATGTATTGGGTGATTCAACTACCATAAATTGAATTTTTTAATAATAAAGGATTACTTTCCATTACCAATTATTAATAAAATTATAAAATTATTAGAAGGAAGATATCACTATTTTTTTCTAGATGGATAATCATGTTATAATAAAACCTTGGTCACATGAAATTATCAAGGTAAAATCATGTTCATACATTATTATGGTATATTAACTTATCATAAAATTCCATTTGGAATTTCCAATGAACTAGCCATGTTTAAAGGATCTATGATGAAAATTTAAATGAAATGATTGAAGATTCTTTAAAAATATTCACGATTGACTTATCTATATATGGAAATTTCATTAATGATTGTCTAGATCATTTGGTTAAAGTTTTGGAATAACTTTATGAAAATAATTTGGTTCTAAATTCTGAAAAATCTCACTTAATCATATACAATGAGATAGTTGTTATCCATAAAATCTAAAAGAGTGAAATTAAAGTTGATGCATCCAAGATTAATACAATTTTAGAGATACCTATGCATATATAAAATTGTGATACTTATTAATGTATGATGCAAGTGACTTTGAAGTTATTGAATCCTTGAGATATAGGAAAAAAATATCTCTAGGTTGATATATTATGATTGATGAACTTTGAATGGTGCATAAAATAGTTACACATCAACTAAAAAAGAGTTACTAATCATTATATTCGATTTTGATAAATGTTGGTCATATTTATTATTCTTCAAATTCACTATGTATATGAATCATTCTACCTTATGGTATTTAATAAACAATAAGTATTCTAAACACTAACTAATTCGAAGCATCATGTAACTTTAAGAATTTTACATTGAAATTATTGATAAAAAGTTCATTGATAATGTCATCATTGGCCATTTATTATTCTTTGAATTCTGAAAAAGTTATATTATTGTTACCTAAGACACCCTACTAGGGTGGATGAATCATTATGTTGTACAATTAATGTTTTTCTTCCACATAGTTTTATGCATTTATTATATTTCTCTTATGTTAGAAGGAATAGTGTCCAACCTTCTCTTCTACACACAACCTCATTAAATCTCAATCATGAATGTATAAATACAAAGCATGCATAAAACGCAGTGATTTTATGTGTTTCACCACAAAGGTCTAATCCAATGATCATATATCAACGATGTGTTGATGTACAAATGGGTAATACTACTCACTAAAGTTTTTAGGATCAATAATGATAAAATATCAATCCTATGATCACTCTATCTTCTTCCCTATATGTACAACTTCCATGAAGTATAGGTAATTTGTTAGACATGACTGTATCTTCAACATTTCATATACATAGACTTTTCTTACATGTTAATATAGTTTATTGAGAATCATTGAATACTGAACACCTAATTGGTTCTTTATTAATCCACTCCTTATTGTTCCATCCTTCAATGATAGATGATATAAACTTTTATATGTGATAGTAGAGTATTTTTCTTCCATGAAATCATAGCAACAACACTCCTCTTATAGATGAGTATTGATACATGTTGAGATAATCATATTTCACTCCTTCAAAATTAGATTAAGTAGTGGAAATCCTTCTTCGTTTACCCATTATTATTCTCTTTTAATAGACCAAATAAATATTTGGATTCCCTTTGTGGTGAATTATTGGATATAGGTTCTAATTATCCATGAGGTTTGTGATATTTGTTTTAAAACACTCCTTTCTATCGGTCAATAATCATGCCATAACCCACACATTTCATTCCATGATTCTAGATACTAAGTCCCACATGTGGTGATGAAGAGTTCCTTGATCACATGTATTTATATATACCTATGTGCGTGTACATATAAATTTATATATTTATGTTACATGGTAACACTACCCTTAAAAGAGTCCTTTTTTGTGATAGGCAATGGGACCCATGGGAAACAAAACCATAAGGTAGTGATCCAAATAATACAATATCTCTTATGTATGGATGGAAAGTCCCACATTTTCTATCAAAGTGGGGTAATATTCAAACCACATTGGTAAAACTAAGGGTGGGATTTTTTAGTACAAGTTCATACACTCCTTGAAGATTGTGAGATGGGTTTTGTTAGGGAAAAGTTATGTTTTGGTTGTATTTATTATTAATAAATCAATCTGTTTATTATGTTGAAGGAATAAATAATGTTGAAAAAGGTAATGGAAATTATGATTAAAGAATGGTGCGAGTGAAGTTGTCTATAAGATCTAGAATCATAAGTATAAGAATCATATTCATCATCGGTTCTAGAACATCAGCATGAGTCAATATACCGAGTAAATCATAATGAGACCTTGATAAGAATTTGGTGGACATTTGGAAGAAATAAACAATATTAATCAAAATACCGAACTGACCATCATATTTAGGAAATAAAACTCACATTTTTTATGAAATTCCATTGTATTGAGAAGATGTTTTTTGGAAGAAATGTCTCTTAGGAATCACCTGGGGTCTGGAATGAAGTTCTAATCACAATGAGAGAAAGAATCAGATTTACTATGAATTTGATAAAAATGTGATGATGCTTTGCTGATCTTAATGTTCTTATAAATTATAAGTAATTTGTGAAAATTTTGATGCAATCTTGATTAAAAGAGGGGGAGTAGAGTAGTTTCTAATTGTATTTAGTCTAATTGTATTGAGGTAGGTTATAAATAAAGAAATTTATTGGAAGAATAAAAAGTTTTAATACTTCCTAATGAATTTAAGAAGTTTTTGGAAAGGATAAGGAAGTTACAATACTTTCCATCATAAGTCAGGTAATGCTAAAGATGATTTTCAAAGTACTAAAAGTCATGAAAGAAATCATTATACAAGAAGAAGTTTTTAAAATAAGAAATTTGGTGAAGCCAAAGAATTTAGGTCTCAAGATCATCATAATTAGTTTATTGGAATAAGATTTGTTTGAAGGATGAGAAGGTTGATGGGAACATTATGAATATGTTGATTTTGAATTTCATTCAGACCAAAAATGAAAATGATTTAAATATACAGAGAAATAATTTGATGAATTTCATAACTATAAAATAGAAAGATGTTTTGTGTGGAAAATTCATTGGTATTGTATTCATAAAATAAATAATCCATTAATACCAATCAATATAATTCATTATTTCATCATATTCATCAGAGATAGAAATATTTGTGCTGAAATATCATTAGTATTTTATTCAAAAGAGAAAGAATAATTCTTATTTTTTCCAATTTCTTTCATCAGTTGGGTTAAGAGACATTGTATTAGAGTTGATAAAAATTTATCTTTCTGAATAAAAGAAGAAGTAGAATTAGTTGAAGAAGTTTGAAAGAATCTATTTTCTCTATAGAAATAAAGAAATTGTAATGGGGGTTGGTTTCAAGAATCGTACTGAAGAAATGTTTTTATTTCCACATTTGGTGTAGAGAAACTTAATCATATCAAGAAATTGGAATGGAGAAATAGAATTGGAATGAGGATTTCAAATAAGATTAAAGATATCTATTTATTTATACATAAAATTGTTATGGAGAATCATAATGAAGAAATCATATCGGGAAATTATAGTGAAGAATCAGAATCAGACTGATGTTTGTAAATAAATTCTGAAGCAGAGATGAATTTATGAGAATATTTGAAAAGGTTTGAGAAAAAAAAAGAATATTTGAGAAGTTTTGATGAAGTCAAGATGCACCCTAAATTCAAAAACAAATTATGATTTGGGTAAATTTGGTTAAGCAGGATAATTTTCAATAATTCTTCCCAACACAAATTTAGGGGGAGTATAAAATGGAAAGTAATTCATAATTTATGACATATATACTGTTTATCGCCAAAGAGAGAGAAGATCCAGATTTTTAGGTAGAATAGGTTTCTGTATTGATATTTTTTGAAAAAGATTTTTTATGGCAGAAGATAGGAGAAGAGAAAAGATCGTATTCATATGATCATCATATTTACCTAATCATCATATTCATATGGGAATTGTATTCATCTAAGAATCTTATTCAGTTGGGAATCATATTCATATGGTAACTGTATTTAGCTAGGAATCTTATCGAGTAGGGAATTGTACTAGGATTTCCAGACTCAGAATAGAAGTGGTTCAGAATTGTCTCAATCGTATTCAGATAGAGTGATATTATTGTATTTATAAAACCAGACATGTGAATCATATTAATTTTCATAAAAAATTCTAGGAAGTTCTTTCCATCTTCTGGGAAAGAAAGTGAAAAATTGTTTTAAAAGTTCATATTTTTGAACATTGGTAAAGAAGCACAGTATCATGTTTTGTTAAAAAAGATTTGTATTATAGCATTTGTTGTATAAGAAGAACACACACTATTGGATTTTTTTCATAGTGTTACACGAGTGTAAGGGAATATCCTACTCATTGTATTCCACACAACAGGATTGTTCTCTAGGGTATTATGAGTTGTTGGATTATTTCCAAACCATAACAAGGAAGTATCTATTCTTATTGAATATTGAACCTTGTAAATACTTGTGTTCCTATGGACAGTAAAGGAATTAATATTTTTGATGGTAAGAATTATCATATCTTGAAAGATAGAATGTTTCCATATCTTATGTCTCTGGGATATGATATTCCTGAAGCTATAATATATTTATTTCATTATATTAATGACAAAGTTCCTCTTACATATATTGATAAGAAGAATCTTGAGAATGATGGAAGCTCCAAAAATGATTTATGATCATCACTTTCTGAAATGTAATTCTTAAGAGTGAAGGGTGTTTCCATAGACAAAGTTATATGGGAAAAGTTTAAAAACATATATTAAGGAAATAAAAAAGTGAATAATGAAAAATTACAAATATGGTGGCTAAAGTATGAAGATTTGAAAATAGGTGACTATGAATATGTTGAGGAAATATTTATAGGGTTATTGATATTGTTAGTACTATTAGATGTCTTCGTGAAAAATTAGAAGATTCTAATGTTTTTGAAAAGATCTTAAGAATCCTTCCCTATAAGTTTGATGCTAAATTTTCTTCATTGGAAGATAGAGACCTTAAAACATTATCTTTGGATGATTTCCATATAACTCTCATAACATATGAAATGATAGGGGAGAAATCTATGAAAAGAAAAACAAAAGTTGATAGAGAAATTTCTTTCAAGTCTACCAAGAAAGAGAAGTCAAAGAAGATTATTATTGAATAATAAGATGGTGATTCTGGCTCTGAAAATGAGGTATATAAAAATATTGATGAAATTTTATCCTTTTTTTCAAAAAATGTGAGTAGAGGTACAGTTAAATACAAAGGGAAACATCCATTTAAATGTTTTGAATGTGGAGCCATTGGACACTTTGCAGGTAATTGTCCTCAAAGAAAGAAATAATAAGATAGTGATGAAGAAGAAATAATTCCATGAAGGTACTAGAAGAAACATGGTGATAAAGGAAAATTTTATTCCATAGGTAAAGATAGAAAATTCTCCAAATCTAGAAGGATGATTTTCTTATGTAAATATGAAGAAGAAGAAGAAGATAGTGAAGCTTAATTTGAAAATTATACTAAGCATGTTGGTGAGAATACTTTCATTATAACAGTGAACGATGAAGAATTTCGAAGAAGTGGTTCTGATGAAGAAGAAACTCAAATTGAATTACATTTTGAATAAGAGTTGAAATAATGTGTGAGAAATATTAGAAGTCTTGAAAGAAACAAGAATTTGGAAGATGAATGTTTTTCAACAAAAAACCAAGAATGTTTTTCAAAAGAGGAGAACAATACACTGGTGTAAATTGGTGATTTGAAGATATCTCTTGGAGAAGAAATGTAATGTCCTAGAATTTCTGTGTCATTTTTTTTAAATTATATGGAATTATTTAAAGACCAGGCGCTGAGACGACCCGTGATTTCGAGGCCGGGGTGCCCTAAATGTAATTTTGAACTTTTCTTTAGTTCAATTAAGTAAATGTGCAAGCGGGTTTTTCTAGCTTTTAAACCAGTACATGGATAAAAATTTTTAGGGAAACTTGAAATCAGAACACCGGGATTCACCTAGAAAGGAATTAACTTCGACCGACAAGGTTCAAATTGAAATGTTCATTTTTGGAATTTTTAGAAAATAATAAAATAATTTATAAAAATTTATTTTATTTTCTTTCTCACCGTTGAGTGGTGGAGGGAGGCGCTACGGTGCGACAATGAGGAGAAAACTAGGCTCACTAAATGAGGATCATTAATGCCTCATTTTTTCAAGTGTAACGATGAAATGTCACAGTGTAACAGAAATACTATGACGTGATTCCTTTTTATTAAACTAATGCATTGGATATTTGAGAATTAAACCCTAAGGATTATCTAACACACCTATAGCATAATTCCTTTCCATCTAAGAACAACGAATGCCAGAGAAACCCTCGCCAATGACGAACGTTGGAGGATCAGAGTGTGGTAAAAAATCTCATGGAGAATGATATCGGATTCGAGAATTGATGAATGGTGAAGAATGACATCGGATCATAGGTTGACGATGACTTGGATCATCATTCATCACCTACGACAAATCCAAATCTATGTAGGTATTGATTTTTGTTTGAATTCCCCATTCTTTATTCTAAAATAATGAACGCGGATCAACCCATGAATAGGGTGATCTGCGGATCGGGTGTTCTTGCGGGATGGTTCTTTCCTTGGGGTTTTTCACAGGGATTTTTGATAGCTTGATAGAATGGTGATCCCGAACCTCCCATGTTTAAAACTTCTTACATTGAGGGCGCGATCCGACACAAACAAGGCATGAGCCCATCCACCTTGTGCATTCTTCGTTGATGAATTATCTAAATGATTTCAATGTGAGTTCGAGGACGTTGCCGTGAAGGTCGTTTCCCTACGATCACATAGCGGTAGACAGTTTGAGAAACGGACCACCATAGAAACTCTGGTGGCCTGCAGAAGAAACTGTCGGTGCACCACAGCGGTAGAAAGTCGTGGCTGGCTGGCCACGGTGCCAACCGGCGCCGCATGGAGGGGGCGGCCATGTCCAGGATGCTTCGACGCACTAGAGGCACGTGGTCTTTTGACCGCGTGAGGGAGTCCGGCCAGTCACGTGGCGCAAGCCGTGGTCTCTTGACCCTGATAGAAGAAACCACCTCGTGTCGATCACGGGGTGAGCGGGGAGCCGGACACAGCTTCCAGCCGCGCCCTGGACGGGCGACGAATCGGTCCGCCTCGGACGGACCGAGCAGTCAAGCGGGCCGGACCTGCATCCCAATGGACCCGCGACCTAATGCACCAAACCTAGGATGGGATGGGTCCAGGTCGGGTCGGTGTACCCAAATCTAGGTCAGGTCGGGTCAGCCCAGCCAGATCGAACCCAGACCCGGACCCAACCAGTCCATTTTCAGATAAACGGAAATAACTAACAGACTGGGCATCCGATTGATGCACCGTCTACAACACGAGGATCCCTGCGACGAGGAGGTCCTTCTGAGATACTCTATGTGAGTTTTGGAAGAGGTTTGAGTATGGATGAGTTGGATCAAACTCAAATCCAACTGGACCCTTTTTACAAACATGTCCATATCTTACCGACCAGGCTTTCGTTTGATGTGTCTTCTATTGTGTTGGGACCCTTACGATGAGAAGGTACTTTGGGTTACTCTATGTGGGACTTCCTAGCTGTTAAGGTATGACTGATGGCTTGAGTAGAAGATCCTACCATAATCAAGCATGCTAAGTGTGAGAATACAGTGGCTGGTTTTGATGTGAAGAATGAAGAGTGAGCCTTCGTGGATCAGCAACAAAGTGACCATTAATGGATCAGGAACAGAGCGACCCTTTGTGGATCCGCATGAGAGCGACCCTCTTTAGATCATCATGAGAGAGACCCTCCGTGGATCAGCATGAGAGATACCATTCATGGATCAACAGTAGCGAGACCTATCGTGGATCAGTCATAGAGCGACCCGTCGTGGATCAACAACAATGATACCCTTCATGGATCAAGCAAAGAGTTACCCTTCGTGGAACATCAACAGAGCTTCTCAACAAAATAAGATGATCTATCTTTACGACTAATCATCTTTACTTCTGTACTTAAGTTATACTTATTGTGAGATATCTTTTACTTTGTGTTATGTATTTGAGATCTTTCTTGGTGGTTTTTCCTTTGTGGTATTTAATTTGTGGTATTTAATTTTTGGTATTTTCCCTTGCGGATTTCTGAGATACCTTCGGGGGTCTTAGGGTCCCTAATGAGTTGTTATACTCACCCCTGCACGAGATTCTCCCACACGTGTTGTGTCTTTGGGAGATGACTGATGCTACGAAGTAGACCTTGGTGGTCTGGGACTCGGTGGAGCTCAGCGAGGTAGGAGCGGACGATGTATACTTCTATAGCTTCAGGATTTACTGCCACTACCCTACAGGTAGAGACTTCAGGGAGGACTTCGATAATACGGTTCACTTTTTGGGTTCTTGGGATTGTATTTCGACCCCTTTACTTTCAGTTTTCACCTTTTACTCTCAGTGGTGGTACTTTTTGGTGGTTATAATTTTTCCCTTTGTGGTTAGATTTGTGAAATATGCCTTGTCTATGTGTATACAGGTTTAAAGGCAATGCCTTCCCTTTTTCAGAAATGCCTTTATGGTGCTAGTCACCAGCCCATGGCCTATGGAAGACGGGCTTGGGGTAGTCATAACATGGGCCTTGGGGGATGGGTCGTGAAAAAGTGGTATTAGAGGGTGGTCAGTTCTACCAGAAGAAATAAGAGTTTGTATTTTTGATGGGGGAAATAGTGTTATGTGTATTTAGTTCAGATTTAAGTTCAGGGAGTCTAGTGATGGTGTGGCGGTCGATGTATCCATACACCAGGACACTAAATTCTGTTTTCCGACTCAGTACACGAAAACACTTGTTGCATGTGTTTTGGAAAAAACATTATCTGGATCTCTTTTGAGTCATCTCACCAGGTATAACTTATTGACCATGGTGCATCTGTTTCCCTACAAGATGCCTCCACAAAGACATCCATCCAAGATTCTATTGAGGGATCACAATGATGGACCACTGAGTGATGAGGCATCAGTGTAGGGACCACTTACAGTGATAGAACCTTCGGGTTGTGTACCAGAAGCACCACCACCTGTGGAGTAGTAGTTTCTATAATCCTAACCAGCGAATAGTGCACACCGAATGAGCATGCTACACGAGTTCCAGATATAGAGGCCTCTGAGGTTTCAAGGAGAGAGAGATCCTCAGGCATCTGGGGATTGGCTGTAGGTAGTTACGCGAGTTTTTTGCCTAGTATAGACACCTATAGACCCTATGGCAGTCCTAGCCGCTATCCTTTTTTAGATAATGTATGAGAGATTGTGTATCTTTATGCTACAGACATACGAGGAGGCGTTCCTTTCTTCATTGGACTTCGAGAGCCTCTTTCGGGTGGATTTCGTACCAGTGACACTAGGCTCAGTGTATATTTAGAAGCTACTACTCTTATAGCAGGGTATACTGACTGTGTCCTAGCACTCAGTGAGGTTTACCTACCTCTCCCACTACTCCACTGACATGGTACAAGACCCTTTTTTAGGGCATGGAACTTTGAGCAAGGACTCTAACGGTATATCAGGTCATTGATGATTTTTATTGGCATCCAAACGTAGGATGGAGTACTAGATCAAGATCTACTGGTGGAGAGATTCCTAGACAAGTAGGCACTAATTGTGAGATACACCACCATACAACATGTGTCTAAGTCATCTTTAGAAGGTAGTAGGCAGATGACGCAGAGGTCAAAATGGGCCAGACCTTCCATATGATGAGCACATGATGCAAGATCGGTGGTGCGGAGATTGCATGGTAGGGGAGTTCAGTTGAGGGCTAGAGTTTGTTACTCTTGCGGTGGGTAGAGACACATGGCTTGTTACTACCCAACCCACCACATAGACGATCAGTAGATGGTTGAGGGACCACCAAGGCAGAGTTAGAGGTTTGAACAAGGAGGTCCGCAGGGCGGCGGATTTGGTAGGGGATCAGGCTGAGTAGTAGGCGGTGGATGACAGTTCAAGGTACTACCTCCACCACCCCCAGGTGGTCCACCACGGGCTCAAGGAGCTGGAAGACATGGGCGAGTTCAGCTTCAGGCAGTGGAGGCCTACGACTATGGTGCTCCAGAGATTATTAGAGGTACAATATGTGTCTTCTCCACCTTAGTTGTAGTTCTTATAGACACAGGTTCCAGTCTCTCTTTCCTTTCTATAGACCTCATTTGCGGCTGGGATATTCCAGTGGATTTGTTGTCTTGATCATTACGATTAGAGAATCTTACGGTAGGGGATTAAATGATTACACACTTGTTTTGGTAGTGTGAGCTTACTCTAGGAGGTGAGAGATTCAGCTAAGATCTCCTAGTAGTAGTGTCAAGGCCTTAAAACATCATCTTGGGGATAGACTGGTTATCTACAGTTCATGATCAGATCGACTGTTTTAGTTGAAAAGTGTGGTGTGTCTGTGATGATGGGACCGGGTTTTCCTTCAATGGAGAGAGGGGAACCTTTGCAGCATAGGATGAACTTTCTCAAAGGAGCTTGTTGCCGATCAATCACCATTTGGATAGCCTCACCCTTGGTGAGGTGGACAAGTGGAGTCTGAGATTTCCTGTAGTGGAGGACGAGTATGGGGATCTCTTTCCTGAGGTTGTTCCAAGACTACCTCCTCACAGGGAGGTAGAATTTTGAATTGACATGTACCCTGGGACAGTGCCAATATCCACCCTGAAATATCATATGGCTCCCACAGAGCTATGTGAATTGAGGGTACAACTGTAGGACTTTTAGGGGAAGGGGTTTGTAAGGCCCAGTGTTTCACCATGGGCATCCCTAGTTTTGTTTTCCAAGTAGTCATACAGGAGCTTGAGGTTATGCGTGGACTTACGGCGCCTGAACCGGGTGATCGTGAAGAACAAATATCCATTGTCGAGGAATGATTGCATATTCGATCAGATTAAGGGAGCGAGGTGGTTCTCAAAGATTAACCTCATATTAGGCTATCATCAGCTTTGGGTATGGGATGAGGACGTACCGAAGACAAACTTTAGATGCTGGTACAACCACTATAATTTTTATGTGATTCCTTTCAGCATGATTAATTCCCCAGCGGTGTAAATGGGACTCATGAACATGATCTTGCAGACATACCTTGATCGTTTTGTGGTAGTCTTCTTTGATGATATCTTGGTGTACTCAGCGTCAGAGGAGGATCATGCTACACACCTACAGATAGTTATGGATACACTATGAGAGCACCCACTTTATGGTAAGTTATCTAAGTGCCAATTATGGATTCAGGAGGTCTAATTTCAGGGACACGTCATCTCAGAGGTTGGATTTTCAATGGATACGGAAAAGATAGAGGAAGTGCTTTATTGGGATCCACCCAGGAGCGTGACTAAGGGTAGAGTTTCCTGGGGTTGGCTGGATACTATCAGAGGTTTGTACCCGACTTTTCAAGAGTAGCATCACCCTTTTCAGCTTTGAAAAATAAGGGACAACCCTTCGTATGGAAAAAGAGGTTCCAGTAGAGTTTCCAGGAGGTGAGGCGGAGACGGATGTGTGCCCCCATCCCGAGACACCATAAGAGGGCGTTGAGTATGTTGTCTTCTACAACACATCAGGGGATTGATTGGGTTGTGTCTTAATGCAGAAGTGAAAAGTGATCTCCTAAGGATCGCATAATTTGAGGCATCATGAGCAGAACTACATTACCCATGACCTGGAGTTATAAACAGTAGTCTTTACCTTGAATATGCGGCAACACTACTTGATGGGTGAAAAATTTACCGTCTACTCTAACCACAAGAGTCTCAGGTATATCTTCTCATAGATGGGCCTGAACTTGAGACAGTGGTGATGGATGGAGTTCCTCTAGGACTATGACTTTAGGATAGTATACACTCTTAGGAAGGGGAACGTGGTGGCAGACACACTCTGCAAGAGGTATGGTTTAGAGCTGCTGAGTGAGGCAACAGAGCAGCTAGCTGCTATGAAGATATCATTCATGGATGATGATGGAGCAACTTACCTCCAGTATATGACTGTCAGTCCCCCACTCCACCAGCGAGTTAGGGAGTCACAACTTGTAGATGTTGACTACGAGGCCTGATGTGCTCAGATATCCTCTGGACAGGCTCTTGATGGATTTTCGATAGGTAGGGAGCACATCATCTTTTTAGAGGACGCACCATGGTACCATTATTGTTTCAGGTGGAGGTGTTGAGAGAGTTCCATACATCCCCTTTGGCAGTACATCCTAGTGTGGCTAAGATGTACCAAGAACTTTGATGTTAGTACTAGTGAATAGGGATGATGAAATTGGTGGTAGAGTTCATTTCACGATGCCTCACTTGTCAGTAAGTGAAGGCCAAGCATCAGGTCACAGCAGGCTTGACACATCCACTTGAGGTACTAAAGTGGAAGTGGGATGGTATCTCCATGGACTTCGTGATGGGGTTACCACACACGTCTAGGGTCCACAACTCTATCTGGGTGATCGTTGATCGACTTACCAAGTCAACTCACTTCCAACCCATATAGGAGCAGGGATTGGTAGAGGGCTTGGGGTGCCTCTATGTCCAAGAGATATTACAACTTTACAAGGTTCCTTCGATGATCGTCTCTGACCATGATGCAGGCTTTACATCCTGGTTTGGGAAGGGATTTCAGGAGGCATTCGGGACTCAGCTGCGCTTGATCACAACTTTTCACCCCCAGACAGACGGTCAGACAGATCAGACCATACAGACCTTAAAGGACATGCTTCGTGCTTATGTCCTGGATTTTGTTCATAGTTGGGAGGACCACCTACCACTATTTGAGTTTATTTATAACAATATATATAACTCTACCATTGGCATGGTGTTGTTTGAGGCCTTGTACGGGCGGCCATGCCGATCACCTATATGCTGAACAGACCCAGGGGAGTTAGCACTCATTGATCTAGAATTGGTACATGCTACCACTGACAAGGTGCAGATCATCCAAGAGAGGATGATTACTACACAGAGTAGACATAAGTTGTATACTAATAGAAGATGGTGACCCTTGGAGTTTGAGAAGGGAGACCATGTGTTCCGTCGGGTCTCACCCCGATGAGGATTTCAGAGATTTGGTCAGGGTGGAAATTTATCTTCATGGTTTATCAGACCTTTCTAGATTCTCAATAGAGTTGGTGAGATGGAATACCGTCTATCTCTTCCCCTACAGATGCACTGGGTGCACAATGTTTTTCACGTGTTGTAGTTGAGTAGGTACGTGCATGATCCATTGCATGTCATCGACTAGGGCGAGCTGGACATTGACGATGGGGTGATGTTTGAAAAGTTCCCAGTGGAGATAGAGGACTGTCCTAAGTGGGTCCTTTGTGGATGGTATATTCCTCTGGTGAGCATTCGGTGGTCGCACAAAAACCTCTAGGAGAGCACATGTCAGTAGGAGGCTCAGATTCATGCTCAATACCCCAATTTTTTTTATCCTTTGTTATGGATTTTAGGGAAGTAAATCCCTAATGAGGGGTGAATGTAATGTCCCCGAATTTCCATGTAATGTTTCTTAAATTATATGGAATTATATCAAGACCAGGCACTGAGACGACATGGGATTTTGAGGCCCGAGGTGCCCAGAATGTAATTTTGAACCTTTATTTAGTTCATATATGTAAAAATTATAGTGGGTTTTTATAAATTTTGAACCAGTGCTCAAATAAAAAATTAGAGGGCACCATTGAACTCGGAATTTCGGTATTCTCCTATAAAGGACTTAACTTTGACAATCAAGGGTCACATGGAAAATTTAATTTTCAAACTTTTTGGAAAATCATAAAATAACTTAGAAAAATTAATTTTATTTACTTTCACACCATTGAGAGGAAGACGGCGGAGTTGTAGTGTGGAGACGAGGTGAATATGAGGAGCACTAAATTAGGATCATTGATGGCTCTTTTATGAAAGCATAACAACTATGTTGCTTTATAAATGAAACAGCTTAACAACGCAACGCCGCAGCGTAGCAGAAACACTATGGAGTGTTTCTTTTTTATTAAACTAATGCATTGGAGAGTTGAGAATTAAACCTTGGGGATTATCTGATGAACCTATGGCATAATTATTCTACAATGAATAACAATGAACTTCAGATAAACCCTAGCCAATGATGAATGATGGAGGATCTAAGTGCAAGGACAAATATCATGGAGAACGAGATCGGATCTGGGAATTGACGAACGGTGAAGAACGACAGTGGATCACAGGTCGACGATGACTTGGATCATCATCCATCACCTATGAAATATCCGAATCCATGTAGGTATTGATTTGTGTTGGAAGTCCTCATTCTTCATCCTAAAACAACAAACACGGATCATCCCACAAACAGGTTGATCTGCAGATTGGGTGTTCTTGTGGGAGGGTGCTTTCCTTGGGGTTTTTCATGGGGATTGTTGATAGCTTGATAGAACAGTGATCTCGAACCTCCTCTATTTCAATCTTTTAACATGGAGGGTTCAGCCCAACACAAACAAGGCCCAATACCCTCTACCTTGTGCATTTTTCATGGATGAATTCTCAAAATGGTGGCAAGGTGAATTTGAGGGCGTCGTAGTGAATTTGGTAGCCCTACGATCCCATAGGCGCAGATGGTTCGAGAAACGGACCACTAGAGAAATTATGGTGGCCCGTAAAAGGAACCGCTGGTGTGCCGACGGTGGCAGCCGCAGGCAGAGGGAGGCGGCGCACCCGTCAGGGTGCCGCGGTGGCATGGAGATACAACACCAACCTGCGCTGTGTGGAAGGGGAGGCCCGCATCCAGGCCACTCGGACGTGCCGGAGGCACACGGTCCATCAACCGCGTGCGGGAGTCTGGCTGGCCACGTGGCGCAAGCCGCGGTGGCTTGGACATGATAGAGGAAACTACCCTGTGTTGATCACGGGGCAAGCGGGGAGCTGGACGTGGCTTCCAGTCACATCCCGGTTGGGTGACAAATTGGTCCGCCTCTGGAAGACTGGGCAGGCCAGCGGGCCGAACGCACCACTCAACGGGCCCCCGACCAAATAGACCGAACCCAGGTTGGGCCATGTCTGGGTTGGGTCGGCGGACTCGAGTCGGGTCAGGTCGGCCCGACCGGGTTGAATTGGACCCAGACCCAACCGACCCCTGTTCAGAAAAATGTCAATAAATAATAGACTGAAAGTCCGATTGACGCGCCGTATATGGCATGAGGACCCTTTGCGATGAGGTGGTCCTTCTAAGATACTTTATGTGAGTTTTGGTGGAGGTTGGAGTACAATTAGGTTGGATCAGACTCAAATCCAACCGGTCCCTTTTTATAAAAATGCCCATATCTTACAAATCAGGCGTCCGTTCGACGCATCGTCTGTTGCGTTGGGACCCTTACGATGAGTTGGAACTTTGGGTTACTCTATGTGGGACTTCCTAGCAGTTGAGGTACAACCGATGGCTTAAGGAGTAGATCCTCCCAGAATCAAGTGTGCTAAGTGTGGGAATCCAGTGGTTGGTTGTGATGTGATGAATGAAGAAATACCCTTCATGGATCAGTAACAGAGCGACCCTTCGCCGATCAGCAACAGAGAGACACATCATGGATCAAAATGAGAGTGAAACTTTTTGGATCAGCATGAGGGTGAACCTCTGTGGATCAACATGAGAGCGACCCTACATGGATCATCAGTAGCAGGACCCATCGTGGATCAACTGCAGAACGACCCATCGTGGATTAGCAGCAGAGCGACCCTTAGTGGATCAGTAGAAGATCAACCCTTCATGGATCATAAGTAGATCCTCTCAATAGAATAAGATGATCTTACTTTACGACTAATAATCTATACTTATGTACTTAAGTTATACCTGATATGAGATGTCTTTTACTTTGTGCTATGTATTTGGGATCTTGCTTGGTGGTGTTTCTTTGTGTTATTTCCTTTGTGGTATTTTTTCCTTGTGGATTACTGAGAGACCTTAGGGTGTCTCGGGGTCCCTACTGAGTTGTTATACTCACCCATACATGATCTTCACCCACACATGTTGTGTCTTGTGCAGATGACTGATGCTATGATGCAGAAATTGGTGGTCTAGAACTCAGTGGAGCTCAATGAGGTAGGAGCGAACGAGGCATACATCTACAGCATCAGGCTTTACTTCAACTACCCTATAGGTAGAGACTTCAGGGGAGACTTAGATAGTAATTTTTACATTTTGGGTTATTGGGCTTGTATTTTGGGCCCTTTAATTTCATTTTACACCTTTTACTCTCAGTGTTGGTAGTTTTTGGTGGTTGTAATTTTTTCCCTTTGTATTTAGCTTTGTGTAGTATGCCATGTCTGTGTGTGTACAGGTTTAAAGGAAATGCCTTCCCTTTTTGGGATATACCTTTCTTTTTCTAGTCACCCTCCCTTGGAATATGGAAGGCGGTCTTGGGGTAGTGACTGCATAGTCCCTGAGGGATGGGTCATGACAAGAAAATAATCATAATATGCATCAGTAAGTAAAGTTGAAGGAAAAAGAAGAAGAGTTGGAACTTTTCCAACAAAAACTTTCTAAAACTGAACAAAGAGGTAAAAGTTTCAAAAACCTCTATATCTAAAGTTGGTGAAAGTTCTCATAATAAGAAACCTAAGAAGGTTCAACAATATTTACCTTCAATGGTTGAGAATAATGGTAACATTATTTCAAATACGAAGAATGATTAGAAAGTTATGTATGTGGAAATGATTAACAAAGTGGATAATTCCAAAGTTTTTTAAAACCCTATGTCTGAAAATGTTTCTAAACATTCTGAATTCGTAAAATATTATAATACTTTTGATTCCATTAAATATTGAAATAAAACCAAGATAAATAATAATGTTTCTATTGAAAAAAGAAAAATTAGTGATAAAAAATGTTCTGTTAGGAAGGTTGTTGAGAAATGTATCCATAACTCCTGTCAGTATGAAAGTTTTAGAATAAAATACTATTTCTATAGATACCACTTGAATTGTGGTGGATTTGGGTATACAAATAACATGTGTTAGTTCAACCAATAATATTACAAATATTCCAAAAGCTATAAAAGGCAATGTTTGAGGGGGAGTCAATCCCCTCAAGGGAAGAAGTCTAAGATGGATGTTTGGAAGAAACTTGAGAAGGTTAATGTGAAAATTTAAAATAGGTTACTAACTTTAGAAACTATTTGTGCAAGATGTAAAAAAACTTGGGAATCTTAATAAATTTTGTGTAGTTTTGTTACTAGAACAACATAAGTTTCTTAACAAATCTCAAAACATAGAAGTTAATAAAGATAATAAAAATAGATCTACTGAGTATGAAAAGAAAGAGGGATTATTTATTTTTCAAGAACACATTGACTTGGATAAGAAGTTAGAGGAATCAAAAAAATCAGAGAAATAATAGGGGAAGAAAAATACTTTTGAAGATGTAAGAAATTTTTACAAAAAGGTATCAACTAATTGGGGATATGAGAAAGATGGTCATGTATCAGTATTTGTTCAACTATCTTACCAGAGAAAAAGATAGGCAGTGAAAAAATGTTACAAACTGATTGTAATAAATATGTTACTAAAGATGAAGAAAGTATTACATCATTATCATAAGATTCTATAGATAATAATAAATTTGTTACAAAACCTAAGAAGGATGAATAGAAAGAAGAAAGCACATCCAATGAAAAATCCAAGAAAAAGAAGAAAAATTCAAGACTGAGAGAGGAATCTCAGTCATATTGTTGTTTCTAAGAAGCAATCGAGGTTCCTACTTATTCCCAATATATTTTTATTTATACTAACATATAGTTAATTTAAGGAGTTGAAATAAATAAGTTGATGTTTTTGAGTCTCTTACTATTCTTGAAAAAGAAAGTAACCAGGTTATGAATTTTTTTTGAAATTTTTATTTATACACCTGAAATTTCTGATATGTTTATTGTGATGGGTGCATGTTACTTTTATATTAAACAAATTCTATCAATATTTCCCCAAATTGAGATTTTTTAAAGAAACATTTTATGGTATTACATGGAAGTTGTGTTATGGGAAACATTGATAACCTTGATTATAAACTCTTTTTTCTACACCGAGTTCACCCATATAGACTTAGAGTTATTTATTTAAAGGCTATTTGTTAAGAAACTCATGTGATACTTATGTTCTCCTAAATAAGAGTTTCATGTTTTTGAGATGAAAAAGATCCAACCTTTTGAAATTATAAAATTTTTCAACAAGAGAATTTTCATGATGACACCTTTGAATTTTATTTTCAATAATGGGTTGAGAATATATTAAGGGGGAGAGATAAAGAATAGGGGGATAAAGAGAAATAAATGAAAAAAATACCACTTATTATTTTGAAGTTGTTAATGTTGGTATTGAAAACAAGTACAAAGGGGGATATTGTTAGGCCCATGTTGTGCCTTGGTTATATTTTCTATTAATAGATCAATCTATTGATTATGTTTAAGGAATAAATAATGTTGAAAAGGGTAATGGACACTCAGATTGAAGAAATGTGTGAGTGAAGTTGTTTATCAGATCCATAATCATAAGTATAAGAATCATATTCAATATCAGATCCAAGACATCGTCATGAGTCAACATACCCTGGAAATCATAATGAGACCTTGATAAGAAGTTGGTTTACATTTGGAAGAAAGAAATAATATTAATCAAAATATGAGACTCACTATCGTAATCAATAAATCTAACTCACATTTCTTATGAAATTACATTATATTGGGAAGATATTTTTTTTAAAGAAAAGGCTCATCGAACTCACTTGGGGCCAGGAATGAAGTTCTAATCATAATGAGAGAAATAATCAGATACATCATGAATCTGATAGAAATGTGATGGTGCTTTGATGATATTTTAGTTTTTATAAATCATAAGTAAGTTGTGAAACTTGTGATGCAAGCTTGATGAAAGAAAGGAGGAGTAAAGGAGTTGCTAATTGTATTTAGTCTAATCGTATTGAGGCTAGGTGGAAAGAAAGGAAATTTCTGGAAGAATAGGATGTTTTAGTACTTCTTAATGAATGCAATAAGTTATTGGAAAGGATAGATAAGTTACAATACTTTCCAACACAAGTTTGAAAATTCTAAAGTTGATCTTGAAAGTATTACAAGTCATGATACAAGAAAAAATTTGTGAAAGAATAAATTTGGGGAAGCTAAAGAGTGCTTCTCTCCAGATCGCCATAATGAGTATACTGGATATAGATTTTTTTAAAGGATGGGAAGGTTGATCGAAACATGAAGAAGAAGAATATGCTGGTTTTCAGTCAAACCAAAATCCAATTGATTTAAATTTTCAAATAAGGAAGTTTTTGAGTTTTGAAATCAGAAAAGAGAAATAATTTTTGTGATGAAAGTTCATTGGTATCATATTCTAAAAATAAATAATCCACTGATACTGGTCCATCTGATTCAGTATGTCATCGTATTCATCATAGGCAGAAAGTGTTTTTGATAAAAGATCATTAGTATCTTATTCAAAATAGAAAGAATAACTCTGATTTGTTTTCAAGTTATTTCATCATTTGGGTCAAGATCCATCATATTGGATTTGATACTGATTTATCTTTCTAAAGAAAAGAAGAGGTAGAAGTGGTTGATTAAGTTTGAAAGAATCCACTATCTCCATAAAAATGAAGAAATCAGAATGGGAGTTGGTTCTGAGATTCATAATGAAAAAATATGTTTTTATTTCTATATTTGGTGTAGAACAACATAATCTTATCTGGAAATCAGAATGGAGAAACAGAATCGGACTGAGGATTTACAAGAAAATTAAATCTATCTATTTCTTGATACATGAAATTGGTATAGAGAATCATAATGAAGAAATTAGATCAGTAAATCGGGGTGAATAATTAGAATCAGATTGATTCTTGTAAATAAATTATGAATCAGAGATGAAGTTGAGAGAAGATTTGAGAAGGTTTGAGAAGAAATGAGAATATTTGAGAAGCGTTGATGAAGTCATGATGCACCCAAAATTCAAATTAAATTTTATGATTAGGGTAAATTTTGTTGAGAGGGAAACTTTTCAATAATCCCCCCCAAACCAAATTTTGGGTCAGTATAAATGGGAAAGTACTTTTTACTTTCTTATGTATGTATTGTTCGTCGCATAAGAGAGAGAAGCTCCAAATGTTTAGGGAGAATAAATTTTTGTATTGATATTTTATGAAGAAGTTTTTTTTATGGATGAAGAATTGATAAGAGAAAAGATCGTATTCATATGATCATCATATTCATCCAATCATCATATTCAGTTGGGAATCATATTCATATGGGAATCATATTCATCTAGGAATCGTATTCTTTTGGGAATCGTATTCAACTAAGAATATTATTCAACAGTTAATCATACTAGGATTTCCAAACTCAGAATAGAAGTGGTTTAGAATTGTCTCAATCAGATTCTAATATAGATATATTATTTTATTGAGTAAATTAGGCTTGGGAATCAAACTGGAAAAATAGACTGAGTTTCACAAAAAAAATACATGATGTTTTTTTGAGAATTTGGGAAAGAAAGTGAAGAATTGTATTGAAAGTTCATATTTTTTAAAGTTTTTCAAGAAGCACCATAACATGTTTTGTTACAAAAACTTTTCAATACATCATTTGTGCTATAAAGAGAACACTCACTATTGGATTGTTTTCATAGTGCTATACAAGTGTGGGCATGTCATACTTGTTGTATGCCACACAAAATGATTATTTTCTAGTAAATTGTGTGGCATTGGATTATTTCCATACCATACCAAGGACATATCTATTCTTATTGAATAATGAACCTTGTAAATACTTGTGTTCTTGTGGATATTTGTTTAATTTATTTTCAGCAGGGAAAGAAATATTTAACATGAGGTGAAAGTTGTTTCTTAAGAAAGAAACTTAAAAGAAAAAGATATCACTGATTCACCCCTCCACCTTTTAGTGATATAACTATCCTAACTGGGAAATTAAAGGTTTAATAAACCTTCTATATGACTTCTAGGCATCATTTCTTGACCCACACATGTCACTCCACAATGTTATATCATGAGTCCCACATGAGGGGAGGTAGAGTTCCATTTTCTCATATATATATATATATATATATATATATTATGGAAACTAACTCCTAAAGGATGCATTTTCTAGTAATTGGTAGTGAACCCTAGGGGAAACAGAATCATGAGGTATCAAGACAAGCCAAATAATATCTTGTATAGACATATATCATGTTATGTATCTCGTATCAGAGGAGTTTTCTAAGTGAAAATGACTAAGATAATGTTGTATGTTGGAAATAATTGAAGTGGTTATGTGTCTGAGTATGGATGAACATTGAAGTCATCATGGTGGTGATATAAGAATTGTATATGGAATTAACATTAAGTAATTCACATGGAATATCTTGTGGAGAGTTATATAGGGACACCATGATATCTTTATATAACAAGGAACTTTCTATAGTTTTCTATAAATAGATTTTGGTACTCTAATGATTAATGTTTGATAAAATATAATCCTTGAAGACTTTGATAGAAATCACTAGAGGGTGATGATATTTAATTTATTTATTCATGTATATTTTGTATTTTTAATGAGTTGGATATTATAAGGTATTAGATTGATTTGAATTAGGATGGATGGAGAATGTTCTAGAAGTAACAGTAAATGAATAGGTCATGCATTCCACCTTTTTTCATGTTGTAAGGATGTATTTCATAAGTATAATTTGAACCCTATATAGTTGATTCACACTGTGAGTTTAGAGGTTACTCCACGAACATGTTTTTTATAAGGTTTTTCACTCAGGTTTGTTAGGTTTACTCATTTAACATAATATATGTTCCTACGTTACACACTATGAGTTAATAGGTTATGATTTGAAGGGAAAATAAGAATATTTTAGTGATTCTATATATATAGAGCTCATTCCATTGAAGAAATACCATGTTGGGAATATTATCAAGTGAATTTCAGTGGTTCTGTTTAAAAAGGTCACACTTTTAAAGATGCTATCATACTATTATGAGACTAATCATAATATATTATTGATATGGTCAATTCATGATATAGTTAAAAAAGTCTCTAAGGGTGCTTGGGTGTTTTCCAGTGGCTTCATAAATTTAGATACCTCGACACTGAAAATAAATCTTCATGCTAAAACTGGAATAAGGATCATAGAAAATTTGGGGACCATGCTGAAAAATAATTTTTTATGTAGTGGAGGGTTTAATTTTGGAAGAAAGAGAGTCTATGTTTTTTATAAGACTATAGATCTTTATTATTAAAATTTTGGTTACACATCATAACCTACATGAAAATTTAAAGAAGCCAAAAAATATATTGGCCCATCACATTGTAAAGAAACATGTCACACTTTGATTTCTTACATTTGGAGAATTCCAGTAGAATTTATGATTTTTCAAAAATAGGAAGGTTTATGAGTTATTTGAACAATTAATAACTATCCATTTTAATTTTAATGATGGAGGTCTATTTCTGGAAGATCTAATGGATGGATTTGAGTTATAGGAATTTAGAAGATAAAGTATATTCTAATTAAAGATTCAAGATACAAATTATTCTAGGTATTATTATAATCCACTGTATAGACTTCAAAATGCGGAGATAGAGAAAAGTGGAAATAGAGAATATAGAGAACTTTGTGTTTCAAGAGGTGATGAAGGGAGACAAACACATGAACCTTTTGGAATATGTTAATTTAGGATGATTATTTTATTTCTAATTGAATCATTTAATTGAATATCACATTTAGAATAATTAAGAGCGTAATGAACATTGTTGATGGTCTGGATTGTACTAAATATATTCTTAAATACCATTAAAAAGTTTATTCTAGTTCTGTCATTATTCAATGTAATTAGTTTCTTCATGTTAGAATTAACCTTGATATTAGTATGAATATAGATTTAAGGTCAATATTTCAACTCTTATCATTTGGATTTGAATTCTTATAGTTGTGGAATTTATAATAAGTATTTGTAATTTACTAAATCATACCATCTATAATCTATGATAGATATTTATTGATATTTTAATGGACTTGATTTCAACAAACAGAGAATAAAACTATAAGCATGTAAATTAATACGCTCAACAAAGTAGTATGTGTAGGAAATAAAAGAGTGGCCCATAGTGAAATGTGATCTTACTTAACCTGATATAGGTAGTGAGCCTTGGTTAATAGTATCTTCACCTAAATATTGAATCCATAAAAATAGTGATTTTTAGTGGATATTTGTACACCATCAAAATGTTGGGTGTATTTTCCTTCGATGAATCCCAGTTTGGGTAAACTAAATAAAAGTAGTGGGATATTACATATTATTTATATACATATGTGTGATGATTGATGCATATGTATTAAATGAATAAATAGGTGGAATTTTGTTCCTTATAATAGGGGGAAAACATCCCAATGAAAGTTTTAAAAAGAATAATTTTAAAATATATTAGTACCTTAATTCACTCCCTATCAGTTTTTCCATAGTTACTATATGTGGTATCAAAAATAGATTCTATTTTGAATTAAAATTGATATATTTGAAATATGAATATTAAAATACTACTCTAGATATTGAATCAATAGTAAAGTATTCATTATTTTATAAAAGTCACTTTTATAACTGTAAGTAAGAATAACAATATATCATGGTTTTCAGTGAAATAAATACCACTAATAAGACATGATTTTTTTTAGAAATATGTTTCTTCAATAAGACCAACCATATTCCACTATATGAGGATTTTTGGAAGTACCCCTCTCTCTAATGTGTATATATTGTTTATTGCTCCAATATTGTGGGGGTTATATCATCCATGTGAAACATGCACTATGATTTCATTGATTGGAAAAGTTAAGGCACTTTTTGTGCATCGAATAATGATGAAATGATTTCATTGAGAGTGGATAGAAATATTACAAGTGATATTGGATGAAAAATCATGTATCTATTTCAACAAGTAGAATCAGTAATGATAAAAGATCTAATGGTTCATGTATTTAGTATATTTCACAATGGAATGACTATTTACAAGTGGTGTCAAGGAAAAACATGATCAAAAAGTTATATTAAACTATCACCTTTGAAGAATCAAAGATGAATCTATTTATGCATACAAAATTAAGGAAGTTAAATTAGTATGATGCCTGATTGGAAGTGAAAAAAGGATTTACCAAGTGGTGGAAGTCCATAAAGAAGTAAATGGATATAATATTGGAGAAGCAGATACAATTATAGATAAACATTAGTTCTATTTTTTTATGAACTAATAAATTAGTATCATATTATTGTTGTTTTTTTATACTAAAATACAACAGATAATAATTTTTTATGCCCAATATGTGTGTGGGTTACTATATGTGGAAATGGTCATGTAATAATAGAGAAGTATTGTAAAGAAATAAAGATCATGGATTTAAGGAAATATCACTTGTTTCCCATGTATAAGTGTTATGATTTTATTTAACAAGTGGTATATCTCATACTCTTTGGATTAAATTCTTATGCACTCACAGTTATGTACAAATTTGAAATAGATCATAAGAAGTTTGTGGTCAAATGAAATTAATTGTTCAATGTGTAAGTTGTCACACCCCTGTCTTTTTTTTTCCTTTATATTTTATTCATTTCTTGGTTCTTGATATTTTTTTGGTGTTTTGGTTGAGTTCCTGGTGATTATTTTAGTTTTTTTTAATTTTCTAGTCTATTTTTGGCCCTTTCCATGGTTATGGTTCATGGTTTGCAAAGAATCTATATGGATAGTGAATGGAAAGAATGTTTTTAGTTCATTTTATTCTTACACAGTTTTTATGAGACGGGTAGTGCATGATTTGGCTTAAATAGTGCGAGTCTTAGGACTAATTGTGGGGCCTTCCTTGGGTGTCTAAGAGATAACACACAACATGAACACGGTCAGATGATACTATGTAGAAAGTCTGTGGGGGTTTCTATTAATTTGACATAGTATTTTTTCATAATTGGTTCATGGTTTTCCAAAATATTTGGACAAACCATGAAAGGGGAGTTTTCTTATATAAGAAGATGAAAATTTGGCACACAATCTCCATACCATGCGGCTAAACCATGCAAGGTTCTAGTGTCTTTCTAGTAGGGTTCCAACGGTTGGTGCACAGTTTGGTAAAACGTGTGGCCTAGCCTTGCGGCTATCCCCAATTCCCTAAAACAAGAAAATCTATGTTTTCTCCTCCAAACATAAAACAATAATTTGACACCTCTCTTCCTCCATTCGATTTTGGAATATTAAGGGGCTCCCAAAACCTTTATCCTTGTCTCCTCCTCCCATCCTTGGTGATCCTCCGTCAATCTAGGTGATTTTTATTTGGATTTCAGCTTGGTTTCCTCCTCTCCTCTTCTCTTTCTATCTCTCTCTCTCTCATTTTTTGGATCTTTATTATCTTATTCACCTCTTAGATGAAACCTATATTTAGGGTTATTTTTTTGGGTTTTTGGATTTCGGCTTGGTTTCCTCCTATTCTCTTCTCTTTCTATCTCTCTCTCTCATTTTTTGGCTCTTTATTGTCTTAGTCACCTCTTAGATGAAACCTATAGTTAGGGTTATTTTTTTGGGTTGTTTCTCTTTATATTAGGGTGTTCAGTTTGTTATTTTTCCTTGGATATTCCCTCTTCAGTAGTTTCATTGTGTCCTCACATAATTAAGGTAGGTATTTCCATCCATTTCATTTATTAATCATGGAATGAGATGCCTGATATTTCCTAAATGAATTTTAAATGTGTTCTTCAATCATGTTGTTTTGTATGATGAATTATTATTGATTTCTATGTTGTTGGTTTGATGGAAAATTTGTTCTTAAAAGTATTTCTGTGGTTATTCCTATATGTATCCAATGTATATGTTTGTTATGTGTTTTATAAAATTATTAGAGGAATTTAAAATGGATTTGGGTTTGTTAAAATGATTTTTGTCCTTATTGGTATTTTATTAACTTGGTATGGATAATGGAATTTTGATTTGTGTAGGTTTTTTCCCACTTTATGTATTTGGTGCTTATGTGATACCAATTTTTATTTTATGTGATACCTCATATGCTTAGATTTAGTGATTCCTTTTGTCTCTTTAGGTAAACTATTAAAATTTTTATAGATGTACAAATATATTCATGTGTGATATTTATATATCTATATGTGAATAGGGCATACATATAGATGTGTGCATTTATATAAATGATAAATTACATAGAATTTCTAGTTTATAAAACCTCATTTTTATAAAATGGTTTCATAATTTATAAATATTTTCCAAAAAGTTTTTTGGTTCCTAAATGTTTCTCAAATTAGGTTTCAATTAGTTCTTCCTAAAACTTTTTGAAAGTCCCATTTGGCACTTAGAGAGGCCCATACGGAACTTCGGAAGTTGTGATTGAACAACACCCTTAGTTTATGGAAATGGTTTTAAAGAAACATTATTACCTATAAAATATATTTTGGAACTCAAATATTAATTCTCATTTGGTACCTTTAGATGTCTATTTGAAAAATGATTGAGTATTTTCATGTAATCAGGTCTGGTTGTTACTTTTCAAGGATTATTTGGAAAGTGGTTTTAAAATATTGGAATTTTTAGGCCTATTTGGAACTTTTTAAAAAATATATGTGACAGGAACCCCAATGATGTCCTCTATTTAGAGGGGGTATCTAAATGGATGGTGTTTAAATGTGTGAAATGGATTCACATTAGCATATGTGGGCTATGGTTTATGCCAAGTGTTTGATGAACTCCTCACTTTTCCCTTTATATAATATCATCATGGAATCCTAGCCATAATATAAATGATTGAGATATGGTTATTATCTAGATCTTGACAAGATAAACTTGATCACACATGGTAGGTGATAGGAGATAGTTGGAATTCCATTGGTGTTAGGTGAGTGTTGCAACAAGGTTGGTAACAGTTGAGTGTTCTGAACTAAGTTTTCCTAGAGTCGACTCTATGGATGTTTAGTACATTCCCATGACTACAATCTGTAATTTCCTTTTTTTGAACCATGTTTTTCTGTTCTTCTTACACATACTTATTTATACTTGTCTTGCTTTTATTTATTTGGAATTTATTTACTGATATACCTTGCTACTATGTTTAGTTTTTGATCCCTCTTATTTATGAACTTATCTAGAATATGGTTACCTACTTGGGTTTGGATTTAAAAATAGGGTTTTGAAATGGGATTTTTTAAAAAATGGAATCCATGTTTTTTATTTCAGATGAAGATTTTCGGAAAGCTGTGTTTGGATGTTAAAATGATACAAACATATTTTCTATTTATATTTTAAAACTAGTGTTAATGGATTGTTTTAGAAAAGGTAATGTATAAATTATACGGAGATTTCATACTAAGTTGTTCTATTCTCACACCCTACTCATTCCACTCACCATCAGTAGACCCGATCTATTTTTCAGGTTCAGGTTCTTATTCAGGTTCACCCTTAGAGCATGTTGGTTCTATGGATGGAGGTGACAAAGAAGTCTCATGGATATCATGTATGATCTTTTTTAGTTGGTTTTGGTTCTCGGTATTTGTATATTTCACTAGATCTTGAGATTTTTTATTCTTGTTCAGTTATTTACGTATCCTCACGATGTGTTTCCTACTCTATCTTATTTTAGGATTTTGATTATTGGGTGGTGTCATACCCAAAAATTTATCTCTGATTCCATTAATATTTTTGTTAGCCTGTGGGGATCGAGGATTCCCTTTGGGGCTTTCCATGGGTTGGATTGGTTTTCGGTTCTAGATAACCCTAGATGGTCCATGGAATATGTGTTTTATGGATGGATTTGAGTGATATGAATAAAATTGATGTTATAAAAAATACTCATGTTTCCTTCAATGATTTTTGGCTTATTAGGATTTGGGATTTGTTAATGGATCATTTTATATGATATGAAACATGCTATAATGTTTCTGAGAAGTGTAAAACTATAATGATGTTAAAGATTCAATTAATAATGTAATAAATTGCTTAAAATGTTCTATTGATATTCCATAAGTGGCATGAAAATATTTTGATATACTTGAATAAATTGTGAAATAAGTATGTAATAAATGGGGAAGTGTAGATTAATTTGATACCCTAGTAATGTTCCAAAATGGATAAAATAAGAAGTCATTATTTTCCAATTTTTATAGGATCATATATTGTGAAAAAAGGGTAATAGAGCTGAGAAAGGATCCCCATTAATTTTAGAGAAATGGAAGAAGACTTGATATAAAACCAAAAATTATTTGAGAAAGGGGGAGTATGTGAACAGAAAAATCAAGATGAGAAGAACCCTTAAATGATTATTATCAAAGAGGGAGTAAAGATATTAGAAGAGACTTTTCATTTTATTGACAAAGGTGTAGTGATGTGATTTCACATAAATATATAAGAATATATATTTATGGTATTTATATTATTTTATATAAAATATAAATACAAGATTTTTATAAGTAAGAGGTTGAATATTGGTTTTATTAACAATAAATAATAGGTGGTTGTCTAGTGATAATATCCAAGAGATGTCTTCATGTTAAAAAAATCTTAACAGGTTGCATTCTTAAGTATGGATAAAGAATGAAGTCCTATTAATGATGAAATGGGAATATCTCTATATATCAATCACTTGTATTTTTTAATATAAATTTAAAATTTTCTACTTCAAAATTTGATGTTTAAAGAAAGACAATCCCAAAATATTGTGATGGAAATCACTGGAGCATGATTATGTTCAATTTGATTATTCAAGTATATTCTATAATTGGAAAGAGTTATATCTTACAAGGAATTAAATAGAGTTGAATCAAGATTACTAGAGATTATTTTGGATGTAGAAAGAAATTAGAAGATCATGTGATGACACCAAGATCCATTCTATGAGGATGTATTTCAAAAAGATTGTGTGGAACATCATATGGTCCATTCACACCATGAATTCAGAGGTTGTGTTATGATGATATTTTCAATAAGGTTGTTCACCCAAGTTTATAAGGTTCGACACCTTTATATAATTTGAGATATTGTGTTATACACCATGATGTAATATTCTATATCACAAAGGTTTCTTAAGAAGATCTCTCTGATTCTGGAGATGTGGTTCTAGCACCATGGAATAAATACTACACTGTGAGCTAGCCATGTGAATTTTAATGATATTTTTTAATAATCTCACGCTATGAAAGGAATTCACCATTTCATAATGATCCAAATATTCAAATACTACATATAAGGCTGCATCATGATATGGTTAAACACCCCTTGAAGGTTTCTTGGGTTTTTTATGGATTGGGAATTTTGGAGTGCTCAACACTATAAATAAAGCTCCAAACTGTAACTTCATTAATAATCATAGAAAATTATAGACCTCATAAAAACATATTTGGTTGCGATGTGTATGGTTTGATTTTGGAAGAATGGGATTTTGAGTATTTATCGATACTATAGATGTTTACACAATGAATCAACGTTATATGTTTAATCATAAATGTAATTTGACAGGAGTTATAGAGGAAGACTTCCCATCATTCAATAAAGATAAATTTCATACTATGATTTATGAAATCAAGAAAAAAAAATGTTTGGTGGCTATTTGAAAAACTAGGAACAATCTATTCAAATCTTAATAATAAAGATCTATATGAGGAAGATCCAAAGTATTAATTTAAATAAGAGAAAGTTGAATGTTAAAATAAATATGAATTTTAAATTTAAAATTCAAATAATTATATGTATTATTAGAATCTAATGTGCATATTCAAAAATGTAGAGAGATAATAAAGTGAAAAAAAGAGAACAGAGGGAGTTGTGAGTTCCAAGAGGTTAAGAAGGAAGACAATAACATGAAACATGTTGAAAGATCTAAATTTAGGAAGATTTTATTATTTATGATTGAAGTATTTGATTAAAAATTGGATTTATAAGAAGATATAGTATTGTTAGCATCATTTAATGCCAGGTCTCTTATAAGAATATTCTTTATGATCATGAAAAAGATAATTCAAGTTCAAGAACTAATTAGATAAAGTTTTTATGAAAGTTATAATTAACATAAATATCAGTATGATGATAGATTGAAGATCAATGTTTCAAATCACTCATAAGGAGTATAACATGTTTGGACATGGTATTTGGGAGAAGCATTTGGAATTTAATAAAGTAAAATATCTAAATTATATGAATCATAATTGAATTATTGATCTTGAAATTACTTTCATGTAAATAAACTTAAAAGAGACCTACAATCCAATAAACTAATAATATCACCAAAGTAGTGTGTAGAGGAGAAGAAGTGGGAGTGATCCTTAGTGATAATTTATCTTAACTAAATATGTATAGGTAATGATCCTTGGTGAAGAATAACTTCACCAAAATATTACATACACACAAATAGTTAGTTTTAGTGTATTTTGGTACATCTACATAATATTGAGTATATTCTCTTTTTATATAGACTAATGCAGGTAAACTATGTAAAATATATGGGATTATATATTTTATATTCTATACATGTTCAGGATACTTGATGTGGATGTATTAAAAGGATAAAAAAATTAGATTATATCCTTCATAATAAGGGAAAAATATCCCAAGGAATGTTAAAAAATAGAAAAAGTTAAAATCTACTAACTGCCTGATTCACCCCTCCTATCAGGTTATCCTAGGTTATCACACTCTTACGCTTCCTCCATACTAGTTATTTAAATATTTCTCTCTTCTATAAATAATTTCATTGATAAGTTTTTATAGAAATCTATATATTTTTATTAAATTGGTATCAATCCTTCCAATCTTATTGTTCTTATTCTTTTAAAAATATTCATAGAACCACTTCAATATTAATTTAATAATTTTAGGTACCATGGGTTTTCCACCTCAAATTCTCACCATATTCACATTAATCTATCCCACATGATTTTTGGCTTCTTTATTCCTCAATAATTCCCTATGAAAATTTACCATTTTCTTCCTCATGATCTTACTTAAAAATTATGGCATGATTCTCTAATCAATGGAAGAAATGTACCACAATGTGTTTCTTCAATTAAAATTGCATAAAATTATTCTATGAGAAACTCCCTTTATAATATAATTATTTAGGATTTTTTACCCATTTTTCTTCAACCCTTGGAAAGAAGATATCCAGCATACCTTTTTCTACATTATAGGAATTCTTTATTTTCCAATTTCAACAACCCTTATATATGTCCTACATGAATTTTATAACTCCTATGTACTTGCTTGTAATTATAATGAGTGATATAAAATCATCTTTAAAAATGCCTATTGTGGGACTCCCTGTCTTCCACATTGATATTATATTCCAAAAAATATATCCACTATGATGTGGATTTCATCATCTCTATGTTAACAACCATAAAAATATTCACAATGACTAGTGAAATATATTTCATTAAATTTAAATATATCCATGTTTTCCTTGATCCTTTCATTGAAATATCAATCATATTTTATAATAGATAAACCTTTAAATTTTCTTTCTATAGTTTGGATCTCAATATAAGTTTATAGGTAGTTTTTCCTTTATCAAATAATTTTACATTTACAAATTTTAGACATCCAATTTCTAGATTTAAAATTTTATATTCCAAAAACTTTATCATAAATTATATCCTTTGGGACATAAAATCTTCCCTAATTACTTCCAAATAATATACAAATCCTTTTCCGAAATAGCTTCCAAAACCAATGTAACACGTAAGTACTCAATAACAACTTACATATAAATGAATCATTAGGGATTTTTAATTCCTTAAAATTATAAAATTTTCTATGATATAAAACATAAGCTTTGAAATATTATCAATCAAGTTATATGATTGATAATACTTATAAAGATAACTTCTAAAATTCTAATTATTCAAATTCTAGAACATAAAATAATTTCTAAAAATACACTTTCAGACCTTCATCCTTCAAATAAAAATTCTTCGCATCTTCCTCCAACCATTTATGAACATGTTAACACCTCTTTCAAAGTTGTAATACACTTGAATAAGTTAATTTATATCCCCTAAAATATAGTTATAACTTAACTCTCTAAAACCATGTATATCATAGTTATTCACCCATAATCATATTCTTTATCAATGTCACCATATCTTCTAATATTATAATTTTGGTACTTTTTTAAAAATACAACAACTATTGTCAAAAAATATAACACATATCCTCTTGGTTACCATAGATATTAATGTATAATTATTTAATGAAATATTTATTGATGACCAACTCTATGCCTTTGAGACTATCACGCCATCATATTCCATTATCATGAACAACTTAGCGTCTGGAGTGGTGCATCCATTTTTTTAAAGTAACATACTAGAAAGGTTTTGAGTGAATAATTACATTTTTTATTATGATCTATTACTTTTCAAGGATTATTTGAATGGGATGATTAAAAGGTGCATCCTAGACGTGAGATTGAGAGTGTCTTGAATCTCTGCTAATCTGGAGAAGTAGGAGGATATCATTATATTTAGTTTATAATTAGAAAAGGGTTATAATGTGATTTATACTATACTAAATTACATAAATATATTCAAGATTTCATCATGAATTGGTATAAATGAAATATAAATGGAGGCATCAGTTAGAATCATGAGATAACATAATACCCCAATACAGGTGTTGAAATTTTAGACATATAGAGGATTAAAATCATTATTACTTTGATAGAGATAATATTTCCATATATTTAACATTGATATTTATGATTTTAGTCCCACTATTTTTACTAATTCTTATATAAATATCATATTTATTATTTTTAGGGTAAATCTATAATCTAGTTGTTAAATGGCTTAAAACTTCATTTTTGATTACTTAATTAATCTTGGGATTTTTTAGAAAAAAAATATACATAACTTTGGATGTTTTGATGCTTTTTTAGGATGTTATAAAGTGATTAAGAAGTCTTAGAATGTATTTTTAAAAGATTTGGAGTTTAAGTCAAGACATCATGGAAACAATGTGTTGGAGTCAAAAAATTTATCAAATCCAAATGTCTTATGCAAAATACATTTAGACCCATATAGGATATTTGAGATCCATGTACAAGATTTCATAAAAAATTATATAATTTTACTATGACTAAGACATTTGAGGAGTTTGGAAGATATTTTTATCTTACATATAATATTTTAAGGGTGTCCATATTTGTTAAAGGAAAAAGTGATATGTGTAATGCATCTCGACCACACATAAGAGAATTATCCTACACTTAATAAATTTGGCCACAAATAGGTAATTTCATCCATCTGTATGAGATTTAATCTATACATAGGTGATTCACCTACATATAGGATGATTTCTCATGAAAGATTATTTACATTATAGAATGATAAGAATTTTCAAAAGAGGAACAAATCTGATGATGCTACTGTAGTGAAATTCATAGTCAGGTTGAGTCATTAGGATGTCACTTCAGTATAAATAATACCAATCAATAGATTACATGTGGATTATAAGATAAAAATTGGGAATCTATATATTTTTTGGACTAATGTATTGTGTATGATAATGAAGAACATGGGGAATAGGAAAGAGGATATTAAATATTTAAAATGATAAATCATAGATATTTGATAAATTATTACATAATATGGAAATAGAGGGTAAATAAAAAGAGGATGTGGTTGAAATTTCAGGGATATAGTGTTATAGACAAGATTAAGTGTTTTTTTATTGTAAAATTATATTATATTTCTACTATATTTTAATTTTCTTAAATCAGTAATCACATGCTATATGATTTCAATAATTTTTTTTTTCTCTCTTGTTTATTTATTTGTTTTTATCTCATTCTATTTCTTCCCTATCCTTCATCGTGATCTCTTAATCTTGTTATGGGGAGTGTCTGACCCAAGTATTATCCTTAGGAGAGGTTTACATGGTGTTCTCAAATTATTTTTCTTTAATTATTAATTTTTTATATTGTTTGTGGTGATGGAGAGAGGTGTTTTTGGTTTGGTGTTCTAGTCATACACCTCTCCTTAGCATGAATCCTGAACATAATTCTATTCTCTAAAAAATAACCATTACCTAACTTCTCTTGGTAATATTATTTAAATGATAAATTTCAGTTTATTCAAGGGATATAATGGAATATGATTGAGCCAAGTCTTAAAAGGTTTCATGCTCTTGGTTGAGGTTTGTTCATCATCCTTGACCAATAGAGGAAGTGAGTTTTGGTGTTTCGAATAGATCTCCAAGGCATTATAAATTTAAAAATGAAAGTAGAGTTTAATGGTATGAGGATGATTGGATATACCATAAAATAAAATTAAGATAAGAAATAATGAATAATGAACTAGCCCATGTAGCCAACCCTTATAACATACTTCTTTATTACTAACTTCATTTTGTCTGAATTTGCATCTGTATGTTTCATTCTAGTCTGGAATTTAAATTCTCAACCACCACATATAATTCAATTATTTTCATAAATATAAAAACAAATATATATATATATATATATAATACTTAAATTAGAAATATTTAGTGATTAACTACCAAATATTCTCAAAATATATGACAATATCCATCCAATGTGCTTCACTAGGAAAATAAATAATAGCTTTGGAAAACCCCTAGATAGGTGTTTTGAAAACATGGAATCATTTATAAGAATCTAAGAGGACATTAAATTACTATTTTTTTTGTAAATATTTCTCTAATTATCAAATTAAATTTTAAAACTAAAAAAATATGAAACATTATATAACTCACTGTCACCTATGAAAGATAGTTTTGGTTTATTTAACTGATAGGTGATGAGAGAAAAATCATAACATTCTAAGAAGATAAATTAAAGAAGTTCATAAATTCCCTTAAAGACGTCATCAATTACCCAAAATAGGAATCATTGGATAGAGGATTAACTAAGCTTGAGGAGTAATTTTTAGAGTTTCTTCGAGAAGAAGCCAAAGTATAAAAAGTGTCTCTCGTATTTTTTCCCATTTTTTATAAAGAAATTATAATGGTTGGGGCCATGCATTAGAACCATACATAGATAATCCATCTTAAGAACAATATTAGGACACACTATAAAGAGTTAAAGAAGATTCATGAAAAATAAAATCCTACTGATACACTTGTGTGAAGTAAATAAGATTTGGATTAATTTTATAGTGAATATGAATATATTGATTTGTCAAAATATGAAACCATATTTGATGAATAATAAACATCACCACCCTATATTTCTTTATATTTTAAATAATAAACCTCCCTAGTGACGTGAATTAATGAAAACAAGTAGGTGTCTGCCAACCTATTTCCGTCCACTACAACTCATCTCCAAGAGGTATTAAGAAATGAAGAAGAAATGTAAATAAAACTAGTCTATAAAGCTAATCCTTTCTTGAACAAATTTTAATTTAATTTTATTGAAACTATATTAATAATTGACTCCCAATGTTTAAATTTTTAGATTAAGCCAAAACATGGTTTAACCTTTAGAGTGGAGAAGAAAATGAATATGTAATTGATGATAAATACATGGAGCTTCACATACCTATTAAATATATACTTGAGGTAGTACTTCAAGATATACCCATTTATTTTACTAATGAATCCAAATTACAAGATTTCTTCATTAAAGGGGATTATATTGATATAAAATCATCTTGTTTTATTTTCATTTAAATTGATATTCTCATAGACTTTCCACTTATCAAATCTATTACCAAAACACATGAATATAAATACCTAGAAGTAAAGGAATAGAATTTACAATTAACATATAACATGGTAGAGGATGCATATTTTCTCCTCCCCAACAGGCAAGTTATAACTTGTAGCTATGGGGATGGACCTGATACACTATATTCATAGAGTTATCAATAAGTAAGTAAAGTAAAAACATAATGTAAGAAATAGGTTTTTTGTTTCAAATCAACGAAACTATACCCACAATATAACTATGGATATCCATTGGAACTACCCTTTTAGGGAAAAACAAAAACCAGAGCTCACTTAAGTGTTAAAAAAAGATCTAACCTTATATTCTTACCCTATCTCTTTCAATATATTTATATTAAATTTTATTTCAATACGTTTTATTATGTTATCTAGTTTTTAAATATTTATTTCCAGTAATTAGAACTTAATAGATATACTCAATTCTAACCACATAATAATTTAGGTTATATTTCTCTTTTATATTTGACTAATTTCAATGAAATTAAATTCTGTGAAAAGAAGACAAAACAGTTTTAAGAGATAAAAAAGGTAGAGAAAATTTAAGTTTGGGGTATTGGTAAAAATATATTTAGAGCATTAATGTTATATTTTATTTTAAGTTTTTATTTTATTTTTTTAGGAACCTTGAGCTTCCTCTAAAACAATAAGAAAATATAGAACATCTTGATGCTTTTTAAAAAGATTCTCAATTTTAATTTCTAAAAGATTAAAATTAATTTGGAAAAGGAATTTAGTTTTTTATTTTCGATCATACCCCTTAATGAAGTTTGATCAAAAGTGAAACTAATGAACACTAGTTCTATCCACAATAAAAAATTCTCAAACCCAAGAAGTATTTAAACCTATTTTTTATATTCTATCAATTTATAATTTTATAAGTTTCTTGAGGCATGTTTTGAAATCTAGAACTTATTTTTTACTCTTATTTAAATTTTTTAGTATTCATGAATTATGTTAAAATTGATTGAGGTTTTTTCTCACAACTAGCCTTATATCTGACCATTTTATTAAGTCCTTTGTAACCATAAACAACCATGTTATGGAGACACATTACAAACCATTTATCCATGTCTTCCTTTATATCTAAGTAATTTAAAAAATATTAATGAACTCAAGTGTGCGGGAGAAGATTATTTATTCACTCTTTTCAAAATAATCTTCAAGAAAAATTCTGTGAATCATTTTAAATTATTTTTTCTACTATTTTTAGAAACAATTACTTCTTAGGAAGATGTAAGGATGAAAAAAATGTCATTAAAAATTGGTATGGGAGTTAAAAACTACTTGAAGATCAAAATTATACCTCTATTTCCTTCAAAAGTTTGATTCTTTAAATAATTCTAGATCTGAATTCAAGCTCAAACCATGAAAAAAATGGGGGAATGAGGGAAGAAAATATCAAGTGTGAAATTTGTGGTTTATTTTGAGGAACTTTTTTATTTATTTTGGTCTTATCTTCACCCCTTTACTTTTCCTGGAGTTTTGGGTGAAAATTCAGTCTTTGGACACGACATTAGGTGATGCACGGTTGGCGCATGGTTGGTAGAAACTATGTGCCAACCTAGGAGAGACTGTGTAGCTTGGACTGTGGAACTATCTAGAATACACAACCTGCCACATAGGCATGCGAATAACCATGTTCCTAAAATAGTGGGTTTATCTGGCATGCATGGTCAACCATACGGGAATGCTCCCTCCCCTAGGAATCATGCAGCTTTATTCCTAGTTGGATAGAGAGGGATACACAATTTCCCTAAGGTTTTTCAAACCATGAAGGCAAACCGTGCGACCTATCTAGGTAATTAAAAATATATAATTTCCACTTTTTCTCTTCCTTGAATTTATCCCAAATCTACCAAATTATTCCCCCACTCTGTATTTCCAGCCCTAAGAACCTCTCCCTATCATCTTAGCTCCCTTGGATCTTCATTTTCTTCATGGATTTGGTGTGGATTCTTCAAGGAATCATCAAGGTCTCCTTGTTGTGTAGTTATGGATTTCAATCAGAATTTGTAATTTTCCAAGATTGAGGTAGGTTATTCTATACTTTAACATTATTGGATGATTTTATTATACTTTATATGCTTCATAAATGTGTTTTATGTCTTTTTTGGGTGTTGTGAACTATGTTGTCAAAGGATTTTACTGTGTGTTCGGATTCAAAAGAGAATTTTCCTATTCAAAATGGTGGTTTTCATGTGTGTTCCATTGTTTGGCATGCATGAAACTACAGTGGTGGTTTATATGACATGAGAAATGATTTTACAACTGAAAAATGGTAGTTTTTCTTCAGTATTTCTAATATTAAAAATGATTGTTTGAGCATGAGGTGGTTTGTGTGACATAAAAGATGAAATTAAGCACAAAGGGAATCCTATGAGATTATATGGGTGAAATAGGAAAACTACACTAGTCGAATCAAAGAGGTCAAGGCTATGTTCCCTCTAATAGGATTGACACTACAATACTAACTAAACATATGATAATGATTGGAGGCCACTAAACCTTGAGATTTGTTTCCATCTAGTGTCTTGTGCATGAGGATGTTGTTGGTTATGGTTTATATATCATGTAACTATTATACAAGGTTCCAAGGGTCCCACTATTACTATTGCATTTAGATATTACTCATGGGGATAATGTGATGATTTTCTTACCATTATAATAAAGTTGAATTTACATTCCAAATTAATTTTCCAAGCATGTTTCTTTTTTAAAAAAAATATGTTCTTTCCTTTGAAAATATGCATGTTGATCTATACTATTATGTTTTTGTATGGAATCTCTTTTGGGTGATATCATATTGGTCATTGGATCATTACCTATATATGCCCTCAGGTGTATTTAGATCTTTTTATGTTTGATCCATGGAAAGGAAAGATGTTTCATATTTGTGATGGTGGATTCGGTTGCTATTATTCCTCTTCTTACAGGGTTGGTGGAGGTGGATTAAGGGTAACGGACCTTATGTTTCATGGAGTTTCTTGGATGAGTACTAGTCATCTCACCTCCCCATTTTGATGCTTCAATTTTTGTTAAAAAGATGTAAAATGTTTAACTTATGATGGATGTGTTTATTTTGGTTCTGGATATTGATTATGTCATGATGAGTTATTCTTGTGGTTATTTATGGTTGATTCTTATGGGATAAATCGTTCCCAAAAATGTGTTCTTTGGTTCCTAGGAACTGGTTCCCAGCTCATGGGGATCAGGAATGTCCTTTGGGCCATTTCATTGGATGGGTTGGGTGTTGGGTTGGATGGAATCCATTCTTGGTTCGTGACAAAATGGTATCAAAGAAGGTTTCACCCTTTCATCGGGTCATGATATTTGGGAAAGTCTGGATAGATAGGAACTAGTATTTTTGGGGCTTGAGGTTATCGTTGTGAGTGGGGTGTATGGAAACAAACCTCATAAAAATCATTAATTCAACATGGGATATTTGGATTTGGATTGATTACTCCTCAAGGTGAGATGTACGGGCTGCAGAATATGCATGGACACCGAGTGAGGGTGGAATGGTTTGACTTATAATTGTTCTTGTTATGGATTTGTTTTTGGATTTAAAAATACATTTAAAATGTTGTGGTTGGATTTTTTCTGGAATATGGTGTTTATGGTTTTTGTTTGTTTGTTGATGATGTAGAATTATGCCTCCTAGGAGAATTCCTATGAAAACATGGAAAGATTTTGAAGATATGTCTCCCCCACCAGTTGATCAGAGATTAGTGGATGTAGTGGTTTAGGTTGTTTATGTTTTGGGTTAGGGAGCATGCCTTGGTCTCGTTTATGTTAGAGAAGTAAAACTAGGTCTGGTAAAGGATAAGGATCAGGAGTTCCTTAATGAAAATCCTCATTCCTTCTAAGGTATCATGGATCCCCATGAGGCATAGGATTGGATTGAAAATACTAAGATGATTTTTGGTTTTCTTGACACTCCTAAGGCTATTAAAGTGAAATGTACTTACATCATGTTTTAAGGTCCCAATCAGAGGTATTGGGACTTAGTGGTCCAATTAGAAGTATTTCCCTGAGTCCTTGGCCTTCTCCAATACCTAATATTTTTGAGATCTCTACCAGGGGGATTAGACCATGTTGGAGTATGCCAATCGTTTCACTGAGTTAGTTTGTTTTTCACCTGAGGTTTTTTCTAGAGGGCTGTTGAAGGCTTAATGGTTTGAGATTGAGTTGTGGATGGAAATCCGATCTCATGTCTTTCAGTTTATGTTAAATATGTATGCGATGGAATTGGTGACATAGCTTGGTAAAAAGAGAGATCAAGGTCTGAGGTTCCCCACTTTCACACTCACCATGTCAGGGGTCGATATGGAATGGTATTTCCTAGTTTTTGAAATACAACTCTTCAATGTTATCCTATATATGGATTATATTGTTCAATTTCGAGGTTCACATCGATTGTTATTTCCGAAAATTGAGTTTTTTGGCACCTGATGGAGCTAGCCTATTTTTCAAGGTGAATGAGATCCTCAGTCGGGATATGCGGGATCTCCACTTTTAGAATTGGGAAAAATTATTTTTCAGATCTCATCACTCATGTTGAAATATGGTGATAGTATTCCTGAGGGAGGATTACCTCATATGGTGGATGAGTTAACATAGGTATTTATAGAAGATTTTTCGGGGTTTTCTTTGGAGTAGGATGTGGAGTTTACTATCGATTTGGCCCCACAAACATAGTTGATATATCTTATCTCATTTAATATATCCCCCACTGAATTGAGGGAATTAAATATACAGATATATGATTTTGAATCCAAAGTATTCATTCACTCGAGCATCTCACCTTAGGCTACCCCAATCATGTTTGAAAATATGGCTGATGGATCTCTTCATTTGTGTATCGATTACCAGAAGCTGAATATGGTAACAATTAAGAATAAATATCTTTATCCCCATATTGATGAACTCTTTGATCATCTCAAGGGGGAAAGGTTGTTCTCCATGATTTATTTGTGTTCCGGGTATCACCAAGTCCAAGTCCTAGAGGTGGACATTACTAAGATAGCTTTCTGAAGAAAGTACGAACACTTTGAGTATTTTTTCATGCCTTTCAGATTGATGAATTCTCCATTGGTTTTCATTGAGCTCATGAATAGGGTTTCCATCAGTATCTAGTTTTCTTTATTATGGTATCTGTGGATGAAATCCTAGTTTGTTTGGGAACTGAGGAAGAGCATGATCACTACCTAAGTGTTATGCTAGGTACTCTTCAAGACCATTTCCTCTATGATAATATTTCCATGTGTGCCTTCTCGAGTAGGGAGGTGAAGTTTTTGGATCATGTGATCTCATAGTTTGGGGTTTCAATGGACCCCAAGAAGACCTAATATTTGAAGTCGAGGTATAATTCAAGGAACATATTTGAGATGAGGATATTTCTAGGCCTATAAGGGAATTACAGTTGGTTTGTTAGATATTTATCTTGACTTTATTTAACCATAATGGTTCTTACCTGAAAAGGGGTAAATTTTGAATAGATCTCATAATGTCAAACTTATTTTGAGGAGACTAAGTGGTAGTTTATCACAACCCCTATTTTGATCTTATCGGAACCTGGAAGAGGATACATGATCTACTATGATGCTCCAAGTATGGATATTGGGTGTGTGTTGATGCATGATAAGAATATGGTGGTGTATGGTTTCACCAAATCTGACCACATGAAAAAAATTACCCAACCCATGACCTAGATTTGGAGGTAGTGATGCATTCCTTGAATACGCAACATCATTATCTCTTTGGGGGGAAGTTTGTGGTCTGCTCAGATCATAAGATCTTGGATTACATTTTCCTGTAAAATTATCTGAATTTGAGGTAGCACCATTGGGTCTACAACCTTCAGGGCTTCAATTTTGAAATCGTGTGTACCCCAAGAAAAGGTAAAGTGGTATTAGGTTCCTCGAGTAGAAAATTGTTGGTGCAAGATCTAAGGGAGTCCAATGATGAGTGGAATTTAATGGATTTTTTCCCAAATGCATCTAGAAGATAAATAATCTAGTGTAGGAGCGCTCTTGGCTAGTGTTAAATTGACACCCTCCCTCATGGAGTTTATTTGGTAGGATAATACTGGTGATGAGTTGTTCTAATAGTCTATGTAGTTCTTAAATAGGGGGGAAGTTCCCACGGATTGGTCTTTGTCTTTAGATGGAGTTATATTCTTCAAGGGTTCTTTCATGGTGCTATTTTCATTATGGAAGGTGGTGATGCAGGATAGACACCAATATCTATGATCCATTCATCCTGATAACACCAATATTTTTTATGATGTGTGTTTTATATTCTAGTGGCTAGGTATGAGGTGGGACATAGTTGAATTTTTATCTTTATTTCATATGTGTCAGCTAGTTAAATTAGAGCATTATAGGCCCTCCATTTTGCTTCATCCATTATCCATTCCATCCTGGAAGTGGGAAGAGGTCACCATGGACTTCATTATGGTCTTACCTCATACACCCCAGGGAAGGAAAACCATATGGGTGGTGATTGACCATATGGCCAAATCGTCCAATTTCATTCCAATCAGTGACTCATCCAAGGTGGATGAGTTGAGTCAGTTGTATGTTCAAGAGATAGTGAGGATTCATGGTATTACATAGGCGATTGTCTCAAACAAGGACCCCCATTTTACCTCTCTGTTTTTGGAAGGCCTCTAAAGGTAATTTGGTCACATATTAGTTTGATAATGGAATACCATCCTCAAATGGATGGTCAGATAGAGCGGGTGAATCAGATCATGGAATAAATTCTCCCAGAATGTGTGTTGGATTTTAAATGCTTGTGGGATATCCATTTGGGGTTGGTGGAATTTTCCTATAATAATAGTTTCCAATCCTTAGAAATCATGTCTCCCTTCAAGTCACTTTATTGTGGGTTGGTTCGGTCAGCTTTGTGTTGGGATGAGGTGGGTGTGACCTCATTATTGGGACCAAGCCTTGTATAAGAGACTTTTGATAAATTATTGTTGATCAGGAAGCAGTTTTTGATGGAATAGATCCTCCATAAGTATTATGTAGACCAGTGGCATTGAGCCTTGGATTTCATAGTTGGTGATCAAGTGTTTCTGAAAGTGGCCCCTCACTTGGGTCGCTATCATCATGGTAAGAAAGGGAAGCTAACATTGAGGTATGTCCAACATTTTGAGATCACCGAGATAGTTGGTAAGGTGGAATACCTTGTTATATTTTCTATATCATTTGACTTCAGTCCATGATGTGTTCCATATCTCGTAATTAAATAGGTATTATCTGGATCTTTGCTAGGTGCTAAATTGGGATGATTTGGAGTTGGTACCTTATCTATCTGTGTTCTAGTGACCGGTATAAATTATGGATTACCAAGAAAAAGTACTTCTTCAGAAGTCTGTACCGTTGGTTTGGGTTCTTTGGCACCCTGGTAACGATGAGCATGACACATAGGAGCAGAATTCTTGGGTTGAGGAGCAGTACCCAATATTCTCTGATTAGACTTTGGAATGACTTTCTGAGGGAAGAAGTTTTTCATGGTGGGGATAATTGCACATCCATGGTTTTTTTGAGGTATTTTTTAGTTTATTTTTGGTATTATCTTTATAACTTGGATTTACCAGATTTTTTGAGTGAAAATGTAGTTTTTTAACTCGATAAAATGTGGTTCACGGTTGAACCATGGTTAGTATAAACCGTACACTAGCCCAAGAGAGACAATGCTCCCTAAACAATGGCATTGTCTAGGCCGCATGACCTACCACATGGGCATGTGAATAACTGTGTTCCTAGACCAGTGGGTCTTTCTATGGAACACGGTCAATCACACAGGGGTGAACCCTCCCCTAGGAACTGTGTGGCCTCATTACTATTTGGAAAGATACGTATGCATCATTGCCACTTTATTTCAAAAATAGTGCAGCCAAACTATGAGTCATGCCCGAGTCATTAAAAATGTAGAATTTCTACCATTTATCTTCCCCAATTTTAACCCAAATCAACACATTTCTTCCCCAACTCAAGATTTATATCCATATTCATCTCTCCATATCCTTTGGTCTCTCTTGGATCCTCATTTTCTTAGTGGATTTTGTGTGGATTCTTTAAGGAATCATCAAGGTCTCCTTGTGGTCCGGTTGTGGATTTTCACAGGATTTCAGAAGTTTCCATGGTTGAGGTAGGTGATTCTATGATTTCAAATTATTTTATTGTTTTTTAAGTTTTCTATACTTCATAAATTTGTTATATGAATTGTGTGGGTGGTGAAAACTATGTTTTAAAAGTATTTTGGTGTGAATTTGGATTTGTAATATGTTTTTCCTATAAAAAATGGTGTTTTTCATGTGTGTTCCATTTTTTATTGTGTGTAAGTGTAGTGGTGGTTTATATAATAGGAGAAATTATTTTCCAAGTGAAAAATGGTAGTTTTACTTAGGTGTTTCTAATTTAATAAATGTGTGTGTGTACAAGAGGTGTTTTGTGTAACAAAGAATATGAAATTGAGCACAAATGGAATACTAGATAACTATATGGGTGGACAAGTACTAGTATGTTAGTCAGAATAGCGGGGCCACGGTGTGTTTCCTTCTAGCAGGATTCACGCTACAATACTAACTAGACATATGATGATGATTGGAGGCCACTAGAACTTAGGATATGTTCCCATATATTAGTGTGTTCATGAGGATATTGTGGGTTATGGTTTCTATACCATTTTACCAAGATATGAGGTTCCTAGTGTCTCGTTATTTCTAGTGACTTTTGGCATTACCTATGGTTATCATGTGATGTTTTTCTTACTGTAGATATATATTGGAATGTGATTTCCCATTTAATTTTTGAAACATTTTTCTTTAAAAAAAATATTTTCTTTCATTTAAAAAATTGCATTTTTATTTTTCCTATTATGTTGTGGAATAGAATCTATTTTTTGTGATATCCTACTGGTCATTGTATCACACCCTATATACAGCCATAGGTGTATATAGATCTTGTTATGTTTAACCCAGGTAAAGGAAATATGTTCCGTAGTGGTTATGGTGGATCTAGTTGATAGTGTTCTTCTTCTTAAAGGGTTGGTGGAGGTGGATTGAGGGTAATTTACCTCTTATTTCATGGAGATTTTTGTTTTTGTTATATTTTTTCCCCTCCCCATTTTTATGTTTATGTTTTTTGTTTAAAAGATTTAAATTTTTTAACTTGTTATGGATGTGTTTATTTTGGTTGAGGTTATTTATTATGTTGTGATGAGTTATTATTATGGTTGTTTATGGTTAATTACTATGGAAAAATCATTCCCAAAAATTTGTTTTTCGATGCCCAGGAACTGATTTCCAGCTCATGGAGGTTGGTAATTCCCTTCAGGTCGTGCCACAGGATGGGTTGGGTGTCAGGTTGGATGGCATCTTAGCTTGGTTCATAACATCAAGGATATTGAAAATTTCAATTTCTAGACTTCCCAAAAAAATTAAGAGTTTATTAGAGGTAAACATATTTACAAAGGGAGTGAGTGAGGATCTATTCTTGAGTTTAAACTATTTCATGCCTTCTACAATATTTTAATCCAAACGAAATCCATCTGAAACTAATATTTCAACATCTAAAACCAACCAACCTTTCATCCTCATAACAACCCAGTTACATTCCTCATGATTCAGCCATTATTATGATTATTTGATGTATATATTTTAGGAATTCATCAATCCTATAGAAATATTGCATTCCACTGAGAATGATAAAAAATATAATTCAAAATAATTGATTAAAGAGAGATTAGACTCATATTTGATACGAATAAAATGTACATTATAATTAACAATATATTAAATATTTTTTTTGATTTAGTGAGGGAACAGATAATTGGAACTCATTTAGGATATGTGCTATTTCTATAAGTGTTTGAATTGAAAATTGATGTCATTTATATCTTGAGAAATCTTAATTGACCTTGGTATAAGATGATTTCTTGAATTTAAATTATTATTTATGTGGGATTCAGAGAGTTGATATTTTTATATTTTTTAAATTTATGTTTAGTATTTTAATCTCACCATTTTGATCAATTTTTTTATAAATATCACATTTATCATTTTTAAATATAATCTATAATTGAATTGTTATATGAACTAAAACGTGTTTTTTGATTATTTAGTTCATGTTGGGAATTTTTAGAATAAAACCACCATTTAGATGTTTTGATATTATTATAAGATGTTAGGAGGATATTTTGAAAGTCCAAAATTGATTTCAGGAAGATTCAGAATTTATATGAATACATTTTAGAAACACTCTGCCAAATTTGAGAAATTCAGGAGTGGAAAAAATAAATGAATAATAATTTTGTCCCCACATTTTATATTTGAGAGCCACATTGGAGATTTCATCAATGTAAAAGATAATTAAACTTTGAATTATACTTTTTTGGATGATGGAATATATTTTGATCTATAATTTTTTATTTTAAGTGTTCCAAACTTTGTCAAAGGCTAAAGTCATACACATAAGAAATTTAGACCACGCATAGGAGAATTATCCTATGTGTAATACATCGGGCCATGGATAGGTAAATTAATCTACACATATGATATTTAATAAATGTATAATTGATTTCTATTATATGTGGGAAGTTTAATCTCAAAAAATATTTTAATTTTTGGAATTCAAAATAAAAATAAAAATAAGGAAAAATATGTTGATATTTCTGCTATAAACAATATAGTCAACCCAAGGATTTGGTATTCCATTATAGCACGCATGAAACTAATCAGAGGATTCCTCATAGATAAAAAGATGTGGAATATTTTTATAAAATGTAAATATGGTAGCTATGTATTTTGTGGATGACTATATCATAGTTGATAAGGAGTGTCATTGGGAAACCAAAATATAATATTCAAGAATCAAAAGATAAAATCTCATAAGTTTGATATAAGACCGAAGAATATGGAAACTAAAGTTCTTAAAAAATAGGATCATGTTAGGGGTTTATTGGTTTGGTTCACAAAACTATAATGATGATTTCTACCATATAAACTTTATATTAGTTTTCTGATATATTTTATTTTTCTTTATTCTGTAATCACATGCTATAGATTTTAAATTAAAGTGTTCTTTATCTCTATTTTTTTTTATTTTTCTCACTAATTTTCTTTATTAAATTATCATCACCATAATATATTACACTCACTATCTTTATTTAATGAATTAAGGCTTGTCCTTGGGTATGGTTTACATAAGTTTACAAAATTATTTCACTTCAATTCATATTTTTTATTTTATTTGTGTTTGGGGAGAGTGTAGTTTTTTGTTTTGGTTGGGTGGTCATCCACCACTCCTTTAATTGACTCTCAAACTCATTTATATTTTCTACCAAATAACATTTCCCTCCCTTATCTCAATAATAATATTAGAACAATTCATTTGAGTGTGTTTAGTGGATGAAATGACATATAATGATGTTGGGTGTGGGAATGTATCGAGATCTAGGTTGAGTTGTGTTCATAATTCTTGAACATTAAAGGAAGTGAAGTTTAGTGTGTTGAAGAGATCCATGAGGTTTTATAAATTTCATCATAATTGTTGGGTGTAGTAATCCATGTATAATAGGATGAACTATCAAATATAATATATATAATAAATAATGACTAATGAAGGATCCCATGTTTCTAACACTTAAGTTCATGTTCTTTCTCATTAACATCATTTTGTTTGAATTTGTATCTACATGTTTCTTTCTCATATTATATTGAAATTCTAAATCCCCACTTATTTCCCTATTTTTTGATAAATATAGAAACATAGAAAATTAAAAAGTCTATTTGGAATAGTTAATTATTTACTGTAAAAGCTCCTCAAGAGAGAAAACTCTAGTCAGTCACTATGCTGTACTAGGAAAACAAATAATAAGTTTTCACACCCCATGATAGGTATTTTAATACCTTTCTAAAATAATATGGAAAATCATACATCCTACTTCTTTTTGACTACATGTCATTGTGGGTGGAAACTATTACATGTGTGGAAAATAATTCTTGACATGTAAATGAATTTAAAACAAAACACATATTTACCCAATTTAGAATTTCCACACTCATTATCAGTGACTAAGGTACTCACTTAAATAATTTTATGTTTTGGAATCTAATTCCTCATAGTGCATTCTTCCATTATAAGGGTACCCCATATCACTCACATACCAACCACCAATCTAAATTTTCTAATTGGTAGATCAAAGGAATTTTGGAGAAAACTATGAACATATCTCGAAACATTGGTCCAAAAAACATGATGAATCCCTTTGGGATTACAAGTTAGTATACAAAAAACCAATTAGAATGTCCCTATACCGCTTAGTCATTGAAAAAATATACCACTTACCATTACAGATAGAAAATAAAGCTTACTATGTTCTGAAATAAGTGAACATGGGTTTTCAGACATTTTATGAAAGGATATTTCTATAGATGAATGGAATGGATAAAATTAGGAGATAAATGTATGAAAATTTCATGATTTATAAAGATAAAATACATGTCAGACATGATAAGATAATCAAATAAAAACTTCACCAGGAGAACATTTCATTTTCTTCAACTTAAGTCATAGTTTTATAGTAGGAAAAGTCAAATTAAAGGTTTTTGGGCCATAATAAATTAAAATTTTATATCCCCATAGCACTGTAGAAATTTATGATAGAGTAAGAACTTTATTTAAGATGAATTTACAATGATTTAAACTATATCAAACATTATATATGATATTTGATATTAAAGAAATTCATTTGAAATGGGTGGTTTTCCTTCTGGATGAAAATGATAAATTTATCACTAATTTAAAGGAAACCTAAAAACTTTTGAATTCTATTATCTTTTTAAACTATCTTTCACCTTATGGGTGATGTTCAAGAAGAATACTCTTTCAATTAAATATGAGATAATGATCAATTTCCCTCATGATATTAGGATCAATCTCCCTCATGATATATGTTGGAGGGATGAGAGGCATAAATTCAAAAAAATCATGAGTAGTTATTTTTTGACAAGTAGAACAATTTAAAAATTAAGAAAATATATTTTTAGTTAGAGTAAAATACAACTATAATGGAGAATAATCCATGGAATTCTGATCCAAGGGACCAAAAAAATTAATTTTGTCCATTTTTATAGTAGAAGACATAAAAAATATCACTTAATTTGAGGGAACACATCGTTTGTTCCATTCATTTTTTTGTTTTTTAGGAAAAATAATCTTGAATGCATGGATATATTTCAGTTTAACCCAAATTTTCAATTTGATTTGTTTTTATCCTTTATATTTATTGTCATCAACATGATTCAATTATTTTTATATTATCTTTATGATATGATGAAGGTATATGTTCTCTATATCGGATCATTACAATTACATAATTTTTGGTGCTTTATTAGAATCTAATAACCTCCTCATGTCTATATATAATTAATCAAAGGAATTTTAAAATTTTTGTTATATTTTATTTACACATCCAAAAACACCATTTAAAATCACTAATTAAAACAAATCAAAAATACAGAGAGAAAAAATATTATCATTTTAATTTCTAATCCGACATAATAATTATTATATTCTAGAAGTAACACAGTAAAGGGCATACAACTTTTTTCTAGTTTAGTTTGAGAACCTGATACAAGGTTGAAATGATTTGATTCTTTAAACCCAATATTTTAATTAATAATGATATAATTCCATAATACAAAGTGATTTATAAAAACATAGTTATTTTTTAGACATTTATTATGTCATTCATTCTCATTTATGTTTTCCATGATTATATTTCTATACCTATGGGACTTTGGACCCATTTGAAGACACATTCTATGTCTCTTTTTCTTAAGGGAATCTTGGTCATGTTATGTTTTTTAAAACATTCCATGTTTTCCATTAATGTGATGGGAATTTTTAAAGTTATATTAAAATGACCGAGGATTTTTTTTGTTTTATTTACCACCTTTAAACAATTAGTACACCATGTTTTTTTATTCATTATGTATCCTATAAAATACATACAGTAGCATTTTTAGTATGAACCCCTAACTGATACCATCCCTACCCAGATCTTAAATATTTGCATGATGATTTTAAATCTATGAGTGGGGGAGAAATTAATTAAGGGAGGGAATTTATTAAAGGACATATCTTCATTTTATTCACATATATATATACATTATATCATCACACTTTTATAGTTTTATATGGGAATAAAGATTCTTTTTTGTTCCAATAATGAGTATATTTATTATTTATTATGCTATAAAACTTACCTTAAGTAATACTTATATAAGTGATAACCCATTACATTAGAATCTTGGGATCTTTTATATGACCTACTATCGTAGTGATTCTACTAAGTATGAGCAACTTGTGAACTATTTCAATAGGATATTGTATTGTATTTATTTCTTGGGGTTTTGGAGTATCACCTCACTTGTTTTTATTCTTATTATATTTTAGTGAGTTGTGTCCCCTTGATTAGCTTGTGGTATTTTATATTATTATTTTCTTAGTTAAAAGTAACAGTTCAAGGGTGGTAATATTTTATGGGAGATGATTGTATTGATATATATCATGCATTTATTTCAATATCCAACAATTATTTTTTCCAAAACATTCACAAAAAAGTATGAACCACCATCACACAGCATCAAAATCAATTGAACACAATGTTAAGTCCACAATATTAGTGTAATCGTTTTATTTCTAATTAGTAGAGATGTGAAATTCATGAAAATTATATGGTAAGAATTCTCATTTATGATAATTATGTGTAACATAGGTTGAGAATGATGAAAAGGTTGGCCAAATTGATGAATGATTGTAAATTTTTATTTTAAAAAGAATATGAGTAAAAGATAAATTGTTTTTGAACTTCTATTTTTGAAACATAGTATGATATTTTTTGGGTAAATGGATTGAAAATGTTAAAATATGTCACCATATTGTTTTGATTAAATTAAGGGTGCATTTTTCTGGTATTCTCTGTGTATTTTTCCCATCAATGCGAATGTTTAATTATGGATGATTTGATTCACATGAATTTTACAAACATTTTTCTTATTTTTTTAATCACTTTTAATTTTTTGATTTAAAAATTTTAAGTTCTATTTTATTATTATTTTTTATTTTTTATAGAGTTTTGGTTTTTCTAATAATTTTTAGTTAATAATATATCAATATTAGTAATTTTTTTATTAGTATTATTAGAAAATATACATTTTATATATTATTTTCATGTATTGTATATTATTAATAATATTTGTTTTAATATTATTAGAATTATTTTAATTAGTATATTTATTATTATTATTATTATTATTATGTGGATTTTCCTTGTTGGCTCATTGATGTGTGAGTTGTTGTGTTTTCTTATTACCTTCACAACCTTAATAGATTATCATCATTATTATTATTGATTTTAATTTTTTGGGGTGGGTGGGGGTAGGGTGCATGCCTCAGGATCAAACTCAAGCTTTATTGTATCTTTGTGAGTGGGTTGTAATGTACTTGGATTATTAATTCTAATTTTTATTAATATTTTTTTTTATTTGTATTATTATATTATAATTATTTATATTAGTACAACCACAACTTAATTTTTTGAGATATTTAAATTTATGTATTATTATAGTATATCTAATTATATATATCTCTCAAATTATATCTAATAAGTATATTTGTTTCAATAATTATTATTTTTATCTTGTTAATTATTATTATTATTATTATAGAAATCTCATATCTTACTGGTTGTGGATTATGTACAGTATCCTAGAGACACAGATTTAATTCTCAATCATGGCCAATTTGTCAAGACATTATGCAGGGGCTATAGTTGGGGACTATATTTGGGAATTTTAGTTGCACCGCAGTGACGTACTATAATGGATTCATAATATATCTGAATTTAGTGAGGCATTGTAGTGGAGTATTGTATAAATATTATTATAACATCCCCATCTCAGTTCACTCTATAACAATCAGACCATAGTACCATAGGACCTCAGGCATGCCTCCCCCTATGCAAGAGGATACCAACTAGTACCAAGGGTCTAAGGTGTAACTATGGGGAGAATATACCCTCATATTATTGTAAGAAATAATTATTGTAATTAAATCCATATCATACATCCTTCTAGATATGTAAAAACACACATCATGAAAAGTTAAAATAATAATATAAATATCCCATGCTATAAAAAAATGAATATTGGAAAAGGCATAGAATATATTCATATAATGTCAAGATCCCTCATGGGAAGATCATATACACGAATGTCTACAAATGTATAGAAGAAATAGAATTATGAATATTTCAAAAAAATTAGTCCTATTTCCAATCCCAGTCCCATATTCCATGATCCATAATATATAATAGATCAATGATCAATTATTGGGGATTTACACATGTCTTATCATACAACCATGAAGTTTTCTTGGGTACCCATGATAGCTCGTGTAGGATTTGGGTAAAACTTATTAGGTACACCACCAATATAATTTTTAAACATAACTTGTCTGAGATAGAGTGTATGATAATGTGAAAAAAATAAAGAAACATAACAAATAACCACCATCAATCCTTGACTTCTAAGGTGTAATCTAGGATTGACCCTACCTACTTCAACCAGTTATAAATGTCACTGAATAGAAAACCATCATCTGGAATGTGGAAGTTAAAAATCCCCACCTAGGAACACAAGTAACATCATTTGGATGCTCATGGGAAAGCACTGTAACCCAGTAAATCCAAGTAACATATTTTGGAAACCCATAGGTGAAAACTCCCTCCCAAGAAATCCAAGTAAAATCGTCTAGAAAACTAGAGGAGAACTTATCTTCCCATGAAATCCAAGTAAATCATCTGGTAACCGAAGGGAAGGCACCCCCACTTGGTAAATCTAGGTACATACTCTAAAAACTTGGAAGAAAGTACCACCTCCCAAGAAATCTAAGTAACATCATTTATAAATCCAGGGGAAATCAACACATAATGGATATCCTTGTTAAATCATCTAGAAAATTAGAGGCAAACACCCCCAAATAGGAAATCAAAGTATATCATATAAAAACCTAGGGGAAACAACCCATTCCTAGGAAATCCAAGTAACATCATCATGAAACTTGAGGTAAAGAACCCCCTCCCAAGAAATCCAAGTAACATTATTTAGAAAGTGAGGGACAGACACCCTCTCCCAGGAATTCAAGTACATCACTGGTGCCATTATAATTTTTGGACATTTATATTCCATATTAACCAACACTTACATTATTTTTTACATTTCTTATTTTTATACACCATTGAATTCATTATCCATATTAATTCATATTTTGAAATAATACAAATTATTCTATTTTAGCTAGAGGTGTCACATATACCCATTTCCCCTTACCATGGTTCATCATAGGCATTTCATATTTTATTTTTTGGTTAGCCCTTAGTTTATCCCATAAATCCACTTTTATTATAAAAACTAGGCACATCATATTTTGTGGCTGAAGGATGGTTCCTACCATTATATGGGTCATCACATACCTATTAATAAAATTTTACTCTATAAAGGAATTATAATTAAATTTATTTATGTTTCAAGTCAAGCATGAAATAGGTCATTGTAACCTCACATTGATAGCACATAAAACAAATGTGATACATTGATGGATATTTCAAGTACAACCTTCCTTAGGCTCAGAGATTACTATTCATAAATTATTGACCACTAGTCTGAGATCAAATGATTATAATTGAATAATCATATGAAAGCCTTGAAATAATCATTTGAGCTCAGACTAGTGGTCAATAATTTATGAATAGTCATCTTTGAGCCTAAGGAAGGTTGTACTTGAAATATCCATCAATGTATCACATTTGTTTTATGCGCTATCAATGTGAGGTTACAATGACCTATTTCATGCTTGACTTGAAACATAAATAAATTTAATTATAATTCCTTTATAGAGTAAAATTTTATTAATAGGGATGTGACGACCCATATAATGGTAGGAACCATCCTTCAGCCACAAAATATGATGTGCCTAGTTTTTATAATAAAAGTGGATTTATGGGATAAACTAAGGGCTAACCAAAAACTAAAATATGAAGAAATAAGGTGAAAAGAGTCATAATAAGAACAATATTTCTATATAGAGAAATAAAAAAGTAAATGTTTGAAGATAGAGGGATATCCTTACCTCTAGTTATCCCTTATAACAAATTATACTTTATTCTATAATGAATCAGATGAGAAATCACCCAAAGATTGAAGGAAGGAGAATATAAGAGAGCCAAGACTGGGAGGGATTCCATGTCAAATGAGGGGAAGGGGAAGAGAGGATAGATTTCAAAAAAAATTAATAGGAAATTTTTTATAATTTTCTAATTTTTAAGTGACTATTTATGATACATAGTTTGGATTCATGGTTTTAAAACCTATGCACCAACTGTGTGGTTCTCACCATTAAGGTAACTGACACTTTTCTTGGTTAGGCTACATAGTTTAACAAACCATGCGCTAACCTTGTGGTCATTACTGAGATAACTTTTTAGGTTTTTTCACAGTTTTCACTAAGCCTATAGGGGTTGGAGAAGCATGTGGAAACTGTTCCAAAAAATACTAAGAGAATCTCCCCCTACCCGTGGTTTGGGATCATGATTAGAACTAACTTTGTGCTAGCCATGAGACTTATTCTTAAACTCCAATTTTTACAATTTCAGGCCTCCGACTACCAAAATAACTTTGGAACAAATTTGACTCAACTTTAAAAACTTAACTATATATATAACATATGAATGATACAAGGTTGGGAAAAAAATAAAACACATTTATAACATATAATGGTATAGGGTTTTATAACTGCCCTATCATATATAAGTTCATCCTTGTGTAGAATCCTTGAATAACATTAAGAATCATGAGTGAATAACTATGGCCACTAATCTTGGATGTTTGAATCTAATTCCCAAATCACCCCTAGATAAAGTCATGTTTCCTTTACCCTTATACTAGAGGAACTATATTCTTATGTCGATCCCTCACTCTGATCCACTATCCAATCCAGACTCTCCTCAAAGGACATATTGGTCTTAGGCTAGAAATCATCTGTATCGATCACATGTGGTAGATTGGGATAATAATAATGAATCTATAATATATCGAACACATCATGCATCCCACTAAAACACTAAGGGATATCAATCATTCTTCCACATTAATGATCCTATCCATGATCTAAAATGGCCCTACATACCTGGGAACTATCATCCCCTACATATGAACTTGGTTATGTTCCAGTATAGAAGACTCCCATAAAAACACTTGGTCACCCACCTTGAACTAAAGATGAAAACACTATCTATCGAAATATGACATCAAGTTTCTCTAAGTGGTTTCTAACTACCTCTTAATATATCAATTGTTCCCTAATGTATTCTTTATGAGACTCAGTATAATAATCTTTGACTCTCTAACTTCTAACCATCACAATGATGATCAATATGGCCTACCATAAAATTCATCAAATTGAGCCATATGAATTTATTCCAAATAGATATTTTTGTATAAAAACTCTATAAGTTTCAATTTGTTCTCAAAGTAACCACTGAATTCCATGATGAATTTATCAACAGATCCTCCATAATATAGATAGTACACTCATAATTCCCATATCTCTATGGGTGTTAATTATCACTCATATAACTAGTGTACTGAGTCCCTTTTGTAATCCCTATTAGATGTGAATTATAAGGTGCAGATCCCTATCCAAAATGATAATATATCCCATGTAAGTATACTACCTCTAAAACATAGTGATTTTCCATCTCATCAGTGATGAATGTATCCCAAATCAATAAGGAATGTTCCACCTAGGTTAATCAATACACACTCACTAATATTGTATCACTAAACCTGGTTTTCCTTGGAAACTCCATCATTAAATTCATGGTCATGTCATAAAACCACCACTATAGAATATAAATATATTTTAGTAGACCAGTGGGTTGCTGGTTCATAGCTATCACCTATTGAAAAGTGGAATATCATGTGACAAAACCTATGATTTCCATATTTATCTTAGGACAACAATATTGTGTGATTATGTCTCGATACATCTTGGTAAAACATGTATTTACAATCCTTTTCGAGGTGTATGAGTCTCTCATCAGCTCCTTATGCATACTCTTAGGGAAAACAATATTACCTTCGGTATAATGAATCTATTATGAGTCAATATACTAGTATGATTTTGGATCCCCACTATATATATTTTCCCTCATAATCAAGATATCTTAATCAGATAGCTAACTCTTAATTACCTTATTGATAATTGAATAAGTGTTGGATAAAGACATAGGAGTCACTCATCTCAAGTACTCTTGGATATTAAGATGAATCTCTATAAAGAGTTCAACCATCTATCATTCACTACAAGACTCATGCTCCACCTAGGTATATGATTTCCTTCTCAAATAATTTATGAACACATTCACCTTCCCAAGGGTATATGATAGCTAGAATTCAAAGGAATAAAAGTACTCAACCCACCATCATGACTGATGGTTTAGGTGCCACCGGGAGAAAATGTTCCTTAGGATTACTGTCGGTATACACCACAAACCACTTTCCCAAAATATATTTCCACCAACATCTCAAGGAATGTAAGACCACTACTAGATCTAGGACATGTTTCAGGAAGTTCTTCTCATGCGACCTCATCCACCTATGCCCATAAACAACCATATGGATATCATATATCAAAACCACTCCCATTCTCACTCATAATGCATCGTAATTCATTTTATAATACTTACTCATATTAGGTATAGTCCAAATCTTTATTTTACTTAACCTCCCTTTTAACTTCTAAAAGTAATTCTAACAAGTGTCTAACTAAATAAATATCATCCCTTTCTTGGTTATGAATGTCATCAGATTTTTCAAATCAGGTAACTACTAAATAAATCGTTGATAATAATTAGCTATCTAAAAAAGATACATATGCCAGAATCATTATTATGTCTCTCTAATGAAACCACTACTTTGGTCTTCACCGGTTCCACTGATACTCCATCCTTTAATATCACATATCTTAATAAATTTACCTGATTAATCCAATAATGTAACTTAGATAACTTGTATTAAATATGATGTTTCCTGATCATTTTTAGAATTATCCCCATTTTCCTAGTCTGTTACTCCATCACATTAGAGTATATCATAATTTCATCCATGAATAAAACAATGAAATTGTCTATTTAGATATGAAATACCTTATTAATCTAATCCATAAACACAAATGGTACATTACTGAGACTAAATGACATCATATGATACTCATATGGACTATACATGCTCATGAAATATGTTCAAGGAATGTCAAAATTCCTTAACCAAAATTGATGATAACCTAATCACAAGTAAATCATTGAGAACACTATGGATCATATAAGCTTATTGAATATGTTATCAATACAGGTATAAAGATATCAGTTTCTGAATATCACTTGGTTTAACATCCAATAGTCCATATATGACTTAAAATATCCATCCTCCTTCCTATATAATAAAACTAGATATTACTAAAGGGATTTACTAGGATTTATGATATCCATTACCTCTAACCATTCTATCTTAGACTTCATCTCTCGAAGCTCTATAAAAGCTATCCTATAAGGAGGAATAAAAATAATCACCACAGCTAGTGTTAACTTTATAGTAAACCTAACCTCTTTATTATTTATTAATTTCAAGAAATATTTAGGACAAATGTCCTAGAATTGATTAAAAAGAGGTAAAACTACCTAATTCACCTCTTTGTCACCCATAATAAGACTAGGGACCTAGGTCATAATTCCACCCAGCTTCTGGTGGTCAGGTACTGCACAACTCACTTTTATGTCCCACTCTCCAGCATAGACATAAATAATATCTTTTATCAATGTAAAAAAACCCTCCATTGATATTATTCCGAATGATCTTGATACCAAAAAATCCCATCCTTGTTAATAATCACATTGAATCTAGTCATCTATGATAAGAACAAATCTCAAAGGAATCTATATTCTCTAATCACTAGGACACATTCCTTATATTAAAAAATTCCCTTAGATCATAGATTTAGTGGTTTGTTTGTTGATATCACTCCGTAAAAATACTCTATGGATAAGATGAATCCATCAATGAACTAGGATGATATGAAAGAGTGTCATTCTGAAGTTTCAAATAAGGATCATTCTAAAGTGGAAGCTATGAAGACCATTCCGATAAGAGTATAAGATCTATTATCTTTGTTGGTAATACTAAGTTGAACAATATATAATTATCCTATAACTTGACCATGTTCTATTTACTGGGTTACTTGTGAAGTTCCACTCTGTTAATACTGCAGCCCCAATCCCTGAGAACCACATCCTCTATCCCAACCTAAATTACTGATCACGCTCCAACAACCCACCTGCAGTGGCACACCATGTTCATCCCCTAAACCCTATCCTGATCCTATATAATAGAGTAATTGTGGGATAATCCTATAATAATTTTATAGATGATTCATCATCCCACATACACAATACTCCAATAGAATCTAGTTATACTACAGAAGAGAATGGCCAAGCCTACTACACTGGTAGCACTCAAAAAATTGGTTTCCCTATCTGTCACCACTATGGTGTGAATCATCAATACATTACTTTTTTCTTCATGATGACACACTACTAGTCCCACTAGTAGAATCCTCCTTCCATGGACCCCTTCCCCCACTCAGGTTCCTCTATATAATAAGGGTCTGGTTCACTAACCCTGAAAATTGATGAAGGTGAAAAATATTCAAATAAACCCAGATATCATATCCCAAACCATCCTTGAAACACCTCACTTTGGTTATCTCTTTCCTGATTAACACAGGGTCAAATTTTTTTAGGTATGTAATGCGAGAAGAATAACCCATTTCTGATATACCTCCCAATGAGTGATACATAAATTTCCATTCTCTGTCAGCCCGAAAGGTCTCTAGAAATAAATTATCAAAGAAATGGATCTATAATTCCTTCTTGGAAAACCCAACATATTGGTCCAACAATACCAAGAAATCCCACCAATGCTTCAAAATCCCTTATAATATATAAAAAACCAACTTCAACCTCATTTATGGGGTTTTAAAATTATGGTTAAATATTATCTAAGGTGACTCCATCCAAAAATTGGCAACCTAATGACTTTTCTCCCTAGTGAACAATTGAGGTTTATGCATCTTTAAATATATCTCCAGATCAGACAACATAGATATAGATAATTGAGACTCTCTATCTCCATATCTCTACATCAACTGTACAAATTTTAATAATCTCTCATGGATTTGATAATCTATCCCCTTCCCTAGCGATAAAGGAGGCTATAGACCTACCTCCGGTGGTACAGAATCATCCATGTAGAATCCTGAATTGGGATCCACTAAATGGTGTCCCTGGCTGGTTGGCCACATGGCCTCAAGTGTGGCTCTATATACACCAGAGGCTATCAAATAGCAAAGAGGTCTTGGTTTTTGTTAGCGGAAAGACTATTCCCTCAGGTCAGAGTGGGAACAGTGGTAATACATAATAGGTAAAACATAGAAACATATTGGTAGTAGTAATGAAATATAAACATCTATATAACAATAAATACATAACAAATAACCCAATTCATATACAAAATGATGATCAAGTCATGGTGCTCTAAACAAAGGGGAATGCTTGTGATACATAGAAACATTCATATAGAAAATACTATAAAAATGATAACAAAAGGCATGAGCTAACACCAATAATATAACAGGCATAATCTCGATCCTCTACTCATGTACTCTAGAATAGGAAGACAATCAATCATCCTAAGACATACCCTTTCCCTTGTCCCAACCTACAACCAAGAAGTCTTTTTGGCTACTAATCAATGGTCTAAACAGGTTGTGAGATATATTAAAAAGGGAAAAACCAATGACATATAGAAAATATGAAACCACTACATATAAAAAGGTAGTGTGTAGGTATGATAATTTAAATAAAAAAAATTAAATTATAACCACATCAGGTCAGGTTCCTAGTGGACACCTTTCATATTGTACCTACTTCAGATGAAGCTAAAATGTCTTTGAACATGTTACACCATATATGTATATATAATTATATGTATAAAAACACTTATATATATACACAAATTAAAAATATGTATTATATATATATATACACTATATACACAATGGAATATTTATCCATATATAGATATTAATACTATCCAGGACTGGAGGCATAACTCAAGCATCCATGCATATTCATAAAAGTCTCAAGCTATCAATAGGTTACTAGACCAAGAATTAAATCAGGGATATAGATTTCATCATATCTGTCACCTCAATGATTGAAGTGAAACATCAGGTCCAACAACCTCCAAAGGAACATGAAATATCATGTCTGTCATTCAATAAATTATTTTAGATTTCATTCCCCACATCACATGTCAAGGGATAGTGAAGTATCATATCCAACACTAACCTCAACCATGTCTCATAATCCATTATACGTGGGAGAGTAATAATAATAATATTCCATCATGTCTTTAGTTATTTATCATAATCCAAAGAGTGGTTTTTACCCATTTAACATTTAATTATCCAAGGGTGTAATCCAAAGTTTATATAAGGGTTACATGACATGGAGATTCCATTCACTTTCATATAATTTAAAAAGGGATCTTGAATTAGTTATCAATCCAACCCCACATAGATTGTGGGTTTCTTACATGATCATTTACAAGGTCAAGGATATTCAATAAGCACACCAAAGGGTGGTGTTTTTCAAGGTGGTTGACCTAAAACAATAATAAAGGGTCTAATGGGGAATTTCTAGCATAGAAAACAATATATTTAAGATAAATTTATATTTTTAATGAAATGCATGAATGTTACAATATTTTAGCATCACAACACATGATTTAAAGAGACAATAATTTTGGGATAAAAACTAGACCACCTATCTTATGGAGGTAAACGACTCCTCGTCTATTGTGGACTTCTCATCTAAGCTAGAATGTAAGAAATCAATGAAACTAAAAAATTAAATGAAAGTGGGGAATATTAGATCAACTAAAAATAGTATTAATGTGGGAGATATAAATCAATAATGTAATGAAGTGGATCATATCTTTTACCATTATCTTTCCAACACAACTAATACTGGAAGAATTGGTGACTGAACAAAGATCCAGGCTCAAAACCTAGATTAGAACAAAGGGAGATCTATAAAAAGAAGGAGAAAACAATTATGAATGGAGAGGAAGAGAAAAGGGGGTTAAAAAATTGAATTAGTCATCGGTGAAAAATTAATTTCAACCACTTTTAAGAGTCCCACGATTTGGATGCATGGTTTTCCAAATTGTTTTCCTAAACTGTGTGGCACCACTAGTAAAGTAGAACTACCCTTGTGGGATAGGAGCATAGTTTGGCCAAACCATGTGCAGCCCATGCACCTTAATTTAGTACTTATGCAGTACCCTACATGGGTTTTCAAAACTATGCAGCCTTGGGTTCATAGTTTAAACATACCATGTTCCTTGTCTGTTTCCTCCAAAATCTTGATCTCTCAACTCTGAAAGAGCCCCGGATGCTACCAAACTCTCTCTTAACCTATTAGGAACATACCCAATGATAAAAATAAATGTTAAAACTGAAATTTAAAGGTTAAATATTTCATGAGAAAAGGATTGGATGTTATAACCTCCCCTTCTTAAAATAACTTGTCCCTGAGTTGAACTTCCGAGGGTTGTAAGGCATCATCTATAGATAACTCTAGAAACTGAGCACACACGTTAACCTCTCGCTCCCAGGTCTCATCCTATACATGGTTGTGATTTCATAAAACCCACACTAGAGGAACTAACCTTTATTTTAGATCATTCATTTATCGATCAATGATATATATAGGATGATCCACAAAGGATAAATCTGCCTCCATATCAATATCCTTAGGATCAAAATAATGAGATATGTCATAATAAAAATGGTGAAGTTTTTATACATGGAAGTCATCATTCACAAACTAGTACCTCTGAGGCAAGTCCAACTGATAGGTTACTAACCCAGTTCACTCTAAGATCTTAAAAGGATTGATGTAATGTGAAGATATATTACCATGTCTTTGAATCTATCCATGATACAATCTAGGATAAACTCACAGAAAGACCTAGTTTTAAATCATGAACTCTAGAGGGAAATAGTGGTGATCAGTATAATATTTTTTATAAGACTAGTCTATAGACATATGATTATAGATAATATGTACTTGATATAATGTCTCCTAAACGATTCATGGTCCCAGCAAAACTGCCTCACCTTCCTCTAACTAGAACAGGGGTGTATTGAATGGCCTACTATATAGGGGATCGTAGGAAGAAATTTGAATAGTTTCTTGGAATCTTTTATTATAGATAAATTCAATGAGAGGTGGGTGTTTCTCCTAAGAACATCCATAATCAATGATTTATTCCCATAGAATGTCATCTAACACCAGTATCATACACTTAGACTAACCGTTAGTCTGAAGGAGATATGTTGTACTTAGAAGAAACTATGAACCTAGTGCCCTCTACATCCCATGTCAAATCCATGATGTAAAATGAGAATCCCTGTTTGATATTATAGAATAGGGAACAACATGGTGGTGTACAATCTCTTGAATTTAAATCATCCCATTCTAATCTACTGAAAAGGACTCCTTGATTCCGAGGCCTGGTGTGCCCGGAATCAATTTATGAAGTTTTGTTCGGGTACGTTCAGTAAAAGTATGTGTGGGTTTTTTTATCTTTTGAACTGGTGCTCGGAATTGAAATCTGAGGGCACCAATGAACTCGCAGCACCAGTATTCACTTAAGGGTACCTTTACCGCAGTTACGTTTTATGCGGGTTGAATGTTAATTATTGGGGATTTATGATAAATTAAATAAAATTTTTGTACAAAATTTTATTTATAATTGGTGGTTATTTCCTACAAGGGGAAGTGAGAGGTGGGGCCCACACCCACATAACCTCCCATGAGAGGATAATGTGAGGTGTGTCCCACACGATCCCCTAACTTTTCAACTTCCCTTAAACTCTCCATTAACTCCCCTTCATTTAGTTTGACAACTCCCCCTTTTAATGTGAACTCCCCACATTCTCTCTTTTTAATTTTAAACTCTTCACCTTCTCTTAATTAATTAAAACAACTAGGATTAATTAAATTCCATATTTAATTAATATTTTAATTCATTTGAACAATTATATTAAAATTGGGGAAGCCTTTATATTATATTTTCTTGGAAAATATTTGGTGGAGAAGAGTTTGGAGAATTAGAGGAGAGCTTCATCCCTCACCAATGAAGAACATGATGAACGATATCCTCTAAACGACTGAGGAAAGAATGTGAGGCGATGCTCACGAGGAATGTCGTTATTCTTCTTCTTTCACTATGTCAAGGTAAGAGACGTCGTCCGCGAGGAAACATCGACTATGCTTCCTCCACGGACACACCCCGACGTCAACGAATTGACGTCGTCTTCGAATCCTATTCCCACAACACGGACAATAGAGAATCAAAATTAAGGTAGGGGGTTTGTATAATTTAAATTGAATAAATTATACCTTCGTTCTTGTTGAATGCAAGTTGTCGTCTATGGACTTTTGTTACCTCCTTACGCGGAGGGCACGGGCCGAACAAACATGGCACGACGACCCTCCGTTATTGTTCATTTTTATTCGCAATGGAGACGGTGTTGGAAGAGGTGGCGGCGACCGAAGTTGGCGGAGATTGGGGGTGGCGACGACCGGAGGCAGCGGCCGCGCGCCGGCCCGAAGAGGGTCACGACACCGGGTGCCGTGCGGAAGGGAGACCGCGGCTCGCAACCGTGGGCCGCTCATCCGAAGAAGAACCAGCCGGCTAAAGCCGGCCGGGCTGGAGAATCGCTACGCCCCTTTGGCACCGCGCTGCGGAGAACTGCGGTCCGCACTCCGCGGGCCGCTTCGGCGGGCGAACCGGCCGGCTGCCTTCCAGATGGGTTGAAGAAGCCGCGACACTCGCAGGTGCCGCTCAAGAGGACCGCAGCCCGCCCGTGTGGGCCAAGCCGTGGGCCGGGCCGCGCCCCGCCTGGCTGAGCCGCGCACCCCCGGGCCATGCCCCACCGGGCCGAGCCGACCCTTTTCCGGGTCAGACCCACCGAACCAGGCCAGGTCGACCCGCCAACCCACTGGGCTTGATGGTCCGGGCCCGTTTCACTTAAACGTGAATAACTTAAAGACCGCGCATCCGATCGACGCGCCGTCTGCGGCGCTGGGACCCTCACGGTGAGGAGGTCCTTTTGCGATACTCTAAGTGAGTTTTGGAAGAATTTGGAAAATGGACGGATTTGGAACGAGCGTAATTCCAACCGGGCCCCTGGAACGAAAAAGCTAATAACTCTCAGGCCGGGCGTCCGATTGACGCGTCGTCTGTCGCGTTGGGTTTCTTTTGACGAGATGGAACTTTGGGATACATCAACTCAGGACTTTGTGATAGTTTATGTATCTACCCCTTGGCTCGAAGAGCGGAGCCTCTTAGAATCGAGCATGCTGAGTGCGGGAACCCTAGAGCTGGCTGCAACTTCGATGACTACCGTACTGGAATCCTCTGTGGGTTCGACGATAACGACTACTGTACTGGAAACCTCCGTGGGTTCGTCAGTAATGACTAATGTTCTTGTATCCTAAGTGGGTCCGATAGTTTTGACTTCTGTTCTAGTATCCTGAGTTGGTCCGACAGAGTAGCTGGTCTTGTATCCTAAGTGGGTCTGATAGCTTAGCTGGTCTAGTATCCTACGTGGGTCCGATAGCTTAGATGAATCAGTGGATACACCTGATCATCTCTATCGCTATACGAAATATGTATACCAGTGTGAGCTAAGTCTTGACTTTCAATAATTATCATCAATGTGATTGACTTCTTTCCTGTGTAGGCTGGGTTGTGCTTGGGCTCGAGAGTTGGAGCCAAAGCGTGATTGATGACTTAGGTATATGTATGGGAATATACCTAATTAGAGTTGGTTGATACTTCTTGATTGTATCTTTATTTTGTGGTTTATCCTTCGTGGATTCTAGGAGACCTTCAGGGGTCTCAGGGTCCTTATTGAGTATTATATACTCACCCCTGCATGGGCTATACCTGCACTACGTTGTGTTGGATGTAGACGACGGAAAACACTGATCAGGGTAGAGACTTGTTGTGCTGGACGGTACCCGGAGGTGGACCACATGGCGAGACGTACAAGGAGCAGATAGACGGACCCGAGGCGCTGATGAGACCATCTGTACCCACCCTTCAGGTGGGATTTCCGGAGGACGACTCAGTGGTTGCTGTTTTACTTTACTGCAGTTGTACTAGCTTTTCAGTTGTACTGTACTTCCTGTTGGGCTTTTATTTCTGGCCCCTTTCCTTTCAACACTTACTTTTGTATACAGTTTTTCTTAGTGCTTACTTCAGTTGCGTACTCTATTTTTTTGTTTACTTTTTTAAAGGCAATGTCTTCCCAGTATAGGGATTTATGCCTTTTGTGCTAGTCGCCATCCCCTGACCTATGGAAGGTGGGCTTGGGGTAGTCACGGTACGGGCCCCGAGGACGGGGCGTGACAAATTGGTATCAAAGGAGTCGATTCTACCGTAGAACATAGGACTCTAATTTTTCTTGCTGTGAAGAAATATTGTTAAGAGTATTGAGTGTGGTTTTTAGTCCAGGGAGTCCAGTGTTGGTGCGGTGGCTGATGTATCCATACACCAGGATCCTGACCTCTGATTTCTGACTCAGTGCACGAAAACACTGATTGCATGTGTGTTTCAAAAGTTTTCTTTGTGATTACTTTGAGTAAGCTCACCAGGTATACTGTTTTAACCATGGAGCACCTGTTTATTTTTAGGATAGCCCCACGAAGTCATCCAGATAGGGTTCCGAGTTACGTACGAGATGGTAGCCCACCGAGCGACGAGGCCTTGATGCAGGTCCCCATCACAGTGGAGGCACCATCGGTACCACTACCCGCTGGGCCACTGATACCACCAGCCCCAGCAACAGAGAGTCCACGCCTCCTGAGTGCGCTGCACGAGTTCTAGTGACAGAGGCCACCCAGGTTCCATGGAGAGACAGACCCAAAGACAGCTGAGAATTGGCTGGAGGTTGTCGTTAGATTTTTCATATTGGTAGGGACACCAGCCGACCTTATGCTGATCCTTTCCGCGAGTCTCATGTATGCAGCAGTAGGTAGATGGTGGAGCCTGATGCTCTAGGTGCATGACGAGGCATATTTACTATGAGTAGACTTTGAGAGTCTCTTCCACTCGGAGTTTGTTCTAGCCACCCTTTGTGCGGTGCAGATTCAGGAGTTACTTCATCTACAACAGGGCATCATGACAGTAGCTCAGTACACATCTAGGTTCTTCGACCTCTCACGCTACTCCACGGACATGGTACAAGACCCATTATTTAGGGCACAGAACTTTGAGCAGGGACTCAGACATGAGATTAGGGCTTCTATGATCTCCTTATGCATTCCAACGCAGGCGGGAGTGCTGGAGCGATCCCTTCTTATGGAGATATTTCTTGCTGAGCTGACACCAGCAGCGAGACCCACCGTAGGGCGACACGTAGCGGAGTCTTCTGCAGCTGGCAGTAGACAGTTGACGCAGAGGTCCAAACGGACCAGGCCCTCAGGTGGGCGACCTCAGGATACTGGTTCGGTTGTGCGGGGCACACGGAATAGAGCCAGCTATACGAGGTGCATGCAGTGCTATGCTTGCATCGGGTAGGGTCACATGGCTCGAGACTACCTAACTCACCATGAAGATGAGCAACAGACAGTATAGGGACCTCCCAAGAAGAGGTAGAGGTTCGACCGTGGTGGTCCGTAGGGAGAAGGCAGAAGTGGAAGCGGGGCTAGTCGAGTAGCGGGTGGTGGATGACGTTTTGAGGCCCTACCACTACAACCACCTGGAGGACCACCCTGACCATAGGGAGCTAGCAGACAGGGGATGGCTCAGCTCCAGGCAGTCTAGGCTTATGACCAAAACACATCTGAGCTGATTCTAGGTACTATCTATGCCTACTACACCCTTTCTGCAATACTTAATAACACAGGTGCGAGTCATTCTTTTATTTCCACTGCCCTTGTTCGGAGCTCAGAGATTCCAACAGAGCCTTTGGATCGATCCTTACATCTAGAGACTCCTACAAGACTAGACTCGACGATTATGCACTGGTTTTGGTAGTGTGAGCTTACTCTAGTAGGTGAGAGCTTCAGCTGGGATCTTCTTGTAGCGGCATCGAGGCCTTACGACGTCATCCTGGGTATGGACTGGGTATCTACCTTCCATGCACAGATCGACTGTATTAGGCGCAAAGTGTGGTGTGTCCGCACGGATGGGACCAGGTTTACCTTCACCAGTGAGAAGGGAGCCTTTGCAGCACAGGATGGACTTACACAGAGGAGAGGGCAGCCGATCACACATCAGTTGGCTAGTCTCATCCTCGGAGCAGTTGATGTGCGGAGTTCGAGTTTTCCTGATGTGGTGGATCAGTACACAAATGTTTTTCCTGACGATGTTCCAGGACTACCTCCTCACAGAGAGGTAGACTTATACATTGACTTGTACCCCGGGACAACACCGATATCTACTCCATCACATCGGATGGCTCCCGTCGAGCTTTGTGAGCTGTGGGTATAGCTGTAGGACTTGTAGGGAAAGGGATTCATCCGACCCAGTGTTTCACCCCGGGCTTCTCCGATTTTGTTCACCAAGAAGGCGGATGGGAGCTTGAGACTGTTTTTCGACTAACATCGCCTGAATCAGGTGACCTTGAAGAATAATTACCCACTTATGAGGATTTATGACCTCTTTGATCAGCTCAAGGGAGCACGATGGTTCTCAAAGATAAACCTCAGGTCAGGCTATCATCAACTCAAGGTTCGAGACGAGGATGTGCAGAAGACGACCTTCAGGTGTCGGTATGGCCACTACGAGTTCTTGGTTATGAATTTTGGCTTAACCAATGCACCAGTGGTGTTCATGAGTCTCATGAATAGGATCTTCCAGCCTTACCTTAGTCGTTTTTTCATAGTCTTCATCGACGACATACTAATTTACTCGACTACTGAAGAGGAGCACACCTATCACTTGCGGGTTGTACTGGATACACTCTGAGAGCACTAGATTTATGGTAAGCTCTTGAAGTGCCAGTTTTGGATTCGAAAGGTTGATTTCTTGGGACACATCATCTCAGAGGCTAGAGTTGCAGTGGATCCAGTGAAGATCGAGGCAATACTTGCTTGGGAGCCACCCAGGAGCGTGACAGAGGTGCGGAGTTTCCTGGGTCTGGATGGGTACTATCAGAGGTTTGTGCCAGACTTCTCCAGAGTTGCATCACCACTTTCAGCTTTGAAAAAGAAGGGAAAACCCTTCGTGTGGTCAGAGAGATTCCAGTAGAGCTTTCATGAGCTGAGGTAGAGATTGACTAGTGTGCCCATCTTGAGGCTACCAGAGGAGGGCGTTGGGTACGTAGTTTACTACGACGTATTAGGGACCAGACTCGGGTGTGTCCTGATGCAGAAGCGAGCAATGATCACTTATGGTTCTCATCATCTGAGACAGCACGAGCAGAACTATGATACCCATGACCTGGAGTTAGTAGCAGTGGTCTTCACCTTGAAGTTGTGGCGACACTATTTGATGGGCGAGCGCTTTACAGTCTACTATAACCACCAAAGTCTCAGCTATATCTTCTCCCAGAAGGACCTGAACCTGATACAGCGGAAATGGCTCGAGTTCCTCCAGGACTATGACATAGAGATAGTCTATAATCCTGGGAAGGGGAACGTTGTAGCAGATGCTCTCAGCAGGATATCGGGCATTCAGCTGCTAGGAGAGGCAACAGAGCAGCTAGCCTCATTGCAGATATCCTTTGTGGATATAGATGGAGCAGGCTTTCTTTAGTCTCTCACAGTCACTCCTCCACTTCTTCAGCAAGTCAGAGAGGCACAGCGTGTGGACATTGACAGTGAGACACGACGTGCTCGGATATCTACAGGGCAGGCGCCTGATGGATTTTTGAAGGAGGGGAGCACATCATTCTATTTAGAGGACATACCATGGTACCAGTTTCATTACAAGAGGAAGTTCTGATGGAGTTTCACACTTCCCCTCTAGTGGTACATCGAGGAGTGGCGAAGATGTATCAGGACCTCAGACTACAGTATTGGTGGCCGGGTATGAAGAAGGTTGTAGCAGAGTTCGTTTCACGATGCCACACTTGTTAGCAAGTGAAGGTGGGGCACTAGGTACCAGCAGTCTTGGTACAACCCTTAGAGCTCCCAGAGTGGAAGTGGGATGCGATATCCATGGATTTCGTGATGGGGCTTCCACGTACATCCAGAGGACATGACTCTATATGGGTGATCATAGACCGACTCACCAAGTTGGCCCACTTCCTACCGATCAGAGAGAAGGGCTCAGTAGAGAGATTGGGACGCCTCTATATTTAAGAGATCGTACAGATTAATGGTGTTCCATCGACTATCTTCTCTGATCGAGATGCTCGTTTCACTTCCCGACTATGGAATGGGTTACAGGAGGCTTTTGGGACGCAGCTACATCTGAGCACCACCTTCCATCCTCAGAAGGATGGTCAGACTGAGAGGACCATTCAGACTCTCAAGGACATGCTCCGTGCATGTTTCCTTGACTTTGGTCGCAGCTGGGAGGATCAATTACCCTTGGTGGAGTTTGCGTACAACAATAGATACCACTCCACCATCGGGACAACACCTTACGAGGCATTGTACGACCGCCGTTACAGATCACCTCTGTGCTGGACTGACCTTGGAGAGTCAGCACTTGTAGGACCAGAGATGGTTTAGGATACGACGGAGAAGGTGTAGATCTTACAGGAGCTGATGAAGATTGCACAGAGCAGACATAAGTCTTATGCTGACAAGAGACGGAGACCACTGGAGTTCGAGGATGGAGACCACGTCTTCCTACGGGTCTCACCTCGACGAGGTCTATGAAGATTTGGCTGGGGCGGCAAGTTATCTTCTCATTTCATCGAACCTTTCCAGGTCTTCAGCAGAGTAGGTGAGGTGGCTTACTGCCTGGCCCTTCCACCTCAGTTTCACTGGGTGCATGACGTCTTCCACGTATCTCAGTTGTGGAGATACGTGAACGACCTGTCCCACATCATCGACCATAGGGAGAAGGACATCGATGACGGAGTGACATTCACGGAGGTCCCAGTGGAGATCGAGTATCGACAGGATCGAGTCCTACATGGATGGTCGATTCCTCTGGTGCGCATTCGCTGGCAGCTCGGGAACCTTCAGGAGAGCACTTGGGAGCGGGAGGCTCAAATGCAAGCTCACTACCCCCATTTGTTCCCCTAGTGTGTGTTGTAGCTTTACGGAGGCATAAATACTTGATGTGGGGGTAATGTAAAGACCCGGAAATTTTAAGGATTTTTTTTCTTAAATACTTTGGAATTTTACGAGTCTATGGTTTCTGACGGCACTTGATTCCAAGGTCCGGTGTGCCCGGAATCAATTTCTGATGTTTTGTACGGGTACGTTCAGTAAACATACGTGTGAGTTTTTCTATCTTTTGAACCAGTGCTCGGAATTGAAATCTGAGGGCACCGATGAACTCGTAGCACCGGTGTTCGCTTAAAGGGACCTTTACCGTAGTTGCGTTTTATGCGGGTTGAAAGTTAATTTTTGGGGATTTATAATAAATTAAATAAAATTGTTGTACACAATTTTATTTATTATTGGTGGTTATTTCCTACAAGGGGAAGTTAGAGGTGGGACCCACACCCACATAACCTCTCATGAGAGGATAATGTGAGGTGGGTCCCACATGATACCCTATCCTTTCAACTTCCCTCAAACTGCCCATTAACTCCCCTTCATTTAATTTGACAACTCCCCTCTTTTTATGTGAACTCTCCACCTTCTCTCTTTTTAATTTTAAACACTTCACCTTCTCTTAATTAAAGCCAACAACTAGGATTAATTAAATGCCATATTTAATTAATCTTTGAATTCATTTGAATATATTTGAATTGCATGGCAATTCTATTAAAATTGGGGAAGCCTTTCTATTATATTTGCTTGGAAAATATTTGGTGGATAAGCGTTTGGAGAATTGGAGGAGAGCTTCATCCCTCACCAATGAGGAACACGAGGAACAATATCCTCTCGACGACCGAGGCAAGAACGTGAGGAGATTCTCACGAGGAACGCAATAATTTTTCTTCTTTCACCACGTCATGGGAAGAGACGCCGTCTACGAGGAAACATCGACTATGCTTCCTCCACGGACGCACCCCAACGTCAACAAATCGACGTCGTCTTCGAATCCTCTTCCCACAACACGGACAAGCGAGCATCAGAATCAAGGTAGGGGGTTTGTATAATTTAAATTGAATAAATTATACCTTTGTTCTTGTTGAATGCAAGTTATCGTCTATGGCCTTTTGTTACCGCCTTACGCGGAGGGCACGGGCCGAACAAACATGGCCAGACGACCCTCTGTTGTTGCTTATTTTTATTCTCAATATAGATGGTGTTGGAAAAAGTGGCGGTGACCAGAGTTGGCGGCGATTGGGGGAAGCAACGACCGAAGGTGGAGGTAACAACGGCGGCCGCGCGCCAGCCCGAAGAGTGTCGCGGCACCGGGTGTCGTGCGGAAGGGAGACCGCCGCCCGCAACAGCGGGCCGCTTGGCCGAAGAGGAACCGGCCGGCTAAAGCCGACCGTGCTGGAGAACCGCGGTGCCCCTTTGGCGCCGTGCTGTGGAGAACTGAGGATTGCGCTCTGCGGGCCGCTTCGGCGGGTGAACTGGCCGGCCGCCTGCCGGCCAGGTTAATGAAGCCGCGGCACCAGCAGGTGCCGCACAGGGGGACCGCAACCCACCGGTGCGGGCCCCTCGCGCTGGAGGATACCGGCTGGCTTCGGCGGGCCGGACAGGAGGGATGGTGCCGCTCGGCGCCACCGGTTCAGGAAACCCCCCTAGTACCGCTCGGCCGGCTGGGCCGAGCCGCTGCCCGCCGCGGCCCACTGGGCCGGGCCAGGCCGCGCCCCCCCTAGCCGGGCCGTGCCCCACCAGGCCGGGTCGTGCCCCACCAGGCCGCGCCCCTCCGGGATGGGCCATGCCCCACCGGGCCACGCGCCACCGGGACGGGCCAACCCTCTGTCGGGTCGGACCCATCGAACCAGGTCGGGCCGACCCGCCATCCCACTGGGCTTGACGGGTCGGGCCCGTTTCACTTAAACGTGAATAACTTAAAGACCGCGTGTCCGATCGACGCACCGTCTGCGGAAATGGGAACCTCACGATGAGGTGGTACTTTTGCGATAATCTAAGTGAGTTTTGGATGACTTTGGAAAATGGCCAGGTTTGGAATGAGCATAATTCCAACCGGGCTCCTGGAACGAAAAATCCAATAACTCTCAGACTGGGCGTCCGATTGGCGCACCCTCTATCGCGTTGGGTTTCTTTTGAAGAGACGGAACTTAGGGATAAATAAACTCATGAATTCATGATAGTTGATGTATCGACCCCTTGGATCGAGGAGCAGACCCTCCCGTAATCCAGCATGCTGAGTGCGAGAACCCTAGAACTGGCTGTGACTGCGACGACTACCGTACTGGAATCCTCTGTGGGTTCGACGATGATGACTACTGTACTGGAAACCTCCGTGGGTTCGTTAGTAATGACTACTGTTCTTGTATCCTAAGTGGGTATGATAGTTTTGACTTCTGTTCTAGTATCCTGAGTTGGTCCGACAGAGTAGCTGGTCTTGTATCCTAAGTGGATCTGACAGCTTAGCTGGTCTAGTATCCTACGTGGGTCCGATAGCTTAGATGAATCAGTGGCTACACCTGATCATCTCTATCTCTATACAAAATATGTATACCAGTATGAGCTAAGTCTTGAATTTCAATCATTATCATCGATGTGATTGACTTCTTTCCTGTGTAGGCTGAGTTGTGCTTGGGCTCGAGAGTTGGAGCCAAAGCATGATTGATGACTTAGGTATATGTATGGGCATATACCTAATTAGAGTTGGTTGATACTTCTGGATTGTATCTTTATTTTGTGGTTTATCCTTCATGGATTCTGGGAGACCTTCGGGGGTCTCGGGGTCCCTACTGAGTATTGTATACTCACCCCTGCACGGGCTATGCCCACACTACATTGTGTTGGATGAAGATGACGAACAACACTGATCGGGATAAGGACTTGTAGAGCTGGACGGTACCCGAAGGTGGACCACTTGGCGAGACGTACACGAAGCAGATAGATGGACCTGAGGTGCTGAGGAGACCATCTGTACCCACCCTTCAGGTGGGATTTCCGGGGGATGACTCAGTGGTTGTTGTTTTACTTTACTACAGTTGTACTAGCTTTTTAGTTGTACTGTACTTTCTGTTGGGATTGTATTTTCAGCCCCTTTCCTTTTAGCACTTACTTTTTTTATACAGTTTTGCTTAGTGCTTACTTTAGTTGCGTACTATGTTGTGTTTGTTTACTTTTATAAAGGAAATACCTTCCCAGTATAGGGATTTACACCTTTGGTGCTAGTCGCCATCCCCTGGCCTATGGAAGGCGGGCTTGGGGTAGTCCCGGCACGGGCCCCGAGGATGGGTCTTGACAATGGAGGTGGAAAATCTCTTGAATTTAAATCATCCCAATCTAATCTACTGAAAAGGACTCCTTGATATGAAGAAAGTGGGTGACCTTTTCCAACCTATCGACGATCACCCATAATGTATCACTACCTAGAGGTGATATTGTAAATCTCATCATGAAATACATGGTGACATCATCCCATTTTGACTCTATAATGGACATAGGATATAGTAGTATAGTAGGCTACTGGTGTTCCAACTTCACCTGCTGATAAGTGGAAATCGACGTGATAAAACCCTCAATCTGCCTTTTTTTACCCTGCCACCAATACCAACATCATACATCATGGAACATCTTGGTAAGACTCGGATGCACTACCCAAATAGAGGCATGATACTATCACATAAATTATTCTTGTATGTCTGTAGGCACCCAAACATGCCGATGGATGAGAAGAACGTCTTCCTCATCGATAACCCAACCAGGCGGTGTGTCCTCACCTGTGACACACTCTCTCAAGAATAGGCCCTTGGGATCTAAAATTTGTATCATCCTTAAACATTCAAGAAGATATGACATCACTAATAACAATAGGAGTACATGTTTTCAATGAAGGTCATTCACCTCTAAATGCATCTTAGAAAATAAAGTTATTGGATGCTACACACTACTCACCTTTTGGAAGGCTTGTGTTTGAGTCTTCTAGATCAGTGTATCAGCCTCTACATTAGCCTTTCTAGGGGTATAAGTGAGTTCAAAATTGAATGATTGTATGTAATCTATACATATGTGTTGCCTGATATTCAAGTCACACCGAGTAAATATATAGCTTATGATTTTTTGGTGTGTTCACACCATAAAATTATCTCCCAGTAGATAGTTCCTCCAACAGTGTAAGGCATGAACCAAAGATGGTAGCTTGATATTGGGCATCGATTAATTCCACATGTGTATCTTTAGCTAATGAGACTCATATTCTATGAATCAATCACCCTTCATCGGTACTTCTCCTAGTTAAATGCTTGAAACATCACAATAGACTGTATAATTTCTTCCCAACTCTAAAAGATTTAGGATCAATGCTAAATTCAATCTCCCTTTTATCACCTCCAATTCTTTATCGCATGATTTAGACAACGTAAACTTCACACCCTTATTGGTAAATCTTTTGAGTGGTGTTTAAATATATGATAAATAATATATAAAGTTCCTATAATAACCAAACAGTCCTAAGAAACTCTGTATGTAAAATATATTCTTGGGTTTCTCCCAAGAGACAACAAATCTCACCTTCTTTGGGTCAATTAATTCTCTAGTTTATGAGATTATGTAACCCAGTATGTAAACCTTGTCGATCTAAAATTGTCATTTTGTGAGATTATTATACATTTGGTTCTATCTTAGTGTATTTATTATAATGTTAAGATATATGGCATGGTCATGTTGAGTATGTGAATACACCAAGATGTCATCCATGAAGACTACCACAAATGAATCTAGATACAAGTGAAAGACCTAATTTTTCAGGTCTAGGAAAACTGGCGGTGCATACCTAAGACTAAAAAACATATTCTGATACTCATACAAGTCATATCTAATCAATAACGTTGAACATGGTGTGTTTTATGGCATAAAAATCACCTAATGGTAGCCCGACCTCAAATCCATCTCGAATAAAATTGTCACTCATTGGAGTTGGTTGAAGAGGCCATCTATTTAAAATTAAGGGATAAAATTTTTTAACTGTAAGATGGTTCAGTCGATGGTAATATACACAGATCCTAAGGGTTGTATCATCCTTCTTGGTGAATAGCACAGATGATCCCCAAGGAGAATTTTTGGGCCATATAAAACCCTTAGTTTCCAAGTCCTCTAATTTCTACTTGAGTTCTTATAACTCAATATTTTTTATCTGATAAGGAGGAATGGACACTGGTGATGCTCTAAGAAATAGCTAAATGGTAAATTCTACCTCTATCATGAGAGGTAGTCCAAATAATCATGAGGGAAAATGTCCCTAAAACATCCACTACTGGAGGGAAATCTATCAAAAGCATTCCCTGATCATCCAGATAGAGACTAAAAATATGGGTTATGACTCCACCCAGCCCACAATGCTCATGTCTAGCATGACTAACATGGATGTCCCATTCTCCCTTGTGAATATAGGTACAACCATAAAGTGATGTGAAATACACCCTCTAGTTATAACAATCAACTTGGGTTCAATAGGGTACTAACAAGTCCATCCAAAGTCTGATGTTGAAACTAGTCATTTATAGGATGAAGAGATTCCACAAGAAACAAAAATCACTAACCACAAGGGTAAATTCCTTGCATCAGCATATAATCTATGATCATGTTCCAAAAAGATTATCCAAAGTAATTACCCTACATTAATACTCAATTTTAAGGCCCAATACACTAAAGTATATTCTACTAGAACAGTACCTCTAACTTTATAATGCTCGGTGCTCTACTTCTCTGGTATAGGTTGTACTACATGGAGCCTGCCAGTACCATGGCCCCTAGTCATAGCCTAGTTGTCCTAAGTAGGTCTACTCGGTTAGTTTTTATCTCATAAGAATGGTTCCACCGGCCACGTCAACCTCCTTAGCATGATCAACTGGTGGTATCCCAACTTCTTGTATGACATGAAGCTACTGGTCCCACTCTTGAATATAGAGTTGGTGTAATCCCTTTATCACTAGGAACTTGGGGAATGTTTTTGCAAAGACCTTATAAATGGACCATTTTTTCACAGGCTCATAATTCAACTATATCACTATAGCATTTGGGTTTTGTATAATCTGGTTTCCCACACTTTTGGAATATCACATAATTACAAGTACACATTGTCTGATTGGAAATTCCACCATAATCAGACTCAAGTCATCGCTTCTGGATACTAGATGAGTTGCTACCTTGTCTTTGTACTGAACCTCTTTGGCCCACACTATCACCTTCCCTAAAATTCCATTTGGTGATGAGGGATTGGTTCACTATTTATGTAATAGTAGTCAATTGGAATACATTAACATAATATTGGATGGTGTATATAATCCCATCCTCAAATTATCTCACTATCATCACCTCATCCTCATCAAAAGTAAGCATGAAACACTAGTGTTCTATGAATCAAGTACAATTATCCATCACGGATATAGTACCCTGGTGAAGGTGCATAAATTCCATGTCCTACAAAATTCTCAGTCTTTTTGGGAAGAAGTAATAAAATAAATCCATATAGAAATCCTTCTATATCATATCCCAGTGTTGACTAGCCCATGTCACAATATCCTACCATCACTTAGTGGAATCAAGTAGCATGTAGGTTGTGAGCTTGAACATATATTAAGAAGGCATATCCAAGAGGTAAAATATAAAAATAATGGAATCTAGCTATGAATTAGTATCCTAGGTACCACCATCCCCTAAGAACATAGGTGGATGTTTCTCCAAGAACTCCCATTTTAATTATTCCATAAAAGTGGCAGCACGCAAAGCTCCTTGCACAAACTGCATAATCCATAGTAAATTATCTCAAAACAAAGCATCGATGCCCAATTTTGGCATTGCTAGTGGTGTTGTATGTGATGTTGTAAGAGGAAACACTAGTGACACAGGGGCCACCACCTCTGGATTATTTTCATCACCGCCCTCCTAGTTCTTGACCTAAGGACATCATGGTGGCATATTTCTATAATTTCCAAACACACACCTCAAAATGTAATTTGATAACTGAATAGATCACATATATAGAAATAGGATATATACCACACCTTTCTATACAAGATTCAACACCCATATTCCTTCTCCTAAAGTTGGGTCTATGTAATTCTATAAGATCATTTAAATTGCAAGATACGCTCCCTATTACCCACTACTAAGGTCGGTTCAGGGTCAAGGTCCCATATCACATAACAGAGGTCCTAACATATGGAGTGATGATAGAAAGGAATAGAGGAAACACCCTTTACATTGCAATTGGAATCCCAATTTAAAGATAACTATTATTTAATTTCCAAGGATCATAAAGTTTCATATGTTATATATACATAAATATTCTTCATGATCTAGTTAGATGTGTTACAACTCCCAATTTACAGAGTACCTACTTTATAAATTTCAATTAGGATATCATGTGACTTCAACAAACCTATATTATTGTTCAATTAAATGAATTACCATTCCCAATTTATAGAGGCCCTTACTCTCTATAAATTGAAATTAGAATCCATTTAATTTCAACCACTAATGTTTTAGACCATGTAACCGATGGTCCCAAGCTCAAACATTCCGTAATTGCTTAATTAAGGTTCCACGATCAAGATATATGAGAAAAAACCATTTAAGTTAATGTATACACTTAAATTAATCCAATTATTTATCTTATAGAATGAAATTCTAGTGAAATTTAAACATAACTATCAGGGAACTTACAAGAAGAACATTCTATACAAGAAATAAAAGCAATGAGATATAACTATATGGACCAAAATAATGCATGAAATGTAAATGTATTGGTTCTTATAATGATTTATTTATAGTTATTCATTTCTTTAATAGGCCAAGGGTAAGGATAAATCCATAAATTTCACATCAAAAAACAACTGATTCACCCATTGGTGAAATCAGGATAACTGTAAAAAGTGAAATATCAGAAAAAAAGTCTCATCCTAGGAAATTTTAAATTTCTTTACACATGGGTTAGCTAATCCCAAGTATAGGTTCATTACCAAATTCCAACACTTTCAAATATCCTATCTAACCATTCCTAAATAGTAACCCAAAATAAAAATAATCTCTGATACCATATTGTAGTGTGCCGAATCGGGAGCCACTAAATGGTTCCCAAAGCCGGTTGGCCACACAGCCTCAAGCATTCCTCACTATACACCAAAGGTTGCCGACTAGTAGTGAGGGCCTAGGGTGTGTTAGTGGGGAGACTAATCCCACATGAAAAATTAGACACAATAATAATAAATAATAGGTAAATGGTGGAAATAGATTGGAATCAGTAATGAAATACATACATATAAATAATAATGATGACATAATAAATAACCCAAGTCATACACAAAACTATGATTAGGTATTGATACTCTGAAAAAAGGGGATTTACCAGGATACAGAGAAACAAGAGTATACAATATTCCATTCAAAATCATAATAAAAGGACTAATCTGAATCTAATAGAATTGTGAGCATAATTTCGGTCCTCAACTCCCATACTCCATCCTATGCATAAAATAAAGCATCCATAGATAGACACTTGTTGTTGTCCCTTAATGCAAACAAGAATTCTATTCTAGTACAAATTGGATGCCTTAATAGGATGTGAGATATACTCAGTAGGACACCACCAACAGTGTCAAGAAAATATATAGTCAATTCATATAAAAAGTAATCATGCAAGTATGATAATGTAAAGAAAAAAGAGTAATTTGTAACCATGATTGGTCATGATCCTAAAGGACACCCGCCTAACTGTACTTGCTTCAGATGAATCCAAAATATATCTGAACATGTTCCACCATGTATATATAAGTATAAATATATAAATATATATAAATATATATATATATATTTATACATATGTAAATAAGTAAGTATGTATATATACTAACTATATACATAATGACATATATAGCCATATATATTGATACTAATAGTATCTAGGACCCGAGGCATAACTCAAGTGTCCATGTATAGTCATAAATGTCTCATGATGTAAATAGGGTACTATCCTAAGAATTCAATCAGGGATATATATGTCTTCATATCTATCAACCCAATGATTGAAGTGAAACATTGTGTCCAATGACCTACATATGAACATGAAACATCATTCCCACTACTTAATAAATGATGTGAGATGTCATTCCCAACATCACATATCATGGGAGCATGAAGTATCCTATCCAAAACTAACCAAAATTGTGTCTCATCATCCATTATATAAGGTTAAGTAATAATAATAATAGTCCATTATGTATGAAGTTCTTTATCATAATCGATGGAGTGGTTTCCACCAATTTAGAATTTAATGATCCAAGGGTGTAATCTATATTTTATATAAGGGGAATGTGACATGGTTGTAAAATTCTCTTTCATTTAATTTAAACAAGGAATCTTGAATTAGTTTTAAATCCAACACCAGTTTGAAATTGGTTTGGTCACATGAGAATTTACAAGGTCAAGGACATTCAATAGTACACCCAAGGGTGGAATTTATCAAGGTGGGAATCATCTGAACATAAATAAGGGTCTAATTGGGCATTTTTAGCATGACAAAAAATAAAATTAAGATAAATTTATAATTTTAAATCAATGTACAGAATATCCAATGTTCCAGAATCATGGTTCATGACATAAAGTGAAAAGACTTTAGGGATAGAAACTAGACCACCTAACTTATGGATGAAGATGACTCCTCGTCCATTTTTGGCTTCTGATCCAAGATAGAATGGAAGAAATCAATGAAATAAAAAAACCCTAAAAATTAGTAATATTAGCTCACCTATAAATATCATTCATGATAGATAGATAAATTGAGAAGGGAAATAAGAGGATCAAATCACATAGCGTTAGAAAACGAGCTCGTACCCGAGTGGTAAGGGCTCCTGCTTGGCATCCAAGAGACCTAGATTCAAAACCGGGTGGAGGAGAATTTCTGGGGCACTGTAGTTGTACTATATCAATACTGTAGCAGGCATTATTCAGTACTATAGCAGCCGAAACTATTCACCCAATTTGGGCCTTCAGGCCACCGGTTTGGGCCTCGGGTCTCACAGGGCCTTCGTTTCATCAAAGTCCTTCGGGCCACAAAAAGACCATGGAGTATCCCAATTCACACAGAGCATTCCCCAGAAGAGGATTAGAGCAAAAATAACAGTCACCAGATGCAGAGCTAACTGGATTGCCAGAATGAGAGGGTATGGAAACCGCCATCGGGACCAAGCACCGTGCAACTTTGTACGAGGCAATGCTAGCCGATCAGCAATGAAAGGTGGGGAACTAAAGGCGATTAATGATGCATACATTAGGGGATGGGCAGTTTTAGTGGGCTGGGCCTACGGGTCATGTATTGGGCATGGTATGCCTCTGGGCCTTTGGGTCATGTATTGCGAGTCATGCTGGGCCTTGTGACTTGGGACTATGGGTCATGTACAGGTTCCCCTTCAACCCTTAAAAGGGGGGTTATCTATAATAAAAAAAAAGAAGGCCTTCAGGCCATTAGGGTCATAGCATTAGCTATCTACTAATGATGGGAGAATCAGAGACCATATGAAGATCCAAGCTCAAATACTAAGATGGAACCAGGAGATTGATCTAAAAAGTGAAAGGAGCCTACTTTTTATAGAGTGGAAGATAAACATGGTTTAATACATTAAAGGAGGTATGGGTGAAAATTTAATTTCACCCATTCTTAATAGGCATATGGTTTGACCACATGGTTTTTCAAACATGCACCTAAACTGTGTGGCACCACCGTTTAAGTGGAACTACCCTTGTGGCATGGTTTTTCTGAACCTTTTAAAACTCATTCACCTTATTGAAAAATCTCTACATCACTATGCATAGTTTTTCCAAACCGTACGACCTCTGGTGAATGATTTTAACAAACTGTGCACCTAGTCTGTTTCCCCCAAAATCTAGAGCTCCATGCTCTGAACAATTCTCAGATTCTCTCAAACTCTCTCTTAACCTCTTAGTCACATCCCTAAAGATAAATATAAAGGTTCAAATCACAATTTAAACTTTCCATACCTCATGAATTTTTTTTGGTATATTACAATCCCCGCCCTCCTTACTCTCTACAGTTTTCTCTAAGGTTCTATATCTCTACAATTCCAACATCCACATCAGAAGATGTCTCTATCATAGTTTTAATGACATAATTTAAAGAATTTAGTAATAGGAACAACATACTACCATCATATACATCTTTATAAGATAAATTTCTCATATACCATGCACTCTCTCTTTCCCATTTACCCATACTTAACAGTCAATATCATGTACATATAGGGTCTACATCATTTCATTTCACTTTTATTTAATAAATGTTTTATAATTGAGGATAAGAAATATGAAATTTCAATTAAAATTTATAATATAGAACATTTTATAAGGTTTAATTGGAATTTTACTTAACTAATATTGTGTAGTAGTATGTTAAGTAACTATAATAATAAATTTTCATCCATTTTAAGATTCTATTAAATAAGATTCCTCCATAAAGTCATATGGAAAAAATTCATATAGGTTGATGAAAACACTTTAATTAACCGACCTAAGTACTGTAGAAATGTAATAGATCCTATGAAAACATTGTAATGAAATTTTAAACTTACATGCCTCATTTAATGCATAAACCCAACCCTCTTTCCTTTTAGGTCAAGTGATAGAATCCCACAAGTCATAACCCCATAAATCAAGTGTATCAATCTTGGTTAAATCATACTACTATAAAAGGGAAAAGAAAGAACTATAATCTCATACCTGGTATCTTAGAAATACCTTATACATGGGTTAGATAATTCCAGGCATGAGTTTCATATCAAGTTCTAAAAATGTTATATCTCCATTCCACCTTACTCAAATAGTAAAAGAAATGAAAAAGGATGTTCTACAATCACTTTGTAATGTCCTTGTCTAGGTTCACTCTATAGTAACATGACCAGAGTTCTATAGGATCACAGGTGTGCCTTTATATATGTCACATGCTTCTGAATGGAAGTAAGGGACTTAGTTGTTACCATGGGGACACTATACCACTGTATAAGTGTATGAAATAATAACAAAAATCTTATATATATAATATATGCAACCAAATGAGTAAACAACACACCTCAAGGAAAGTTACAATAATAATATACATATTCCATACTATAAAAAAATGAATGTTGTATAAGTTATTCAATATATATATATGGAATCAACATCCCATGTCGACAGATCATATGCATCATAGCACAAAAAAGAAAAAATATATTAAAAACTATGAAGATGCAGTAAAAGTAATCCTGATCCTGGTCCCATCTCCCATTCTTTACACTAATTAATAGTTCAACCATTGGTTATAATTCATTTTCCCTTCTCCAACATTATAACCATAAAGTATGTTTAGGTACCCACATTAGCTCAGGTAGGGTGTTAGTAAAACATAGTAGGCCACCGCCTATGGTATCTATAAAAGTATCTTGTTTAAGATAGAGTTCATGATAATGTAAAATAATTAAATAATTAAAACATAATAAATAACCATCTCTATTCATTTCTTTATATGGAGACACCTTGGATTAACCCTACTTCCTTCGATCAATGTCGGATGTCTCAAAACAGAATACCGTCGTCTAGAACCTGGGGGCATACACTACCCACCCAAGAACCCAAAGAACATCTTTTGGAAACCAAGGGGAAAGCACCCCCACCTAGGAAATCTAAGTAATATCATCTAAAAAATAAGGGGTGAACACTTCTTCTAGGAAATCTATGTAACATCATCTAGAAAAATAGGGGAAAACACCCCTACTCAAGAAATCCTAATACATTATCTGGAAACACAAGGGTGAGAACCCCCACCTAGTAAATAGAAGTACATTATCAATAGACCTTGTGTAATGCCAACCTACCCATAAAATATAATTTAAATCATCTTGAAACTTAGGGGGGGAAAAAACTCCACCTCAAGAATCTAAGTACGCCATATGGAAACTTGAGGGAAATATCCCTCAACCTGGATATACAAGTAACATCACCTAGAAAGTAGGGGCACACACCCTCTCCCAGAAAAATCCATAAAACATCATCTGCAAACCTGGGTGAGAACACCCATGCCTAGGAAATCTAAGTACATCATGGGTCCCATCACAATTTTTTAAAATTTTCATTTCAATTTTATTCAAAACATACCATATCATTATCATTTCTTATTTTCATCCACCATTTCATTAATTATCTAACACATAATAATTCATTTTCATTTGGAAAATTTACCAATTATTCTGTTCTAGAAAGAGGTTTCATTTCTATATATTTTTCCCATCCCATGAGTCATCTCAAGCATTTATGTTCACCCAGGTCATCTCATAGTTCCGAGCACCCATTAGTTCACCCCTTAAATCCACCATCTTTTCAAAATCCATTCTCAATAGACATAGTGGTCGGGGGTTGGTTCCCACAATTCTTTTATGGGTCGTTGCAGCCCAAATAATAATATTGTACACTATAAAGGAAGCATATTTAGATTTATTTATGTTTTAGGTCAAGGGCACAGTAAGTCCATGTGACCTCATATCACACACATAAGAAAAGGTATAGAGTCTTTGAGGGAGAGTGATGGGCATTTAATTTTTTTTTGTTTTACCACATCATTTTCATTATATTTTATGTGCTTCTTAGCTTAATTTAGACTTTTAATATTTATTTATAATTTAATATTTATTTTATATTGAAATTAGTAATATTTGAAATTTAATTTTGTTTTGTTTATTTTATGCTCAATATATATATATATATATATATATCTAATTCTATGATGTAATTCAACCGACACTACTACAAAAATGGGAAAGGGAAGCGCCCCCTTATAGCAGCGCTAAGAAAAACTGCTAATAAAGGTTACCGGACCTCCGCCGCCCTCGCTTCTCATTGCCGGACCTCCGCCTCCCGCTGAGTTCACATTGTCGGACCTCTTCCTCCCTCGAGCTTTAGTTTTACGGACCTCCACCGCCCGCAACGCTTTCAAGATTCGGTTTGCAGGACCTCCTTTAAGGCATGTTTTCCAAATCTTTTTTCAATATTGTTCTCCTCTCCCATTTGTATATCATTTTTTTAACAAGATTTTTTATTCTATGGGTGAGTATTATGGATTTACCGATTGAAGAAAATGGACCATACTTGATGGAAAATGATGTAAAGGGGATGATTCACATGTGTTTACTAATTTTCATTATATTTCTCAAGAACATGGTTCTTGTTTACTTTTATTATTGAAAATCATCATTGTTTTTTGGTGGGGTTGTTTGACAAGTTTTTTATTATTTTGGTTGTGATAGATTCCATTGGGGGAAAATGTGAGATGGTTGAGGTGGTAAATCGTGCAGTGGGGAAGCATCAGCCTTTCCATTGTTAAAAAGATGTAATGAGTGGGTTATTGTGGGAGATGACATCGTTAGTTGATATGGGTTTTCCTTTTAGTTTCACAGTGACATAGAATATAGTTGTTAGTGATGAAATTGAAAAGGGTTTGGTGGGAATTGAATAACTTCATGGATAAAAATGAAATGGTGGCTATAAAACTATGCTCACCCCCTACGCGATGAGTGTATCAGGTGGTTCCCTCTTCTAAAATTCAAATATGTGAGTTCCTTTACCGAGATATAAACCTATGACCACTCTTAATTCAGGAAACATCCAACTCTAGGTGATAATCCTAGGTTACCTTAGCTGACGAGAATATGAAGTCCCTATGTTATGGGAATATGAGATATTCTTTATCTCCCAAATAATGTTCCCTTGATTATACCTCATGAGATTATAAATAGATTCATTAGGGGATATGCCTAAGAATCCCCTAAGTGATGATCATAAGATCTATTATTCATCTCCTAGGTAATGATCCTAGGATTATACCTCACATGAGGAGCATGAGATTCCTTAGGCGATGTGCCAAAGAATCCCCTATGTGATGAGCATACGATCTCTAAACACTTCCCTTAGTAGATGATCTTATGTTCTTACCTGGTGTGATAAGAACACGATTCATTAGTTGATGAATATACAAATCCTTATGTGCTATGAATATATTTTATGAACCAAATTGGTGTATATTACTCACATAAAAAATGTGATCCACCTTGTGTAATGAGCCCAAATATCTAATTCAAATGGGCCTTATTCTATGGGAACCATACATATTAGGCCATACTCTAAATGAAAACATTCCCACACATAGAGGACCATATTCACTTAGTGGTCCATACTCTTACTAGTTGAAAAAACCCTATACCACATGGAGTCATATTTTTTGTGAATCCAAAATACACTCATTAGGCTATATCCCCTTTTAGTTAAACCAAAAATGTCTTATCACAAATATTTACCATACTAACTTTCACTTGGTATCATTCAAAAAATCATCTATACAAATTGATGTTAAACTATATCAATTATTTATTATTATAAGTACATTGAACATGGTTGTGATAAATACCCTCGGTGAATTCACTAACCCATGACATGTTGGAGGATGGTTTTAGGGGGTCACTAGACTATAATATACTAACCAATAGAGGGGTCTAAATGGGTATAGGCCATGAAATAGTGTTATAAAAGAATTTTATTAGGAGATATGATGGGGTTTGATGTTAGGAACATTTGAGGATTTCAATGGTTTGGTTTAGAAAGTATTTCATTCGAATTCATTGGTATGTTTTGGGTGTACCTTTCCTTAGGTTTCAAATTATGCTCTTAGTGGTTCTTCATGGTTAGTGGTTGTAGTCTCTTATTTGGGTGAAGGGATGTGTTCTTAGTATATTTACATCTTATGATGTTCTTCATGGTTAGTGGTTGTAGTCTCTTATTTGGAGATGTATGATGTTCTTGGTGAGGGCCACTATCTAGATAGTGGTGTTGTTGAATATGAGAAAGCATCGATGTAGTTGGAGATGTATGATGTTCTTCATTTGAGTAGAATCATTCAGATTCCAAGTGGGTGTTTCTATACTATATCTTCTTTTTGGGATTCATGTGTTTCATGAATTCATATTTTATCTATTTGAAGTTGGTTAGACATGTTTTGATCATTTTGAAGCACAAAACAACCCTATTAATGAAAATAATATATGGAATGGATGGTATGTTGTTGTGAATTAACCCTTTTCATTGAAATAAATAAGGTTTCCTTCTAGCCAGCATGAAATCCACTAACCTATTCTCAAATACCATGTTTTTCCATCTAGTTTGGGGTATTTTGATTCACTCCCCCCTTTTGGTTTCCATTTCTTCTTGGCATGGCCATCAGGAACGGTTTCACTTCCACCAGCAGTGAGTATTTAGGCATGATGAATAAATACTAATGGTTAGGCTCTATTAATCTCCATTTTTATAAGGAAGTGGTTCTCTTCTACTGTATTTGGAATTCTTGTTTTGTGTAATTGAACCATAAATACTAATATTTGAGATTCAAATAGGATGGAGATGAATAAAGATTGGATGGATTCTAATCGTTTAACAATAGAGTACGAGAACGAAGTGAAAGAGTTCACCAAGTTTTCAAAGGATCACGCAAAGGATCCTTCTAAAATACTTTGTTCGTGTTTACGTTGTTGTTATTCTAGACTACTTACTCCAGAGGAGTTGGAAGAACATTTGATATGTCACGGAATAGATCAGAGTTATAAATGTTGGAATAAACACGGAGAAAAAGCGAATGTAGCTACTAGCTGGGATAAAACTACATTTTATGGATCGTCAGATATGAATACAAATATGGATAATGAAGAAGACCGTATGGAGGATGTGATTATAGATGTCAATGATGATGAAGATCATATTGAGGAAAAGACAAAGACAATTCAAGATGAACTCCGTGATTGCCCAAAATTGTTTGAGAAGTTAAAGAGTTGTGCAAAGACTCCATTGTATGCTACTTGCACTAGGTATACAACATTTTCAGCTGTACTGAAGTTATATAAATTGAAAGCAGGAAACAGATGGAGTGATTTCAGTTTTACGGAACTACTTGCTCTCTTGAATGACATGATCCCGGAAGATAATGAGCTCCCAAGCCGGACATATGAAGCTAGACGAATGCTACGCTCGATGGGAATGATTTATGAAAGAATACATGCCTAGCCGAAAGACTGTATATAGTTTCGCAAAGAGAACAAATCACTTACAGAATGCCTAAAGTGTGGTGCTTCTCGATACAAGAAAGATAAATCCAATCCTACGAAAGTTGTATGGTACTTTCCAATCCTTCTAAGGTTTAGGCGTCTATATGGAAGTGAAGAAACTACAAGACAATTGTCGTGGTATGCAGATAAAATAAATAAAGATGGGTTATTATGTCATCCGACCGACTCTCCTTAATGGAAGAAAATTGATCATGAGTATCCTGAATTTGGAAAAGAGCCGAGAAACCTTCGTCTTTCATTATCTACAGATGGAGTGAATCATTTTTGTTTTCAAACCAGCACTCATAGTACATGTCCTGTTATGTTGGTAAATTATAACTTTCCACCCTGGTTATGCATGAAGCATAAATTCATCATGTTATCTATGCTTATATCAGGACCAAAACAACCAGGTAACGATATTGATGTTTATCTGGCTCCTTTGATCGAGGATTTGATGTTATTGTGGTACTCAGGTGTAATGTTGTATGATGCTTATAAAAGTGAATACTTCACGTTGAGAGCGATGTTGTATGGGACAATAAATGATTTCCTTGCTTATGGAAATTTGTCAGGATATAACATTAAAAGAACTCAAGGGTGTCCCATGTGAGAAGAAGATACAGAATCAATTAGGTTGAAACATTCATCGAAACCTGTGTTTCTAGGACATCGTAGATTTCTACCTCGTCGGCATAAGTACCGATCTTGGACGACATCATTCAATGGAAGTTCAGAAAAACGCACAACACCGTCTCCACTAACAGGTGATCAGCTGTTTGAGAAATTAAAAGATCTGAACACTATTTTTGGTATTCCATTTTCAAAAAACCTTACAAAAATCAGTTGGAAAAAGAGATCAGTTTTTTTTGAATTACCATACTAAAATTGTTTGTACGTCATACATTTTCTTGATGTGATGCATGTGGAAAAAAATGTATGTGACAGTGTTATCGGAACGTTGCTAAATTCCCCTGAAAAAATAAAATATAGAATTAAGGCAAGGTTGGACATGTTTGACATGGGAATATGAGAAGATTTGGCTCCCGTGAAGGGTGAAAATAGAATGTTTCTTCCTCCATCTACTTATACTCTTTCTAGGGAGGAGAGATATCAGTTTTGCAACTTCTTCAATGATGTAAAGGTTCCAGAGGGGTAGTCATCAAACATCAAGAACATTGTGTCAATGAAATATTTGAAGTTAAAAGGTTTGAAATCACATGATTGTCACGATTTGATGCAAGATCTAATTCCTATAGCTTTACGTTGCATTTTTCCCAATAATGTTCGTCATACGTTAACCAAACTTTCTTTCTTTTTCAAAGCTATATATAGCAAAGTTTTAGACCCGGGGAAATTTCCAGCTATGGAAAAAGAAATTGTCATCTTATTATGTGAATTAGAAATGTTCTACCCACCAACATTATTTGATATGATGGTTCATTTGATGATTCACTTGGTGAGAGAGATTTGACTTTGTGGTCCTGTGCACTATAGATGGATGTATCCTGTTGAACGGTATATGAATATTTTGAAAGGGTATGTCAAAAATCGATGTCGGCCAGAGGGTTTTATAGTAGAGCGATATATTTTTGAGGAAGCCATTGAATTTTGTACTGAATAACTATCCGATGTGGAAAGCATTGGTCTCCCGAAATCTCGTCACACTGGACGCATTGATGGTGAGAGAATTTCTGGAAGAGAAGTTGTGACAATCAGTATTACAGATCGGGAGCAGGCTCATCTTTATGTTTTTCATAACAGTTGGGAGGTTTCTCCATATATTAAAACTCACAAAGAAATTCGTAGGTAGTTGAATCCATAGAGGGCTGAAAAATGGTTATCAGATACACATAATCACTAGATTATAGGATGGTTTCAGGACCATATTTTTAAGCAGTTGGATGAAAATCCGAATTCAATTTTAGAACGTCTTCGATGGCTAGCCGCTGGACCAAGTGTGTATGTATTATCTTACAGTGGTTATGTAATTAATGGTTATACATTCTATATAGATGAACATGATGAAGATAGTACCATGAAAAATAGTGGAGTTACACTAGTGGCTGAAGCGATGCATGTTTCTAGAAGTAAGGACAAAAATCAAATTTATGAAAATATGTCATACTTTGGAATTATCAAACTAATATGGGAGTTGGATTATACGACATTCCAATTGCCGATTTTTCAATGAAAATGGATTGATAACAACAGTGGTGTTAAAATAGATGAATGGAGATTTGTGAAAGTTGATTTTAGTAAAGAAGGGTACAAAGAAGAATAGTTTATAATGGAATCAAAAGCGGTACAAGTTTTTTATGTTCCAGATCCCGCAAACCGAAAGTGGTCGATTGTTCTGTTATCGTCCAAAACTACTGAAGGTTCTGATGAAAATTCAGTTGAGGAAGATCCATTTAGTGGTACATCACAATCATTTCGGAGCGGTCCCAATGAAGATGATGTTTTGTATGTTAGAGGAGACCACAATGAAGGGATTTGGATAGTCGATAGAGGTGTAAAATCCCTTCAACCTTTGAAAAAAATAAAGAGAGTTCAGTAAACAGGTTATATTTTGTTTTTAATATAGATCTTGTTATCTCATGTTATTATCTTATCATTACTGAATTTATGTAATCTGAATTAACTATTCAACCACTTTTTCAGATAATGACTTCTGCACATTCTGATGCTCCTAACCTTGAGGCTGAACAATTTTCTCAAGCAGCTAATGCTGCGGTTGCTGCTGCTCCTGTAGCTCATTCTGCTGCTGCTGTTGCTCCTGTTGCTGCTCCTACAGCTCATGCTGTTGCTTCTGTTTCTCCTGCTGCGGCTCCGGTTGCTCCTGCTGCTCCTCCTGCTGCGGCTCCTACTGCTGCTGCTCCTCCTACTGCTGCTCCTCCTATTGCTCCTCCTGCTGCTCCTGCTGCTGTGGCTCCTGCTACTCTTAGTGTTGAGGTCCAACAACCATCAACACATGTCGTTGATACCATTCTAGATGAACATATAGATGATGTTGATATCGATGAAATGGTCGGGAATGAAGGACCAACATCGCAGAAATCACAGGTGCGTCGTAGTTTGACGGTGTTAGCCAAAATTCTTAAGGCGAAAAGCAAAGACATCAAATTTGAAGTCGAATGGAATGCACGAAGCCAACATGTGAATCCCAACAAGGCTATGTTTAGCAGCTACATTGGAATTGTCACTCGGCAATGCGTGCCGATTGACATAGATACATGGCACCATGTTGTGTTCGGGCTGAAGGCTGTGATCTGGGAAGAAATTACAGTAACATTATTAATTTATTTCTTTAATTTACTAGAAAATAAAATAATGAAACAATGTCTTAATCTTCTCAATCTCCTGCAGAGTACATTTATAGTAGACGATTCACACAAGGATTATGTACTAAGGCTTTTAGGAAAGATTCATTGAGGTTTTCACACTATTTTAACAAGATGTCACCTCAAATATTCTAAAGGTAAAATAAGCCTGCACCCACCCATTGTCTACGCTCACCTGATATCCCAAGAAGCATGGGATGCATTTATTGGCCGTCGTGGGGATGAGAAGTTTCAGGTACATTGTGAGTGATAATACGTTGTTTGAGGATACCTGTATTCATCACTTTGATTGTCAATATTTCATTTATGAAATAAAAACTCTGTACTGAAAATAAGGAACGTGCTTCAAAACCAACATACCCCTATCGTAAAGCAAGGATGGGGTACGCTTCATTAGAAAAGAAAATGGTATGTATTTTAAATTTACAATAATATTGTTAGGTGCCAATAAACAACATAATAATTATTTTTCTATGTTTATATGTAGATTGATGAGTCTAAAACCAAATACACTTCCATCCCACGTCATGTGCTATGGAAGGAGGCACGTGTGAACAAAGATGGGAAGTTAGTAGATGAGAACACACAGAAAGTGTGGGAAATATGTGTAAGTATGACACGATGATAAAATAATTTGTTTAAAATTTCCATTACATAAAAATAATTAGTTATTTTCCTATATTCGATAGTCACAGGAATCAGCTACTCCTGTAGCTGATACAAACCTATTATCGACCGATTTGAAGCAGCCAGAAAAATACGGTCATGTCAGAGGTTTAGGGTTTGGGGTGACACCCCGAGTATATTTTGAGAAGAAGAAAAAAAATGGATGATACAGATGAAAAATTGGAACAAATTAGCGAAAAAATATCAACCCTTGAATAACAATTGCAATGGCAGGGAGAGTTGCTAGCAACTTTTATGGATGGGAAGCAAAGGGAAGCCACAACTCAAGAACAACCGCCGCATGAACATCCCGCCCCACCCCCCACCAGCATTGAGGTGATCCATTCACCTCAAAGAACTATCTTAGCTGTGGTAATCAATATTCTAATAATTGTTCCCATGAAATATGAATCAGACAAACACTGATAATTTTTCTGTAATCATCTTCTACAGGGTGATAATGATTGTGATTTATATCTATCAACACCCACCTATCACCTTGTAGCGAGGGCTACAATGTTCAATATCCCAGATGCCACACTGCATAATAGACCACTTCTGAAAGATCATCTGAAAGTGACGATTACTGTAGCTCATGAGCCAAAGGCAGAGCTACCTATTCCACTTCATGACGATGATATTCATACGGTCGGAAAGGCTATTGGGACATTCATTGCATGGTTGTCACAACTTGCAAGAGTAAATGCGAACAAAGAGGTATTTATTTCCTTTTCTTTTCAAGCTAAACCCTTAACAATTAATGAAAAAAGGGTCTGAACTAATGATTGTTGTTATAGACGGAGAAAGGGAACGAGGTGACAAACGTCAGATCAAAACCATCTAAAGGATCGACCAACCGATCCCAAGGAGCTACTGAAAGCACAATAACACCACTTGTTCTCTTTCCACATTTACTAGCATTGATAACTCATGTGGATACGAAGCTAAAAGATGGTAATAGTCATATATTGGTTTTCGAAGAGAATATATACGGAGAGGAAAGTCAAGATTTTGTTGCTGCTGAAAATGTAAATGAAATCCTTGAAAATGGTTGGATAGGCGTCACAATTGTAAATGTATATATGAGGTATGTTTCCATGAATTGATTTTCCAAAAGCTGATCTAGCGTGAAAATTATGACTAAATTCATTTTATATTGTTGACAGACGCATTTATGAAAAAAAATTGAAGGAATTTTACCATGATCCAAGATTTGGACTGGTTAGTCCTCATATCACATCAACACCCCTAACAAAAATAGATCCATAAAAAAGGGGTGAAATATTGAACGACTTGATGAAAACATTTGAACGTAGGATTACAGATGACAGACTTTTCCTAATACCAACCATGCAGGGGTAATAATCTACGATTAAATCATATCAATTATATTTTCACTTCTTTTATTACTTATTCCTTTTTGTGTTTTTAGGAAACATTGGTTGCTAATTGCGGTGAACTTGGATACTCCGAAGATTTATTTTCTGGATTCAAAGAAAGGATATCCATCAAACCGACCAGACATGGTGGAGTTTGTGAATCTGTAAGACACTACATCTTACGTTTTAGGTCTAAACATCAAGTAATATAATTTATATTATCTTTTACTAATAGGGTGGTTTATCATTATCATCTAAAAAAAGGAATGAGGCCAAGGTCTAAGCATAAGGAGGCAAGCAAGTACTACATCTGGACAAATATCAGGGTATATATAATAAAATTTCACTATCCAAACACATTTAAACACAAGTTACTTATTCTCCTAATGATCAATTTTTTTTGCAGTTTCCAAAACAAACAAACGATAATGATTGCGGTTATTATGTTTTTAAATTTATGAAAGAGATCGATTTTTATCAGCAAACTAGCATCCCTAAAGAAGTATTTTTAGAAACAACTACTAGTTCGTTTAAGTTATTTATTAATTCTTTATTTTTTTTATTTTGCAGTACTACTATGACTGCCGAAAATCCTCATACTCACAAGACGATATAGATGTGTTCAGAAATGAGTGGTTCACATACCTGATGGAAGATTGTACACAAATACAATGAAGATCTCATTTGGGGACATGTACAATTTGTTGTCATTTTTGAGAGGGGTTAAGGGGATCAAAAGATGAAACATTGTTGTATGTAAATGTTCTTAGGAAAATTGTAATTGTTATTCAATAAAACTACCTTTCTCCAATGAGTCATTTTCCCATTTTAACAGATGATATGCACTAGAAACATGCAAGAATGATGAACCACTCAAAGGGTCTCTATTTTGTTTAAAATGGACAAGATTTTAAGTGAAAACAACAACTGACCTATGAAAATCTGACCAAACGCATTCGGATTGCATTGATCTTTTATAAGAACGATCCAAGGGTCCTTGGTGATGTGTACGAGTCAACCCCACCTCAATTCGAGGCACGGTGTGGCCGCTAGCACTCAAAGGGTCTCTATTTTGTTTAAAATGGACAAGATTTTAAGTGAAAACAACAACTGACCTACGGAAATCCGACCAAACGCATTCGGATTGCATTGATCTTTTATAAGAATGATCCAAGGGTCCTTAGTGATGTGTACGAGTCAACCCTGCCTCAATCCGAGGCACGGTGTGGCCGCTAGCACTCAAAGGGTCTCTATTTTGTTTAAAATGGATATGATTTTAAGTGAAAACAACAACTGACCTATGTAAATCTGACCAAACGCATTCGGATTGCATTGATCTTTTATAAGAACGATACAAGGGTCCTTGGTGATGTGTACGATAGTTGACATTCTTAGAGAAGATTTTCTGGAAGAGTATAAGAGACATGAAGCAATGAATATCATTAGAGTGTTGGAGCAAATGTGGTTTCTACAAATAATGTGGCAATCGGCTTGTGCAACGTGGCCTAAGTTACAACTTGGAGGTATTCTACTTTATTTTTTTTCTGGAGGGTTTTTGTGTAAATGAATTTTGGAATGATCATTGCTATTCATTGTCTTTTAGGTTTTTTTGACAGCCGAGGGGAAAGGGTGGGGTCTGCAGACATTGGAGGATATGTCGAAGGGTGATTTTGTGTGTGAATATGTTGGAGAAATGGCCTCTTTGGCCTTCATGCTCCCTGAACCCCGATCACCATCGGGGTTCAGGGAGCTTGAAGAGAAAAGAGGCCATTTGGTTAGATGTTAGATACTATGGAAATGTTTCAAAAATATAGGATGTAACTTCCCATAATGTCACCCTTCGACATATCCTCCAATGTCTGCAGACCCCACCCTTTCCCCTTGGCTGTCAAAAAAACCTAAAAGACAATGAATAGAAATGATCATTCCAAAATGCATTTACACTGAAACCCTCCAGAAAAAAATATAGTACAATACCTGCAAGTTGTAACTTAGGCCGTGTTGTACAAGACGATTGCCACATTGTTTGTAGCAACCACATTTACTCCAACACTCTAATGATCTTCATTGCTTCATGTCTCTTATACTCTTCCAGAAACTCTTCTCTAAGGAGGTCAACTATCGTGTACGCATACTCACCTTCAAATTCATGGGTTCAAGTACAAGGAACGGATGAAGATAAACAATTTCTAAAACAAGTTGATCAACATGCATCATCCTCAATGGAAGTAAGATATAAATTCACATGGATGTTCTTAAATATATGATTTTTATGTATATAGTGAAAGGGTGGTTGATGTTCATTGTTGATGTTGTTCATCTACGAGACTTTCACCTTCTCTTCTCCTCTCGCTATGTCTTGGACATCATGCAATAGCCTTATATCATGTGGGGTAAATTGAGGTTGTTGAGCAACTATGGCACCACATGATCTTTCATGTCCAGTTCCCTCAGGATTGTTTTTCTAATCAAGATGCCTCTAATCATTAGTTGCGTGTAAAGGTGGTGCGGCAGCCTCTATGATAGATTGGAAGTTGACCAACCCATTTGATGAACAAGATGGGATGCTAAATCTGACATTAAGAGCATCCAATATAGAAAATTGTTCCAATGATTCTTCAAGTGAGGCTACATTTAAAGATATTTCCTGTGTTTCATCAAGCGAGTCAGTTCCTAGTTCTAAAAAGCATTCACAAACATCACTCAACAGTTTCCTCAAGGATAAACTTGGGTTCATGGCTTTGTATGATCAAAGAGATCTATCCTCTACTACTTTTACAACCTATGTGGTACATGTTTCAAATTCCTCCAGGAAAAAGGAACAAATGTGGTGAGTTGTAAGACACATCTATTTGATGTTTTGAAATGTTAATTATGTTTTGAAAATGGGTTCAATCTTTGAGGAAAAGTTGAATCGTCCTTTATTCATGTATGGATGATGGATTCACATCCATTCCAAGTGGTTTTGATGGAAAGGATGGATGATAACATTGGTTGGTGTTCTCATGGATGTCTAAGAATGGTAAGTTAAAAAACATGTTGGGTATGTTGTGGAGTTTTAGTTGGGGTTCTAGTGGTTCTTTCCCGACGATGGAGGTGTTAAACATCAGATGGTGGTGTTTGTGAGCTAAAGAGTATAGTGGGGAGCACCATAGAAATTAAGTGGTCGGTTGATGACATGATAAGAATTTTGAATTAGATAGTCTTGGGTAAAATCCATATTGGTGTTTATATCGGTTGAGTACATTGAGATGAAGGTTGTGGTTGGGTTGTGTTATGGGTGTTTGAGGCAATGTAAGTATTTAATGGTACCTTTATGTTTTTCATAATGAATAATTAGTATATCAAATTTGGATTGCATTGATATTTTATAAGAATTATCCAAGGGTCCTTGGTGATGTGTACGAGTCAACCCCGCCTCAATCCAAGGCACGGTGTGGCTGCTAGCACTCAAAGGGTCTCTATTTTGTTTAAAATGGACAAGATTTTAAGAGAAAACAACAACTGACCTATAGAAATCCAACCAAACGCATTTGGATTGCATTGATATTTTATAAGAACGATCCAAGGGTCCTTGGTGAAGTGTATGAGTCAACCCCGTCTCAATCCGAGGCACGGTGTAGCCGCTAGCACTCAAAGGGTCTCTATTTTGTTTAAAATAGACAAGATTTTAAGTGAAAACAACAATTGACCTACGGAAATCCGACCAAACGAATTCCAATTGCATTGATATTTTATAAGAACGATCCAAGGGTCCTTGGTGATGTGTATGGGTCAAACCTGCCTCAATCCGAGGCACGGTGTGGCCGCTATCACTCAAAGGGTCTCTATTTTGTTTAAAGTGGACACGATTTTAATTGAAAACAACAACTGACCTACGGAAATCTGACCAAATGTATTAGGACTGCATTGATATTTTATAAGAACGATCCAAGAGTCCTTGGTGACATTTATGAGTCAACTTCGCCTCAATATGAGGCATGTTGTGGCTACTATCACTCAAAGGGACTCTATTTTCTTTGAAATGGACAAGATTTTAAGTGAAAACAACAACTGACCTACGGAAATCCGACCAAACGCATTCGGATTGCATTGATATTTTATAATAACGATCCAAGGTTCCTTGGTGACATGGAAGAGTCAAACCCGCCTCAATCCGAGGCACGGTGTGGCCGCTAGCACTCAAAGGGTCTCTATTGTGTTTAAAGTGGACAAGATTTTAAGTGAAAACAATAACTGACCTACAGAAATATGACCAAACGCATTCGGATTGCATTGATATTTTATAATAACGATCCAAGTGTCCTTGGTGACGTGTAAGCGTCAACCCCTCCTCAATCCGAGGCACGGTGTGGCCACTAGCACTCAAAGGGTCGCTATTTTGTTTAAAATGGACAAGATTTTAAGTGAAAACAACAACTGACCTACGGAAATCCGACCAAACACATTCGGATTTCATTGATCTTTTATAAGAATGATCCAAGTGTCCTTGGTGACGTGTAAGAGTCAAACCCGTCTCAATCTGAGGCACGGTGTGGCTGATAGCACTCAAAGGGTCTCTATTTTGTTTAAAATGGACAAGATTTTAAGTGAAAACAACAACTGACCTACGGAAATCCGACCAAACACATTCAGATTGGATTGATCTTTTAAATGGGGGGTCATGGAATGTGATATATCAGGGGCCTCATATATATCAAGTCATGGTTGTCCTGGTATACTAGGGTGATCATGTGTTTGGGTCTATGATACTTATGGGCTTATATCTGGATGAAACTACTCCCATTTGGGAGGGTGGATATGCTTATGATTGTTATTCCTTAAATGAGAATAATCTCATAGGGGAGGGATGAGATGTATATAGGTATTATTCCCCAAATGAGAATACAACCATAGGAGTGGGATGAGATTATTATCGGGAATATTCACTAAATGAAAATAATCCCATAGGGGAGGGCTGAGATGATTATATAGATTATGCCTCAAATGAGAATACACCCATATTGGAGGGTTGATATGCTTCTAGGGATTATTATTTGGATTATAATACTCCCATATGGTAAAGAATATATGCTTCTTAGTATTATTCCCTAAATAAGGGTACTCCCATAGTATAGGGATGAGATCCTTGTAGGTCTTATGCCTTGGAATTGGAAGAACACATATGGGTGGTTTGAGATACTGTTTAGGGTATTCCCTGGATGAGAAAACTCCCATAAGTGGATTTCCATGATGGAGTATAAATAAAACTCACATATTGGAGGTCGATTATAATTATGTATATATTGGGGAGACCATGGTATATTATATGTTTTGTGTGGTTCCTATGATGTACTTAGAGAAACCCTAACATTGGATGAAGTAGGTATGGTTGATCAAGATTTAATACTTGAGAATCAATGTGTCTTGATGTAGATGGGGTAGGACTTGGTCAAACTATATTTTTATAATGTCGACACGATCCTTGTGAAATACTTGGTAAAAGTTCAGCACTTGGAAAATTAATTTGGGTGTAATCATGGTCATGGATTTGAGGATCAATGATGATTTTTTATTAGTTTTATTCTAGTTATTTCTCAACTAGGTTGTGCATATTGCCTGATCATGCACTTACAATAGCCTATTGCAGGTTTAATATTGGGGGTTTATTAATGAGATTCATCCCCCCCAAGTATGTGCACCTCAGTGTGTGTACAAACCTTATAACTTCTTTGAGGTTGAGAACATGATGCATAGTGGATAGAGAAAAGTCCAAATATTTATGTATTGATAAAACACACCCATGTGGAGCATTAGGATTGAACTGGAAAGCCCCCCAGACACCCCCTACCCCCCCTTGGATAGCCACCCCAAACCCTTGAATAGCCCCCAAACCCCCTGAATTCTGAATTGATTTCTTTAAGTACTTGATTAACTTATAAATTATGTGTTAATGGTGTACAAGTATAATTTTTGTATGGGTATACTTGGTCTAATTTGCTTATGATTTATGAGTTAATTTTGTATGGGTATACTTGATTTAATTGGCTTATTGAGATGCTGTTTTTTTTGCAGGTGTTCGGGTGTGCTGCTGCAGATTTATCGTTGCATCAGAGAGGGCATTTATCAGCGTTCTTTTAGTGGTGATAAATCGTTCTTTTATCAGCGCTAAAAAAGCGCTGATAAACTACACCTTTATCAGCGCTAAAGAAGCGCTTGTTTAGCGATGATAAATGGTTGTTTTATCAGTACTTTTTTACCGCTGATAAAGTAACCCTTTATCAGCGCCGAGCTTTACAGTGCCTTTTTAGCGCTGTTAAAGCCCGTTTGTAGCGCTGTTAATGCCCATTTTTTGTAGTAGTGCGACCGTGGATTTAGGAATCCAATTTTCAAAGGTCACTGAATTGACCTTTGAATCCGCTGAAGAACACCAAATCCAGTGTTACCGAAGTTGAAGAAACCCTATTTCTATACCAAACAAGAACAAACAGAAGTCACACCAACACCGGGGTTTCGATTCTGAACCGAAGCTGAGTTGAAGATTCTGGATGAAAATTTTCTATTGAAGGAACCCATGCCCCTGAACCAAAACATCGATGCCCCAAGTCCAAGGTTTCATCATCAAGGATGGATGCTGGCAATCTCTGATGCTTGTGGAAGTTCGAGTCGTTTCCAAATTCATTTGTATCGAAAAAACTCGAAGAAGACGAATCAGAACATGTGAGTGCCACCATTTGAGCCTAATCCGCCACTGTTTGAATTCGTCTTTGTGAGGGTGATGACTGATCTAAACGCTTTCACGCCTAGATTAGTTTTTGAAGGTGAAGAACCAGGAACTCCATCTAAATCTCGCCGACTGTTGAAGAAGACTTAGCTTCGCTGACACCGTCAAAGCCATCAGTTGAGTCCTCCACCATTTCAAGTGGATACACCGAGATTGTTTCTAAGGCGAAAACGCTTAGCCTCATGAAGATGAAAAATCTGATATAGACTCTATTCCATGCCAAGACGCATTGAAGAAGACACCCCAAAACTGAGATCTTGAGCCGAACCCAAGGCCAGGATCGGTTGACTGAAATCTGGGTTTGAGGACTGGCCGAGATAGATCAAATAAAAGAATTTGAAGTTGTGTCGAGTCTGTGATAAATATTGAAGGTAAGGTTAGGTTTGTTTTATGACGATTTAATTAAAGTGTAAAGCTAGTTATCATGAAAAACAGGTCCAAGCCCGGTTTGAGAAATTATTGAAGACGTACGAGCAGTTGGCATCTACATGCGATTGAAGTCACTATTGGGAAAGATGGAAAGCGATGAACGCGCAAACAACAAAAAACATGAACATGCAGTGGAGAAATATTTTCCTCAAACAGTGGATGTGTAGCGACAGAAATAGGTGCAGAAAATAAAATTGACACCAGAAATTTTAATGTGGAAAACCCAAAAGGGAAAAATCATGGGACCTAGTCCAGAAAGAGGGATTCACTAAAAATAGATAAGTACACAGTAGAGACTCCCCAAAAAATGACAGGGATCTCAAAAGTAATACTTAGAAAAATAGTGGATCAAAGTCAGAGTATAGATGCAGTCTGAATGAAGCCTGAAATGAAGAAAGCAACCTGTTAAAGAAACCCAGATAGATCTGACCGTGAAAGTAGAAGATTGATGTCTGAACAAAAGTGCAGATGAAAAACACCAGGATCGGATCAAAAACCACCGCAAATGAAAGCCGATCTAATCAGAGTAGTTCCACCGGTTGCAGATCTGAAAATTGCACCTTGAAAACACAACTATACTGCCTCCAACCACTACCGAAAGAGGAGCCGCACATCTCATATAAATAGAAGATGATATCTCATGTATCTCCTAAAAGATATCTCATATCTGATTAAAGATATTAAATATATCTCATCAAAGATATAAAATATATCTTCTCAAAGATATCATATATATATTGTCAAATATATAAAAATATTTTTTTTAAAGATATCAGATAAAAAAATATATATATCGGGGCCAGATGAGGAGGCGCCCCAACAAACTCCCCCTCCGACTCAACTAGGGATCATCGCCAACCCTGCAATCAGTCGGAAAGTCTCAAATTTTCCTCTGGGTAAAATCTTGGTCAACATGTCTGACCCATTGTCATCAGTATGGATCTTCTCAAGCTCTAACTGTCTCGAATCAAGAACATTACAGATCCAATGATACCGAACATCGATATGTTTCGACCTTCCATGAAAAGTGGAATTCTTTCCCAAACAAATAGAACTATGACTATATCAAAATAAAACATATCTGTCTTGATTAAAATTGAGCTCTCGAATAAAAGTTTTCATCCACAACAATTCTTTGCATGCCTCTGTAGCTACAATAAACTCTAACTCTGTGGTAGATAAAGCAACACATCTCTGCAACCTAGACTGCCAAGATACACCTCCCCCTGCAAAAGTAATCAAATATCCTGAAGTAGACTTCCTTGAATCGATATCTCCTGCCATATATGAATCTGTAAAGCCACAAAGCACAGGTTCCCCTTTTCCAAAACACAAACTCAGATCAGAAGTACCATGAAGATAACAAAAAATTTACTTCCCTGCCCTCCAATGCTCTCTGCCTGGATTTGACAGAAAATGACTGACTACACCAACTGCATGAGCTATATCAAGTCTAATACATACCATGGCATACATCAAACAACCAATGACAGATGAATAAGGTATGTGTTGCATCTCCTCTCTCTCTTCATTAGTAGAAGGTGACTGACTGGTGCTGATATTAAAATGTAAAGCAAGAGGAGTACTAACCACTTTAGATCTATCCATAGAAAATCTCTGAAGAACCTTCTCAATGTATCTCTCCTAAGATAACCACAATTTCTTGGCCTTCCTGTCACGGTAGATCATCATGCCAAGAATCTGTCTTGTTGGCCCCAAGTCTTTCATCGCAAAAGTCTGGCAAAGATCCTTCTTCAATCTGTCAATTCTAGAAGCATCATGGCCAACAATGAGCATATCATCAACATAAAGCAACAATATAATAAAATCATCATCAGTAAATCTCTGAACAAACACACAATGATCAGAATATGTCTTCCTAAAACTCTGATGAGAAATGACAGATTCAAAATTTTTATACCACTGTCTCGGAGTTTACTTAAAACCATACAAACTCTTCTTCAATCTGCAGACATGATTCTCTTTACCTGTTTCAACAAAACCCTCTGGTTGCTCCATATAAATCTCCTCCTCTAAATCTCCATGGAGGAAAGTTTTCCTCACATCCATCTTCTCAATCTGTAGATCCAAACTAGTAGACAAACCAAGAACAACCTGAATAGAAGACATTTTGGCAACAGGTGAGAAAATCTCATCAAAATCAATACCTTTTTTCTGACAGAAGCCTTTAACAACTAACTTTGCCTTGTATCGGGGAACAAAACTGGATTCTCCATTCTTAATCTGATAAATCCACCGATTTTTCAAATCTCTCTTACCTGTCGATAACTTCACCACCTCAAAAGTGTGGTTGTCATGTAATGATGTCATCTCGTCATCCATTGCCGCAACCCATCTGTCCTTCTGTTAACTTTCGATCACCTCATCAAAAGATTCTGGTTCTCCCCCTTCAATGAGGAGCACATACTCATCAGGTGAATACCGAGTAGAAATGGTACGATGCCGAGATGACCTCCGGAGTGGAACTTTGGGTTCATTGATAACCCCATGAACTGGATCATCAGAAACAAAAGGTGAATCGGGAATATCAAATTCAACCTGTTCACCTTGAGCATCATTCTGCACATCAATGTGATCATCAGAATCAAAAATATGTGGTAAATGTGAATCAGAACCTGGATCAAGACTAACAAAGCCATCAGAAGTTGGAGAAGTGGACTTTTCTCCCTTATCAATATCTACAATAGTATAGTCCTCTTTAAACACTTCATCTCATCTTCTGACAAGTTTCTTCGAAGTAGGATCATAAAACATGTACCCAAACTCATCGTGTTCATAGCCAATAAAAATACACTTCCGTGACTTATCATCCAACTTGGATCTCTCATCTCTAGGCACATGAACAAAAGCCTTGCAACCAAAAACTTTCAAGTGATCGTACCTGATCTTTTTTACATACCAAAACTTATTGGGAGTGTCTGTCTGCAAAGAAAATGAAGGTGATAAATTGATAATATAAGCAGCAGTAAGTAAAGTCTCACCCCAAAAGTGTCCAGGCAACTTTACTTCTGAAAGCAAACAACAAACTCTTTCCAACAAAGTCCTGTTCATCCGCTCAACTACACCATTCAGCTGAGGTGTCTTGGGAGGTGTCTTCTGATGCCGAATACCTTCCTTCCTGCAATACTGATCAAATGGACCACAATACTCTCCCCCATTGTCAATGCGAATACATTTCAATTTCTTTCTTGATTCCCTCTCAGTAGAAACATGAAATCTCTTAAAAACACTATGCACCTGACTTTTGGCATTCAAAACATAAACCCAAAGCTTCTGTGAGTAGTCATCAATAAATGTCACAAAATAAAGACCACCACTAAAGGTATTAGATTTCAAAGGACCACAAATGTCTGAATGTACTAATTAAAGTACCTGTGACTTCCTGTGTGGAGGATGACTGCTGAAACTCAATCTGCTCGGTTTCCCAGCCATGCAATGATCACATGTGTCCAATTTGAAACTCTTCAAATCTGGAAGAAGATTTCGCTTGGCCAAACAACCAAGCCCTTTCTCACTGATGTGAATGAGCCTCTTATTCCACAACTTGGACGAACCACTGCACTCAACAACACAATTAGTATCACATGAAATCGACGCTCTAGTACAGTACAAACCTGACTACTTCTTCCCTCGAGCCACAATCAAAGAGCCCTTGGAAATATTCCATTGGCAATCACCAAAAGTACTGATAAAATCTTCATCATCAAGAACATTGGTAGAAATAATATTCAAGCGAACCTCTGGTGCATGTAGAACATTTTTTAAAATTAGTTTACTTCTAGTACTGGTCTCTAAACAAACAGTCCCGATACCTATGACATCAACATGACCATCATTACCCATCTTCAAAATCCCAAAATTACCTGGGTTGTAAGATGTAAAGAACTCCTTCTTTGATGTCACGTGAAAACAAACACCACTGTCAACAACCCAGCAAGAATGATCAGAATCAATATTAATGGAGTCATAAACAATAACAAGATCACCCCCTGTAGTGGCAGCGACATGATCATCTCCATCGACATTCTTCTTTGGATGATTTTCCTTCATTCTGTTTTCTCTTTTCAGCTGATAACAAAAATTTTTAACATGCCCCTTCTTACCACAATGATGAAATTCAAAATCTCTCTGCTTTGATCTGGATTTGCTTCTACTTTTACTCTATCCTCGACTGTTCTGTCCCTGATTCTTTTCCTGGCTTCTCCCCCTATTCTCTGTGACTAAAAGCTCTGATGATTTCTCTTGAGTACTTCTCCTGAATTCTTCATTCAAAATATCAGACTTAACAAAACTGAATGTCACAACACCATTAGGAGTAGAACCGGTTAGAGTAACATGTAAATTCTCCCAAGAATCAGGTAACGTGTTAAACAATAAAAGTGCTGAAACCTCATCTTCAAAATTAATACCCATGCCAGACAACTGATCAAAACATCCCTGATATTCACTTAAATAATCAGAAATAGACGTACCTTCTCTGTACCTCAAATTCATCATTTGTTTGAGAAGAAAAAATTTATTGTTTCCTGTCTTAGAAGCATAGGTAGTTTCAAGCTTCTCCCACAATGTTCTGGCACGAGAGATGTTGACAATGTGATTCATCACGTTGTCTTCGACCCATTGGCGAATGAAGCCACAAACTATCTCATGATCGAACACCCATTATTCATCTGACATCCTTTCTGGCTTCTGAGTACTAAACACTGGAAGATGCATTCACTTGACAAAAAGCAGATCCTTCATTTTAAGTCGCCACATATGATAATTGGTACCATTAAATAAAATCATCCGGCTATAATTGGATTCCATAATGAATATGAAATAAAAAACAAACCCTCTAATATCAGATGTTGGGAAAGATGGCAAGCGATGAACGCGCAAACAATAAAAAACACGAACGCGTAGCAGAGAAATATTTCCCTCAAACAGCGGATGCGTAGCGACAGAAATAGGTGCAGAAAATAAAATTGACACCAGAAATTTTTTCGTGGAAAACCCAAAAGGGAAAAACCACGGGACCTAGTCCAGAAAGAGGGATCCACTAAAAATAGATAAGTACACAGTATAGACTCCCCCAAAAAAATGACAGGGATCTCAAAAGTAATTCTTAGAAAAATAGTGGATCAAAGTCGGAGTATAGATGCAGTCTGAATGAAGCCTGAAATGAAGAAAGCAGTCTGCTAAAGAAACCAAGATAGATCTGACCGTGAAATCAGAATATTGATGTCTGAACAAAAGTGCAGATGAAAAACACTAGGATTAGATAAAAAACCACCGCAGATGAAAGCCGATCAAATCATAGTAGTTCCACCGGTTGCAGATCTGAAAACCACACCTTGAAAACACAACTGCACTGCCTCCAACCACTACTGAAAGAGGATCCACACATCTCATATAAATATAAGATGATATCTCATGTATCTCCTAATAGATATCTCATATATGATTAAAGATATTAAATATATCTCATCGAAGATATAAAATATATCTTCTCAAAGATATCAGATATATCTTGTCAAAGATATAAAAATATATATTTTTAAAGATATCAGATATAAAAAAAAATATATCGGGGCCAGATGAGGAGGCACCCCAACAGTCACGTTCTCACTAGTGTTAGTGATGACAAATGAATAGTGTTTTAAGTTGGAAGTGCATACAAGTCATCTAAAATAGAGTGCATGTGGATCTCTTATGGTAGTGGGGAGGGTTCAGCTCATATCACATTCTGAATACACTACAATAGATCCAGGTAAGGGATGCATCTTGTTTTAATTGTGCGAAGCAGAAACCACTGATAAAAGGGGGGCACTTTTATCATCACTAGTAAAAAACATTGATAAATCTACCCTTTATCAGTGCTAAAAAAACGCTTATAAATATTTACCATTTATCAACATCTTTTTTAGCATTGATAAATGATAGATTTATCATTCCTATTTTTAGTGCTGATAAAAGTTTTTAATAAAAAATATTTTTAATTTATATAGAATTATTATATATATATATATATTAAAAAATAATGTTTATTTTTATATATTAAATAAAAAACACATGTTTGTAATTAATATATATTTTTTAATAATTGAAATATATATAATAAATGTAATTAAAATAATAAATATATTTATTATATTTATATATTTATATATTTACATATTTATAATTATATATAAATACTTTTTAAATATATATTTATAATTATATATAAATACTTTTTAAATATTTATATTTATAATTATATATAAATACTATTTAAATATGTTTATTTATAATTATATATATATATATATATATACGTGTTTCCAATGAATCCGGTCAATTGATGCGTGAATATATAATTGATATATTTATTTTAATTTCATAAGTATTTAAATATGTATATAAATTTAATTATATTAATGACAATAATTAAAATATTTATGTAATAAATATATATTTATTTCATAATTATTTCAAAATTATTTAAATAAATAAATATTTATACATAAATAATTATAAAATTATAATAAATATATTAATTAAATAAATATTTACAAATATTTATAATTAAATACAAATATTTATAATTAGAATTCTAAATAATACAGATATATTTACAATTATAATTTTAAATAAATATCGATATATTTAAATAATTATAAAATTATAATAAAGATATTAATTATATATAATTATAAATATAATAAATATATTTTTTATAAATTTATAATTATAAATAAATATTTATTTATTTCATAAGTATATCATATTTATTTAAATAAATATATATCTTTATTTAAATAATTATAAAAAAACAATAAATATATTAATAAAATAATTAAATTAAATTAAATTAATATGTATAGATATTTATAAATAAATACAAATATTTATAATTAGAATTCTAAATAATACAGATATATTTACAATTATAATTCAAAATAAATATAGATACATTTAAATAATTTAAAAATTATAATAAAAAGATTAATTATATATAATTATAAATATAGTAAATTTATTTATTATAAATTTATAATTTTAAATAAATATTATATATATATATATTTATAGTTATTATTATAAATATATATATTGTTTATTTATTATACATATAATTTTATAAATATATATAAAAATATAAATAATTTATTATCATTATTGTTTTATCATCACTTTCTATTTTAGCACTAATAAAACATACCTTCATCAGTGTTTTTTAGCTAGCACTGATAAAAGATTCACCCGATTTTATAAATAAACCATAATAGTCCCCTCCTTCCTTCAAACACCTCAAACTCTCGCGAAAGCCGAACCCTGCGCCGTCGACCCCTCCTTTACCTCAGCCTCATCTCTATCATTGCTGACCCCTCCTCTGCCATGACCCCTCCCCCACTGCGAACCCTCCTCCGCTGCGACCACTCCTCCGCTGCGACATATCCTCCCCCACGGACCCTCCTCGGTCACGGACCCTCCCCCGCCGCGGATGCACCTCTGCTGCATGTCGAACCCCACTTCTATTGCGAACCCTCCTCCATCACGAACCCACCTCCGTTGCGAACCCCTCAACGGCCTCTAGTGCCGTCATCGCCACCTACCCCGACTCTGCCGATGTCTGACCCTACTACTACCATAGGTATGCCATTTTTCCACATTATTATGAATTCCAAATATATAGATAGATTTTGGTTCAACTATCCTGTGAGACTTAGAAGGCAATTTTAGTTGATAACAATTTTATAGTGGAGAATCCATAGGTTAGGGTGTCTAAGAAACTGCAACAAGGAGGTGACTCATCTCAGATTCATTGTTTTTTTATCCTAGATTTTCCAAGTAGGTGTTTATATGAAATTTCTTCTTCTTTTGATTCATGTGTTTTTTGAATTCATTTTTTTTCTGTTTGAATTTGGTTAAACATGGTTTGATCATTTTGAAGCATAAAATAGCCCTTTTGATGAAAATTGTATTTATAATGGTTGGTTTTATATTGGAAATTAATCCTTTGTTTTCAAATAAATTGGATTATTTTATAACCTCGATGGATTTTATTTTCAAAGTAAAAAGACTCATTTTAATAAAGATTAGATGATTCTTTAAATTTTCAAATGGTTTGGTATATGTGTGTATTCCTTGAAAATGTGTTTTGGAATGATTTAAAGATCAAATTACAATGGATTATTTTAAAAGGTTAATAGTTTTTTTTTTTCAAAACATTAAGGGGGTTGATTATATTTTTTTTATTCTTTGTTCAATGGCCTGATCGGTTCTTTAAAATTGTTTTGGAAATATGATTGTTCACATTGATGTCACGGTGGATCCCTATTGTGGTCCTTGTTACTTGATATCTCACTCACCTCTTTGATTGGTCAGGGAAAACCTTGGTAGCTATATGAGAGACCATAGATTTATCCTACACTTTTACAGACTCACACCATGACTAGTATCTCCCTATAGAATGTGAATCCAGGCTAGGGATGTGCTTTGAGTAGGTGGATGTGATCTAAGTTGGAAATATTGTGCTTGTGATGGATTCAACATTTTCATGCAGTCGTTTGGAATGTGTTTGGACTTTTTTTATATGCCAAAAAATCCACTGTCCAGATATAGACCATATTTCAGAGGTGGTGCCTCCTCCGATTATGCTGGAATCATACTCCTTGATCCCTCCCCCTATTGCACATCCACCTTTAATTATCAACATTGTTGATACATATCCTTCTTCCCACTCAGATTTGGATTCTCTTGTTAAACTGAAATTCCCCTATTCTTAGGATTTGTTTCACTTGATTTATCCAAATTTCATTTGATACTTATCTTTTTCATGGTAGTAATGTAATTCCTATATTTAGATATAAAATTCTACTAATCATGTTAATTAGGTCCCACCCTCTTGTATGTCTCCTCCATTGGACTTGGATTCTTCTTATGATCAGATTGTATAGTCAGTTGAATCACCCAACACATTATCCTTCATGAATCTTTTGTAGACAATCACACTTAACTTCTCAATAAATAAAATAATAAGAATAAAAATAAATCTTTTTCCCATAATCCATGATGTATGATCACTTGATCAATGCATAATTACAAAATAAATGTTGATACCCAACATAATTATATTTTAAGAACCCAGGACTCCTCTATGTCATCTTTATATTTTATAGAGTGCCTCTCTTGGGATTTATGTCTTTTTGAAAATTCCTAAGTTCCTCTTTTAAAATGATTCAAGAGTTTTGATTTTTTTAAAAAAAATATATGTATTAAACATACGCTTATTTGGTTTTAAACAGCTTTAAAACGATTTAAACACTTGACATGGACTTAGGTTGCATGTCAACTATTTGTCAAATCACCCAATTGGATTTCATAAAGGGATATTAATGTTTTGAAAGTGTATTTATGGTTGGTTTCATTTTAACAAGGGATGTGTGAAGTTTTATAATATAGAGGTTTGTCATTAATTTTAAATGATTAATACTATTGGGTCGTGAAGTTGTCATGAATTATTTAAAAAAGGGAATTGTAGTTTTGTGAAAGAGTTCTTGGAATCGATCAGTTTATTTTAAAAAGGGTGTGTTATTTCAAAGAGGAATTTGTGAAAATGGTTGTTTTTTTAATGGGATTTCAATTGTGATTTTATAAATAGTTTTCAAAGGACATATGAAATGAAGTTTTTCCATAATATTTTCAGTTTAGATTTTTATAGAATTAGGAAAACCGATACATTATATTTATTCATGTGATGATCATTGGTTATTTGTTTCTCATTTCCACTTATTCAGCTACATGGGAACCCTATGAATTAAGAAATAGGCTCAGATGTATACTACACTAGTTAGCTCACACATTATATAATTTCCTCTAATTGTATGGCTTTTTTAGTCTATAGGAGTGTTCATAATGAGGAATGTGTGGGTAAGTAAGGTGGATTTTATATTTTTTTAGGATCCAACATAGGCTGACTATTGGCCTCATTGTAGTGTGAGTGAAAAATCAAGTGTTTTGAAATGTTTTTTAAAAAATAATTTCTATTCAAAAAACCCTTTTGGGTTTTAAATATCTTTTAAATTATTTAAACACTTTTCATGTACTTAGGTTGTCTGCAAAGTGTTTTTCAACTCACCTGATTGGATTTCATAAAGGGATGTGAATGTTTTGAAAGTGTATGTAATGCTGGTTTCATTTTCATAAGGGGCGTGTGAAGCTTTAAATGAAAAATTTTAAAATATAGAGGTTTGTCTCTAATTTTAAATGATTAAGATTGTTGGGTCATGAAGTTTCCTTTAATGCTTAAAAAATAGGAATTGGAGTTTTATGAAAGAGTGTTCAGAACTGATTGGTTTAATTTAAAAAGTGTGTGTTATTTTAAAAAATAATTTGTTTAAATGATTGGTTTTTTAATGGGATTTAAACTATGATTTTATAAATAGTTTTCAAAGGACATCTGAAATATAGTTTTCCCATAATATTTAAAGTTTATATTTTTATAAAATTAGTAAAAAGATTAAATTATATAGGGAGGACAAGTAGATCAATAATAACACCATGGTAAGGGTAAGTGTATTTGAATAATTAGAAGGATTATATTTTAGCTTGATTTTATCTCTTACTGTAAAGTATATAATAATTCAGATGGTTCTCATCTTGGTTTCCATTAAAGGTTTATTTCTATAATAAATGGATGTTATAATTATATTCCATCAAAGAAATTTAGAGGGATATATATACATAGATAAACCATAAGGTTTCATGCTAAATGGAGTAGAAGGTTCAGTTCAAGTCTCAAATTGAGTTTTCTTGGGCATAAGTAGGCACTAAGACAGTGTAACTGAAATTTCAATGCTTTCATGAAGGTGTATTGTGATGGGATTTTTGTTATTTTACTTCTTTATGTGGATGAATTTCTCTTAGTTGGACCAATGAATGAAATAATGGAAGAGCCAAAGATTGATTTATCTAGAAGATCCCAAATGAAGGACCTTGGTTCTGGAAAGTGGATATTAGGGGTAAATATTGAAGGAGACTTGAAGTCTATAACTTTTTTTATCCTTGGTTAATTTTTATAACAACATTTTTTGTATTTATTTTTTAAAATTTTAATACCACCGAATCAAATAGGATTTATATGAATAAAGAATGGATGGATTCAAATCGTCTGAAAAAATAGTATGAAGCTGGCATGAAAGAGCTCATGAAGTTTGAAAAAGATCTTGAATACAAACCCTCTCAAATCCTTTATCAATGTTTACACTGTAGTTATTCATGAAAAAATAGTTCTGAGAAGTTGGAAGAACATTTGATCTGCGACATAATAGATCAATGTTATAAATTCTAGAATAAACATGAGAAAAAAATGAATGTAGCTAGTGGATATGATGACAATGCATTTTATGGATCATCTGATATGATTACAAGTGTGAAAAATTAAGAAGACTGTATTGAGGATGTCATTATAGATGTGAATGATGATTAATATCGTATTGAGGAAATGATAAGGATGGTTGATGATGAACTTCACGATTTCCCAAAATTGTTTGAGAAGATAAAGGGTTGTGAAAAGACACTATTGTATGGTGGTTGCACTAAATATAATGCATTTTTAGCCACACTGAAGCTGTATAATATGAAATAGGCAATATATAGAGATACACCATTTTTACATAATTACTTGAAATACCTAGAATAGTGCAAGATCACTGAGAAGGGAGGGGTGAATCAGTGATTCCCTATTTTAAATTTTTCATTTTTATGAATTTACCCCTTCTGTTTTCAATTCAACATCTATGGCTAGTTAAGGCCTCGATCCACTATTTATATATCTCTTGGCCTTACTTAAAATGATTCTATAAAACAAAGACACAAAACACAAGGATTTACAAGGTTTGATACAAAGATATAATACTTTTCATAAAGGTTATTCTCCCAAACACAGATTATTTACTTTATTAGAAGATGATTAAAAACAGTAATTGGTTAAACTCCCCAATTACAAGCTGGTTATACCCCCAACTTTAATTCATCTTTTTCAGTTAGGGATAACTACAAATGTACCTTCTTCTTCCAAAAACTGGTTATACCCCCCAAATTCAACTTCTTTCTTTAGATGGCTTGATCCACTTTAGGATGATATGATAATTTTCCTCCATGAGCTTGTAGGATCTGACTTGCTTATGTACCTATTCAAGTAGCTTCAACAATCTATGATCGAATCTGTTGGACTTCCTCAATTCAATTTTCACACACATTTATTTCTTCACGTGTGCATGGGTATGCATAAATTCATGTATGTTTAGTTAGGTTTAATGCAACCCGAAAAAAAACTATTGAATTCCTTTCTTCCTTTTACAACCACTATTTATCAACACTTCTTATGCATAAACTGGTAGATTATCATGTAGGTGTGTGCACTACTTCCTCTTGTGCGCAAACCCAAATGGGTAGAAGAAGCGCATGGGTCCTTCTTCTTGAGGGACAGCTTATGTTTACATTTGTCTCAAGGATTATAAAAACATGAACCATGAAGTCTTTTTGTTCTTGGTGTGTTGTCCAAACTAGGTAGGTGCAACACACTGTCCCCGTATGGCTTCATGAACCAATTCTTCATGAAGAATCTCAAGAGTTCCAAGCACAATTTGAGTGCTCGTGGGATCCTTCTCCTTCACGTAAGACCTGATTTCCTCATGTAAGAAAGAGATATGTGGAACACTTCTATCCTTTGCGAATAGTGGGTCATGTGAAGCTCTGTTTCTTTGAGATTGATAGCTCTCTCAATCTCAGCAACACCAAACCCTCGATCGAGGGATCTTTATTTATAGGTGAGTATCACAGCGCTTTTCACAACCTATGATCCGAATTTTGTGCCTCGTCTATGACACATTTAAGCTCCCGAACTATATTTTGTTCCATGGAATATCATTAAACATGCGAGTCATTCAAGACCCTTTCAAACTTATACCGCATTTCGTGGGGCATTTTTCTTCTGTGAGCCTGAGACTCTCCTTTGTAGTTTTATTCTCATCTGCATGGACATGTTGTATGTATATCATCCTGATAAAGTTTGAGTTTATTATATTCGAACACCGAAAAGCCTCTGCAACTCTATATGCTTCGGTCATATCGATCTTCTTTGTTTCGTTGCAAGCATGCACATATAATTGCCATGAATTATCTTGTGACAACCAGATGACTCTAATTCAATAGATTGGATCATCAATGGTTGCAAGAATCTTGATCATGGTGGCTTTAATGCATTGATTGTGTACTGATATGTACTGGGAGCACTTCAGGTGGTCGGAGGTAGAAGACAATCACATTGCATGATCAGACGACACTGAATTCTAATTACGTTGATCGCACGGTCGAAGGATCGGTGAGACGATCTAACGAATCATATATTTCAATCAGATGATCCAATGGTGGATATTCATTCACCGATAAAAATTATGATCCCACATCAAAACATCTCGTGAATTAGCACTCATTTATATTACAACCCGAGCTAGTATATGGTCTTAATTCTTCTCCTCCCTCCCCGGTACCGCCCCATACCAATTCTTTGTGAGCGTGCTCTTGCACCCACCTATACTGTTGTGCTTCCCAACATGGTAGTTGTTATGCCGATTCTATGCCTCTTATAGGTGTGACCCATGTAATGCCTCAGCTACACCCACATGCTAGCTAGCTAGGGTTGACCTCAGTTGCCCACATTGTGGTGCATGGTACTCCCCTTGGCTGGATGGCGTAGTGGGATATATTTTTTAATAGACACACTAATTAAAAACTTAACCAAAATCCAGTCTAAATCCAACCAACTCAAAAACATAACTTATAATCTCATATTTCTCAATGTTGTAAACAATGTGTTGATTCCACTCAACAAATGAAACATGTATTTTGGGACTAAAAACCAGCTAAATAATCGTAACATTATATTATGGAGAATGTCCAATCATGACATACAAGGTCATTTCATGAGCCCATAAGGACACTCCAATCAACATCACTTCAACCATACACTCAAACCTTTCATATTGACATATCATTTACAACAAATGAAATCACCGGGATCAACATTACTTTCTCTCATGAATGACATGCTCTCAGAGACAATGAGCTCCCGAGATGAACATACGATGCCAAATGAATACTACGCTCAATGGGTATGATCTCTGAAAGAATATATTCCTACCCGAATGACTATATACTATTTCTAAAGGACCAAAAATCAATTTGAGAATTCCCAATGT